>CM063251.1:9586360-10786360 GCA_032158295.1 Pycnopodia helianthoides
TTTTTGGATGGCTGTAGTGGGGCGAGATGAGAAGAGGGGTTTTATCGGAGGTGTTAAATAATAAGATGGGAGGTGATAGTGCGTTGACGAGAGTTTGTGGAGGTACGGTCTAGGGTTTTTCGAATTTTTCCCAATTTTGAATATTCCTAAGGATGCGGCGCGAGAGATTTTCTTGATGTGTTCTTTCATAGTGGCGGCATTATCAACTATAACCCCGAGGTCCCTTGCAGAAGTGGAAGGAGTGATGCGCACACCATCAATGATCAGATCTGGTGATGGATTTCTTTTACGAAACTGTGACGCGATATGGATCACCTCAGTTTTCCCACCATTCAGCAGAAGACTATTCTGACTCGACCAGGACTTCACATCAGTAATGCAATGCTCAAGGATTGAAGCTCCAGATGCAAGTTCATTTTGTTTCAAGACGATGTACAATTGGGTATCATCAGCATACATTGTGTGATTAACACCCGGATGAGCAGATATAGTGTCAGATATAGAACCAGTATACATGGCAAAGTAAAGCGGCCCCATTACTGATCCTTGTGGAACTCCCCAAGAAAGGGGGTACTCATCTCCCATAGTACCATTAACCACTACGATTTGTTTTCTGTCTATGAGGTAGGAGGTAAGCCAGCTAAGGGCCGTTCCGTCTATGCCATAAGACTGCTGAAAGCACCGAGTGATCTTTTTGTGGTCGATGGAATCGAATGCTGAAGAGTAGTCGAGAAGAACAAGGATGACTTCCTTATCAACTGCCAGAAGGATGTCGTTGTAGACTCTAGTAAGAGCCGTCTCTGTCGAGTGATTTGCACGGTATGCCGCTTGCATGGCTGGAAACAGGTTGTGCTCTCGAAGATAAGCACGCAGTTGATTGTCAACAATCTTTTCCAAGATCTTTGAGAGGAACATCAGGTTGGCAATAGGTCTATAACCGGCAAGGTCATCAGGATCCTGGAGAGATTTCTTTGGAACAGGTGTTATGTGAGAAGTTTTGAAAATACATGGGACTATTCCAGTTGACAATGACAGGTTGATAACCCGAGTGATGAGGGGCAACATCTCATCGAGGCAGGTCTTGACAAGCCAAGTCGGGGCTGGGTCCAGGCGACAAGACTTGGACGGGCTTTGCTTGATGGCCCTCCTTACGACATCCTCAGACACCGTTTGGAATTCTGAAAACCTGGCCTGCAGCTGGAGTTTTGTTGAACCTTCCTCAGACATTGACTGGCTACTAAGTTTGTTCACAATGCTCTGGGCTTTACTGTAGAAGAACATTCCAAAGTCATTAGCCAGTTTCTTGTCTGAGTCATGCTTCGGCAAGGTTCGGGATGATGATTGAGTGGAAAGTCTGTGTACGAATTGAAAGAGCCCTTTGTTGTTGAGCTGTTCAATTTCCTGCTTCATATATTGCGATTTCGATTGGAATAGAGTCTTGCTGTAGGATCTGCACGCTTCTTTGTATAGTTCTTTGTCGATCATCAATCCAGTTTTCGCTGAACGACGCTCTGCACGACGTTTTTGGCGTTTGGATTCTGCCACATTGTCATCGTACCAAGGTGCAAATGGTCTTTGGGATACCTGGATAGTCTTCTCGGGAGCATGACTGTCCATCAGTTCCTGAAGTACAGTGTTAACTTGCACTGCGAGTTCAGATGGACATGATTTGCTGGGTAACGCCGACATGGATTTACGTAAGTCTGCGCAAAACTGGTCCAAATTTATATCTTTCACCTTACAACATTTAATCAGTTCCTTGGGACACTGTGAACGAGCAAAATTAACTGAACAGACAACAGCCTTGTGATCGGAAGGTAGTCCTGAGACACATGACGTATCAAGTAGAGGATGTCCATCTTTCCTGGTGATCACAAGGTCAAGGGTGTGTCCGGCTTGATGCGTAACATCACAGACATGTTGTTGAAGTCTAGCAGGATGTCGGAAAACATCTTTGAGTCTTTGTTGGAGACATTATCAACTTGAATGTTGAAATCTCCAATCAGAAGTGGCTGATGTTTGTCTGATGTTACCAGCTCTAAAAAGGAGGTGAATTCGCGAGCAAATCCATCAAAGGTAAGTTTGTTTTTGGAGGATGGGGGTGGTCGATAGATAGCACTCAGTCTGAAAACAGTGGAGGGTGTTGTCCACACTGTAAAATTCATAAGCTCAAACGATGGGAAGGCAGGAGTGTCATTTGCAGAGATTTTCAGACCCAAGCGATAGATAACGCATATTCCTCCTCCCCGGGTTTGCCTATGTGCATGTGTCACACAGAAGTTGGGTAGTGTTGTGTTGATATCAGCTATGATATGATCATCGTGATAGTCTCCCCTGAGCCATGACTCGGTGATGATCATGATATCTACATTGTTGTCTAATATGAAGTCACATATATCTGTTGTCTTATTGTTCAAGGAGCGGGCATTCCAATGCCCTATGTTGACACAATCATTTTGAGATTGGTTACGTGATGATGGTGGAGAGTTCACTTTTGATGGGGCACCAGAAGATGGGACATGAATTTGGATCAACACTCGTTCCCGAGTCTGATGATGTCTTGGAAGTCTGGTCTGGGGTTCAATGACAGAAATTCAAGGGCTTGCACTGGTGCGCCTGCCACCTCTCTTTCCACGTTTCCTCCATCTCTTCCTTTTTCCATATTTCCAGTATCGAGAACAAAGTTTATTTGTTGCTTCAAGTTGACTTTCAATGTGTACAGTACATGATTTACGTTGTAAGTTTAACTTCCGAATTCTTAAACAGGATTCACTGTCTAGATGGCATTCATCGGTACAATAGGGTGGGCACAGTCTATTGAGATATTCAGTTGAGTACTGAATGAGCCTTTGTCCTGGTGGCATGGCTGTGTGCTCTATGTGGATGGTTGACCGGATATCAAGAATGGTAGATGAATAGGATGAGTGTGTGTATACTGTCCCAGTGGAAACATGCACAACTTGAGTCAAAAGTAGAGCAAAATTCAACCATAAAATGCTGGGAAACGTCAAGACTTCCATCCTTTTAAAGTAGATGGTTCCGATCTATGTGATAGTAGTTTCCAGATGGTATAAACATTCCGGTAGAACATTGCTTATTTGAGAAGAAATAAACAAGAAAATGCGAGAGCCTGTGCGAGCGGCACCTATGCGCTGCACAGCACTACGAGCTAAATTGGCATGGAACAACAAGTCCATTCCCACATAAGATATTCCATAAAATAAATGTTTGATCCAAACCTGGGAAACATTGCCACTCAAATTTTGATGTCGGTCATATTTTCTCAAATATTCTCAAATTAGAAAGCAGAAAAATATTCATGATTTAAATGTTAGCCCCATAAACAGTGACAAGGAGGGAGTCCAGAGCATTGGCACTACTTATGGGTCTACCCCCTTTTGATCCTTTCACTTTTTACAGCCACCATTGTTTTCTGCTGGGTTTCTGCCATTGCCAGTAAATGATTAATTTATCAAAGAATCAATTGTGACATAATTTGGCAACTTAAAACAACAGTGTGAGGAGCATGTCTTTAGTGTCTTCACTGCATCAAACAGTCTATTAAGTGGGTAGTCACTACCACACACTCTCAATGACCTCTAATTTTGGTCCATCCATGTACATGTACATACATGTAGTAGTCCACCATTGTTGAAGCCAAAGTGCATTGTTTTGCATTTGCCTGCGTTGAACTTTGGTAGCCAGATTTTGGACCATTTTTGCAACTCTTCACTATCCTTTTGATTCTTAATAGTGTCATCTGGTCAACTGCAGTGATTATTTTGGTATCGTCGGCTGAACATAGATTGACTAGGTCCCGTGTGTTGTGAAATTTATTAAACTTAACGCCAAGTAAAGGAAACATGTTTCTCATCCCCGCCCGCCTCCTTTTTGGCCACCGCCTCCTTTTTTTATACTATTTACTCAAACTTTTATTTAAAAAAGGGGAAAAAATAGTAAAAAAGGGGAAAAAAAAAAAACGAAGTTCCTTGGTTTATTTTTGACTAAGAATTTGTCTATACTTTTTTCACCTTGAGCATTCTTTATTTAAACATCGCATGCGAAGAGTATTGAGTATGAGCCCGGCGTCTAGACTCTTCTACCTAAATCGTGATGTTCGCGATAAAATAATATTTCATTTTATCAATTTTATGATCAAATGCTTTATACTCAGCATACCATATCACATTTCCTAGTCTGTGCGTTCCATGTTTGGATCGGCCGTTGCCATGCATAGGTGATGGATCAGGCTAATGTGCATGTACTGGGGTGTGAACGGCTGCTGTGCATACGTTATGGATCAGGCTAATGTGCATGTACTGCGGTGTAAATGGTTGCTGTGCATACGTTATGGATCAGGCTAATGTGCATACATGACTGGGGTGTGAACGGTTGCTGTGCATACGTTATGGATCAGGCTAATGTGCATGTACTGGGGTGTGAACGGTTGCTGTGCTACGTTATGGATCAGGCTAATGTGCATGTACTGCGGTGTGAACGGTTGCTGTGCATACGTTATGGATCAGGCTAATGTGCATGTACTGGGGTGTGAACGGTTGCTGTGCATACGTTATGGATCAGGCTAATGTGCATGTACTGCGGTGTGAACGGTTGCTGTGCATACGTTATGGATCAGACTAATGTGCATACATGACTGGGGTGTGAACGGTTGCTGTGCACGTTATGGATCAGACTAATGTGCACAGGTACTGTTGTGTTAACGGTTGGACATGCTGGCCCATTCTGGCAATTGTGATGTGTGAAGCTATTTATACTGGTTTGAGGGGTCCAGATGTTCGGGCCAACAACCAATCAGCATAGGCGTAGTGGCGAAAAAGGTTTGATTGGTCCTTAAGTTTAATAGGTCAGCCAATGAGCAGGATATATTGGCAAGTCGCTTGTTACCTTTTTGGAGGGAAAACATTTTCTTGCTTAGCGTCACTTTGAAGAAAATAGTAAATGTCTTATAATTTCATTTGTAGAAAAAATTGTATCACGTAATTTCTAGTTGTAATGGCCAAGGTTATGTAATTTTTCTTACGATAGTGCAATCCCTGTTTCGGTCGGGCTATCTTACCTGTCCCCCTCGTTTTCCAACTTGGGGAATTTCTTATGTGTTACTAGGACTTGGATACACTTCTCTCTTTTTATCACTTATAATTAATGGTAAAGTTAGATTTAGGGTGCCCGGCGGTTCTGCCGGGGCCATTCTTCCCCCTCGTTTTCCAACTTGGGGAATAGCATTTTCATGTAGGACTTTTTAAATACTTTATTGATAGGTGCACAGTGTGCATCAGGTGAATGGTTCAGGCAAGATGCGTGACATGTTTTTGTACTGTATTGGGGTCACTAGACCCCACAATGTTCATGTGTGGTACACCTGATCATGGTTGTCCTAGCTCAGCTGCGTTTATGTTTGTAAGGATGTGGTACCCCCCCCCCTTGGTGTGGCCACTTTGGTAAAAGGGTGTGATTGTCCTTTGTGTGGTCACTTTGGTGAGGGCGTGGTAATCCTTTGTGGCCACTTTGGTAAAAGGGCTTAGTATAGTCCTTTGTGTGGTCAATTTTTGTTGTTGGTGTGGCCACTTTGGTAAGGGCGTGGTAGTCCTTGTTGTGGCCACTGGTATGTTTATGGTTGTCCATTGTTACATTCTGTCAGCCGGTTTGCCCTATGTTCGGTATCCGGCTCCTTGCCATTTTACAAACTGTTGTTTTAAATAGTGTTATTATTTTTGGTGCTAATAGCACTTAAATAAATTGCAGTGTCAAGCTGTGGTGGAAATAACATATCACATAATCGCTTATTGCATTTTTTGTCATCGTCACTGAGTATAATGAACACTATACAATACATACATTTCACTGTTTTTGAAATCATTTGTTTTGTCATAAATTGCATCAGTATACTCAAATAGCACAAAATCTGTGAATAAATATACCTTGGCCAGCCATATTTAGCATGGCGGCCATCTTGGATACAATAGCAAAAAAATTGAAAATAGTAAATAGAACAGAAGTCATTCTTCCCTAGACCCAGTAACTGGGGCGCTGTATTCCTTTTTCGAAATTTTGACATTATCTGTCATACTAGTATGACAGAAGGAATACAGCGCCCCAGTTACTGGGTCTAATTTTTCCCAAACACTAGACTGTAATCAAAAAGTAGTACTGTAGTAGTTGCGATAATCGTAACCCTCCATCCTCTCCAACCGTCGGGAGGATGGAGGGTTATGATTATCGCAACTACTAGCAGACTAGTAACACCTAGCCCACCTTGTTGGGCTGTTATGGCTCTCTTTTAAAATCGGTCGTAAACACTCACCATTGGTGAGTGAGTGTTATGTATACCCACTTTTTACTGCACTCTGCCTCTGCACAAAAGATACGATACGCGGAACTCGAAAACGTGAAGTGGCTTTTACCAATTTTCTCCTCCGAAGTCCTAGTCCTAGTCTTAGTAGAAGTAGCAGTGGTTTTACTTGCTGAACAACAATTTGTTATGCTATGTGACGTGAATTTGTTGGTTGCACTATTTACTTGACGTCTCGACTTCTTCCATACGCATTCACCAATGTTGTTGTAAGTACAACATTGGCGAATGTTGTAAGTACAACAACAAATTGACCGTCCCGCTAAACATATCACGTGATTTTGCAACGCCCACTCAAATCCAGACTTGTCCCGTAGTCTTGGTTCAAGGCCTTTCTTGATATTTATAATTCCACAATGATCTGAATCTGAATAACGAATCTGAATTATAAAGTCTCAGCAAAAGCATTCTAATGGAAACATCACATCAACTTTTACAAAGAAGACTATGAAGAAATGTCATTTTTAGACGTGGAGGAAAACCCAAGCAATCAGGAACCAGGTAAGGACTGAAAACTCCTGGAACTATATTAAACCCAATCCACACTTGACGCAAGAAAGGCAGGGAAGATCGAAACCACTGACCGAGCTATTATAAACCAGATGACCCCGGTTCCATCACTTTAATCATTTTCACAGGCATCATTTTAAAATGACTGTTATGATCTCGGAAACGCGTAGCATGTGCTTCATGGTTGCATAGTTTCCTTCCTCCATGGTTGCATGAAGGCTAGCGAACAAAATGTTCCCCGGAAAACTATAAGTGAGTGATGTGAACATAGAGCAAGGACAGAGATAAGCTCTATGATGTTAAAAACAAACCGCATAATAACGTCTTGCACCAAGACTACTACATGTACATGTAAATACTGTATTGGGTAGTAATGTACTGTACTGTTGGGTCGGGGTGACTGCACTTATGACGTGTTACCCAAACGATACTTCCGTACCACCACCTTATAGGGGAGAGAGAAGAACAAGAAGCACGGGCGAACGGCGATCTAGAGGCCGGCTGGTGGATGGTAGGCAAATAAATGCCAAATTGCCAACCAAAGGCACATTGCATTGATTGTTTCATGACTCCGATTTAAGATGATAAGTGAATGAGTGAGGTGGACAGAAATCGTGCAATATGTCCTCCAAACAAGAAGAAGGAGACGTGATGGATCTAATGATGGATGTTGGAGATAGTGAAGGGGTCGTTGTGTACAACAAAAACGACCATTCATCCAAAGGATTCTCAGCCATGGAAAGCATACGTCGAAAGGGTAAACTCTGCGATGTCACTTTGAAGGTAACGGTAGATAAATACCACTGGCATGCAGTCAGCAGTTAGACCATAGAGCAAGCTCTGGTCCTTGCTCTATATTCTATGGTTAGACCAAGTAACTGGGTCTAGCACTTAGCATGGAGGTATTTCTACCTCCCCATGCACTTAGTAGCATGCTTAGCAGTGACAAATTGATGGTATGATTCTAATTTGATGACCTTGATAAATTGAATAATTGTCAATAAACATGATGAAGAAGACAAAAGTACGGATTGCCATGGAATGGTGTGGTTATAAGAAATATGTATAAAAGTGTACATATTAATATTATTATTATGGTGATGATGAAACCAAGGATGCCTCATGTGAACTTCCAGAAGTTGAAGGGAAAAATCTTGAATCTTGAGGTTATGCAAAGTAAAACTCAATTCAAGGATCAACGACACGAACACTTGGTGTGTTGTCACAAAAACTGAGTTTCTAGTTATTATTATGATATATTTCTGGTAATGAAACCAAGGATGCCTTACATTTTGAGTGAACTTAATCACTGTAGCTCACAAGCCTGAGGAAACCTGTAAACATTTACAAGGGTGCTTGCTATGGGAACCAGAAACACTGGGGTTATTCCCCCTAGCCCTACTAGTACTAAGCTGTTCCATGATAAGTGTCTCAACGGCGCCAACTATAATAAGCTGACAAATCCTATATAAGTAGATAATGCCCTTTTTGACACGTACATGAGTAGCTGTAGGTATTAAATTACCAGGGTGTTTTTTCTTCCTCTATATGGTTTGTCTTTAATTCTTCATATTCCACTACTGTGTAGCTCAATTATTGAGCGAGCTAGCAGTGGTAGTGGAATCATTTCCTCATCATCTGTTGACGGTAGCTAAGAGGAAACCAATCCGCTTTTCAATCAACACAATTCACATTAAAGTAAATCTATGACAAGCGTTAGTATTCTTAATTAAGAATTTTAGCGCTTGTCTGTATATAAGTTCAAAGTATGCATTTCAGTTTTCACCAGACAAATGTCACCCATAAAGGACATTGTCCCCACTCCAGCCCCCGGCAGATTCTGGATTGTCTCTAGACGTTGATATTTTGTCTCTCGAAACAGAATCTCCTAGGAATGTGTGTCGCCCTCTAGATCATTCTTTGCTGCGATAATCGTAACTCTCCATCCTCCAGACAGTGGCAACCATTGGGAGGATGGAGGGATACAATTTTTGCAACTTGGATATTCTTTCTACCCTTGTACACAGGAGAGTGTGGACCCCTTTTCTGAGGAAAATGCAAATAATCATTCAAGGGCATACTATTAAGGCATACCACCTGGTGAGAAAAACCGAAACAATATTCTTCATCCCTGATGCAGTTATTACATTGAATCTGTTGCGGTTCTTGATGTTAATCACAGGATTCGAAGTGACCTCTAGTCATTGACACTAACTGTATTTTGTATACAGTGCCTGTAACACCTTGGTGTACTGTAGGGTAAAAACCCAAATTGTAAAAACAGTGTTGATACCATTATCAAAAGAGGAAATGATTAGCCTCCCAAACTATTTATAAATTATTTATTGTTATAAGCCAGGCTGTAGTCATGATACTACTGTATACATTCCGTGGCTATATATTTGAACTGTAACCACTCAAAAGCTACAAATGTTCATTTTGCTCAGGTTGGTGAAAGCAAATTTTCAGCTCATAGGATAGTACTGGCAGCAGCTATACCATACTTCCATGCCATGTTTACCAGTGACATGGTGGAGAGTAAACAAGAAGAGATCACCATGAGTGGCATTGAGCCTAGGTAAGTGACTAAATAGAAGGAGGGCGGTGGTAGTGGTTCCATTATGATCAAGTTCCAATGTGAGGAAGTGCAGGCAATGCACATAGCATGAGATGATCAGAGTCTGGCATGCATTTATAAGTATTATACAGGATTGGTAGAGCTGACAATGTTCGTGTTTTGAGTGATGTGATCAAAATACATGAAAAAACGAACCTGTGAAAATTTTGGCTCAATCAGTTGTGTGAGTCGGGAGAAAATAGTGAACAATTATGCACAATTTTCAGCTTGCAAACACATTGTCCCTAAGTTTGCTGTACAACCGAAATCAGCCGTTACGTTTTTTAGGGTTTCAGATACAGTTTTCTTGAAAATGACTTCATTTCTGAAGGAAATTTATAACTGAAAAAATGGCTCTAGAATGAATTTCATAATCATTTAGCTATCATACTAAAATTGAACAATGATGTTCTTAACCTTATCAATCATGTGTTATACATGAAATACCTTTAATGTGGTAATAGCCATTTGGGTTATGATGACAATTTTGCTAAGGGGTGTATAAACAATCTGAGTACTTTATTTTGCTTCATTTGTTACAATTCAGTGCTCTGGAGACACTAGTGAACTATGCGTACAGTGGTCGAGTAGCTATGGATATACATAATGTGCAATCAATACTTGTTGGAGCCAATTTTCTGCAGCTGCAAGACATTAAAGAGGCATGCTGTGACTTTCTGAAAGACAGGTAATGGAATGTAATTTTATTTTTGTGAAAGGTTTGTCCCTGGCTTATTTGTTGTCTGTTTCTGCCATTGCCTTTGTACAGGTAGTAGCAGAGTTTTGTTTCATATCATCCTATACATCCCCATGTAACTTATTCAAATTGTCCTACATGTATATGTTCCTGCCTTCCATTAGATAGACACTCAACCAAGTGGTACACATGACAGTAACTATAATAGTCAGTTCAGAGCATTCAGAGCAATAGAACTAATCTGTGAACTGTGGCGTGTCGTGACCGAGCGGATAAGAACACTGGACTCAAGCTCTGGTGTTTCTGATTAGCAGATTGTGGGTTCGAGTCCCGGTCAAGACACTTGTGTCCTTAAGCAAGACACTTAACTATCATTGCTGCGTCCTTCGGATGGGACGTAAAGCTGTAGGTCCCGTGTGTTGTGTAATGCACATAAAAGAACCCAGTGCACTTATCGTAAAGAGAAGGGTTTCTCCCCGTTGTTCCTGGCATTATTGGCTGCATATTGCGCCACAGCACCGTGTTAACCACTACATGGTGGTATGTAAAGGAAAAAGGTCTCATACTTCAAAACAAATACTGTTACGCTTAGAAATGTAGTATTAAGCGTGGTATAAATGTAAAGTATTACTAATATTATTAACTGAAATGCAAAATTAAAGTGATTTTTCTCTTTCATCACTTAATGACCTTTAACCAATTTACAAAGTTCTAAGTCATGGTTAAAAAGGAGTTGACTCTGTAACTTGACTTGAAAGAGATATTTGACTTGACTCAGCATCTCAGAGTTTAGATATGGCCTCATGATTTTCTTTTTTAACAGTAATTAGAATACAAATTTACTAACAGTGCTCTGAACTTGTTTTCCTTTAACACTATAGCTTCCAGAGTAGCTGTGATCTTTTTGTTCAAGATGTCACTAACAGAGAGTGGTTTTTGTTACAGGGTTTCATCTAGAAGGCAAGGTGACTTCCTTGTTGACAGTGTGAATGAAATTATGGGCTTAATGCCAACTTTTTTTTGTAATGATTTCACTTCAGTTACATTTGAAACAGAGACGGTTAAGTCAAGACCCTTCCATTTGTAGTCCGCTGGCGCGGCAAAAAAATGTTCCATAGTTGTCACAATACATGTAAGTAAGGAGTAGTGGTAAAATCTTAGTAATAACAAGATTATTTTCAAGAAAACTTGTTCAAAATAGAAAGTTGGGGAAACAGAAATTTCATTGCCTTGAGCTGCATGAATTTCAATTATGCTGACTACGTGGCTTGTCGGTCGGCTTATAAATCCGTAGATGAAATTCTGGCCAACTATGAGGCTAGCTTCAGTGGTATACACAGTGTGTGCAGGCTTGAGGAAAGTGTGGTGCCCTTTTGTAGAATGTGTTTGCTATGTTCAAATGAGTAAGGAACCAGACCAATGAGTTGAGCGCATAATTTTTGTTGTACATCGCTGTTGCAGGAGCACTGTAAACATTGATGTGTTGCAGAGGCAAGTACAGAACTGAAATGAAAATTTGCAATTTTCTTTTTTTATTATTAATTATTTAAAAAAAATTGGTAAATACATTGAAATCGGAGAACTTCTGCAGTTTTAAGTTTCATGTTGGTGTATATGTAAGCCGCTTGGAATACATGCTAGAGCATGTTGAAGGCCTGAAAATCAATTCATAAGCCACTGCTTATTGTCCGAAAATTACGGTATTAGTTAAACTCTAACTCACCCCAACCATTTGGAATTTGTTTTGTTTGATTCTGTTAGCCCGAGGATTGCACTAGTTAACTGATTACATGGGGATTAGGAACCACCATAGTCCAACAGTTTGAGCCTTGAGTTGCCACATGGTGTTGGATTTTGTAGGAGCTTGGAAGAATCATCCAATCAAATCACTTGTGGGAAAATACATTTGTAGCATTAAAGAATTGGATTGAGCATTTATTGATAGTGATTGAAACTGTTGCATGTTTTGATTTGGGAGGAACATTCAGAGAGCTTGTTTTCTTGTTATACCAAGTTTTTGTGTGAGGTGTATTTAAAGGTAGATTTCAAATTTTGAGTGCAACTCAACTCAGAGAAGAGAAAGGGGAAAACAATCAAAAAACTGAATAAACAAAAGGAACTATAAAAGCATGTAGTACACTTGACATGTAACTTTTGAGTAACATCAGACATTTGCAGAAAATCTTGTAAACATTCAAACTCCAACCCTCCCAAATCTTTTTATATCCTTTTTGCCAAATGAAGGAATCAGAAGGATTGAAAGTTATAGGGCCAAATTTAAATCATTGCTTATCACTAGGTGAGGTGTTCCAATCTTGTGTAGGTCTAATTAAATTAGTGTCGAGTGATATAGGAGATGAGGATATTAGAGGTTTGAGGTCACCTGTGGGCATGGGCAAGAAGGCCTATTGAGAAAGGGTTTAATGAACATTTTTGTTGTGCAAGTACTTATCCACCAATTTTGATGCCCAAGGCACATGAACATTGTCACTCGGGTTAAGGTGCAGGTTATATTCATTCTTCAAACCATCTCAGCTCCCTAAGCAACACATACAAGAACAACCTCTGCCCTCACACCCCTTGGCGAAGAGATATATTTAAGGGTCTTGTCGAATAACACACGGATCGAACCCAAACCAAAGTGAATCTGCCAACAGTACTTTAATGTGGTGCATGAGACCACTTTGTTGTGACATGCCATTGCAATCTAGAATGATGTTGGGTAATAGAGTGGTAAATTTGACCATCTGGTTTTAGAGTTAAACCGTCATTAGCTTAATTTCTATTTCTTAAAGGTATTCTAACAAACAAAAACACATTTTGGTATACACAGGTTACATCCGAGCAATTGCCTTGGTATAAGACGCTTTGCTGACACCATGGTGTGCTCTAAACTCTTTGAGGCTTCCACAAGCTTTATGCACAAGAAATTCGTTGACACATCACAATCTGAGGAGTTTCTCACACTCAGTAAAATTGAACTGATGGAAATCATTTCAACTGATGAACTCAACATAGCAGGCGAGGAACAGGTAACGTTTCAATATCAGGATTCAGGAGAATTGTTACTAAAAGTACTTTAACACGGTGTGGATGAATTCATCTGAGTGGTTGAGAGTGACTTGATCACTAACCGTGTGCAGTATTGCTGCCATGGTTGAACTTGGCCATTCAAAGGCCTATAACAAGATCATTAATGAAAGCATTCCTAGGTATACTGTGCATGCTTATGAAATAATAAACACCTTTTTGTAATGTCTAAAATGTTGGTGATTGTCCTACATGGACATATTCCACCTAGCCCTATGTATGGCTATTCCTCTGTGCTGTACTCAGATACAGAGTCCTACATAGGAGGGTCTGTTTCAAGGGCAGAATTTTTTTGAGCTGCATAATTGACATTTTACCTGTAGGAAGCTAGCTTATTTCAACAGATATACGGCGTGGGTTTTGGACGTCAGATACTCCTCATAAATCTGTCATTTCGTGAAATAACTCGGCTCTCAACGTTGAAAATTTCTGCAAACTTTAAACACAGTTCATCATGCAAACCTATTAGGCATGTGTTTGTGCTGTTGCCAGTACTCAATTCAAATGAACGTCCTGCGCCTAACATGCTAGTGTGTGCGTATACATATGCAAAAGGCATGTTACGACAGAACGGACAAAACAGAAACTTTTTAATGTTCAGAGCCCACCGCCACAAAATGTATGCAGCCATGGAATGTTACAGTGAGATTAATAGTGACTTGAATTATGGAGCTCTGAAAACTTTCAGCACCAGTAACGGACCTCATATCCAGGATGTTACTGTAGTATTTATACCAAAGTAACAGGCTTCCAGGGCTAAGATTCCACCCTCCATCATCTCCAAGTATGATAGTCATACATGTAGGTCTGGATTAATTACAAATTCCAGCCTCGTGGAAGTTTTAAAATGGAATGTCGAAAACCATCATGGGAAATGATATTTTGACTTCTCATTTGAACTTGCTTGTAAAGTTAACCACTCAAAGTATGCAGGTTATAACGTCTGTTTGGTGTTTGTTCAAAGGTTTTTGATGCAGTTATAGGATGGGTCAAGTATGACCTAGATGACCGAAGGCCACTGATGCCAGAACTACTGTCCAGGGTTCGACTCCCACTAATCCGTCCACAGATTCTAACAGATAGAGTATCAACAGAAGAGCTTGTCAGGAGCTCACACCAGTGTAGGTTAGTCATCTCTACTATTGGCTGATCTTAAAATGCTTTTCAAAATTGTTTTTCTTCTTTTTATTTTAAGTGATCAAGGGACATTCCTTTGTAAATTGCTTCAAAGTTTTAGTGGGTCAGCAGAAACACATTCCAGTCTTTTTTTAAGATTAAAGATTGAACTACAATAACTGACTGGCAATCATTCATGAAATAATTGATCTTAAAAACTGTCGGTTCCAAAGAGCTGAGTGATTTATCTTTTCAAATCATTTTAAGTTGCTTTTTTTTTTTGTTAGGGGGGGGGGCTTTTGTTTAAAATAAACGTCTCCAGCAAGTGTTACAAGTGTGGATTTGGCCATTACTCATTACATTAGGTATACAATGTAGATCATGTCACCTTGAATACAAAAAGAGTGACATTGTATGTGTGTTCCAGTGCATTTCCTTGCAGGCAGATTTCTACACTGGTCGTATGAGTTACATTTTGTATCATAATTACCATAAAAATTATAACTTGTAAAAAATAACAGATGAACAAGTTTTAAGGTGTGCACCCCTTTCTTTTCATCAAAAGTACACATAGATAAAAATGGCATGGTGCAATTTCATTGTTTCTTCTATTGAGCTGTGTACAAATTGCATGCAGGAAGTCCAGGCTCTGTTCCTGTTTTGTACACTTGTGATGTCACAGGGTACATGTACATGATCGATACGATTATAAAAAATAGATTAAAAATTAAATGTATTTATGAGCATTAAACTACTATAAAGTAATAATAACCACATTTAAATAGCACCTTTTCCTGGGGTTACAAACACCCGGAGGATGACCAAGAAAATACAACAAAGACAAGGATATATTAGCAGAAAACCAAATGTAAAACTCTTGGCAGGCCCATGCAGACCTACTACATGCATTTGTCAGTTTGTGCACAATTTTTGAAATGAACTTGAACAAGGCACACATGGTGTTCAATGTCTCGGACATGAACACTGAGCACAAGGACTTTAACTTGATCCATCTTTCATTGTAATTCTCTTCAATGTAATAATATCATTAAGGAAAATTGTCATTCAACTACAGTAATGTTAAATTATATTAATTAAATAGGGGAGTATACTTGGTGTGAAAATGTTGCCTACACCTGAAGGGTTTATCTTGTTTTGGAATGAACAAAGATGAACAAAATGACTAGAGCAGGATTTGAACCTGCTACCGCTGGGTTTAAGTGCCCATGGTCTACCAACTGAGCTATCTAGCCCTAGTTGGTGGTCTCCCTATGTTGTAAATATCTGCATTTGGGGGCACCTGTCAGATGTCTTTGTTCACCTCAAAATTGATTTATAATTACCCAGTCAGTTTCTCTTGTGGTTTTTGTACTCGGGTTTATCTTGTGTTAGGCATTCTGAAGGATAAATCAACATTCAACTTTCTTGATATTACCAGTTCCACTCTACGTTAGACTATGTCTTTAACTTGTTTTATTTCTGCTACTAGGGACCTTGTAGATGAAGCGAAAGATTATCACCTGATGCCAGAACGGAGGGCTCTCTTCCAAAGTCAACGCACAAAGCCAAGGCTATGCAATGATATCGCTGGACTCATCTATGCAGTCGGGGGCTTGACTAGAGCAGGTTAGTTTAGCAATTCTACATTTAACTTGGCCTCTGTGTTCATTAGAGTCTATGTGTGGTTGTACCTAATGAGGATGGAGTTACAGTCTTGTAGTTGTAATTGACTACACTGCAGGGCAGATTATCTCATTTCCATGTACTGGCTTGTACCATGTGAACAAGAAACCTATACTTGTACCGGTAATTGAGCAGCTATATCCTGCAAAATAAATTTTACATGTAGTGTGTAACATTCTTTGGTCTTTGGAGTGTATTTATTTCATTCATTCTCCGTAATTGCTTTGAATAAAACAAGTTGGTTTTCTAAGAGTAAATTATTTTTTATTAAAATGTTTACAACATACATGTACACACTGTGACACATGTATGCACGAAGGTACGTGTGCAATGTGCATTGTACATGTAGGTTGTGTATGTAAAGTTGTTCACCCATACAGAAAGTTGGCAACATTGAGATTTCTAAAATATGCATTTTCTAGGACAGAAACTTTATGCTAAGAACTTGTTATTCAGACTGTCTCCAAGCAAAAGTTATATTCAAGCAAAAGATAAGATATTTCAAAAATTAAACTAGATGCTTAAAAATTATGGAAAAAATACTGAAAATATCAATGTAGTTAATTCTGGTTTGCAAAGAGTAAGGGTAAATTTAGAACAATTATTGTACATCAGGACGGCCAGTGGTCTGAGGCCAGTGGTTTTAGTGTCAGGCCAGTCCAACAGTCTTGTGTGTTTTCAATTGAATAACAATACCTCACTTTGTAATATCTTGAACAGAAACCAAATAACAAATTATGTTCAAATGTGGACTTTGAGTCTGAAATATACATTTTAATTCTATTGAGTAATGAACTATACATAAAGGCAAAGTATATCTTTGGTTTTTGGGACCGTTTGATTGTTTTAATCATATATAAATGTTGATATATAGCGTACAATAAAACTAACCTGTGAAAATTTCATTTCAAAAGGTGGTCACATTTTTGAAATATCGCCAAAATCTGCAGTGAATATGTCCACGCATAAAGAATAATCCCTAATAGGAATACACGATCTCAGAAACGTTTCTGACAGAAACGTTTCTCAGATTCAAATTTTGGGGGATAAAAACTGACATATTTTTCCATATCCACATTATTTAGAATTGAAATATTTCCCAAAATGCTTTATACTATCGAAAGTTGCTTTACTTCTAACCAAGTCAGTTTTTATTGCCATTAATTTTTAGAGTGATTACCAATCATATACCTTCCCTTTAATACCCAAAGAGACAAATGAGAAATCTTCTCTTGCATGTCTTAGAGCAATTATGCTAATCATATGCTAATCAGTATTTCCCCCTGTTCAAATTACTTTTATGCACCTGCTTTATATGATTGTGATTGAAATTGTTCCCTAAAAAAAACCATGAACACTGACAATGTTTGTATCTTTTGTTGTTATTTGTCCCCTTTCTTTTCTTTCTTTTAATCACCTGATAATTCACTTGTAAGTTTTTCTATTTAATGGTTTTGTTTTCTCTTATTTTTCTGTTTTTATAGGAGAATCCCTGAATGCTGTAGAAATCTATGAGCCTGCAATAAATAAATGGCTGATTGGAAAGCCGATGACAACCCCACGCAGTAGAGTAGGGGTGACGGTATTGAACAGTAGACTGTATGCAATAGGTGGATATGATGGACAAGCTAGACTTAATACAGTAGAGGTGTTTGATCCTTGTAGCAATGAATGGTGGGATGTAGCTCCTATGAATAGTAGAAGAAGGTATGTAATGACACTTTAACAAGTGTCTCTTTTGAAATAAACTCTTGTCAAAATTTAGCTAAGTTCTCTGTATTCTCATTGAGCTAGTGGCTATGACAAAAAAATACAACCACGAATTTGAATAGTGGAAAAAAGAACAGATAATTCTTAAATTAAGAGTCCTTGTGCCGCTGTAAAAAAAAAAAAAAAAAAAAACTGTGTATGACTTGTAAGACTGTATCAGGTCACATGCCACATTACATTTTTACAGTCAGTACTTACATGGCATTTGTAACAGACAATGAGACAAACATGTATCGACTACCAAGGAGCTATTTTTTAAGCTACTATTGGTTATTCTCAACCACATTGTTCTTGGAGTGCTTTGCTGCACTACATATATCATGTTCACTTCACCCACACTTTATAAATTAATTATCTAATACTTTTAAATTTGAGCTGAGATATCCTTCCTGATTTACTCTCAACAGTTAGTGGGTTAATTTAGAAAACAACAATGTGTGTGGTTGGACAATGTAACATATAAATGAAGGCTGTACTCAATTTAGACAGTGGAGTGATATTACTGAATGGCCTCGTGCACCAGACTCAAATTCTGGTGTTGTTAGAATGTGGGTTTGTTGTCCTGGTAAAGAACTTGGTGCAGGTATTGTTAAGAGAAGGGGCTTGCCCCGGTGTACCATGCCCGATATGGGGGCAGAGGGTACCCACCCCCCCCAATGTTTCCATACTTTTAACAGCAGCAATATGGGCAACCTCACCTTGTGTCCCTGTAGAGGTGTGATGCAGGTTGCTTCATATCAACACATCATTCACCACTTGGTTTGATAATTGGGCACCAGTAGTTACAGACATGACAGACATGATGTATTATAAATGTACACTATTAATATTATTACCAAATGATGAAGTGAAAAGTCTGTAAAAATGCTCTAAAAATAAAGGATGTTTAAAATTCAGTTAATACCCTTGAAAGGCCCAAGTTTTCTGATGTGCAATCGATGATGTTTTTAAAACTAAACCTCCAATGTTGTTACAGTTTATTGTACATTGTGGGTTGATTTTTAGGAAGGAACTGTACTGTGGTTTTTGTTGAAATTGTGGGGTTAACCCCACAATGTTTTTAACAAGACAGATAAGAGAAAAGAGATGATAGAAAACAAATGCGGTAAGCCCACAATGTCGCTGTACAAAAGAAGTGTGCATTTTTACCAGGAAGCCTTTACTTTTCATGTACACTACAGACAAGACAACAGACGCATTTTGATGTGATAGTAATACCAATGATCCAGTCAAGAATAACTTCTGTAATATTTTCCACATTTTATGAAGTATCCATCCAGCTGACTAATCACTATAAACGACTGTTATCATTTGAACAGGTACTGATGTTTATTAATGATGATATTTATTATTGATATGACATTGACAGTGCCCTTGGTGTAGCAGCTCTAGATGGCCGTGTATATGCATGTGGTGGTTATGATGGTATATCATCGCTCAGTTCAGTGGAGTGCTATGACCCTGATACTAACAAGTACGTATGACACACCATAAGGACGACTTCACACACACTTTACGTCTCTCTTGCTGTAAATCATCCCAAATGTTACAAAATCCTCTCCTTGGTTTTACTTGAGTTTGATGGATTCAACTGCACAGCAGAGTCATCCATGCTTGTTATTGAGTGAGGCAATTCAATATTATCAGATTATTTGCCTGATACTGAGGAACCATCAGATGGATTTGTCAGCCCCACTTAGAAACTGAGCAATTTACAATATAGGACAGTGCCATAAGTTTGGCTGGGAGAGACCATTCTTTGCATTATCATCCTTCTGAATGGTTGTGTACTGATTATATTGTTTAGTCAAAAATACAACACATGAGTTAAGCTTGTAAGTAATAGCTAGCTGTGAGGATTGAACTTGATTTGTATGGATTCATACGGGCCAGTGACGTAGCTTATATGGCGTTAGTAGTTAAGTCCTTAGTCATTTGTGGTTGTCAACGGCGCAGTCATTGCTTCGTGCTGTCGCCTTAGTTGTATGGTTGTATTGTGGCATTGTCGACTTTGTACCATTGAACCAACAATGTGACTGGCACAACACAACATTGCTCGCACGATACAATTAATGTATGGCATAATGCGTCAATGCAATGGCACAACACAACAATGTGACAGCACTATACCAGAAGTACTAAACTATGCGACAGCTCAATGCGTCAATGCGATGGCACGACATGACAATGTGACTGCACTATACCAGAAGTAAACTATGCGACTAAACTATGCGACAGTTGAGCATCAATGCGATGGCACGACACGACTATGACCATTGACCGGGCAAATACCGGGGATTCAACTATTCACGCCAGACATGTGACGATGGCAGTAATGAAATTCCATAAACTTGTTAGAAGTTTTTTGGTTTTTTTTGTCATATGGGTATTGGTGATATTTAACTCCTCATGCAAGGCTTCAAAATGCATTTGTCAGATCAAAATTCAAATTTCCTTATGGGTTTTGATTACTGCATATTGGAATGCCTACCTTATAGGGGCAAACTCTTATTGGTGCACTGTATTTAAAGGGAATTTCCAGAATCGTCACATATCAAATGTAGATACTCTGTTGTGAAGGGTTAGTTTCTGCTGAGATCTCAAACTACATGTATTAGCCTTTACATGTATGTGTTTAAAACTGCAAAACAAAGATTGTTCTTTATAATTTAGTCAAAGCTAATCCTGGCTCTTTCATTGAACAGATGGTACATAGTGTCTGACATGAAAAAGTCACGCAGTGCTGCTGGTGTAGCTGTACTCAATGGTGAAATATATGCAGTAGGAGGACATGATGGTCTGCAGATATTCAAATCTGTAAGTTCACTTATTCAAGTATTTCACATGTTAAATAAGTATTAATTATCAAGTAATAAACCACAAGGGAAACTGACTGGGTAGATTGTTAAATAATCTTGGGTTGAACAAAGAAAAATTGACATGCATGGGCTCTACCAACTGAGTTATCTAGCCCTGTGTTGGCGGTCTCCAATAAGTCCAGTAAATTTTTCTTTTTTTTAACCAAAAGTTAAGTAACAATTGATCACACAAATCTGAATAAATTAATAATATTTTCTCACCTCATCTCAGCTCAGCACTGTTAGCTAATTTAAGTAGTTTAGTCAACATAATAAATGGCAGTAGTTGTTTAACAAGTGCTGTACTTGCTGTACTTACAATCCCCTCTAGTTTTGCCAAAATTTGAAGGACAATGTGTTTTTAAGATTTTGTAGATGAGTTGATGCTATGGAAGCCTGTGGAGTTCACATAAACAAATTGGGATTCAAATTCAATTCAATTTTTTCTTGTTGTTTTAGGGTAAGAGGTAAAATAAAGAGACAAAAATCATAGTTCGAAATTTGAAATTTGAAAAAAATTCAGTATGCAGCCATTGCAACACTTTAAGTGAAAATGTCAAAAAGTCTGAAAAGATTTCCCTCAGAAAGGTTGGTTAATGGCTTAACACAAACAAGACTCAAGGAATATGCTCTGTTTATGAACTATTTAAAATAACTCCCCATATTCATTTATTCATCTGATATGGAGCATGTCCTTTATTCAAATTATTGAAGTAAGGCAGGGGGTGATGCTGGGACATGCTTCACATGCATCCTGACTCACCAGCTCAGAAAGCTGTAGTTGGCTCAGGACACCTGAGAGGCCGTCTTGGCCGTCACAAAACTAGCTTACTTGATATTCGACCAAAAGATTTGAATGCTTGTCAGTTGTCCCTGAAGACCCACAACGATAGTCCACAGCTTTGTGATGTAACTGGGGATTAATTATCCGGGAATACTCTGTATAGTAAAGACTGATAGGATATTTAGTCATCGTTCACTTGCTAATATCGGTCCTGTATGCAGTTTATATATTATTTTTGGGTTGAACAGAGAAAAATTTACTGGAGCGAGGTTTTTATCAACGGCCTCCGGATTAACATGCTGGCGCTTACCAACTGAGCTGACTAGCCCTAATGTTGGCAATCTCCCTTTTTTGTCAATATCTTTGTTCAGTTAGCTCAGTTGGTAGGGCACTGGCACGTTAATCAGAAGGCCATTGGTTCAAATCCTGCTCCACTCATTTTTCTTTGTTCAACCACAAATTGTTAAAAATTGACCTAGTCAGTTTCCCTTGTGGTTTATTACCAGTTTATAAACTATCATTCAAGTTGTCAAATTTCAATCATTGTACTATAACTATCTTCCTAGGTGGAGTGCTTCAATCATTTCACTGGTCGATGGACAGTGGTACCTTCCATGCAGAGTAAGCGTTGTCGATTAGGAGTGACAGCATTCAATGGGAAACTCTATGTATGTGGGGGTTATGATGGATGTAAGTTTCTTGACACAGTGGAGGTATACGACCCTGTAGCCAATGAATGGTCCTTTGCTACACCCATGAACTCAAGGCGTAGTAGGGTTGCTCTTGTAGCTAACCAGGGTCATTTGTACGCTATTGGAGGATACGATGGATTAACCAATCTGAACTCAGTAGAGATGTATGATCACCATCTAGATAAATGGAGCCTGGTATCACCTATGACAGCTCATGAAGGTGGAGTTGGTGTAGGTGTTATACCATTGACTGGTTGATGCTGTTGATGCAGTGGAATGCTATAGAGAAGGATTATCATGAATCTATAGTACAAAGCAATGTACAAGTACATCCATTAGGTGGCAAGATACCCTCGACCATGATGTGGGTTTTAGCAGCATTCAAGTGTATTCTAGTACTGTGCCAAAATCAATCATTTCTCGGAACTAGTGAAATGGCATTAAAGATGATGGCACTTGGTCCCCCAGCGGGCGACCCCCTTGGGGCGATCCCCTGCGGGCGACCCCCTAAAGGCGACCCCCTGCAGGCGACCCCTAAAGGCGACCCCCTTGGGGCGATCCCGGGCTGCGGGCGACATAACATAACTAAAGGTGAAGAGAACTAAAACATTAGCGATGATTCATGCGATATCTTAAACTAAGGGAATAAAAGAGTTGCGATGACGAATGGTCTTAAACGGCCGTTTAAAACCGGCAGGGTCGTAGCCCTGTGATCTGAAAGGCGAGGTCCTTTATTGCAGGGCCATGACCCTGCAAGGTTTGAAGCGGCCGTTTAAGACCTCTTTGCAACTCTTTTATTCCCATTAATAAATGCCCTTTTTGTTTAAACGCGTAATAATGTGGACAATCTGTTAAACTTTTCTGTAAATTTTCAATTCTATTCTGATTGGTTGATCCATTGCAACAAGAGTGTGATATTAACCTATATTGCATGGCCAATATCAAACCCTGGTCTATCACACTGTTCTAACTGTGCGTAGTGTGCTATTTCAAGCTACATGTCAAGTTTGCTCGAAGATAAAATTTGCCCACGCATGGAAAACGGACATATATAATGCGTCTGCGTCTCATATCCAGCTCGACCGAAAAACGGGCTGCATAAGCGTTATATTTTCCCGTATTCCTACACGCGCTTGTGCGATGTTACAAATAATATATTGACTTAGAGCACTAATTTGCCTTGCATAATGAAACAGTGTGGGTGCATTTCATGTTTATGTACAAACCTATTTAAAAGCTTGAAGTTTAGTTTGGTTGATGACCACCTATTTGCATATCAATGGACTATCTCTATCAGTGCTTTATTTAATTAATAAGATGAGAAATTGAATGCTCAATCAGTTAATGGTTTATATGGAATATGTGCCAAACGAAAAAAAACACCCAAATGCACTTGCATCAGTTTTAGCCAGCACAAACATTGAGAATTACCACACGTCTCACAATCATCTCTGTGCCCACGAGGCTTCTCTAAAAGGACACTTGTTCACATGGGAAAATTGCTTTGAATGATTAGCACTAGCACTCACTCTATACCAAGCAAATTTTCTGATCCAAAATCATACATTCGGAAGGGACATTGAGGGAATAAAAGAGAGCCATAATTATGACTTGTATTTTTTAATTATGACTTCATATTAGTCATAACTATGACTTAGTAAACAAGTGATGATTATGACTTCTATACTTATGAATTAATAATACGAGACATATCCCATAAATATGAGTTATGTCTTGTTAATTCAAAATTGTGAGATATGTCATAGTTATGATTTATAAGTCATCGTTATGGTTTATGCCAATTTATATTTATAAGATGTAAGTCATAGAATGACTGATAATTATGACGTTTTTTTCTTTTTTCAATGTCCCTTTAACATTTCCATAAACCGTACAGTGGTCGGGTTGGCGTAGTAGTATCTTTCCTCCACCTCTAGGACCCTGTCCCGTGTTCTGCCGGGGGCACTATGTGGGTTGCGTTTTCAGTCTCTACCTGCAGCCGCCAATTCAAATACGGCCTTAGTCTCAAATGAGAATGGGTATGAACCTAAAATAAAAACTTTTATGTATTAAACATTAAAACCAAGCATTGGGTGATGCAGCTTTAAGTACAATACACCTAGCCAATTCAGACATTGTGTATTGCACATATTATTCACCGTCCCACCAAATGCATTCAGCAAATATTTTATTATTTTGTACTTCACTTTGAGAACAAGCTTGGTTATTGACCAAGGGACAGTGTTATTTTGTTGATGCTATTTTCACGCTTGGAATTTCATCTATAAGAGAAAGGGAAAATCCTTAAAGTCTATGGGAAACTTTTGAAGGGGCACCAAGGCCAAGAACAGGGCAACATAGCAGTGGCCCCAGTGTAATTCCAGGCCTGTATTTTAATACAAAACTTTAAAAAATTGCTAATTGTTTTAAGTTTTACCTAAATGTTGTTGTAGATCAAATTATGAAATAGGCAAAGTTGTGTATTTTTATTTTAAACCATAAGAGTACTTTATTGTAGTATTTTATTTAATGCACTGTACTTACTATTTAGAGAAAATTATGCTTTATTTAAATTATTCATTTACATTAAAGTAGCATTCCGTTAACCTCCCCAAGAGAAATAATGCTGTCAGTAATTTTGTCTGTACTTTTGGAATCATATTTTACACAAATCTTTTCCTCACACAGACCATAAAAGCAACCTCTAAATCCTAAGGGCTGTAAATAGCAATGTGTGAGACATGGTGTGACACTCTGCTCAAAGGTAGGATTCTACATGTAATCATGGTTCACACGAAGGACAACAGAAACACATACATGTAGAAACATGTGGCACTATGCCACCCTAGCTTGATAGGAGACACAAAGTTGACTTTACAAACATACACAACGGTTCCTGGAGGCAAGGCTACATGTACAGTGATAACCAAGTATTCTTGTTTCACAAAGAAAAAGAACCACAAGCGACTTGTGAAAATTGCATCCAGTGTTGGTGGTCAGTTTCTGAGAAAACAAGTAATGGTTTATGATTATTTTGTCAAGAAAATACCTGAATACTGGGGATCAATTTTCTCACAAATGGCAGTATGTCACAGGACAATTTGTTTAAGTAAAAAGGGTAAACAAATAATAAAATTGTAACAATTACAAATCATGTTTGACATAAATACACAACCACAGATGACTCATCACATTACAGAATCATATACATTTATTGGAATTCTAGTTGATTTAAAATTACTTTCCGATGAAAAAGTCAAAATTACAAGTTACATTTTCTTATACTACATAACTACCAACATTAAATTGATGGAACACTCTCATGAAAAATGAGGGTACAACCAGGGATATGGGTAAACAAACCAGTGGAATTTATATTCTAATTTCAAAAAATTATATTGTATTTGTTAGGTTATAAGACTTTCCTAACTGCCTGGCAAATTGGCGCACAACTCAATCCTGGAAAACGAAAGTCCAGAAAGTCACATAAAATTTAAGCACAAAAAATCATGCTTTTGTATTAATGCCTGCATCCGATTAATAACTAGTAATCTTGACATGCAGTCCTATTCAGCTCAGTGTGTTTATGCAGAGCACCTTCCTTCATGTTTCTGGACCCAATGGGTGGAGTAAATAGACACAATCACACACACAAGCATACTGTTTAAACTGATGGGGTCTGCCACCTTTGTGCATACTTTTAATGTCTCATATTAATGTAACCAGGCACACTGACAAGAAGCATCACGACTATCGCACATTCCTGTGGTGGAAATATGGGAGCTGTGGCACAGAACCCATCTCATACTGTATGAACAGACACCTGTTCGGGGCAGTATCTTTGGGCAGTATCTTCCCCAGTCTATGCAAACATCCGCTTGAAGAATACCAACAACATGAAGCAGAATTTGGTTCATCAGCCACACCAATGTATTAGCATCTGTCCCTACAGTCGAAAATGCAATTAACTTAATGATAAAGACAAAGGGACTCTGAGCTAAAGATGGCTATTGACCTCTTGCACAAACACCACACATGGAGGCTGTTTGCCACGCTTGCCATTTTGAGAGTCAAATTGCACGTAAAAAGTAGGTTCATGTGTGTGCCGTGTCGCCTAAAATGTGCATTGTATAACACACAGGGAAATTGACTGACTGACAAAATGTCACAAACATTATTGTGATGATGATTTGGGCGAGTATGTCTGCACAAGTTTGTTTCCAATTTCATGGCAGTGTTGGACACAGTTGCTGTAAAGATCGGGATAAAAGGACTGCAAATTGAGAGAGCGCTAGGTGTGCAGTTTTGCATAGAATCTCACACATTCCAATTTCAAATCATCTTGAATGATCAAAGGAGTACAGACCAGAGGAGGGGTGCTGTCAACTGGGGCCGATTTCACAAAACTCTTCCTAACTTAGGACTAGTCCTAGACAATGCTTAGAGATAGGACTAGTCTTAAGATCAGATAACACTAGTCTTATCTCTTTGTGAAATCGGCCCTTCTGGTCAACTATCTGTTCAGTCTACAAACCCTTGGTTTCATCGTTCCCTGAAAGAGGGTTGCAGCATTGTACAGTTCAAGATGATACCCCCACCCCTCCTCCAACCAGCCACACAGATGGGTTTGGGTAAGACAGACATGCTCTGCACAAAGAGTGCTCACATTTTTGAAGGATCAATCCGGTTCCCAGCTTAACAATGAATCCCTCAGTACACTCATGTTTGAAGCATCTCCTATAGTCAACACCACCCCTAACAGTTGACAATCTGAATGACCCATTTTTCATTTATTTATTTATTTATTTAGACAGGGAAGCCTTATCAGTATTACAACTGCTATCCCTAGGGCCCTGTGTACAAACGGCAAAAGTAAAATAGTACAATTGTAAAATACAGAGCAATAAGAAAAGCCATGAAACAAAACAGAAACTGAGTGTAAAACAAAAACATAAATCTTACAAGGTAAGACGAAAAATTACAAAAAAGTTAAACATATCACAAAGCATGAAAATTAAAACATGAACAAAACAACAAAAACTATACATGTACAAAGTGAGTAAGCTAAAGAGAGGCAAAATAAAAAAAGCCACTCACTAAGAATCATTTGCTGTCGATGAAGAGCCAGCAGATTCTGCCTCCCCCAGGCATTGCTCAGCTGACTGACCTGTACTCAAGAAAACAATGGCCACAAGTCCAACAACTTGTCCTTAAATTCTGGACTCGATGGAGAAAGAAAATATATTTACACACTACAAACTTGACAAAAGTGGATTCATTCTTCAGATTGTTTGTTAGTGACCTCGTGATCCAAACACACAAGCAGTTGATACCTTCTTTATTCCTTGTACCCTTGCCTTTAACTTAACAATAGATTAATAATTTTTGTCTAGGCCCTTTAAAAAAATAATAAACACTTAGAAACCCATCTGTTAACAGATTTTAAACTTTCTGTACAAGTTGATTATAAATCATGCAGATTTCCATTCCCAAATACCTCTGTGTTAAAGATAAAGGCACATGTCCATTACATAAAAGCCCAATTTCACAAAAACATCACTATTTTATGACAATAAACTCATGCACGATCCCTTAAACATATGAGTATACATCTAATTATGAGAGTTAATATAAGTAAATATATATTTGTTTACATGTGTGTTACAATTTAGGTAAACAAGTTTGTATTTTACATAGCAAGAAATATTAAATCCTTCACTTTGGTTTTCAAAATTCTTTTCCATGCCTCTGTGCAGTATTATACATTTGGAATTGTCGGAACAATTTGATTTTTTGAGTATCGTTGTCACAAGAAACCCTGACTTATTAATGCCAAGACAACAAAGATTCTCATAGAAAGCACAGGATTTATTGTTCACTTATGATGAAAATCGCAAAACCTTGGCTGTGAGCCACAGCCGATAATTGGTCCCGTGGTTGGAATCTAGGCTGGAATCTTGGTTCACTCGGACTTAGGTCGTAAGTATAGGCTATGGCTACAACTGTTGCTAAGGGTGTTGCTAAGGATGTCCTTGTACTTCAACACATGATGACGCAGTTACTCAGCCATAGCCTTAGCCAGAGCGCCAATTCAGACACGCCCTTACCTTCCATTGAACCAAAGAGAATGATAAACAATGGTGGCAGCCTCTGGAGTTCTCATAACCCTCTTCTATTAACAAAAGGCCATGGTCTGGAAAGATGGATTACACAATATCCCCAGAGGGAAAAAAGGAGATTTTGAGCATGAATTCCTGTACCCTTTGACCCTCTTTGTACAAGGGAAACAAAACATACACAATGGAATGTCTAGAGTGTGAGCATTCCTGTATAACAAGTTGACACAATTGACAATTAACTTGTTAGACCTCTGTTGTGTGTTACACAGTGTAGTTCTGCTGTTATTGGGTCATCCGCAGTGAAATGGTTAAGAAAAAGTAGATACTCAAGACTATAATTCGGTGTATTGTATGAGTATTTAAGAGACAATACAATAATCAATAAGTCAACATTTTTATTTACAATGAGAGTAGGACAAATTAAACACCAAGTTGTAGCATAGGGCAAAAGCATAAACAACTACTGCATCATCAAAATAACAAACTGTACCTTTATGATATTAACACAGAGCTGCCAACATTTGTATCTTGCAATCAGGAATATTTTGTACACCAATCAGGGAGATATTTGGAATTACATTCAACATAATAGGGGGAAAAGTGTCCATAATCAGGGAAAATTTGCTCCTCAGAACATAAAACGATTGGTTTATTTTCAGGGACATTTCTGCAGAATCAGGGAGAGTTGACAGCTCTGTTTACAATGTTTCAATTGCTGAAAATTTTTCTAGATATTGGAATGCAACTGTTTTCAGAATTTGCACCACTTAAATGAAAAAAGATAGTCAAAATATGCAGTTAAATTCTTGAGATGAATCTTAAGACCACAACATGACTTTGTCTCACTTCAATTTTATGTTGAGTGATTTGGAGTTTGGCTATACATTTCTGAATTTCAATGAGATAAACTATCTCTTTAGATGTCATGATTTCTCAAGATGACTAGTGTTTCTAACCACCTTTTAATCTTTTTTACTCAATGCAGTAGGAAACTGTGTTCCTTTTCACTTCTAAAAGTATTGAATTCGATTATACTAAGAACACATGTTTTGTTTATTCAATCACAATTCAAAATAATTTTTCTTAAATTACTCCACACCATGCAATAAGTAATATGCTTTTTAAAAAGCCTTAACTAATCTAAGCAATAAAATCTGAAAGATAAATCGTTTTCTTTAACTATTCTAGCAGTGAACATAAACATTGCATTTAAAATAAACAAAATATACCAACAAGCTGCAGAATGAGACGACAAAAGTTCCAGATTTGTCCAAAATATATTTACATGTACTAAAATTATACTGTTTATGTAAAACAGCGAGCACATATCCTGGATGACATGGAAGTTACTAAGCTGCCGTAGGGGTGGAGGTGACATCCAGGATGAAGGGTGTGTCAGTTTACAAACAGATCTAGATTTAAATCACTGAATCAGCCAATTTATTTGATACGTTCTAACTGATCTGGATCACATTCTCACAGATTCTAACTCCAAGTTGGATTTGTGTGACCAAATAATATTATTTCCACTGAAACAAAGGAAGGAGTTTTTCAATTAATTTAACTAACATGTGCCCCAAAAATTAGGCCTAATGCAGTGGGCTTTTTTCTTTTGAATTGTTAAAATGTATTTTTAAAAAATTACAATTTATTGATGCTTTTTATTTAATTGTTTTTTGTTTATTTATATATTTATTTTTTACAATTTTTGATTTGTTTTTGTGTTGTTGTTTTGTTTATTAATTCATTTGTTTATTTTTATTTTATCCTACTTATTTGTTCATTTATTTATTTATTATTATATATATATATATTTATTTATTTATTTATTTTTTTTTTATTTTTATTTATTTATTTATTTATTTTTTTTTGGGGGGGGGGTTATTTGGTAAGAACATTCCAGAGGATCCATTATGACATGGTTTGTGAGCAAAAGAAAAATCTGGCTTATATTTTCACAGTATTAGTTCACATGAATCAATATCGATTAGAAACTCTGGCAAATCAAAACAAAAACAGCCAAAGTGTTTTTTATCCTTACCTCACAAATACTATGTACACTTCGTCACCACAAATTTTAAACATAAACAAGAGGGAAACAACTTTGCAGGTTTGTAGCCATGCAATGTGCAATGCAAACCTGGTGAAGTGGGGGTACACAGCAGGTCCAGACATCTCCTCACCTGCCGCTTACTTCCATCAGCAACTACTACCGATGACCTGGCTAAGGCTACCCACACTGCCGTACAGTGTGCCCACTACTGGAGGGATAGCAATTTGAGCAGCATGGACACCAGAAGAAGAAGAAGCCATGGATGACTGTGATTATTGGAGAGACAGCTATGAGAAAGTTCGGGTGGGCGACAAGAGTGACTAGACTAACAAGAAACAGTGTGAAAGTGTGTGATGTAGCTCTCGAATTTACTCGGTCGACCATGCTCCAGTGCATGGTCGAGCTAGTCAATCTTCCTGTGCTCTATGGTTTCTAGTAAGTCTAGTCACTCTAGTCGCCCACCCGAACTTGCTTGATGTGGTGACTTTGGTGTGTTTTAACTCCTAGCGACTACCTCCCCCAACCAGAGAGAGGATAATCAAGAAGAGGTACACGACGTCAACGTACAGGTTGAGGGCGCCAAAGATGTATTCTTCAGGACTTAATTGAAAGCGACGTCCACCGATGAGCAGTTGAGTGTCATAGGCCAAAAACTAAACAGGCAAGAATGATCAAATCAACAATCATGTCAGTGTTTCCATTTTCAGTTTTTAATTGTAATAAAGACCTTAAGTTTGTTTAACAAGTTGCGTCTTTCCCAATTTCTGTGTCAAGTTTCTAAAAATACAGGTTGAGAATATATTCCTGCTTATCAAAAACAAAATTGTTACTAACACCAATTCAATTGTTTCTTCAGTTGATTATATTTCTAATGAGCAGTGGGAACACTGATCTAATCTTTTTACCAAGACTCGGGCACAGAAACAGATTCTTTTTTGTTCTCCTTTTGGTTTCAAATGTATGATGGATGTAAGCTTTGTGCTGCAATTTTATTTCATATTGTAATAATCTGAAAATTATTCTTTTTTTCAGTGAAGTATTGTAGATTTTTGTGTCAAAAGACCGAAAGGATTGAATTGAACTGAATTGAAATACAGCAGGTATCAAACAAGACAGAAAGGGTTAAGTCTAGTCTACCATCATTCTAATAAAAATAATAATAGTGGCTTTTTATATAGCGCTCATATCCATCACTCAGTGACGCTCAAGGCGCTTCAACATCCAGTATTTTCCTGCAAGGTATTGTGGAGCTACGATCTAAAGTATTAGACCTATTCCTTTACAGAGTAATGGTTTACAAGGTGCTGTAACATGGAATGAGCCCTGCTTTCTTTCACATTATAATCTGTATAATACCATACTTACCAAGGTAAACAGTAGAGCTGCCAGCCAAGCATACACTGTGTACAGAATCTGATGGAACAAAACAGTCAATAAATTATCTGAATAAATTTGTAATATAAAGGAGGCGTCTCAATTTATCTTGATATGTGTAAGTTTTCCTGAGGGTTGGTGGAGGAGCATATTTGTAAGGTTTTCCTGAGGGCTGGTAGAGAAGCGTATTTGTAAGGTTTTCCTGAGGGCTGGTGGAGGAGCATATTTGTAAGGTTTCTCTGAGGGCTGGTAGAGGAGCATATTTGTAAGGCTTTCCTGAGGGTTGGTAGAGGAGCATATTTGTAAGGTTTTCCTGAGGGCTGGTGGAGGAGCGTATTTGTAAGGTTTTCCTGAGGGTTGGTAGAGAAGCATATTTGTAAGGTTTTCCTGAGGGCTGGTGGAGGAGCGTATTTGTAAGTTTTCCTAAAGGTTGGTAGTGGAGCTAATATGAATTATTATTTGCCCTCCAATGCTTAACACAAATTCTATACCTCACTTTTAGACCCTTGTCATTTGATTGGTGGAACTCATGTCATGTGTCACACTTTATTTTTCCATGATTGCTGTGCTGGCACACCAAATTTTAATGTAAAAGTCCTATATTGATAAATATAGGGTGCTCGGGCACTTGGCGTAGATATAGCAAGTCCAACCCATTCCTGTCAAATTCTCTTACAAATACCTTACAAACTAGCACATATTGTATTTGTTTATCTCCTAAACTTCCTTCTAGACTCTTATGGTTCTCTAAAACTGATTAGCGTTACTTACCCTGCTGTAGGTAAAGATAGCAATGAATCCAAAGAGAAACAGAGACCAGGAGAAGATGAAGAGGAATCCACCACATGAAGTGAAGTCATACTTGGTCTGGATTGAGAACAGTGTTACACCAACAGTCACACCCTGAGTGAAAAAACAACAACAAACATGTAAATATTGTTTGAAGCTTTGCATGGTGTGGACAAATAGGAAAAACTATAGATAAAATAATAGTTTACTTGCGGGTACAACCATGTGTAAATCTCTTTTACAACATGTAAATGTATTGATATTGATTGTAACATGTCACCCTAGAACACTACAATATGGCATGTTGTTGCAGAGCGGTTTTAGAGCATCGTACTCAAGGTGTAGTGGCTAAGTCATCAGGGTGTGGGTATGAATCTCGGTCGTGACACTTGTAAACTTGAGCAAGACACTTAACTAAATTGCTTCTCTTCACCCAGGGGTAAATGGGTACCTGTAAGGGCAGAGATGGTTCTTGTGATTGATTTAGCTTGGTGCGCTACACATTTTGGCAGCACAGGCTGTATACTCCAAGGGAGCTGAGATGGTTTAAGGAATGGTGACCAGGGGTAAAAATGTTGGAGCGCCATGAATGTCACCGAGTGACGAATTTGAGAGCAGACCTTTGTCCAATTGTTGTACGTACAAACGAGGATTACGAAAGATCGTTAGCCTGCCACCATTGTTTTTCATTGTATTCGGCATATGGGAGGTACATCCGAGATTCGTAAAACCATGGCTGATTATCAGCCGTGCCTTATGGCCCAGGTTCAGGCCTATTTTACGATAAAACATTCCATAAATTCTCCAAAGAGAGTGAAAAATCCTGTTACAATTTATGAGAATTTTTTTTTCTTTACTTAATTTACCAGTTGTCAGGGTTTTATCGTGAAAATGATTTTCTCAACAACAAAAATCACTCCAGAAGCTCTGAAAAATTTTAAAAAAAATAATACCACATAGAGGCACAGTAGAGATTTTTTAATACCCACATGAAGTGGTTAATGAGGGCCTACCCCATTTTGCCTCATAACTAGTCAAAAGAAAATCTACTTACACCAGTTATTGCCAAAGCAATCAGCACTGTTTGGCCACCTGTTTCATAGTAAGTGCTGTAAGCAAAATCATAACGTGTTCTTATGGTTAGGTACAACTTGGTAGTTACATGTGTGACAGTTGACACAAGAGGAACATGCTGTATCCAAAAATATCCATTCATGAATCTAGAGGTGTAGTATCATAATGTGTTGAAAAACGTTCATTATTATGATATTAAGATGATAATGAACAGCCAAAGTGACACAAAATTGTTTAAGAGAAAGACTCTGTTAGGGTCGAAACGTCGAGCCATTAACTATTTGTGCACTTATACCACAGGTCCTTTAGTTGTAAGCAGTTTGCAACAGCTAATTCTATTTTCTCAAAACATTGTTTACGACGTTCGTTTTACCTTCGTGCTTCTGATGACATATTTGCTGATTTGGAGGAAAAGAAAGCCCTATTTTGACCCCTTAATTGACTTGAATACTAATTTTGACTCTTCCAATAAGAAGATTTGCTTATAGTAATCCTGTTATGTCTACTGTTAGTATAGGAGCTTACCAGGCTATGGTTCCTGTTAAGTAGGACAGGCTGATTGTCTGAAAATATGAAATAAATATAAACAAATATTAAACACATCAAATAACCTAAGGAGGTTCTTGGTAGGATTCATTCAGTACATTGAGTGTTGGGACATCAGAGCAAATTGATCCTAATGTTGAGTTGTTACAAATTCTTTATTTTCCTTTTACTAATGATTTTAAATGCAGTGGATACTTTTGGTAATTACTCAAGAAATACATTACCATAAAAGCTTACTTGGTAAGTAGCACCTGATAGCTGCTTAAAGTACAAAACATTGTAAGGAACAAACCCCTCTGAAGTTTTTGAGAAAGAGGCAATATCTCACTAAAATATTTGAGAAAGGCTTCAGGAATGAAGCCTTTCTCAGGCATTTGAAATGCCACAAAGACGTTTTTTCTTTCATTATTTTCTTGCAAATTCGATGATCAATTGAGCCCAAATTTTTTAAGTTTTGCTATTTTCTGCTTATGTTGGGATACACCAAGTGAGGATACTAGTCTTTGACAATTACCAAAAGTATTATCCTACCTTAACCTGTAAAATATAGGTTTTCCCGCTCATTTTTGGCAAATAAGCGGCCAATTTAAACGTTTGGTTATTCTATTTCGTGCGAAATTGAAAGTTTCCGAAAGCAGTCATTCAGTTTCACTCATTGTATTATAAGCAATTGTTCTGTTGCATCATGCAATTAAAAAAGATACCGGGTAACCATTCAACTTAACAATTCATTCGAACAGCATTCAAATTTGCAGCAGCCTACTCTACTAAATTAAATGCTGACTTTCGCATCGCTAAAAAGAACCCCTTTATAAGTTTAATTGAATATAACGCTATATAAATTTGCACGCTTCATAGTGAAATTGAAGACGGTTTCAACTTAAGAAGCAAAATCGCTTTATTAGTTTGAATGCATCCAAGTGAAATAAGCTGCTTTTTGCTGAAAATTACCAGGAAATTGTATACTAAAACAAGCAACAATGTACTTTCCATAAACAAATATAAATCCTAGAATCAATACTGAAGTGAACTTACAAAGAGAGCAAGGGCGATGTAGTTATGAGGAGTCTTGCGACGGAACTCTCCACAGCAGGCCAAAACAATGTACACAACCAGGAAAATACCACTGTGTAATGAACACAAGTCATGTAGTTAGTGACAGGACTAGTAGGGTGATAAGTATACCATGCCCCAAAATGATCCTATACTCTAACACACCCCCCCCCCCTCCTTAAAAATCCTCTAAAGAATTCCTTTAATTTTTTTTCCCAGCACACAGAACACAATGAAGACACAAAGTGAGACATATATCGAGCACCAAATGGTGATAAGCACTAACCCCTATCTACAACCATTCAACAGGGCCCCACCTAAATGCATCAAGATTAAAACAACAGAAAAAAGAATAGTGTGTTTGGTAAAGATAAATGCCCCGCAAGCCAGTACGTTTCTTGACATTTGACCTAGGTGATACAAAAAGAATAGGCTTCTGGGGGATCCCAAGAACAATCCACACACAAGGTTTGGAGCTAATATGCCAAGTCCTTCTCAGGTTATTGTCAATGATTGCACACATACATAACTGGCACACAACCTCACAGATGAGGTTTGTGGGGTCCTGCTATTGTTTTAGTATTATTTCCTTTTCTAAAGAATTCCTTTGTGGGGTCCAAGTTGAACAAAGACAAACTTTGCGGGGTCCATTGTTCCATTGTGTAAAAGACCCCACAAGGGCCCATCCGTAAGCCCACATAGAAGGACATGTTAGACACAGTATGCCCCTTTGGTAGCTTTGCCAACCGCAGGGCATAAAAATAGCAGCAGTCCTTATTGCAACATGACCTGACAGGAATTTTTTCATATTGAATTGAATACTTTCCCATTGTTACTAATTCCTAAATATAACATATCTATGGTTTTTGAGGCGTTGCATGGTGGGGTTATCAATGTATATTCAGTTCGGGGTAACACCATGTGTATAATTATCTACTTTGCTGTGTAGATTTTGTTCTTTAGAGAACTTGTCTTGCTATTTGTTGTACTACCGCGGAGTAGATTTTCAAAGTTCGGGAGACTTCTCAGTTCTGAAAAGAACTGTCCTGCTTATTAACTACTGATTAATCGTCCTGGACTACTACTTTAGCTTAATGGATCGGGGGACTTCTCGTAATTAACTGCACTGCCGCGGAGTGAGTTCTTTTTGGTCTCAACATTTCGACTAGCTTGCTCTAGTCATCGTCAGGAGACTGAAGAGTGTGAGACATGTTGGTTTATAACATATGTAGTTTCCTTGTTTTAAAACAAACAACAAGAAGGAAAAATAAAATGAAATCTGGTAGATATTCATCCAACTTATTAGAGCTGTCAAATTAATCTGGTCCAATATCATTTGAATGTATATTTGGTTTGCAGTAACACCATGTGATAGGATCTGCTTTCCTCTGCGGATTGTCCTTATAGGAACTGTCCAACTATTTGTCTACTGTCATGGAGTAGATTGGAAAAATTCAGGAGACCACTTAGTTCTGATAAGAACTTGTCCTACTGTTGTATTTACTACCTCAGAGTAGATACAACAAAATCAAGAGATTTCTACTTTGGCTTAGTGGATTGAGGGACTTAACTGCTGAGGAGTGAGATATTATTGAATAATATTGGAATAATATACAAATATTGCTTCGAGTGCTACGGTTAAAACTACGACTCCAAGGTGATCCTTGGTGCTTTCTATTTTCCCAAGGGAAGGCGAGGGTAAATAGACCGCTCCGGGGATCACCGAGGGAGTCGTAGTTTTAACCATAGCACAAGTAAAAGCAGTCAATATTTGCTTTATAACACCCCAAAAATAATATTATGCCAAGACGTCTAGGTACTAAGAAGCTGCTGTTGCTATGGGTGTAGTACATTGGTTGCCATGGGATAGTACATCCATTGCTACTGGTATAGAACCTTGTTTGCTGCGTGTATAGCGCGTCCTGTTTGCGTAGCCTTCTAGTAAAATAAGACGCGCTCAAAACCAATCAAAAGGCAGAATCTTAGTAAGGGGTGTTATAATATTGAAATATGAAACTCACTAGAACAATTCACACAGCCAAGTAGATTCTATCACATGGTGTTACTTCAAACCAAGTATACATTGATACCTCGCCATGCAATGCCTCAAAACTACTATTACTTCAGCCTATAACTTACTATGATGCCCAGTACAGGCCTGGTGTGTAGAGTACGTAGTTCCTCACACGCTCACTGGAAACAAATAATCAATAACTGATAATTATCACAAAGGTGTGTTAATTAATTAACGGGGTGTCTGGTGCACCGGACTCAATTTCAGATGTTATCAAAGGTTGGGTTATTAGAGTCCCTTGTGTCCTTGAGTAAGACATTGAACAATAACTGTTTCATCCTTCGGATGGGACATAAAGCTGTTCAATGTAGGTCTCCTGTGTTGTTTATAAAAAAGAAACCAGTACATGTAATTTTCTCCAGTGTTTCTAGCATGTTAGCTGCAGATCCCACCGCATCACATTGTAAACCCTTACAAGGTGCTATAAAAACCAGTTTCATAATTCAATCATAGCTCTGCATATCAGTGGTAAAAATAATGCGCACTTTGAGATGACCATAAGGTGTGACTGATAAAGCACTAAAGATCCGAGTTATATTGTTATTACAAAGTAGTTTGTTGATGAAAGCCAGTTGGAAAACAGTTTAAAATTCTGGACAACTCCAAACCACCTTAACTCGCTTTGATAATCATAGTTGATAAACTTACACAAAGAAGAAGAGGCACACAGTTCCAAATGTTACTGCCAGCTGAAGTGTCAATATCAGGTACACCTAGAATTGAGAAATTGAGAATTGAGAAATGTGTACAGACCTTCATGTTAAAGATTTCCTAATATCTTAATGTACATGTACAAACATAATTTGAAAGTATACCTTTTGAAACTATTTTTCAATGAAGATTAAATTATTTTCTTTAAAAAGTCAATAATTATTGTCTTTTTTTTACAACTGCAGTTTAACCAGTTGGCCGTACATTTTGAATTTTATTATTTTTTTTTCACACGCAAAAAAAGTTTTTCCATACTAAAAAAAAAATTTAAAAACACTTAAATTTTTGGTAGAACAAAGAAAAATTGACTGGAACGGGATTTGAACCTGCAACCTCTGGAATGTGCCGGTGCTCTACCAACTGGGCTACCTAGCCCTACTACGTTGGAAGTCTCCCTATTTTGTCAATATATTTGTTAGGGGGTGCCAGTCAGAAGCTATTCAACGTGTAACTGCAGTGTTGCTAGGGATCACACCCAAGTTAACGATACAACGGAAGAAAGGGATATCTTATAGAGATGTGACTTTTTACTTCAAATACCAAGAAATAAACCACAAGAGAAACTGAAAGGGTAAATTGACTGGGTAAATTTTAATTAATAAACACCTTGGAGAGTTTATGCACTTAACATATAACATAAGAGGATGGCGCCTATGCAACAAGCCCTTTGTTGGGCTCTGACAATTCTTGCATTTGTTACTATTTCCAATCCCCCTTGCTGTCTGAATTGTATACCAACAAATAGAGTTCTGTTCACTGATTTTGCTGGTTCCTCTGCTCAAGATTGTTGGAGATATGCATGGAGATCTTTGCTAGATTTCTTCTGGAGTTTTGAACTAAAACTAGCATACCAAGTTGGGAGTCTTCAAGCCAGTAGCATCACACAAGGTACGCCTGACCAACTCCATTCACCCCAGCATGGACACCATTGTGCCCTGCCAGCTAGCCTTTGTCGTCTCCATGCACCCATGCATCATGACTCATGTTCAACATGGCTGATCTACAATTTCAAACCAAGTACTCAAAGAAGATGTAAGTTTGGCAGCGCTCCAACACAGTACTATTCCAACTCCACAGCATCCTTCAATATCCCTTTAACTGTATCTGGAGACATTGAAAGTAACCCAGGACCTGTTAAGGATCCATGTGGCAGTTGTAGTCGCGCTGTAAAGTGCAATCAGAGATCCCTTCTCTGTGAGGCCTGTAACAAGTTTTGGCATCAGAAATGCATTCCTGCAATGACCATCATACAGTACACGGAACTCATATCCAGCACTATTGATTGGTTTTGCCCTCACTGCTCCTTCACCCCACCTTTTTCATCTTGTTCGGATACCTCTTTTCAAGAGGTCTTCGATATTACTCCAGACCTCAATTCCACTCGGGCATCTGACAAGGCCACTTGCAGAGTACAATCCTTGGGCTCTCCTCCATCATCCTTCAACATGAATTCCATCTCTGGTTTGCTTCTAAATGCTAGGAGTATTCGCAGTAAGCAGCGGCAGTTAGAAGCTTTTATGGAACTTCACCCCATGGACATGGTATGCATTACTGAAACTTGGATGACTGGTGATGATACTGATTTTCTGTCACATTTACCTGGTTACTCTTCTTTTCGCCGTGATCGGAACAGTCGTGGTGGTGGTATTATGGCCATCGTCAAGGATACATTACTCCCAATGGAACTGGATGCTTTACACCCAACGGACATTGAGTTAATGTGGCTAACGTTAACTGTGAAGCACTCCAAGTGGCTAGTTGGACTTGTATATTGTCCCCCAAACTCTGACATTTTGTTTCTTCAAAAACTCCAGGATGCATGTGACAGGGTACAAGCTTATCTCCCACAATATGAAGGACTCCTCTTACTTGGGGACTTCAATATTAACTGGCAGGCTGATGTTCCTTCAAAGACTAACCTCAATGATGTCACCAATTCAATTGGTCTTACACAAATAGTCGAAGATGTAACCCGTCCATCTGGAAACTCTTCCTCTACTGGATCCACTATTGACCTGATTTTCACCAATCAGCCTGAGAAATTCTCAGTGGTTGAATCTTTTCCAAATCCTGTCAGCAGTGACCACCATGCAGTTCACTTTTCATTCAGTGCACTCAGAGCTCCCCCACAACCAGCTGTTGTACGCTCATTTCTACAGTACAGGAAAGCTGACATGTCACATCTGGAGACGTTGTTGCACCTTGCACCATGGACAGCATTCATGGATATTAACAATCCTGATGCATCTTGGGAAGGCTTCATGGACATTTTTGAAGCAGCCATCCATGATAGCATTCCGCGGAAACAATGCCGTCGAAATAAAATCTCTCCCTGGATTTCCCCGGAACTGAAAAAGCTCATCCTTCTCAAATGTAAGCTGTTCATTAAGGCAAAACGCTCTGGCAACAGCTCTGATTGGACTTTCTACAAACGTGTTAGAAACAAAGTGAAAAGTCTAACTAAAACATTGTACATGAAGTATATCAACGGTCTGTTCTCTTCGCCTGATAACAAACGCAGTTTTTGGTGTTTCGTTAGAGACCAGAGAAAAGCCAAGTGTCCTCCAGCTTTCCACGATTCAGACAACTTGCTAAACAAACCCCTCGACATTGCTGAAGCGTTCAACACGTTTTTCTCATCGGTTCATTCACCTGCTGTATGTGGTTCAGAGACTCCTCCACCCTGCTCCCTCCCAATCCCTGAGTTGTCATCAGTCAGTGTTAACCTGAATTGGCTAACAAAATCCCTTAAGAATCTCAATCCCCACAAGGCACCTGGCCCGGACGGTATTTCCCCAACTATTCTCCGAGCTACAGCTTCTTACATCGCTCCACCCCTAATGCTTCTCATGAATTCTTCCCTCTCCAATGGTGTTCTCCCAATGGCCTGGAAACTGTCCAACATTGCTCCAGTATTCAAATCGGGCTCTCGCACAGATGTTAAGAATTATCGTCCAATTACACTTACATCAGTCATTTGCAAGGTGATGGAAAGAGCTGTCGCAGATAACATTAACGACCACATTTCGTTATTTGGATTAGTAGATGATCAACAACATGGCTTTACTGCACGCCGATCTTGTGTTACCCAATTAACAAATGCAATCCAAGACTGGTCTTCCATAATGGACAAGCCTCGTCCACCACGCATTGATGCTGTATTCCTTGACTTCAGCAAAGCCTTCGACACTATGCCACATCATCTTCTACTTGAAAAACTTTCGCGCAATTTCAACATTCAAGGACAAACTTGGGCATGGCTGAAATCATTCCTTATTGGCCGTCAAAATCGCGTGATGTACCGGGGTGCTTTGTCATCTTGGGCACCTGTCACCTCTGGTGTTCCTCAAGGAAGTGTCCTTGGCCCATTACTCTTCAACCTCTTTATCAGTGACATCTCCTGTAATGTAATGTTTCAACTAACTGCCTCTTATTTGCTGATGATACATTGTTGTACCGTCCCATCTTCTCCACCCACGATGAAATCACGCTTCAATCTGATATCAACGCCATTGGTCGATGGAGCGAATCTAATGGCATGAAAATCAACATTGTCAAGTCAAAGGTCATGCATATGACACGCTCCAAAAAAACACTTACTCTACCTCACTACACACTGCATGGTTTAGAGCTTGCAGTCACATCAACCTACAAATATCTTGGAGTGATCATCAACAACACCCTCACCTGGACCGACCACGTTGATGCTGTTGTCAAAAAAGCAAACAAAACTCTTGGTTTTATATGGCATGTCCCAGGGGGATCATCCACAGAGGCACTCCTATCACTTTACCAATCCTTAGTTCTTCCAGTGCTAGAATATGGTCTGCCTGACTGGTCCCCTTACACAGCAGCTATGTCATCCCAATTGGAAAGAGTGCAAAGGAGAGCTACCAGGATGTGTCTGAAGCAACAAAGAGGTGTCATTTCATATGATAATAGACTCAAATCACTGAACCTGCTAAGCTTAGATGCCCGGAGAAACAGACTAACTGTTCTATTTACTATGAAATGTTTATTTGGACAAGTCGAATGCTCTGCAGTTACTTCCCTCACCCAAATCAATACCCGTCACTTGGACACTCTGACCTTCAACCATCACTTTGCCAGAAGTCATTGCCTGAAGAATTTTCTAATTCATTCTTTCCCTCGTATCTGGAGTAGCTTGCCAACCGCCGTTAAGAACTCGGTCATTCTTGACTCTTGGAGGGGTTTTAACAACCAACTGTCCAGTTATTTCAATAATGATGTTTAATGCTAATCCTTTTTATTGTATTGGATTGTATTTGATTTGATATGTTTTGACTTGATTTGATCTGTATTGATTTTTTTCCCCACTTAATGGTTATTTATTTATCTATTTATTAATTTATCTTTTGTTTGTTTGATTGATTTATTTATTATTTTTATATATTTTTTATTAATTTGTTCATAAAAAATCTGTTTGTTCATTTAGCTACTTATTAATTAATTTATTTATTCATTCGTTCGTTCTTTTGTTTATTATTCATCATTTATTTATTTATTTATTTATTTATTTAATTATTCCTTTATTTATTTATTTATTTACTCAATTATTTATCTATTTATTTATTTATTTATTTATTTACTTATTCATTTATTTAATTAATTCTTTCTTTCTCTCTCTCTCTCCCTCTCTCCCTCTCTCCCCCTCCTTCCCTCCTTCCTTTCTTTCTTTATCTATCTATTCATTCATTCATGTATTAATGTAATTATTTATTATCCACCTATTCTGTTTTTCTTTTTAAATAACTTATTTAAATAACATCAATTGTTGTCGATTTGTTAGCAGCTCCTAATCTATCAAATATCTATCTAGTGCTTCAAATTTTCTATTAGTTTTACTCAAAGTATATTTTTATATTGTTTATTTTATAGTATCTAAGTGTTTATTATAGTGATTGTTTTATTTATACTCTATTCGAGGATTGGATAAGCAGGCTTTTGAGTCATAGTGTAGTAGTTCACTTTTGTTTATCCTGGCCGTCTTAGAATGGATTGTTGTCCCTTCCTCTTCCTTCCTCCACATCCCGTACATGTCCTGTACCCTTTTATCTAATCCCGCTCCTCTAGTTACCCTGTATTTAAGTTACCTTTTTTTTTTCAAAGTCTTATTATCCTTTGTTCTACTTGTATGTATTTGTTTTTGACACTGGCCGAATAAATAATAATAATAATAATAATAACTTAGTGTTATATAAAGACCGGCCAAGTGAACTAGCAAATAAATGGCCCCTTAACAAGCACATTGTTGTGTAAAATCCTATGCACTATGTGCTTGTTGCGCTGCAAACTACCGGTTTTAAATCAACTCATTTCTTTGTGCGTATTTATGTTTTTTATTTTTTGAGCAGGACAGATGGTGCCGCGTGGGGAAACATTCCACGCGTAGGAGTAAACGCGCAGACAATGTATCAATTAACAGCAGCCAGCCACCAGCCCGGTCATTACCACGCAGTGAAGACCGGCTCATTGCACTGTTATTCCCTAATTAACATTACCAAGTCTGTTGCCCTTGTGGTTTATTACTTGATTTTTAGAATTACATATTGATTGTTTCTTTTTAAAGAACAAATGAACCAACGTTCAATGTTGATTGTATGTTTTTCTCTCCCCAAAATATTCAGCCAGAAATATACTTACTTTCATGATGAATTTACGTCTGACATCTTTATCATTCAATGTTCTAGCCACTGAGAATCCACTCTCTACATCTCCTGTGGCACTACCTGTTTGGAGTACAGTTGTATATCAATCATTATCAGCAAATCAAAGGTGACATTCAAGAGCATTAAAAACCACTAACTTTCACAGAGCCCTTCAAAATCATCATAAGGATTGGGGCCATAGTGGGTTTCTGCTAGGGGTGGATTTAGAAGGAATGGGATAGGTCATCAGGCTGTATATTTTGGGGGTTTTATGAGGGTCAGTGCTGATTGGGTCCCTAGGTACATGTTTATGTATCACTGATAAGAAACATAGTGTGCCTACCAATGGAATAGCTTAGGCCTTATGAAATCCATTCATCTATTCGCAAACCAAACAATTAATTTGCATCAGCACACCAACCATGCTTAGCATTGTAAAGGCTTTTTGCATAATAAACCATCAATCCATGTACTTTGTACAATTATTTTGGTGGTGGCCCAGTGTGAATTTGTACTGAGCATTAATTATGCAAGTCAAATACCGGTACTCTATTTGGCTAGCATGCATCACATCAACAAAGCAAATGGAGCAAAATAGACTAAAAAAATGTTTATTCTTCAGCCACACATCATTTTCCTGTTATTGTGGAATTATTGAATTATAATACATCTGTACAGTTCAAACTTACGTCACGTATCACATTTTACTGAGCTCTTTTCATGCATTCAATTCATCACAAAATGATGATATTAGGAGAATGGTATGAAACACTTACACTATACAGGGCCAATGATTTTTCCATTTCAGAAAAGTGAAGATCCCCGTTTTCAAAAACCCAAAATTCCGTTTCACACGAAATAAAATACTGTTTCATGTTCTTCAATAGATTGTTACCATACAAGGCTTGTTACCATACACAGAGATTGAACATAAACATAATTTTCTTGTTAAGATGCACTTCTTACTTCTTAGTGTCTTAGAATTTTCAGGGGTTTGGGGTTTATTAACAACAACAAAATCAAGATTTTTGTAAATAAATTCATGAAATTATTTACTGCCGATTCGGATTCCGTTTTCCATTTCAAGAGGCAGATTCCGATTATTCCATTCTATTTCCGTGATTGCGAAAAATCATTGGCTCTAACTATACCGGAAACGTTTCAATACAAAATTGACAGACTTCTCAACAAAAAGGCTATAGGCCCTACATGTACATGGAATGTGTAGCATTTGCTCTCGAGTGTCAAACAGGAACAAGTATTTTCTAATTTAGACTACCAATATTCACTCACAAAAAGGAAGCAATGAGCTACAGAAACAATATAGTATTGGGCCGGGCAACAGAAACAAACTAAACATTAAAACCCGAGTTAGCACACTGATAAAGCAGCATACTGTATGAAAGCAAATCAAATACACAGTTTACAAAAAGGACAAAGACAAGTTTTTAAATGACATTAAAACAACATTAGGTGAACTGGTTTAACTTCCACTTTCCTGTAAGGTTATTTCCTGAGTTTCATTTTATCTATGTGATGCTGCTGGAAACTCAAAAGTAAAACACTATTCAATAACACTGACAGGCAACTGTCTTGTAAATTTTCATTTCTCTCACGCACTGATCCAAAAGGACTCAGAGGTACATGTACATGTATGAAGGTACTGTCATTAGCAGTGTTGTAGGTCTCGAGACTGGTCTCGGTCTCGGTCTCGGTCTCGAGACCACTTTTTGCTGGTCTCGGTCTCGAGACCACTTTTTGCTGGTCTCGGTCTCGGTCTCGATACCCTGTGGTCTAGGTCTTGGTCTCGGTCTCGGACCCTTCCGGTCTCGAATATTTGCCTGGTCTCGCTTCGAGACCAGCAAAATATGCGAATTTATTTGATTATTCAGATAGCAAATAGTTTAAGAAAACTTGCAGTTTGTACAGACAACCTCGCTTGTGGTTGTGTGAGCTTGCACGCAGCGAGCTATATGTACTGTACATCTACTGTACATGTACATGTACATAGTGCCATGTACTATATGTACTGTATTGAACATGTACATAGTGCCATGTGTGTGCTTGTGCCATCGGCTTTACCCATCATGAGTTTGATAAAATTGGGAGCGAGTTTCTAGCTATGACCAAAACACGCACTACTTGATGGAAAGGTAAACAGGTGCATTGCGCATGGTGCAAACAGGTGCATACACTACAGTACAAGTTCGCTAAACGATTATCACAAGATGTCCAGTAATTCTGCTGTGATAAGATTTGGTTGTAAGGTCCATAAAGAGATCATGAACACCAAAGAAGGTAACAAGAAAAATTCTGCAGTTGGCATTTTTTGCTCAACGACAAATCGAATCACAGATTATTGGGGACAAGTTCAGTATTCACTATGCATTTTAAGTCGGGCCCATAAAGCCAAGTAACACAAATTAACATTACTCAAATTGATTTCATTGCTCATGATTCTCAGTAAACTGCAAATTCAATGTTAATTATAACACTGATTAAGCCATATCTTAGTTTCACTTTTGTATATGATATTCATGAAAGTGGATAAAAATGTAACGTTTTTACATTATGACAAGAACAACCCCATTGACAATGCACGTTTGTCCATGTTGATGTTTCTGAGCTGAAGTGCAATGAAGATATTCTGCAAATGGACAGGTACCTATACAAAAAACAACTGTTTTGGCACATTCCTGAATCCGACAGAACAAACTTATTATATTTGATTGTTGATAAATATTGTATTATCCAGTACAGTATTGTTGTAAAACAAGTACACAAAAGATTTCACAGTAATTATCTAGCAGCAAAAGACATACTCAGCTTGTTTTACATCAATAAAAGACTTTCATTTCATTTATTATGTGTCTAATTTTATTACATGTATGTAATTTACACATGTGGTCTCGAGGTCTCAGTCTCGGTCTCGGACCAAAAGGTCTCGGTCTTGAATCGGACCTTAGGGTCTCGGACCTCCAGGTCTCGGTCTCGGTCTCGGTCTCGGACTCCCAGGTCTCGACTACAACACTGGTCATTAGGGTCACTGTTATGATCGCATTCCTCCTGTGGTAGTTTTCAAATGGACCGATTGCGCTCTTCAAGTCACGTGACTTATAGTGGGTATCAAACATCAACAAACAAGGCGTCCTAGTGCCATTGTTGTAAAGTACATAATGATTAATGCGTTGTTTTTATTCAATCAAAGGTTTTCTTTCTCGAAATCTGTGAAGAATATTCCAGAGTTTGTACCAGAGACCTTATCGGAGTGGCTGAATAAAGCCAGTAAGGACAGTTCCAGCAAGTCTTGGAAATTCTACAAGACTGTTATGTTCACAATATGGTGCTCATAAGGACGATCACGATCACAAATTTCTCAACACAAGAATATCGCAATTTTGAAGCTGAAATCATCCAAAAGAAAAGGCTTTCCAAAACTGTGTGATTCTTTTGTCTATTTGAAATTCCTTAAGTCTAAATGTTTACTTATTCCAAAGCTCTTTTCTTTTATTACAGTGATTTCCATTACAAGGAAAAAACCGGGTGGCTCTCATCATCCGACGCCTATAGTGCATAACTAAAAATTAACCTCTTTTGTAGTAGAATAGGCCCCTAGTGGTAATTTATGGAACAGTAATGTGATTTAAATCAATGTCACAACATACAACTTTAATAAAAGGGCTTAGTAACTGTGTTATTATTTACAAAAATAAAGCCGACTGTTGGTGTTCTCGCTCTGTCACAACATAGTCTCTGCGCGTCTTTGCCATCCGCTCATATGATAGTACCCACTATAAGTCACATGATGACATGTAAACATTGGTCGCGCAATCAGGTCTATTATGGATTCACAAATCACAAAAAGTATTGATTTTAGGGTGAATCAGTGAGGAAAAAAAAGCACAGCAGGAATATGGCATAATATCCATACATTACATCACCATACAGTCACATGAACATTAACTTTCCAAACCCCAAAGTGAAGCGAAGTGATGATCAGTGTAGCTTTTAAAGTCAAAAACTTACTATCTGTTGTTCCCTGGTCTTGTTCCCAGGCATCTCTTGGAAAATTTGAACCTGTATAGCAATATGAGATTATTCAAGATAAAGCCATTCCTCAAAGCCGTGCCTCAAAGCCGTGCCTCAAAGCCGTGCCTCAAAGCCGTGCCTCAAAGCCGTGCCTCAAAGCCGTGCCTCAAAGCCGTGCCTCAAAGCCGTGCCTCAAAGCCGTGCCTCAAAGCCGTGCCTCAAAGCCGTGCCTCAAAGCCGTGCCTCAAAGCCATGCCTCAAAGCCATGCCTCAAAGCCATGCCTCAAAGTAATGCTTTTGGAAATTCATGCAGCAATCATGACCTAATGTGAGGTGCATCACACATTTGGAATAAACACATTTTACGGAAAGTCTTTGTTAAAATAAATACGCCTCAGCCTCTATCAATTTGTGAGTATTTACTTGTATAGTTAGTTTTAGTTTACCATTTCAAAACAAAAACAAAGCAGTTACGTACAAAACGAGCTGAAATAAAATAAATTTACCTGATGTAACTTCAGAAATAAACAGTTGAAGTCCAATGAGTTGATCGATTGAGAAAAACAACAATTAAAATTGAATGTCAGCAAAAACTGCTTACAATCTTCATTAGGGGCCAGTCAAAGTTGTCAACATTTTTACAGCTGTACAAAGCATACAATAGGGGAGGGGGTAGCCCACCTTGTTGGGCTGTTATGGCTCTCTTTTAACATCGGTCATATAACACTCACCTTTACAGCCCACCATCTGTGCGCAACTTAAAATAGAGAAAGTGTTTGACCGACACCTTGGCAGATTTTGATTGCAAATTTCTCCCATTTCTAAACATCCCTTACTATTCAAACCTATTTTTTTTGGGGGGGGGAGGGTGGGGGGGTAAAATTTTACCCCTGGGGGTGGGGGTGTTGTTTCCCCTGGGCCCCCTGGATACATGCGCCTATCAAATTGGTTTAACTTTAAGTCATTTCAGATGGAAACATTTTTTCTCAAGGGGTGGTGCTAAGCCCTTTTCACACGAGCACTGACAACCAACGTCTTCGGTTACGGCCGCCAACTGTCTAGCACCTTGGTGGTTTGCTATTTCACAACGGTGTTTCACACGACAACCGAACCAACGTCCCTTGTTGTACGCTTGGCTACTGCGAGGTCAAAGGTCATGTGTTACTTCGCTGGTATGCTGCGCGAAACTCTTCGACTGGCTGGCTCTCAGTAGGCAACCAGTGATTTTCCCGCGTTGCATGTTCCGCATGGATGTGTAATCTAGCTTGTTTGCGTGCCACTCTTTTAGTTTTATATTAGGAATCGAGTTCTCAATTTTTTGCCAAGAAATAATTTTGATAAGTTTTTGTTTACTAAGCCATGAATTTTTCTGCAAGTATTTTGACAAACATATTGACCGTTCAGTCGCAACCCAAAAGAACCGAAGAAGACAAAGAAAAGGGCAAAAAAAGTTACTTGGAGTTTCGATGAAACGATCGCGCTGATTTATGCTATGGGGACTGACGACGTCCAGAAAAAGATGGAGGGAATGGTCCATAATCACAAGATAAGTAGCACAAACATAATTTCTTCTGATGTCGCCATCTTGGAAGGACATGTCGTCATGTCAACGGGGTGTCAACACGGTCGAGGCACATGACGCGTTCTGCGCAGGCGTACTACAACAGCATAACCAACGTCCTTGGTCGAGTCGTTTCACACGGCCGATCAGTGCGATTATAACGCAGTTGCGATTTTTTGTAGTAGGTCTCGATCGCGGCTATATTTAGTCAGGGTCTCTTGCTATTTCATAACTAGGATAGCTTTCACACGAGTGGGTTTTGCTATTTTTTATCCTGGTTGCGAAAAATCGCAAAATATGTTGGATAAAAAGCTCTCGTGTGAAAAGGGCTCTAGTATGCACTTTATAATGAGTGACATTTACATATGTAGTACTAATAAACAACTTATGCACTTTGATTGGTCAAAGACTGGTCACGTGGGGGTGTATTAACATGTGATATAAAGACCGGCTCAGTGAACTAGCGAATGAATGGCCCCTTAACAAGCACATTGTTGTGTAAAATCCTATGCACTATGTGCTTGTTGCACGGCGAACTACCAGTATCAAATTATTTGTGCGTAATTATTTTTTTATTTTTTTGAGCAGGACAGATGGTGCCGCGTGCGGAAACATACCACGCGTAGGAGTAAACGCGCTGACAATGTATCAATTTAAGGTAGCTGGTACGCGCATAAAACCAACCTTGGTTGGTGGCTGACCGCTGTTAATTTACCTCGCCTTCGGCTCGGTCCATTAACAGCGGCCAGCCACCAGCCCGGTCATTACCAAGCAGTGAAGACTGGCTCATCGCACTGTAAGACTCAAAATGGTTAGAGAAAAAACTTGATTCTACTGTAATAACTTACCATAATTTGTAGCAGGGGGTGGAGCTTGTGCTGGAGGGGATGCACTATACCCAGATGCAGGTGGGTAAGCTTCGCCCGGGGGGTAAGCTTCGCCCGGGGGATAAGCTGCTTGAGCAGGGGGATAACCTGCTGAACCAGGTGGGTACGGAGGGTTAGTAGACCCTGGTGGATAGGGATCTTGAGGTGCGTACTGGCCCTGATATGGGGGCTGTTTTGGTGGGTAAGCTGGATCCATTACAGTGGCTTCATCATAGCTTGGTGGAGCAGTAGGATTTACTGGAGCAGACATTGTAGCGCCTCAACTTGAAATGATGTCTGTTAGGAAAAAAGAAGTTCAAATCTTCTTTGAAAAACCATCATAAACAATTGCAATTAAACTCATAAAGGTATGTAATCATGGAGGCATAATTACATAATTACTGTACGTCATGAAGGAAATTGATTACATTTTTGGTTTTTGGAAGAGTAGATTCATTCCAATTATCTTGTTGAAAATCTGTCACCTATCTGTGAAAATTTCATCCAATAACATGCACTTACATTTGGTCCCATTTTTAGTGCAAACATTAACAAAGGGTTTATACTAGTATGATGTCATGAACTTCACATGCTTTTTCGATTAAATGGCAATCAAAAAAGCAACAAATGACATTTATGTGTACTTGAACTTTCAATTTTACACAGAAATATCTCTGAAGGATTGGTTGGTTATGCCAAACATATGTTGCCGCTCAATGGAAGCACACACATTGCATGACATGCGGTTTGTTAACGAATAAGGGCAAACAGTTCATGCTGCTGGTAGTTAATTGCCTGGCTGGTGGATACAGGCAATAGACCATAAACAAATAGTGATTAATCAAAAAATCTACTTCAAACATTCTGGAGTTTTTACTGGGTTTCGGCAAGGTCTCGGACTGAGACTATTCGAGACCTGTGCACGAGACAAGATAAGACCGAAACCTCAAAATATGGTCTCGAGACTGAGACCTCGATCAAGACCTCCAACACTGTAAACTACACTCAATGGCATCAATTCTATTTTCTGTATCACTAAAAAGTTACTCTATTATTAAATAATAATAATATTCTTGATTTTTTTAATATTCTTGAATATTCTTTTAGTTTTATATGTGCTAAAAAATGCCACACCCCCACACCATGGAGGAAGAGCCTACACCCAGTCTAAATTAATATCATGCAATTGATATAGTTAATACATATTCATAAATACCTGGGACAGTTTATCCATTCTGATTGGACGAGAGGACGTCATGTGGGGGTGTTTAAACGGACGATATAACACCGGCTAGAAGTGTTTAAACACACCTGTGGCGCGCAAGGTTACACGCAGGCGCTAATTTACGCGAAACGCAATCAACACATACTGGTATTCAATCTAAAAACATGTTAGTGTTATGACGCGCGCGTACGCACAACTGTTGAGCATGGCATGTATATCCTTCGCGAAACAGGGCTCGAGGACGTGACAGGAAATGAAAGTTAACAGAAAAGTTGAGATTTTTCTAACAGTATTACGCTTTTTAACAAAAAGGGCATTTATGAATGGGAATAAAAGAGTAGTGACTTGGTCTTAACCGGCCGTTTAAAACCTTGCAGGGCCGTGGCCGTGCGATAAAGGACCTCGCCTTCGGCTCGGTCCTTTATCACACGGCCACGACCCTGCCGGTTTTAAACGGCCGGTTAAGACCGCGTCACTACCCTTTTATTCCCTTAGTAATAAACACCTTGGAGAGTTTATGAACTATGATTGGTCAAAGACTGGTCACGTGGGGGTGTATTAACAAGTGATATAAAGACCGGCTCAGTGAACTAGCAAATAAATGGCCCCTTAACAAGCACATTGTTGTGTAAAATCCTATGCACTATGCGCTTGTTGCGCGGCAAACTACCGGTTTAAAATCAACTGATTTCTTTGTGCGTATTTATTTTTTTATTTTTTGAGCAGGACAAATGGTGCCACGTGTGGAAACATTCCACGCGTAGGCGTGAACGCGCAGACAATATATCAATTTAGGGTAGCTTGTACGCGCATAAAACCAACATAATGCAAAGTCATGGTCTGGTTCTTGAAAATATGTATAAACAGTTAATTATGTGGAAGAGATTAGGTACCAAACAAAAGTTTAACAGCCAAAGGATTGGCCCTTGAACATGAGTAGAACATTTTTTTAAATAACGGCGAAAGAAAATCACAAATTCTGACGATTTTTACAGTTTTTTCGTCATAAGGCATTTATTAATGGGAATAACAGTGCGATGAGCCGGTCTTCACTGCGTGGTAATGACCTTGGTTGGTGGCTGGCCGCTGTTAATGGACCTCGCCGAGGTCCATTAACAGCGGCCAGCCACCAACCAAGGTCATTACCACGCAGTGAAGACCAGCTCATCGCACTGTTATTCCCCAAGTAATACTATAGTAATTTAAAATTACAACTAATTACTAATACCAGTAATAGTATACTACATAGTTGGTAAAAAGTAAGCAAATAGCAAAAGTTACTACATACATGTAGTACAGTAGTACTGAGTAGAGTTTAGTAATAATACTTCTCTAGTGACATGTATTATTGTATACAGTCACAGAAAACAGACTGCTGTGTGTGGTATTTTCTGTAACCTACCACCAAAGTTGACATACTACAATACATTGTCATGTAATAAGTGTGTCTGTAGTCTCAAAACAAAACAGAAATCATAATAAATGACAAAAATTAAGGCCACCTGGCCTACAGCAACTGTAATAAGTATACATACAACTGTAGCCTATGTTATATAGTTTAGTGGAAAAGAACAAATTCACACAAAAAGTCACAATTCCAGAAAAGATGCGGAAACCAGGCATTTGTAATTATTATCCGACTGCGAGGAAGTCTAACCCTTCAGGAAAAATGTCTGTATCCGACTGTCACTCGTGCTCATTGTTTCCAAACAAAAGCAATATCTCATTTGAGTAAATAAGTTTGAGTGATGTTTCCATTGGGAAGCTGTGATGTTGGTGTTGTTATTATAAATAAAAACATATTAGGAAGCTTTGCCAACTGTATTGTAAATTCAGTTTCACTTTCATTCAGACAGAAGAATGAAAATTCATAATGAATGAAAAAGTGGCAGTAGGTTGGGTACGGACATTTCACTGCATTGTCAACACCTCCTAGCCAAGATCCCAAGAGGATGTTTTCAGGAGGAAACCAATCAAGTAAGTAAGTACAGTCACCAGGAAAAACAGGCGGATAGATTTGGCATCTTTTCTAGATTCCGTGATTTCCTTACCTCTTGGAAATTTGCAATGATGAAAACTATGGATTACCGGTGAGTCTTGTGACTATATTGCTTGCCGCATAACACGCGTTAGTTGTAAATTTTCACAACGGCGCCCAACTAATGGTCAGTCGTCGTCCGCGTTTAGACCATTCCATTATGCGTTGTAAAATCTTCTTCCCTTACATCTTCCTGTACTTGTATCCAGGCAGTGAACTCTCGAGGTAGTTACAATATAATGGGGACGAGTACTGTGTTGGGATCGATCCACAGTGGTTGGATTGTGCGGGGAGATTTCCCGGCAAATTTGTCTGAGTTCATTATAATCTTTGATTATGAATACAAGTCATTCAATTTCGCGAGAATGTTAACTTGCGAACAAATTTAGGTGGTTTTTTTTTCATTTTGGGGACGTTAAATTTCGTTTGGGTGCATTGGAAACTTAGGCCTACATTGTATATTAGCACTCTTAACCCTTCGAAGCATTAATTAGCAAACGTATGGGCGCATGAGATGTACGACCGTAGTTTTCTTTTTCATTTGTATTTGTGGGATATAACTTTCACCGTTTAGTCATATAAATTAAAATAACTTTACGTCATGGATTCATGACACATTAATGATCACATCCATGTTTTTAGAATGTGTGTCATGTTTTTTGAAAGTGGTAAAAATTGGGCAAATCTGGTGACTAGTCTGACCAAAATAGTCGAAATTTTTATTTCGCCACTTTTTTGCACTGCATGACTCGTAACCCTCCGGTCTCCGACCGTCGGGAGGATGGAGGGTTACGATTATCGCAACTATGATTTCGTGTGCAGATACATATTTTTGTTAAGCCTTCGAAAGACTCTGCTAGGGCCAAAACGTCAGGCCACCAACTATTTGTTTGCATTTATACCATAGGTCCTTTTGGTTGGTAAGCAGTTTGTAACAGCTAATTATATTATTTTCTCGAGTAAAATATTCAGCAACGTCTTTTAAGAATTTAGTTAGTATAACTTTTAAAAAGTTATACTAACTACTTTCTGCGATCCATTGCTTATACCTAGGTACGTTTAGGGGCTGTCTTAAGTTTTCAAACCACAGCAGTACATACAGTGCGACTGGGGATGGGGAGACGGTCATGGGTTTAAACACCAACGGTTAAATAAGTTGGTTTTTAAGAGAACTACAGGCAATTACGTCCGTGGCAAGATGGAGTTCTTAAGTCCTAGCTCTATAATAATATCCAAGACATGAAAGAAAGAAAGACAAACTAAATAGACACAACTCCTTGATATCCTTTTATTTATTCAATATTAAGGAAATCAACTACTGTACAACATACATTTAGAAAATCGGATAAGTTGTTTCAGTTTGCAAGACAAATCGTAGTAATTTTAGTGGTTGCACATGTTGCCAATAAACGGTAGAGATTTCCCGATAGGTGTGCTGGAGAATTCGTTTTGGATGAGTGCAGCAATTCCAATCAACTGGTTCTAAGAAAACAACCCATGAAATGTTATCAATAAATTAAGAATTGTTTTGCCTTTAAATCAGTTGTTGAACTACAGACCATGTAACCTTTGTTTACAAAAGAGTGACCTTGTACATTCACGACCCTTTCTGGCAAGCAAGATACTGCGCTGGTCATAATGAGAAATTTTACATTTTGTGTCATAATGTCAACATAAAATCAAAAGTTCAACAATAACGGCTGGACCAGTTTTTAAGACGTGCCCCCATCTTCATGTCGAAGGTTGATAAAAACCAGACAGTGCGATCCCACAAAATGCAAGATTGTAAGTTTTCTTCCATTGAGCTGTACAAATTGTGCATGCAGAAAGTCCACGTTCTGTGGCTCTTTTGTAAACATGTGATGTCACAGGTTATATGGTCTATACCAAAACAAAGTTATATAAATTAGTGGACAAATGAAAACCTTAAACACAAGGTAACATAAATTTATATGAAACATTTTCCTAGGCATTTGCTGATGTTTTAATGTTTGCAAATAAACTTGAAAAACAAGTATTCCTGCAGCTCTGGGAAAGATTACCATTTAACAAAACCATAAATAATACAACACACTGTTCTGAATGAAGGGCTTAATTATGTATACCTAGATTAAAATGTATATTATGTTTCCTTGCTATGCACGTAAGGGCATTTCTAATTCAGCATGTCATGGTTTTTGATAAATTAAAGTTCTTTAAGTCAGGAGACAGCGTTTTGTTTTCTGTTTTTGTTGAACTATTGTACATCTTTGTTGTACATCTTTTGTGTATCTCTTGATATGTGTTATGTGGTTTGGGCTCTTACAGTTGTCAACAGAGGCCATTTACATTCAATAACAACTAAATTATGTCAATTCTGCCGCACAGATTTAGTAGTACTTTGGTAGAGTTCTTCCAAATGTTTATAAGCATCTTACCATTTCTAAAACATACAATGGAATTACAAATTCCTGTTGTGCTGTGCTGTAACATCATTCGATTTATCTTGGAGACAAGCAGAGAACACTTTTTGAAAACCTCTATATTTCATCTTGGTTCTTCTCAGAATCATAGTTCTTCTCAGAATCATAGTTCTTCTCAGAATCATAGTTCTTCCCACATGGTTGTGTTACCCATAAACTACATTTCTTACAATTAATAGTTGAAGGGGCAAGACCACTTTCAGTAAAGGGAACTTTATCAGAAAATCAGAATATGGACATTTGGGGACACCAAGACAATCGAACACCAGTGCATCAGAATTGAATGTCTCTGTGTCTGCAAAGAAGTAGTAGTGTCTAGCAGTAACTACTTACCTGCAGGCTACACAAGGTTCACATAGACATAGCCCTGGTAGGATGCCAGTCTCTGTTGCACTGTACTGACGTCCTGGGAATAAAGTTTCTCTACAATGTAAATGAAGTTTCAATGTTTGTTCATATTTTTACCTGATTTACAATGCTGAAATTTCGTTCATACATTCTTGATGTCCATAACTACACTTTTGATGGGTCCACAAATAAATCCACAGATGACATTATTCCAGAAAATTTAAAGTAGACCCACGCTTTCATTTTTAACATCTTGTATAGCTTGATGTGTTAGCATGTGTGCACATGCGCGAAATGCATAGCAACTCTGATCAACTTTCACGTCAACTAAAGCAAAATTTTGTATACTGTTTCAGTTAGTCTGGTTTCGATACTACACAATTTTTATTTTTATAAAGCGAAAGTGTCGATACTGTACTTGGCGATATTACTCAAGTTATTGTAAATACTTAATACCATGATGAACTTGCAACAAACATTATGGGCGCACATGTGCGCTTGCTTTCACATATGGAGTCAGTACAGAAAGTTACAGCAGAGATGTCAATGTTCATTCTATTTTCAACAACAATGTCACCCAAGGATAAAGTTAACAATTCTAAACCAAGCAGTCTGGATTTCCAGACATAAGGAATATGTGAACGAGGCTTCCCCCATCAGGCATAAATATGAAGAAAAAAATCATAACATCTTTCGCAATGGTAGGGGACCTTTATACCATGGACTCTTTCGCATTGTAGACAACGAAGGAGTCCAACCTGGGCTAACATAGACACTCCAGTACAGAACGATGTAGATTTGGTGAATACTGAAACAACTCATCCACTGAATGGCTCAGCAATGTGAAGACACGACAAACAAAGCGAAGACATCTGACTACTACATTGTTAACTCCTGCAGACAAAAAAATTTAAAAAATAAAAACATTTTGTATTGAAAGTTCCATTTATTTGTGTTCATTTGTCCTGTCCAAAAGAGGAATTATGATAGCAGGCGTGGACAATACTATTGATCATGATCAGATCCACAATAAATAACTGATACATAGTGTAAATAATGTGCATATAAATGGTGACCGGTCCACGAAAGGGAACTGTTAACTTCCTTTTCAATCCAAATGAACCGCCTTCTATTCCCATTTCTGCATTCATTTCCCCTTTCTGCATGTCAACCAGAATGGATTTTCATGTTGCCACTACAGCCATTCCTTCAAAATTTGTTTTTGTTTTATTGATGGTAGTGTATCCCTCCTGTATTACAGACAATAGTGTTAACCAAAAGGGTGTCCAAGTGTCTTTTGGACACCCTGTTTTAAATTTTGACACCCTGTTTTATCTGTCTATTACATGGAAATGTAATGTAAGTGAACAATTTGGACACCCAAGTTTTACAATTTCCAGCAAATTTTGACACCATTTCACCAAATCCTGGCTAAAACCTTGTTACAGACCCCTCAAATGTTGATGTGTGCAGGGTTCTGCCTACAGTGGTCGGTGCCGGAAAACCCACCCGGCACTCAGGATTCCCCAACCACCACTGGCAGAATTTTCTGTTTCCGACCACCACACATTTTCCAAATTTTTTAATTACACTTGCAATTTCCTTTCAAAGGTTTTCAACGAAATGTAAAATTGGGTATTTACCAGTAAAAATGGTATCCAAAGCCATTTATTTTGAGTACTTCTTTGATTTGAGGCTATTTATATGATCTACCGTGTAACTGATCCATCTTGCAATGGTTTCCAGGGAAACTATTTCCACCACTAAAGAAATCCTGGGCAGAACCCTGGATGTGTGTCATATTCTACTTGACTTAGCTGAATAAATATTTCTCCACTAGTTTGTTTGCCTTTAATTTATGTATAAGTTTCAGTGATAAAAGATGACAACTTACCATGATAGCATTGACTATGTCGTTATTGTTGTTCTTAAGCGCTTTAATTGCTTTAGAGCGGGTGACGTTAGCTTGGTTCACAACAAGCTCGATATCTTTAGACTCGACACCACTGTCGTCAACCTGGAATAAAAAGGAAACACACCAGATATTAATAACATGCACTATCAATAACTTTAAAGCATTTCATAAAGCATTTCATATGTCGTCAACCTGGAATAAAAAGGAAACACACCAGATATTAATAACATGCACTATCAATAAACTTTAAAGCATTTCATATTTCTAACCTGTGCATAATGGAAATTAGGCTCATAAAGTGGAGTTTTTTAAAGTACAATATATTCGTTTAATTTTTTTCAAATTTTCACTTAAAGGCCCTGTACACTACTGGTAAGATCGAAAAACACAAATGTTCACAGATTCAGACATAACTTACATGATTTAAAGTAAGTAGTAAGTAGTGGTAGAAAGGGTTCCTGAAAATATTTCTGTCTAAAATGCCATCGTTTCTGAGAAATGAGTAAAAACTAGATGTTTGAAAAGACAGAAAACACATAAGGTCTCTTTTCACTATTGTCTCGTGACCTCGATGACCAATTGAGCTCAAACTTTAACAGGTTTGTTTGTTCATGCATATGTTGAATCACACAAAACATGAACACTGTCTGCGACTATTTTGTCAGCTCTACCAATCCTGTATAATACCTTTAACTCATTATCAACAACAGTTATTTAATTGTGCAACCTTCATGCCTTGATATTCACCTTAATCTATGGTTAATCTTGTAATTATTATTCGAATGTAAAACTTTCACAGGCCAGGTGGAGGTGATAATTTTTCCATCACCATCGAGTGTTTTTTTTTTTTTTCAGTGGTAAAGATTAGTACCAGAAACTTATGCCATTTTGAAAACTTATGAGTTGCGACTCATTTACCTTTCTGTATAGTTTCAAAAACCAATAAATCCAAGACTTGTACACATTTGAACAATATTTCATTAGAGTGTAATGACTGTAATGATAGTATACCCATACTATAAATTCATTAGGGAAAAAAAATTAAAAATTGAGTTATAATGAATTTTCCTTCCAATGCTGTTTGTACGAATATCTCTTTCAGTCTTAAAATTATATTTTTTTTGTTTTAAAGACAAAATAGCAATGAAATTTGAACAATTGGGAGCAAGCCAAAGTGTGTTTTTAAGCATCTAGGATGAGTCTACCTCTTCTTCTTCACTTTCTTCCTGTATGGATTGTGCAACGGTGGCATTGCTATCACCAGGTACAGCAGGGGTGGTCTCTGGAGTTCGGAACTGCTCCACAGCCGCCATCTGTGCTTGTTGGCTCAAATCTTCAATCTGCACAAAAGATAAGATTAGGTACGGATTATAATCAATTTTAATACTTAAATTAAATAAGTTCCTTCTTCTTTAAGACGTTCTAATCATCATTCTAAGATTATTTACAACGATGTTAACATCTCAAGGGAAGACATTCTCAGGGTGATTGATGCAAACATCATCTCAAGTCAGCTTGAAAGGAAGTTGTTAACACTTGTAAACTACGTTTTAAAATCTTTCTCAATGCCAATTCTATGAAAATTATTCTCAACAATGAAACCACAAAGAGTTGTTGGTCCCTCATTTCTTGTCCTTTAGTTTACTCTGTTTTGTCCATACACTACCTTCGCTTCTCCAAAGATGATGTACACATCTGATGCTGGGCTCTTATATACATCTGGGCCTTGTATAACGAAGAGGATGTTTTTGGATTTCCGGATGGTAACCCGGCGGACACCAGCCACAGGTTTGAGGCCTAATTTGGACATGGCCTTGCGTGCTTTCTTTTCCCCTCTGCTCTGTTTCGCTTTGCTGACAGGTTCTTCTCCCGTGCCAAGCTGAGAAAATAGAAAGAAATCATCAATCAATCCATTGACATAATATTTATGAACTATTACACAGAATGAGATTTCTCCACAATTTTCATGTTCATGGTATTTTCTTGAAAATAAATATTGTGATTACATTTCCCCTAAATTAAATACAGACTTATCCACGAAATGTCTTTTCATTACCATTTTGTTTTCTTTGCAAAACTTACCAGACAGCCTTTAATGGCTATCCCAACTGTCCTCATGCCTTTAACACTACCGCACTTTACACAAAGTCAAGTACACCAATTCTACAAATGTTCTCAGGGTTGGGGTATCAAATTACATGTATGTCTCCAACTATTTGTTGATAGTTCCCAGCCTGCAAGCACAGTTTTGTCTGTACCACCTGCTGGCTATTGCATACACACTTAAGCTATGGGCACCTCACCTGATCCCTTCACTGTAGACCCCATAGTTAGTGTGTGGTACAGGAAAAAATTGCATCCCGCACACATGTGTAACCTTCATGCAGGCAATCCTATCTCTGGAGTCTGGGCGATTCACCTTGTGAATAAGTCACACCCTCATTGCATTACGACTTGCATCAACCAAACCTAATCTACTATCAATCAATGGTAGATCGGGCTGTAATGTACAAACGCTATAGAACTACACTGCACAATTCATGTACTACACCGCTGGCTTTACAGCTTAGCGACCATGTGCATGAACTATCCAAACCACTCAAAAGCCACACATAACGCAACTAATGAATATTGGATGAGCCTGTGTAATTAAAAAAGGTCATCGTGTACGATGTTTACAACTTTTGGACTTCGTTCCAACTGTGCTGTGTAACTAAATAAAGCTACGTAATGGCACTCACAGAGAACGACGCGTGTATGTGTGCGCACACACTGGAACATATTGTGTTATGTACACTCTAAAGCATAGTATGTTGTGAACTATTAGTCCTGAATGACAAATCAGTTCATGGGGCAACTATTCATGAGTACTTTTAAAGTAAGTTGTGCCAGCACGACTACTCAAGCAGTCATAAGTGGTCACGACTAGTTGTGCAATTAACAGTCGCACTAGTAGCCCAGGCCAATGCTGGTTATGAACAACAGACTTAAATCAAAGATTTACTGTGCACAAGTTACCAGCCAAAATGCCTTGTAATTCATAATGACTCTCTGCAAATATCTGCTTTACGCCTGTCAACCACCAATGTATGTTGAGCCTTATACATGAAACAGTGCCAAGGCTGTATAATCACCTGTTCATGTAGCTTGTGTGTGGCTTCAGCTTCTTCAAGATCAGGGACGGATCCATCGCTGTCTGATTCTGTGCCAGATGAAGCTGAAGAAGAAGAAGAAACAATATTAAACATTTAACATTACATAACATTAACCAGGGCTCAAGTTTGGGGTAACATTTCACAAGACTGAAGGGCTTGTAGCTCAACAATTTTACTGGACCAGTATTTATTTTACAAGACCAGAATCTTGATGAGAAAGAAATGTCCCCAAAGTTTAAGATGAAAACTGTTTCTATTTGAACAAGCACCAAAGGAAGATTTATCTTACTTATCTTGTGGGTAAGTAGGTACACATTTTGATTCCCAACAGAATTGAAAGATTTTGAACATGATTTCTTTTTGTTAAAGATATTACACAGTGAGGTATAATCATTCAACCGGAAAAAAACACAAGAAGGGACTTGTCCGGTTTGCCCAACGTTAAAATCACTGGCCTTCGGCCTACAGTCCAGTGTAAAATTCAACACTGATTAAAGTTATTTAGAGGTTGTCCAAAGTGCTCAACATTTGTAGGACCATATAGAGAGCACTACTTTTGTTAGTAGTGTCTCTGGTGTGGTTTTCTTCTATGTGACTGCAATCAGTGAGATTTTATGGACAATTCAAAACTGACAAGTTCCGTCCTTTTGGCCACACCAGCGACACAATTAGAAACTCAGCATCTGCCAATGCTAGTTTTAGCAGTGTAGCTTATTTTTGAAGTATATTTTAGAACCATGAGAACACTAGCCATCTCTTCTACACAATCAATACATGCGATGATCTCTGGAAAAAACAGTAATAGGCCCATCAACTTCTATGAATCTTAAGTTGTAATTACCATCATCTTTGATGTCTTCTACTGTGGGTTGAATTGCTTCGGTTGTTTCTGAAGGCATTGTTGGAGTTCTGCTTTTCAAAAGTACTTCAAATCTGAAAATTGTAATGATTTCTTGTTTCAGTAACACAGTAAAACAACGGCCTCTTGAACTGCCACTCTATAGTATGAAAAGTAAGCAAAAAAGTAAACAATTATATTTGCTATTTTAACCCAAACGTAATCTGTGTTCCGGTCACATCAAAGCAGTAAAAAACAAGACACATTTTGGTGGCAGCTGTTAGCTGATTCTCTGCTTTGTGTGGTTGTGCATTGTGCGTGTGCTAGCAGTTTGTTTATGAATGTGCACCCAGAAGCAAACAGCCACCATGAATGGCATTTTGAGTTTGTTTGTAAAGATGGCTAACATTTGTGATAAACGCAAATTAAACCCCAAACCGTTTTAACTTTACGCGCAGCAGGGGTTGGTCTTAAAAATAAAACTACCTTGCGCTCAGGAGCTCAAAGTTGACCCTGATTCGGTAAATCTTCAGTTTTAAGAGGTCAATCAGCATCATGACCTAACACAACAACATCCGCTACATTTACATTAACCCTGCATTTACAAACAAGCGTGTACAAAAGCACGCGCTTTCACAATTTATGACGTATTACTCAACACGTCTTGGGTCACCGATCACTGGTGAGGACTTAAACCGGATGTGGTTAACTTCATTCTGTCCACACACCGTGCTAAAAAAAGATAACCTGAAGTGGTTTAGCATTAAACCATACTTCGCGCTGATCGTGGGAAGTCAGGGCGCCCGGCTGATCTAGCCGTGTGTGTACACAGTAAGTCATGAATATGCATAAGTGACGTCACGCGGCGCTGTATCTCGATACCCTGCTTTGCTCTCTGCATGGCAAGTCATGAATATGCATAAGACGTCACGCGGTATAACGAATAGCCGGCCGCGGGCGTCACAGGTACTGCATGACGAAATCATGCATATTCACTTGCCACTAACACACACACGGCCAGATCAGCCAGGCGCCCTGACTTCTCACGGTCAGCAGGCAGAGAATCCTACTTAAGATGGCGGCCCCCGAGTCACGACGAACTGGAATGTAATTTTTGTACACGTTTTTTTGTTCCATTTTCAAATCATCACATCTGGACAAAGGAATCATTTGGTTAGCCCCGTCATGTATCATAGTAATTCTTGAAATGTAAGAAAAAATATGAGTAAGTTTCAAAAGGGATGTTTAGAAATGGGAGAAATTTGCAATCAAAATCTGCCAAGGTGTCAGTCAAACACTTTCTCTATTTTAAGGTGCGCACAGATGGTGGGCTGTAAATGGTGAGTGTTATGACCGATGTTAAAAGAGAGCCATAACACTACAGCCCAACAAGGTGGGCTACACGGGCATAGGGCCAAGAAGCGGAGGGAGTCCAGCGTATTGGCACTATTTATGGGGCTATTAAGTATTAATAATAATTATGCCCTTTGCCTCGTAATTTTTCGATCGCAACCGTCGGGCATGTCGGGAGGATGGACAATCATGATGGAGGGTTACGATTATCGCAAATAAATACGGCTACCGATCTAACTTACCAAACAACTGAACTAGCATGACTAGTTTGAGAGTTCCTCAAAAAGTATGGGTCGGCTCTTAAGGTCGGATTTGGCATTTTTGCCCTTTTAACACTTGGCGACCGGTGCGCGATGCACACACTACATACACACCACACATGTAAGTGTACATGTACATGTACATATTTGGTTACATTTGCAAATGGAGGTGGAGAAAATGTTCACCTTTCGTTTGTTCAAATTATTTCAACGTTCATTAAAAATCAAGTCAATTAAAGGTTTATAAACATTCATAAGATCTTTACTATCAATTACACATTTTATATTACCTTTTCAGTTAAACGATGTTTGTGGATGATTTCCGATTAATTTTCACGTGTAGATTCGGCTCTAACGATGGAGGAGCGATTTCATCACAAAATATCATCCACTTCGCAAGAGGGCGCTATTTTGGAATGTTTCCGATGACACCCTGTCCGATATTTTCTGCAGCATACTTTGTCAATGTGTTGTCAATTTCCTTCCTCCATGCAGTAATCATAGAGCAATTGAGCTCTATGGTTAATGTACATTAAATTCACACATAATCCCGTAAATCTAATGATATAATACGTAGGCTACTCAAAGTTCACTCAATGATACTTTACATCGGCGAGTGTCAAAAAGGTAAAGATGATTAACAAACATTTTAAGAACATACTCAAGTACGAGCAAAAATAATAAATTTCGTGGATTCGAATCTGAGTTTTGCACTTTGCTTTTTTAATTATTTTGCTGCATAAGAAATAAATTACGAATTTGAACATTTAAAGGAACATTACAGAATTGGCAATTGTAAAATATACTTTTGATCACAGATTTACATAAAACTTACACGGTCTAATGATGATGATAGTATAAAACACCCCTTGAAATATTTCTGTCTGAAATGCCATATTTGATGAGAAATGGATAAACTAATTTTCCGATTGGAGTTTATCGCTCAGTGAGCGTTTTATTCATTTGTTGAACCATATGATTTCATACAAATGTGTAATCGATTTTCACTATTTTCTCGTGACCCAGATGGCCGATCGATCTCAAACTTCTACAGGTTTGTCAGTTTATGTATATGGTGGATTACATAAAGTGCTTACACTGCCAGCAACAGTTTTGTTAGCAAAAACCAATTCTGTAATGTTCCTTTAATAAAAGCATATAGAACACTTTTGGTCGTCGGTGTCCATCGGAGGTGAGGACATGTAGGCCTACATGAGCCAAAAGGTGCATAAGGATATCCAGTGAATGTAAAGATGGGAACCCCTCCTTATTATACTCCTTGCTTTATGCATGCATGGAGGAAAGATCGAAGGACCAACTCAACGCCATGGCGAGTAACCTACAAGCACAATTGTAGCATCATATATACTTCAACGGGAACAATAATGACGCGACGATCCAGCCGTAGCCATAAATTCGGACACGGTCATGATTGTCACGGACCCATCAACTTTTTTGTTTACTAATATAGAGTGACCTTGTACATTCCAGGCCATTTCCTGGCAGGCAAGAATACACTGCTCATGGGAAGTATCATAACTTCCTCACTAATTCATGAGTTAAAAATAAAAGTTGAGGGCCTACAAGTTGTGAGACGTGCCCCCCTTTGATCATCTCAAAGGTTGATACAAATCGTACGGCTTCACCCAAGTGCTTTTGTACTTATAGCATGTATTACGTAAATACAGGTTGCGTGGTCCATGAAATGACAAATTTTGTGTTTTCTTCCTGTGGGTTGTGTACAAATTGTGCCTGCAGGAAGTCCGAGTCTTACATTTTGATGTCACAGATTACATGCGGGTCTGAGTGGAAAGGCGCAGCACACAGCTCTCTGCTCGCACGGCGAGTGCGCCCTCTATAATTTGTTTCGACCACAGATCTTCTATTAAAGGCACTGGACACTATTGGTAATTACTCAAAATAATTGTTAGCATAAAAACTTACTTGGTAACAATCAATGGAGAGCTGTTGATAGTATCAAAACATTGTGAGAAACGGCTCCCTCTGAAGTAATGTAGTTTTTGAGAAAAAAGTAATTTCTCAGTAAAATATTTGAATTGATTTTGAGACCTCACGCGTGAGGTCTCGAAATCAAGCATCTGAAAGCACACTACTTCGTGTGACAAGGGTGTTTTTTCTTCCATTATTATCTCGCTTCGACGACCAATTGAGTTTATTTTGTGCATATGTTGAGATACACCAAGTGAGAAGAAAGGTGTCCAGTGTCTTTAAGTACTGTTTGCCTCAGTCATATCACAGTGCGCCCCTCAATGTTAGGAAGGTAGTACCTCGGCATGTTCACTTGATGGGGTGCAGGGGAAGGAGCATTATACTTATTAATGCCAAATTAATTATAACAGCCGATGTGCTCAACATACACTCCCCATGTACACGAGGATATATAAATTATGTACACGGGGTATTACCATAGAGCTAGGAACAGAGCCCATAGTCTGGGTTGGAACTTCTTGAACTTTTGAGCATACATTACATAAACGCAGCACTCACAACACTATTAGAAATTCCGATCGCCCTCATTTCCTCTCGGACGACTACGGCTGCGGCTACGACTGTTGCTAAGAATGTTGCTAAGGACGTCCTATACTTCAGCGCAGGATGACGCGGCGTTCCAGCCGTAGCCGTAGCTGCCAATTCGGACACTGCCTAAGGTTGTTAGTTCACCGATTGATTATGAACAAAAGCTTGTTTTATTTTTGCCATATGTATTCATACAGTTCTGATTGACATTCATATCGTTTATTTTTCTTCGATCCCATGTAATGGTGGTAGACCGCGGGCGGGGAACAGGTTCTGGGGTGCACCCCCCCCCCCCCCCACCACCACCACCACCTTTACGCCACTGTCCCCGCACTTAATGAAAACAAGTTCTGAAATTTAAATTGTTTTCACACAAGCCTCTCCGTTTAGACTTTGACTTCTTCCTTGTCTAAATTACCTTGTCTTTTTTTGCTAGCTGAAAAATGTCTGAAGATGAAGATACGATTTGGTGCATTCCCAGCTTTGCTTTTGAACATGGGTTTCCTTCTTATTTCCCTCTTTTTGAAGATCACCAAATTAATAGAACACACACTATAGGTTTACCGATATTCCGTTAACTTACAAGACTGACAAAATGAAATGTTTACACAATATATGATAGTTGATCAATTTACTAAAGTCAGTTTTTACAATTAGCTATTTATAGGACTATTAAAAAAAAAATCACCGCATGGACAATTTGGGGGAGAGGGAATGATCCAAAAAGTAAGGGATTATATCCATTCTGTTCAAAGCCTATTTCTTTCCATGAAATTGTAGTCTCCTTTAATGTGTGGTCCATTGTTATTATAAAAGGATACGTCTTCCATATGAGGAGTTATAGAGGAAGGAACCATCCCAATAAAAGGAAACCATTTTTGGACTCCTCTCTGTTTAGATATGAGATACATATGACATCAGGTGATTTGTCGATGACTCATAAATCTATCGATAGCAAAACTTAACCACATTTCGGAAGGCTAGACGAAATCAAAACAGTAAAGAGGCTTTATTTGGCAGTGAATGAATATACCTTGATTACGAACTGCGGATTTTGGCATCACCGGGTAATAGATAACAAAACATGCCGAGGGGCCGGAGTAGCTGGGAGACCAAGGCAGTATTAAACGCTGCTATAAGGAACGTGTATTGTTCTAATACGTCAACATAAACATGCAGGTGGAAGAAGAGGATAGGGGAGACGATCAGAAACCGAGGTCAATTGAGTTCATTTGGGTCATGTGACTCTTAAATCTTTCCAATGGTTCATGCTCAATGTTGTGACAAACGACTCTATGACAAATTTGATACCACCAAGCCTGTATCCATCGGTAACACGGATAATGGGTTTGGACCCAAATGGAACAATATTCAGGAGATTTCCATACAACATGGGTGCGATATAAATAAAGGTCTAAATTCCAATCCAAGTCCATTATCTAAGCAACTTGATTTAGAATAATATTTGTTCAGTTCATATCACTTTCCATACACTATGTGGAAAGTTTCGGCGACCAGCATGACCTTGTTTGGATTCTGCAATACATACAGGTTACGTCATGCCATTGTACCAGAAGAAGTCATCCGTGGCAAAGGCGGATCTGTCTCAGCACGGAGATCTTTCGAGGAAAATCAATATTAATATTCAAAATATCAACAATACCGGTACCATTCGATTTCAGCACACGCCGCGGAGCCTCTAGGCACATTGTTGGTTTTGCTGACAGAATGTCTGTTGTGGAAAAAAACCACAGACAAAATGTAAATACTGTACACAATGAACATAGAGAAAAATAATACACTTTACGGGCGGATGTAAAAGGGTGGATCAGATTATCAGATATTATCATCAGTCTGGATCTACCTCATCTTTCAAGCCTTCCCCACCCCTCGTCAACTTACAGTAAAGGGACACATGGAGACTGCAGAGAAAACAAAACAATGAGCACAAACTATTGTTTAGTGTTGTTGTCTGTATACCTGAAGACCAAAATAGAGTCAAAGCATTATCAAATCTTTACCCATCCACTCCATTTTCTTTGTAAAAGTGTATTCGTTCCCATCGCCAAGTTCTCAACAAATACACCGTAAAACCAACCTGTGAAAAAAAATTACGAAATTAGGTGGGCATTTATTTTTATTTTTAGAGAAGACGCCGGAAAATGGTTTAAGTTTATTGTGGGGCAAATAACTGAATATATATATATTTTTTTGGGGGGGGGGATTGTGGCTTTGATGATAAAAGCATGGAATTTGGTACACAGTCAGAGTGTGTCATGAACAAATATATTTTGCTATAGGGCCATCGCAGAATGGAAATTTGAAAAGAATATAGGCCTAGGTAGAATAACAAGTAGTTTTCAAAATAATAAAAATGGCTGCCATTGCTTGTTCTATACCTAAATATACATTTTGTCAAAGGACCAATATTTTTCTCATGACATACTCTGTGTGCCAATTTCGTGCTTGTATCATCAAAGGCACAATTCCATCACATACCATGCCGTTTATGCACATTCATAATATGTACCTTGTTTTGATTTGGGAATTTAAATTAAGAAACTGTCAAACTGAGTGTCAAGGAACAATATTCCTTACAAATTACGGAGATCTGGCTAAACTGGACGGAATGGTTTTTCAATGCCGTCATAAAGTTTAAACTAAAGCAAGCTTTCAGAATGGGTTTGGGCAATGGGGACATATACCTCCCCCTTTTAGAATGGGGCTGCATATCAGATGCCCCCTTTTGATTGTCCATTAAACTATGTAAAATAAAACAAACACAGGAGAGTGGGTGAAAGAGAACGTTTCTTAGCTTTTGTTCAGAGAACTGAAAACGTTCGAATCGGGGAAATGGTTTTAATTTGTTTTTATTAGTTAAAAACATTGGTTGTCCGGTGCGTACAGACACAGACCTTAGAATGCTATTGGGCGGGGCACATTTCTGGCATAGCAGGACATTCTGTTCACAGACAATTCCCTGGATTGCTAGGAAATTGTGTCTCCCGAGGCAGACTCCTGGGAACGAGTGTCACCCTAGGGAATTCCGTCCTTTTGTATACGCACTCAGGAACATTCATCCACAGAACACGATGTGTGTCCCCCCTGGAAAATAGTGTAGGCCTACACCACTCAAGATTTATGCGACATTCTTACTATGGAGTGTTTCACAAAAACAAACAAACAAACAAACAAACAAACAAACAAACAAACAAACAAACAAACAAACAAACAAACAAACAAACAAACAAACAAACAAACAAACAAACAAACAAACAAACAAACAAACAAACAAACAAACAAACAAACAAACAAACAAACAAACAAACAAACAAACAAACAAACAAACAAACAAACACCCAACAAACAAACAAACAAACAAACAAACAAACAAACAAACAAACAAACAAACAAACAAACAAACAAACAAACAAACAAACAAACAAACAAACAAACAAACAAACAAACAAACAAACAAACAAACAATCACCCCAACAAACACCCCCAACAAAAAACAAAAACAAACAAACAAACAAACAAACCAAACAAACAAACAAACAAATGTACACTTTTGATATCACCATTTAGTTTAAAAAGTAGTTAGCCGAGTTGAGCAATAATTTTTGGCGCGCGTATTTCGAATTGTTGTGCGGTACAAACTAAGAGATGGACGATCATGAAGTGAATACTTCCGTAGCTGATAACCAGCATGGCATTTAGGCACAGCGGCACAAGTTTCATGCGGCGTGGGCCTACTGCGGCAAGCGAGCATATCCTACATATAGTCTTTAAGTCAAAAGGAACGGATACACCACTTGAAACTGCACATGCCTTTGAACAAAAGACAAATAAGAAACATTGTTCATGGTTTCAAACGGGTGTAATTGTGGGAAAGGGGGAACAGATTCCCTTAACAACAATCTTCATTCATATTGGGTTCTGCAAGATTTTTCTAAGGCAAGAAAGTCTGTTTCAAAAAATCCCATCAAAAGCCCTCATAATTTCATGAAAATTGTAAGTGCTTGGAGAAATCGTCGTAAGTTGGTAACTTAAAACTGGCCTTAAGGGGAAACCCAGGCCAAAAACTAATTTCTTAGGAGTTTTCATTTTGATGGTTAAATCTCAACCCCTGTAAATTCTGGTCCCATCGAAGACCGACTCATGTCCGTGGTGGAATCCAACGAATAATAATGAACCACTGAAGCAAATTATTGTAATCAGAATGGTTATTTGGTGCATGCATGGAGAAGATTATTTTCCAAGACTTGCACTTGCATGTCTCACCCCTCCCCCACTTTTCGTAAAATGATGTTTCATCTCTAAATGGTGTAAATATTGACATTTTCTTATCTCTGTGGAAGTGGTGGCATTTTCTTTGGAGAAATCATACTGCCAAGCAGTCCTGATCATTGTGATCCATCTTAATCAACCCACCTTCGTAAATTCGTAAATTCAACAAGGATGCCGTCCTAATCCGACCTGGGTACAACAGATTAAAGCGCAATAAATTCATTTGCCGTAAAATAATCCTTATTCTCTTTTCTTCTGGGAGTCAGTCATTGATTAGTAAATCCCCAAATCCTCGACTAATTTAGCGCCCCATGAAAGGCCCACTTAGGAACCCCTGGGACTGATATAAAAAGGCCGTGACGCACATTTTGAGGGCTGTGCAATGCGCTAGGGAGGTGTGAGGTGCGACGCATTGGGCGTTCACAACAACTTCAGTCCCACAGGTCAGGTTTCTGACTATCTGATAGCAGTGATAAACGAAACACTGTTAAGGCTGAATAAAATTCATCCACGTTCTGTCTTTTCATACATTTAGTGAAGCTGGCCTAGTTTCCACCCCTTTATTGTTTTACTTTGCCAACGAGGAAAAGTAAATGTGAACTAGTATTTCTAAAACATGAGTCCAGTCTCTTCCACTTTTACGACACAAAGACCACACATTTTCCAAGACTATGATAACTGTATAATATGTGGACTATGAAGGGTGTAAAAAAGACAAATTTAAAGAAAACAATATTCATTGATGTTAGCGTGAAAGTTCATTTGAGTTGGTAGTTTGATACAATTTAATGGTAAACTTTTGATCACAGCACTTGAACATTTTCTGTACCTGTAGTTGTCGACCCAAACTCCGGTCATCACATGATGAGTACCAGAGTTTCGGTCGAAAATGTACGGAAAATGTTCCAGTGTTGTGGCCAAAAGTTTACCATTAAATAATACAATCATTTATAAACCAAACATATTGACATTTATCAAAATTCCTTTCTACAAAAACTGTTTCAAAAGTAATTTTGAACAAGTAACAAATTCAACAAAGGAAAACCTTGTGAGTTTGATTTGTATACCAAATGTTTAAGAAAGACCAAACAATATTTTGAAGAGACAAGTCAATTTCGCATTCTGACAGACTTAAGAGAAAAAAAGAAAAAGACACTCCCCATGAACAAGGGGTAGGGATTTGAACTCGGGTAGAACAGGCAATCCTACAAGGACCCTTAATCAGACGTGACAATGGTGGTAAAGACATTTTCCCAAAGATGTGTAATAAATTTAGGAATTGTGGTTAGAATACAGGTTTCTGGATTGCTGTGCGCTATTTATATGTAAATGATTTGTAAAGTTGAATGTCATATGTTGGTTTTCCTTATTCATTCACCACCATTGGCAGGTGAGAGGGGCGGATATATCCCTTCAATTTTATTTTAGTTGAAAGTAGAATTTGAATAAATATGAATGAAACAGGGTACAGGAATAGTAACCCGCTCATTCCTGACCCCAATCCCTGCAATACATTACTGCACCTGTTGGCCACAGGTTGGGCAGACTCCCTTTTAGAAACAAAAGTATGCTCGGCCAAATTCCAAAATGGTGTCATGGAGAAGGAAATGATTTAATATCCTGTTCACTGGTGTCATGCTATAATCATAAGGTCTTTGTCTTTGAAATAAGGTTATCCGGAAATGCAAACATCAACATTACAAGCACAGGATCCAGGACAACCAAACAAACCTGGTCCAGTTGAAATGTATAGCTTAGGTACACTGTAAATGTGTAAAATTACACATCATCTGCATGGATCCCTGACCAAGGTAACTAAAACTATGTGTATCTTAGTGCTCAAGTAGCCCACCATCCATAACAAACACCACATACTAATGACTTATATTATAGAAATTAAAATAACGAAATTTAAGTGTTATTTGTGGTGTTAACTGTGGATCTATTAAAGAATGAGCCAAACGCCCTTTGTTTTATGGGTTTGTTGAAAAAAAGTTTGTGTTCCAGAGCTATTCTCTTTGATTGGCCAACATTAAGGATGAAACAGTTGCTGGTATTTTACACGACCTAGACCCAACTACTCATACCGACATCAGTTGGTCTTAAATCGACCACTAAAGACTGGTTGATAGACCATGTGACTTGTGTCATCACATGTCTACAAAAGAGCCTCATAGACTGAACTTCCTGAAGGCACGATTTGTATACAGCAAAATGGAAAACAGAAAAATCTGGTATTTTTTTGAGATTGCACTCTCTGATTTTTCTCAACTTTTGATATGAAGAAAGGGGGCACATCTCAAAACTTGCTTGCCTAAATTTGATTGCAGCTGTTATTTTTATAACTCCTAAATTTATGTGGAAATTATGAGACAAAATGTATAATTTCCAATATGACCAGTGTAGTATCCTGCCTGCCAGGAAATGCCCTGGAATGTACACGGTCACTCTTTTTGTAAACAAAGGTTACATGGTCTATAATGTACAATGTCTAAACTGAACTTTTAAAATCTTATTTATATAACATTATTTGCCATGGCTGGACCTCAGTATCTTTTCTTAGGTGGCTTTGGTTTTCTCTCCATTGTAGAACACAAATCTGTACCATTTCATGTATTGATGACACAGCCTACTGGTTACTGGTATTCACTGTTTAGTCTACTGCTTATAGACCATGTGACCTGCGACATCGCATAATAACAAAAGAGCCACAGAGCCTGATGGACTTCATACAGGCACAGCTTTTACACAACTAAATGGAAGAATACAACAAATCTTATGTTTTATGGAGATTGCACTGTCTAATTTTTCTTGACCTTTGATATGAAGAAAGGGGGGGACATCTCAAAAGCTGTACAGCTGTTGCTTTTGTAAGTCTTGAATTTATGTGAAAATTATGACACAAAATATAAGTTTTCCCATTGAGCCTGTGTAGTTTCTTGCCTGTCAGGAAACAACATTAGAGTGTACCAGGTCACCACTCTGTAAACAAAGGTAACATGGCCTATACAGACAGTAGTTATCAAATTGTTTACATCTTATAAGTTGTCATTATTTCAATAGTTGGTAAATTTGCCTCGGGGATAAAGAATATAATTTGTGTTGCCTGAGGTTTTTTTTCACAGATCAGACCCGTACATTGTTTCAAGTGTACTTTTCTTCAATCTTCGCCACTAAGAATACACTCCACTCCGCTTGCAGTCTCAGGATCTCCAATAACCAGAGAATTAGAGTTACAGAATAAAACTTGTAAAACTCCCTGCGTTACATTAGTGTGACAAAAAAGATACTTCTAGACTCTATTTGGCTCATCGCCGGGTCCTGCATATTGCAAGCTGGCTCACTGAAACAGTTGGTGAATGCTTCAAATACATGGTAGTCATCACCACATGAGTGACAAGACTTGCCCCTTTGTCTTCTATTTACAACACATAATGACCCGAAAAAAGGGTGTCATTTCTATCCAAAAGCTTACTTGTTATAAAGATGGTAAGGATGGTAATGGTGTCCGTTTGTGAGTGCTGCAGCTGGAGATATGGTTTGTACAAGCTGTCCCCTCGCTAAGCGCGGATGGGTTCGACGGTCTTGATGAAATTAATGGACAGTTTTTCCCATATTTTTTCAACAAGTAGACACTGTATCCAGCTGAAACTTTCACAGGTGACTTACACTGAATCTTTATTGACAATTTGGCCTTTAAATCAGCACTGCCTTGCCAAAAACCAATCTATGACCCAACCTCTAAAGAATGGTCTTAAAAGATATCCACAAGCTGTCACCTTGCAAGATGAGAGCCCCGCAAGCAAACTCTTTAACCTAATGAAAGTGGACGAAAAAGTGTGAAACCCCCAAAAATCTGGATTGTTGTGTGGGATTATTTCTTATTGCCAACTCCTGTTATGTAAAAACGATACTTTTAATTCCTCCTAGGTTTAATGTTCATATTCTTGAACACTGAGGCCAATGTTCACCTTATCCATCTAGTTTGTATTAAGCAGAAGTCTCTGTTAATATGATTCATTTTCCACCTCTTTTTGTGACTTCTCCATTGGTGACATGCACAGGTCTGTAAACACCGACCAGTGAGTTACGGTTTTCTCAAGGGAACCTTCGAATCTGGAACCTTGGATCTTGAAGACGGATATTTGCTCCTGGCAAAGATAAAAAGCGGATTCATAAAAAAGTCTACAACTGCAATAAAATACTTTCGACAAAGAAGATTTGGGTCATTTAAGAACAATTAACTTGATAAATTTCAGTTCTTATTTTGGGTGTCAACATCAACTCATCAAAGTGGTGAAACTTTTAAAACTCACAATGTTCGAGTCATCTGCCTTAACTAATCACCCCCACTGATATTCAGGTACTGACAGACAGATTCAAACTTGGGCCACCCTTTTTTCAAATCCCTACTCCGTCATCCGTCTGAACATGTCAAATCTGATTTCAATCTTTTGTCTCCACCTAACTTGATGAACAAATGAGGAGTGATATAAAAGTTCATGTTGTGACTCACACACGTGAAGGTCAGGTCTGCACCACATGGGTGAGGTACAGTGCACTGCGCCCTCTATATAACAAACAACTAAATGGTTACTTGAAAACTTTGAGAGCTGTGGTACCTTGATGATGTGATCAAGGAGGAGAACGGTTCCCAGGAGAGGAAAGGTTTCGTTAACCGGGCGCTGACAGCAGACAATGTGGCAGCATTTGGGGTGTGGGGATGCCTCACGTTTGATTGCAATGCTGAATCCCACTTCCCCTTGTCCCACTCCCTATGGAGTTGCCAGTGAGGATCTCCTGGTTGTGTAGTACTGAGGGAGCGCATCATGGACGTTGGCCATCCTCATTTAGATCCGGACTGCAGATAACAGGAAACAGACAGGAAGGAAAGACTACTTCAGAAACTCCTTATTCCACTTCTTTACCAATTAGTCAACAAGATTAAAGGATTATAGCAATTAAGGGAAGTGCACAATACCTGAGCCACGGATTCTGTGTAAAGTATCTCCAATTATGTGAAAATTGGTTGACCCACCCAAGAGAAACATAACACAACTGCTTGCATTTAAAACAAAAATCACTGCTTTTACACTCTTTATAGTGTAGTAAGGTATTTGTGCAGTTTGAGTTAGGCACAGGATATTATCATGCACTACAAAATGTTCACTGGTTGCTAAAGCCATGTCTGATTTCATTTCCTTATTCAATAATACTAAAAGTGGTATCACATTTCACTCCGTTTACGTTCCTGAAAATTCAATATCCGGTACTTGGCTCAAGCATAAAAATGTTTATTTGATAAGGTTTGGTTTTAATAGAACTAGACACTTTCGTACACTATGATCAAGGTAAAGAAGTGACACTGAATAACTGTTTTAAAAGATTAGAAACTCGTCAGGTCAATCCAAAAGGTTGGCCCTGAAAATCATCAGAATTTGTGATGGTTGTTTTTTTTCATCAAGTTTGAAAAAGTAATAACCTAGAGAGTTTCGTTCTAGATTTTGGCGCATACAGTGAGTGTGGGTACAGGTTGTTGCCAGAACCTTCCCATACCCCATCCAAGGGAAAAAAAGAAACACACTCAGAAAACAATGATTAATCTTACATACATCTGATCATGAGAAGACCCCCTTCTGCTAGACATTGAGGGCTGCAGAGGGAAATTGCCAGCGAGAGAACAGCTAATGTATACAACCACAATGGCTACATTAATCTGACAACACTATATTGATGTTTTTGCCAAAACATCATTTTTTGCAGTAAAACCACGGAAGGATATACTCTTCCTATCATTACCTTCAAATCCTGTGATGAAGGGGTCCCCCCCCCTGCCCCCCATGGGAAATACTTCAGTATCTAAATCCCTTAATCCATGGATTCTTATCATTTACTCTATAGAGGTCTATGAATTTTATCCCTATACATGATTACAGTCTTCTTGCCCATCCATCCAAGTCACCCTGAGCCAGCCAGAGCACCCTTGTATCCGGTTACCCCCCCCCCCCTCCAACTTGTAGTACCTCCAAATGAGCCTGTTCCTAACCCCCTGATAAGTCTCACTGTAATAACAACTGACACAGCTTCATTATGGATATCCCAAAGTTACCAAGGAACAGAAAATTTTGTCTCCTATTTGTAAGTTTCCTCCTAGTGACAAATGCCACAGGTGGGTCTGGGGTTGTGTGTTGGGAGGGGGGAATTGCAAGGAGGTGTTAGAGTATGACCTTTACATGTACATTATATGATCCTTGAAGAGGAAAGGGGGACTTACCTGAGATTGTGAAGTGACGAATAGCTCTCTTTGCTGTAATTGTACTGTTCCCTTAAATGATGATTTTCCACAGGTGCCTTAATGAGCGTCTCTGCAATTCATTCTGTGGGGATAAGGAGGGTGATTAACTGGATCTGTAGCAATTTCAGATATAGAAGAGTTTGAAGTAAAAACAAGCAGAGCAACATGCCATATCAGACAGCCGAAGGTGGTATGTCTTTGGTAGGTGTAATTAATGAGACTTACAGTTGGATTATTATGACTGGCTCTTTCTTTTCGTGGTCTCTTGTCAGTCTCCTGTATTTGTTTGTCTGTCTGTATGAGATCCTTGTAACTGAGGGCAATCAGCAGGCTGGGGGTTAGCATGTTGTCCTCCATTTCTCAGTATGTTTGTAATCCATGATGTGTAATCCTCTCAAGTCTTCACATTGGACATCTCTCGTATGTATGTGAACATCTGCTTACCAAGCCAGTGACTCGTCTAGTAACTGCTTTTCACTCTGTCGTCATTCAACGACTACATTCCTAATTAACTGATTGGATCGTACAATCCTTGTTCTCATTTGGATATCAATCATTCACGTGCAACTCTCTAGGAATTTACAGGGGGGTACATTCTACTACCCACATGCCAAATTTTGAGGCAACGAAAATGAAATGTGTAGGAAACAACTTCAAGGTATACTTGTGGATAATATCAGATTGAAACTTTCTAAGAATGTACGAATGAAGAGACCACATGGTAATGTTTTCTTCTAATGGATGGTGCCTAATGTTTTTCTTTTCCTTCAGGTGTGGTATAATTACACCCGCACAACTCTATGAGTATTAGCGGAATAAAAAAATGATAAAAGCTATTGTGAGAGACAAAGGGGAAGAAACAAACTTTAACTTTTTTGTTATTTTGAATTCAACGGATCTTTGTTTGAACATTTTCGGTTTGTCTACTGTTCAGAAAGCTAAGGCTGTTCTTGCCATGAAATGAAATATGGTTGCGGAATTTGTCCACAGTTTGTGAAGTATCAGGTAAGTGTCTCATGTATCAAAGCTAATGTACCTTGCTAGCACACACACAAAAATATGCTATTATAAGAGAAGGATTCACTTAGGATTCATACGTGGTGATTTGTGTTTACAATTAGACCCTGGATGCTTGGGCTGACTGTAGATGCTCTCATTCAGCCACCTGTTTGTATGATATCACCTGTTTGTGTTGCCATCATCAGGCTGTCCATCCTCTGTCAGAGTCAGCACATGGTGGCAGGCAGTGTTCCAAGTTCACAAATGGAAATTTTAGACAAAGGTACGGGACCGTCAGAATCTGTGAGATAAATTTACATAATTAAACAAAAGAAATGTAGGGTACGACTTCTTGACATTTCTTTCATACCAACTAATTATTCGTTCACTGAAGTTATTATGCACACATGCACACAACAACAAAAAAGTGTGTATTGTTACTGGAGTATCCTTATTGTTTTGGGAATATCTGTTTTTAAAATTCAAATTTTTTAAATAAAAGTTTCATCATAATTTTAAATAATTTATTGAAGAAAGTCTATTAATGAACACTTTGTTAGACAATCAATTACAGTAAAACTTTGTTCATTTGTTTCGCCTGCATGGCCAGTCAGTGAAGTGTTGCGACATCTTTGGTCCAAGACCAAGGCTAGCTTTAGCACTAGAGTGGTGTGAAATTGCTAAAAACATAGATAATGTAGAAGATCTATGAGTTCTGCATATAGCATACCCGGCAATAAAAAGATTTTACATCCGATTGCAAATGAGTTTACTTATTATTCTAATTATCACAATCATAGCACTCCGCACTAATGCTAAAAATAGAAGCTCAGTACCAGGAACTTAGACAACGTGTCAAATTTCATTAACGTACGCGCTCGTACATGCCCAAGCTTTAAGTTAACTCTTGTGTACTGACTGTACTCTGCGGTCTGGTGCGCCGATGTGGTGATCACATGAGTGGTGGAATGTTTGTCTGACATCCGGGTATTTTGAGCTAGGGTGATTAGTGCTATTATACTGATCTCTCTAGGTATTTACTTCTTCTCATGGTCCAAAATTTCAAGAAAAAACACAACTACTATGTCCCTCATGAACTCCTTACATTCTACCACCCTCTTTACACAAACACATTATTGGGTTAGTTTGACCGCACATCCACATTTCAAGTGTCTAGCATTCTTACTGAAACTGCCTGCATGTCGGCCAGACTTACCCCCAATTCACAGATTCTGGAACATCCCACCCTTACCCTATTTCTCACTCGGCGGCCTTTACCTTTACTGCCCTCCACTCTTCCAACCATCTCAATACATATTAATGAAATTAACACAGAGAACAATTGTGTCTGTTTTATGACTAGACAGGAAAAAAGCTTAGGCTAATTTCAGTCTTAAACAGGTGATAGCAGCTTATTCATCTGTAGTTGGGAAGTCATAATAATAGAAGGATGAATTGACACAAAACTTGAGGACTTCCCTCTTGTTTACACTTGCCCTTAGTTAGAATTGAATACTTGTCACAGGTGATAAACAACTAGAGCCAGTTGGGATGAACAAGTGGGTATACAACAACAATGATGATTCTCTATTCCATACTTCACCCCCGACACAAGCAAAAGGGGGTTTCTGGCGGCAGGATTGCGTGCGAACTGGACCCCAGTGGGATTTCAGTGCTAGGTGAGCAGGAAACATTGCATCAAGGTTGACTTGTGGAAGTTGGTGACATCCCATCGGATGAGTGAAAGTGACAGAACATCACTGACAGGTGGTGATGCGTCACTGTGGTGCTGTAACACGCAGCTAGTGCTGGATCTCATCTCTTGTTCCCCTCTTCTCCTTAACTGGAAAAAGTATCTGTCTTCTCTTTTCCAACTAAGTCTTTAAGAATCCCCTGTTTCCGTCCAACACCATTCATTTCTAGCATCCAAAGCAACAAGGTATGAACATCAAACTTTGGTACACAATATTTCTCCATGTGTTGGGGGTAAATCCAGTCTGCATCATGGTTCAGTGTGACACAATACAATATCCTGATCAAAGTCACTTCCTTCCTATTATGAAATTACATTCCGCCATTTTGTTGTGATCTTGTTAAATGATATCCACACTGTGATCTTCAAAGCCAAGATCTGACCCCAGTCATTTCTAGGTTCTCAGTGATGTGCCACCACCCATTTGGCCGATAGTGGTCTTAGCTTTCAGATTGGGGCAACGATATCTACATGTATGAAACAGTTCCACTGAGATATTCTGAGGATTATCAAACTTAGTAATGAAAGAAACCAACTACACTTTTTGAGCATTTGATCTGTTCAACTAATGCACTAATAAATGCACTTTTTATCACTATTATTCCTGCCCCTTTATGCCTGATAGAAACACCGACTGTTGCTCCTTGAGGATAACTGTCCCACCCCCAATGTGCAAAATGGCCTCAAAGGAATATTGGCATTTAAGTTTACTTAACGTAGGAGTTGGATGACTTTATTTGTGTTGGATTTACCTCAAACACTAATATGGGTGTTCTTCATGTTGATTAGTTCGTCCTACATGTACTTCATGTGGGGGATTATGATGGAGAGGTCTAATTCAGACGGTAATACAAGTCCAGTCTGTACTTCCTATTTCATAATGGTAACCCGCCGTCCTAGCCAAATATCTGAGTACAGCAAGTTGATGGAAGTGCTCATTTCTGTTGAGGATATCAAAATAACTTTAGAGGAAAACACAGGGAAATTCAGTGGGTGGGAAAAGAAGACAAACTTAATGGCAGGCTGGTTCCGGACTGATGTCCAGACATGCCATTAGGAGCACCAGACAGAATGATGACAGTTAGTATTTGGCAGGGTGCAATATGATTGGCAGATTGCCATTATGTTGCTATAGTTACGAAAGGATGATGGGATCAAAGCATAGATGAACTGATGTTGAAATACAAACTTCTTAAGTAGTTGGGAAATCTAATTACAAATTTTACACAAAAACACTTTATTTGTGTGCACTGGAAGGGCCAGCACAGAGTTTTGTTATGAGATGACAAACGACAAAATCAAATATTAACAAAAAGTCACATCCCCTTAAGGTGATCCCTCTGCTGCCACTTCCCATGTTGTATCGTAAACGTTGGTGTGATCCCTGGCGATATGGCAGTTAGAGGTTGAATGGCTTCTGACTGGCACCAAAGAACAAAGATATTGACAAAATAGGGAGACTGCCAACATTAGGGCTAGATGACTCAATTAACACATTAATCCGGAGGTTGTAGGTTCAATTCGGGCTCTAGTCAATTAAAAAAAAAAATTGTTTTTAAAGACTTTCATTTTTTCCCCCTCTTTTTATTAGGCCTATAATGAATCACAGCCCTCAAAATGAAATCTTCAGTAGAGCGTACAGCTACCAATGAACACCACAACCATAACAACATTGAGCTACTTCCATCTTTCTTAAAACTTTAATGTAGAACTTTGACAAAGTGTTTGCTATTACAAGGATTATTCAGCCATACAACAAATTTTTAGCCTCCTCTTTTTTCCTTATAAGAATTGTAGTTTTCTTAATTTAAGTATATTAGACAGTAAATATTTTAGTCATATTACTCAGGTTTTACACCATTTAATTTATAATGACACGATTTTTTGTGAATCTGCTTTTTTATAAATCGGTATCAGTTATTCTTTATACAAACAAAGGACACTAATTTACATTTTACGGAATACATGTGGTTTGCTGCTACGATTGACGAACAATTCTACGAAATCCCTTTCACAAAATAAGCCAGATTTGAGGCAGATATGCTTTAACTTGCCACGGGGATGAAACGCATGGTATCTCAAGCCAGTTGCGCCCTCAGTCAGATCAACACAAGATCAATGCATCGCCCAAACACCTGGGCATCTGACATCAATACTACCAGCTCATAGGCACGTGCCACATCAGCCACAACCCATCACTTCTATGACGATCAATACGCCCCTTGCAGCAGGTAGGGTATCACAGGGGGGAAGAAGGAAAATAAATTGAGGCAAGCACGAGACACGAGAGGGTATCTCTCCCATACACTTCTGATGATCCTCTGTGGCTATGCCGGTTGAACCAGAGGCAATATTATGTGAGATCTATAGAGCGCCTCGGCACACATCACTTCTTGCTGATCAATAGAAGCCTCTTAGTGATCTTCACAGGTTGGTAACGATTTTGACTGGAAGGGAAGCATAGTTGAGGACAGGTAATTAGGCTACCAAAGGAATGAGGTCCTTCACCGCTTTACTCTTAATGTCAATGTTTCTTTCTTTCAAGGACTGCATCTTTTCCAGTTAATGCTTTGCACTATCTGCCTATGAGGAAAATAACCTCAACTCAGCAGAAACTTTAACCACTGAAACTTGGAATACACCCACTTTGCTGTCAAACTTCTACAATTTCAAAAAAATTGAATTGAATGTAACTGGTATACAATTTCTCTGTAAAAGGCAACATATTGCTATCACTTTCTGTTACTTAAATTTTAACATGATTAAGAATAAACTATTACAGATTTTTTTTGAGCTAATAATTTTAACCCCTAAACTCATTGTTGGACACCTGGTATTAGAACGACTTTTTAAAATTGTTTAAACACCACCAGAAAGTGAGTATTGCTTTTGAATATGTAACAACATTCAAATGGGTTGGTATGACTGAAATTATGGTTGCCCACCCGTGTTTGCACAAGGTGCTTATTGGATGAGCAGAATCTAGGTTCAATAGAAAAAGACTGAACAATTAAAATGAAGCCCAACAAAAGGGAATGGGTGGGTGGGAGAGGGGGCTGTAAGGTTATAAGAATGGTATCAGGAAGGGTGATAAATGAGGGAAACTTATTTTAATTTAATCCACTGAATCAAAATAGAGAGCATGTTTTTATGTAATATGTACAGAAAGGTTTATTTTTGTCACTTCACATTACTTTTTTATGTGGTCTGGTTAATAATTAAATTATAATAATTATCAACACTGTGCAAGTTTCACGCATACTTGAACTTCTGGAACCAAATTTGTCCCAACCATACTGTGTTTTACATGTGTCATAGTTTATGGCTTTAAAGCTTATATCATACTGTTGGGAAAGTAAAATTTAACCATGAAAAAAATGAAAGTTAAATAAATTTAACAAATGAACAGAGAAAACTGAGAATAAGACTTGACCTCCGTTTCCGGTTACTTGTAAACAATTCAGAGTTTTGCCCAACTGACGTTTATGTTATCATTAAACCTATGTAATTGGTTGCACACATTCGGGCGTGATTGGCAAATGGGATTACAACAAAAAGCATCCTTCTCCCAAGTTTTAATTCAAGTGTTTTTATTCCAATGTTAATTTTAACAAATTATGTGTATTATATAAAAAATTAAATAGTATTTATAACAAACATGAGACAACTATTTTTATTTTCAAGAATTTTGTATAATCAGAATTTTAAAAGAAGTTTTGATTTCTGTTATTTGTTTTCTTGTTTTTGATCCCGCAACTAGATTAATGAATTACATCTTTAATATTTAAAATTTATGTGTAATTTATTTTCAAACAACTAATGGCGTTCCTTTTATTTGCCTAATTATCCGCGACAGGTTTTGATCTGCTTATACTGGGGGAACAATTAGAAAGAATAAGCTTTTTAAACAAAACCCTGATCTAAAGTAAAGACTATAGTGATGCACTACCTCAGTCTTACCATGGTCTTACCATGGTCTTACCATGGTCTTACCATGGTCTTACCATGGTCTTACCATGGTCTTACCATGGTCTTACCATGGTCTTACCATGGTCTTACCATGGTCTTACCATGGTCTTACCATGGTCTTACCTAACATATAACTCAGTTTTCAAGTTTTGTGACACCAGACTTGTCTAAGTAGGAAATAGGAAGGGTAATAGTCACACCGCACCCGTTTGATCTACATGGGCCCCCTCTGATCTAGACTATATGGTCATACAGGAGACAGTGCTTCTCATCATCCAGGTTCTAAATCTAAAGACGAATAATATGTGCCCTATCTATCTACAGACCTCCACCAGATCAAAGCAGTTAAAGCACTTCTTCTTCGGATCCACCCAGGACCAGTTTACAGGTGAAGTACTTTTCCCTATATCCCCACGAGGTGTAAACACATTTCCCCTCGGCCTCTCAACCAGGTCACAGCATAGAGCAAGGAACATCACTTTTGCCCAACACATCAAAATAAGGAGGCAAGCTTCCCCTTCCCTTCCATTTGCAATGATATGCGAGACTTTGTTAAGAGATAATTTGATATTACCATGGATGCTTCCTCCACAATGTTACAAACACAAAAACACACCAATTGTGCGGAAGTCTCAATGATGTGTCACCACTGAACTGAACGTAACCTCTTTAAGAACTGCAACAACACTTCCATCAAGCTGCAAGTGGATGTCACAACATGTTGGTCTAATGCATTGTTTCCCTGGTAAGAGTAGTCAAGCTGGTTTATTAAGGATTATGTGACATGGATTAATTAGCATCCTTAATCAGCTTTAAGCTCCTATAACCATAAGGATTAAGGTGCTGTAGGTATATATATGAACCCTCAAAGAGGAAGGATTATTCCTAATCTTTGCAGAACTTTGACATATCTAATGATGCATATCTCAGGAAATCCACTGAGATCCCAAGGCTAAGAGTCAGATGATGTGTTTAGTGACCTTGCAACAAAAGAAAATTGTTTTAAAAAAACTTTTTCAAAAACACTTTTGTGAAATTATGTAGACTATACCCTCTATCTACTTGTATTTAATCTATTGTACACAGGGAAAACAAGTTTAATGTTTTTTATCATGACAAATGTTTTTAATCTTTAAATCTTGAATACATCCATGACGTACACAACTTGAACATTTTTAACCACATCTAAAACGACATTTGGAAATATGCTATAAAAACAAATACTTGTAGAAGTCCTTATTGGAAACAATGTTCTTGAAGTGCTTTGTTGTTTTGTTAAATTAACATTTAACAAATATTGGAACAACAAAATTTTTCCTTTATCAACATTTTTGATTCCCTATAACCTAGGTTGTAATTACTGTAGTTTAGTGAGGGGAAATACCATCCCATCAATTAACAGACTGCTTATCTTATAAAATCAAGCTACAGGTCTACTAATACTTGCAATTAATCGTTCTTCTTAATCCTTCACTATGATACCTTGAGCAAAACTTTTCTTAAAGTTCACAATCTTCATAACTTACAACATTTGCACAAATTTAAATGTGTAATTTTGTCAGCTAATATTGTGCATTCACACAAAGATGCAAGCTTGACTTCTTTTCCCTTCTTTTTCTGTTAAAATAGCCTAGAGAACTGTGTTAATAATCATAAACTATGGAACTCACACACAACTTCTTTCCTTGCTCTACGGATCACAGCAAGTTCGCACAGAGCCTTTAAGATAACCACAGGATGTTCCTATACATCGTGATATGTCAGTGCTTCATTAACCATGGCTTTAATTAATAGATCCTTTCCTCATTCTTAAACTGTAATGGTAAGTCAATTGAAAATCATCCAAAAAGAGCAAGATGTTAATTGTTTCACTTCATTAGCTTCATACTTCTTTTTTCCCAATCATTTGTTAATTTTGTCAAATACCTTTTTGTGATTTCAGGTTTGGGTGAGGACTAAATGAGGGAAGTTTACTCTGAGCTAGCTTTGCTTTTGGTGGAAGCATATTGTGTTTTCAAGCAAATAATCCAGTATTAATGTAGAAGTTAGACCATAGAAGCAGAAAATGGTTTTACTTGGTACATAATATACTGCATACACATGCAAATTTGTAGAAAGTCACTTGTATTAGTTTGACAACTGAGGGCGCTGTTCTGTGAGATCACAAAAGGAATTCATATGAGTTGATTTATCAATTTTTATCAAGACATAATACACTGAAAAAAACATTTCGAATTTAATGAGATTACACTCTGTAGAAACAATTGCACAGGACATACATGTATAATGGGCTTATGCCTTCCTGTTTAATAGGCCTATCTCACTGTCAGTATAGATCAGGCAACACAGCTTTTCCGAGTATTGTGGCATGTCGTGGCCGAGCGGATAAGAGCACCAGACTCAAGCTCTGGTGTTTCTGATCAACAGAGTGTGGGTTCGAGTACCGATCGTGACACTTGTGTCCGCATGACACTTAATCTGTTGCTGCGTCCTTTGGATGGGATGTAAAGCCGTAGGTGTGTTGTGAAATCACGTAAAAGAACCCAGTACACTTATCAAAAAGAGAAGGGGTTTGCCCCGGTGTTCCTGGTTTGATTGGCTGCATATTGCGCCACAGCACCGTGTAAACCATTCCATGGTGGTATGTAAAGAAAAAAGGTATCAAACTTTAGCGCTTAAAATTTAGTATTAAGCACGGTATAAATCTATTATTAAGTATTATTACTATTATGTCTTTTTTGTATACTCAAATATTTATTTTACCAAGTGCTGTTAAAGCAGAGTGAACTTTGTGTTTTGGAGCACTTCTTATTTTTTTTAAAGTTGTCAGCACCTCAACGAAATTATTTGAAATGGAAAAGTAACAATCATCCAAATGTAGAGTACAACGCTTCATTCTTCCTCATTATGCTGTTTCTGCACTCTTATGCAATTTATTTTATTTTTTTAAACATTGTCCCATTCAACTTTCTGGTGAGATAAAATACAAAACCAAAATCTAACGATGATGATAATCAGTGGCAGAACCCCCTCCCCCAGAACGCTTTCCCCACCCAAAAATAAGATACACATTAAACAGACCCCTAAACTATGTCTTCGCCTCTTCTTGCCCCCCCCCCCTCTTCCCCCAAATGTGCTGGATACACCACTAAATCTATTGATCCTAATTTTTGACTTTGACAGTGTTTCAGGTGGAAATATTTTCTGGAGGAGTTGAACTGACATGCTATGAATTTCATAATCAGTGAGCTTTCATATTAAATTATTCCATTTTTTTTTTTGACAATTACCAATCCTTTACTAACTTTAGAAAAGAAAAAATCTGAGGACATTTGTAAGATCTTAAATAAAAGTGAAATTCTGATTAAAAAAACAAACAAAACATGAACTTATAACAAAATATATGTCCAGAAACAAAACAAGACTATGTAGTGCCTCCATACCCAAATGGGTGGAATCCTTGCTTTGGTATTTAGGCCTATTTGGAAAACATATATTCTGCTCTCAATGTCCATATTAACAGTAAACTTGTACACAGATTATGACCGTATTGCAAAGGAGCACAGCCACAATCATGGGTACACATTTTTTTCGTGTCCATGTTATGAACAACACTTTGAAAACCAGTGATGTAACAGTTATTTCAATGTTTTTTGTAAATTGATTAACCAGCAGTGTGTGAATGAAGAGTAGAAAGTACTTTAGTTTGTCGAAAACAAGATCTGCAAAGAGTTACTCAATATTTATGTGTCGTTCATTTGGCGTCTTTGTAACAAAATCTTTGTAAAAACATTGGCTGTGCACAAAGGCATTTCACACCATGACAGGTTCCCATCCAATCACATCCTTATTCCTTACACAAATCTAAATATAATATCATAACGTTTTGTCAACAGGGTTTTGTGGTTTGTCGATATTATTAAGAGTTGAAAGAAAACTCGGTACTCTCAATTAATGTCTGATGAGTAGAGGATTACTGCATCAAGTCAAACGTTGTCGTGTGAGGTTTCGGAATGTCAACCCAGTAATGGACATTTCCTAGGGACATGAAAGATGCAAGTCAAAATATGTGGTATAAAAGCTGTCAATGCTAAAACTTATTTCCCTCAAATAAATTCTTTGAAAAAAGATAATTTAATTTGTCCTTTCAAGTCTGTGGAAAAGCGCTATACACGCAAGTCCGGTACTTCAAAAATCTGGGGGATAAAGCCCCGGTTTAAACTTCCTGCGAATGCGAATGTGAAACGAATTAGTTGACATCACAAATTTGCAACAATTCGCAACAAAATGAACAATTCTTGAGAAACATTCGCAGCAAAAAACAGAGTTGTGACATCAAATTCGTTTCACGTTGGAAGTATGAACCAGGCTTAACTCCGTTTTGATTTGATTTAAAAAGCAAATCACTAATTTCTTCAAAAAGTTTCTTGCATATTTCACAATATTTGGAAGGTAGATTTGTTTGTACTTGTTCACACCTTCATTGACCAAATGTGTTTAAAAGTGCCTTTAAATAGATCAAAATAGTTTGGAGATTCAATTCAGAGAATAATAATTAAACAAGCAAAATATCTCAATGGATTTCTTGTCAAATCATATTGACAGACTTCTGAGCAGAAAGTCTCTATTTATCAGCCTTTATGCTAAAATCAATTTCAATAGAAAGATGGTTGTTCAAATGAAAATGATTGTGATGATACGATACCATTTATATTAGGTTTGCGGTAACACCATGTGTATAAATATCTACTTTGCTTATCCTGAAAATCACGTGGAAATTTGGCTGGTAATCCTGTTTTTATCGAGGCAAAGATTTCATGATAAGCAAATTTTTGTGCTAAGCAGCTCTATGAAATTGGGCCCTGTACATCTCTGTTTCATCATTGTTTTACCTCAAAGATTGCGGCAGGGTGATATCGATGCATGATGTCTAATTAATGGGAAGTAATGAGGTACCAAAGAACCTGAGAGATTATCCCATTGGACATGGTGTCTTTTTTGTGGAAACATTGAGTTGTATGGATAAAAACTAGCATTTGCTTTTACTACCAATCTTAAAAGGAACATTACAGAATTGGTTTTTGCTAACAAAACAGTTGCTGGCAGTGTAAGCACTTTATGTTATCCACCATATACATAAACTGACAAACCTGTAGAAGTTTGAGATCGATCGGCCAGTGGGTAACCAGAAAATAGTGAAAAATCGATTACACATTTGCATGAAATCATATAGATTCAACAAATAAATAAAACGCTCACCAATCGGAAAATTAGTTCATTCATTTCTCAACAAATATGGCATTTCAGACAGAAATATTTCAATGGGTGTTTTCTACTATCATCATCATTAGACCGTGTAAGTTTGATTTAAATCTGTGATCAAAAAGTATATTTTACAAGTTTTTTTCTTAACAATTCTGTAATGTTCCTTTAAGCATTTTACTTGCATCAATATGAATAAAATGAAGCAAAAGCTGTTACAAGAAAACAATTTGCTCGATCCTGAAAGTATTAAATTTTGACGTTTTAGCTTTTGCTAGACTATAAGGGTTTACTCTGTTTGGCATGAATAAATGATTCAAATTTTGATTTCAGTTTTAAAGGCCGAGTCAGTGCAACCTTGAAAATGGACGACCAAACACTAAAATGCAAAATGGCAGCATTTATGAATGTCATTCGGCAGGAAAAGGTATTGCACAGAGAAGGGAGTGTTGGAAACCAAAACACAAGCAGCTGTACCAGTTTGAGGACTAAAATAAGGGAATAAAAGAGTAGGCGACTCGGTCTTAACCGGCCGTATATTAGTATATTTTACAAATTTTTTTCTTACCAATTCTGTAATGTTCCTTTAAGACCAAGTCACTACTCTTTTATTCCCATTCATAAATGCCCTTTTTGTTGAAAAGCATAATATTGTTAGAGAATCTAAGCTTTTCTTTTAACTTTCAATTCCTGTCATGTCCTTTGGCCCTGTTTTGCGAAGATGTATGCCACGCTCAACAGTTGAGCGTAGATTGAATACCAGTATGTATTGATTGCGTTTCGCGCAAATTAGCGCCTGCGTAACCTTGCGCGCCACAGGCATGTTTAAACACTTCTAGCCGTGTCTATATCATCCGTTTAAACACGGCCACGTGTTGTCCTCTCAACCAATCAGAATGGATAAACTGTCCCAGGTATTTATGAATGCCAGTTGCGTGCTGATACTCAGACGTCATTTTCTTGAATGAGTGCACGCTCTTTCTCTTTAATTATAATAACAAAAAATTAGATATTGCCTAACTCACAAGGCCAGACGGCCACATTAAGGCGATGGCTACACTTAACTGACTTGGGCTGTTGACCCAAATCAACTGTCACCAGTGGCAACGTTGCCGCCTACTCCTGGGCTGAAACAATGTTAACCCCTTCACAGTCCATAAGGATGTAGGCATGGGTAACATCCACTAGGAGCCTGGCTGGTAGAGCAGAATGCACTACCTTCTCAACTTTTTACGAAGCAATTAGTGTTAAGTGCCCAATTGCTCAAGGGCACAATTGTCATGACCGGGATTCGAACGCACACTGCTGACAACACCAGAGCTTTGGTCTGGTGAACTAGACCGCTTGGCCACGACATGCCTCTGCTTTAACTTAAGGTAACTGAGACTTTGCAAGGAGCACCTTGTAGCGAGTTTCCAAGTTCACAAAATATTTTGCTTGCAATCTGTAATCTGCTGGGGTGGTACCACAAAAATTGCAGGCAAAGCCACAACAAACAGGTTATAAGAAGGATTGTATACCAGTGGTTGGCAGAAACTTAAAATTTAAACTGTCCTGTCTAAAACAAATGTACGAATGTATGAAAGCAATACAATGTGAAGATGTCATTAATGTGCACCCATTATTCAAGACAAAAGGATGTAACAATAACTTTTGTTTGTCTCCCAATATGTTTGAGTGCTTCTCCAATTTTTCAGCAATCTAATCATGAATATTTTGTGATCAAACAACAGCATTTGAAAGCAAGCGTGTTTTGTTTTTCAGAAATAATTAGTAACGGTACAGTAATTTGATAGTTACTAGAAACAGATTCTGACATACTATGTGTTTTATTATTACCATCAAATACCTTTTCTCATAAATTTGAACATCTATTTTTATGACAACAGTTTTACAATAGGATGAAACAATTGCTGGTAGAGTGTCTGGTGATGTAGACAGTTTATAATAAATAAAACTAGAAAAGTCGTGGAAAGCTGCCGATTGCACGAAAGAGGAAAAACAACTTGTTTTTTAGTAAGTTTCATTTTCATGAGTTCTAGTCTTGCTGCATGTCAGTTGCAATATTTAATTGTGAAGTTTCAACTCGGAATGCCCCCCCCCAGTTACTTTCTTTGCCCCACCCCACCCCCAATTTTCCCTCTTTCTCATCTCATTTTTTTCCTTGATGGCTGAAACTTAATTTACCCCCGAACCATTACACCCATTAATGCAATTACGTTCACATTACACCAGCTCTAGAACAATGCTGGAGTAAGTCTGTCATTGCGGTCGGTCAATCAATGCGTTTTACACTCAATCCAGAAAGGTGGATTGAGATCCAGCATTTTTATAATTGCCACATATCAAGATCTGGTGTTGCCTTTACACCAGTGCCTGATGCAGCTCTGATCCCACTTTTGATTACAGCTGTGACACAAAAACCACAAGCAAAAAGCCTGCCATTCCCAGCAAAACCGGAAATGACCACATTGAATTGCGTTGTCTGATCCACCTTTGCGTTTACACTCGTTTCTTGAATCCACTTTGCCAGATCTGATCCACCAATACCACCAATTGCAGGGTTCAACCCTCCTCAAAAGGTGGATTAAAATTGCAGGATCTTGAACCGAGTCTGATCCTGCTTTTTTGCGTTTACACTAGCTGTAAATCCACATTGGCGGATCAGATCCAGGTCTGATCCACCTTCTGGACTTATCCACTTCTGGACTTACCTAGTGTAACTTTAAACAGGGTCAATGCTTTTTCAAAGTTAAACTAAAGTTTAATCTGCCCCCCCCCCCCCCCACAGATTAACAGGTCTCATACCACCACTGTCTCTTGCCTGTTTTAGAAGTTACACTGCACCAACCTTTTAAAAAGGTTCTTCAAAAGAATTCTTTGGCAGTTATTCCATACTTTTTGCTGGATGCCAAATCTTCTCTAAGTCCCCTGCTCTGTATGAAAAGACGACTTTTCTTTGAACTTATCCAAGTCAAAGAGGTCCACTCTCACAGATCTCTGTTGAACACCAGTTACAGGTCAAATGTCATTACATGTAGTGTCATCGTTTTGTCTTTCTCCATGGTGATCAGAGCCAAAATAAACAAATCACATTTTGGACTATTAGGTTAATGTATGAATGAAGTGATGCTTTAGTATTTTTAGACAGATCAGTGGGTGTCTACATCGGTTTGTCGTTGACTTTTGTGATAAAATCTGACGAGAAATTAAACTAATTTGTGTTTCGTGAGAACGTGCCACATCCCCAAAGGGCAACTGCTTATAGGCAATTTCCAATGCTTCATGAAAAGAGTCTTTATTGCATCTTAAGTCGGACAATTAAATTATGAGACTCCTTAAGACCAAATCGAGAGATTAGATTGATGCAGGATTTGAAGTGGCGTGCCTTCCTGTCCTTAAAATAATATTTGGACACTTCTCATCCCTGCCTTCCTTGCATGTCATCTTTGTCACCCTCACCTGCAAGCAGTGAGGCCAGTATGGGATCAACTTCAAGATTGGTCTTGACGCGTCGACCTGCATGTCCAAGGCTTAAGGAGATATGCTGTTAGTGACTATTTCCCCTCCAGTGGTTCGGGCCGTCTAGCCAGTCACATCTCACCGACTCTGCTCAAATGTGGAGATGAGTTGATATGATGTTTTTTTTTATACTGATTTAGATTTGATTGGAGTTAGGGTTCTTTTAATCCAACCACACTTAAAAGGGATTTGAGGATAGGATATTGAAGCGTGCTGTATGTTTCCATCCATCTTCAGAATTCCTTTGCTTCCATTCAAAATCCAAGTTTTATCTATTGTAACATTTTTTATCTCTAGATTTCCAGTGAGTTGAATTGAATGTGACTTTAATTAATCCCTTTTTAAGCTCATATCAACAACTACATTTTGGTGACACTTACTTTAATCCAACTAGTAAGACAAAAGTTCCGATGCATGACACAGCACAAATGTACACAAGGAAAGAACCATGAGCACACAATGACTATGGAACTACATAATGATTCACGGCAACATGCTCTTGGCCAGATTTGACAGCATACAGCAACCTTATTGTGGATGCAATCTTCATAGAGCTTCATTTGGTTTGATGACAGCGGTTACTTGGTGTTTATACATGATGAATGCCCAAAGAGCTTTTGAAATCAGGTGCAGATTTGAGTGAAGGAGAAAAAAACCACAAAAAACCCAGCACGTCTGCTGATGATGAAAGTTTATAACCATAGAGACCAGAAACAACACCCAAGTGGACCCTTGCCATTTGATTTCGGTACCATTTGACATGCATTAAAACAAAACAAAAAAATAAACGCCCTCGTAGTGGATGCCAAAATTAATTTGTATATTGTTTTATCCTCCATTTAAAAGACAGAGATCTACATGGATGTTTTATAAAACAAGAATGAATGCTTTGAATTTGTGCAATGGAGAGAATATTATCATTCATTAAAAGATGGAATGTTCCATTCGCCTCATTGAATGCAACATTCCATCTTTCAACTAATTAAATATTTTCACCATTGCACTCATAAACGTTCATTAGTTGTACAGGCCTAGCAATTCATCCAAACTTTTCACAAGGTAATTATTCAAAAATTCACCACTGAAGAATGTCGAGTCTTAAAAGTCAATGCATAACATCTGACAGAACAAGGCGCTGTGTACTAGATAACGACCAAAGCTGAAACGCAACCTGATGATACACTGAACAAATCTTGGGAGATCTAGCAGCGTCTAGCATAGCTTAGTCATTCTGAATACTACCGATAATTGGGATATTGATGGGAACTCGGACAAAAATGGACTAGTAACATGCTCACCCCACTACATTGATTACTTCTGCACTTTTCAACTCATTAGAGCAGTAGATAAAATGTTTCTTGTAAACCTGTTGAATCACAAAGTTGTTTCTACATACCCCAATTTGGGACGAGGGGAGGGGGGGGGGTCATAAGAAAAGTTCACCGCCATCGACCAATCTCTCTGACAAGTGACTAATTAGAGCATCACAGCCACACGCCTAGCTCTGTGGGGCATTTGGAAATCATTCCTGACAGCGTATGGTCCACAGTACAAGCATGGCTGTCTGCGTTGTTTAAGGTTGAAGACATGTTAACAGCTCTAAGGCTTAGTGGAAAGTGCCTTTGACTTAGAGCTGGTAAAACTATTACCAAGTTATTAATTAGGTCAGCAGGGATATACTGGGTGTTATATTGTCTAGGATTTGGGACATGCATAATTATCACTAGCATACTGAGAACACAGAGATAAGTGACTTCTTGATGAACGTTTCCCGTCTATTTTTGTGTTACCTTGATTTGAGAAAAGTGGTCTTTGCTGGAGGCATTATGATTATCATACAACCACACTTTGTGACAAACATTATCTGGGATATACAAATCTAAAGATGTTTTTCTAACCTGGCTTGAACTGGCAAACAGTGAAAACTTAATTTATAAAAATGGATAAGTCCATTTACGGCAGGTATGCAGAAACCTCTTTTACAAAAACAAGCAAAACAAAATTATTATAGCTGTTTTTTCTCAAGAAAAACCTTTAGTTCCACCTTGCTCTATGGTTCCATTCACATGAGATAATTATGCACTTGTATTCAGAACAGATTTTGTGTTCGGGTGTAATGTACACAATTCATGCAGTCCAATCTCAGACCACCAGCTAAGTAAAATTACAGTTTTTTGGTTTATGAACCCCCTCCACTATAAATGGTAGAGTCTCAAACTTAATCATCCAATCAGCTGAACTGCATATCAAGAGCAGTATGATGAATCATCTACAATGGGATAGTCCACTTATCTCTCATATGGGTAGGTTAGTGTTCAAAGGGGAATGAGTTCCAAAAGCAAGTTTGGATTACACCAATAAAATAAAGGTGACAACTGAGACACAAAGTTTTACAAAAAAAGAAAAATCATAAAAGTAAAATAAATACCGCCAGGTACAATTATACTAATGATAATAAAAAAATAAAACTTCACAAGAGTAAATTTGTATGAGAGGCCAACCAGGGCCCAATTTCAAAGCTCTGCTTACTGCAGAATTCTGAGCTTACAGCCTATAGAATCATGCACTTTACAGGGTTCTGTCAACTTTACAGGGCTCTGTAAGCGAAAAAAATTCTGTGGTAAGCTGCAGAATGAAATTGGGCCCAAATTTTATAGAGCTGCTGAAACACAAAAATAGCTAAGCACAGCAAAAAGTTTGCTTTCCTAAATAAGGTAACCAACCATGTCTTATGTACCATCTATGACTGGTAACCTGCTCATTTGTGCTTAGCAGAAAATTGTTAAGCGATATTGTTTGCTTAAGCAGCTCTATAAAATTGGGCCTTGGTCTACCAGCAAGAACAGTGTCATAAAATTGTTTTTGTAGTGAACAGTAAACTTTTCACATCGTACAATTAATGTGTAGTATAACAAAATTACAAACCATTGCTGATTAGACTACATGAGGGACAGTGTTTACTATTTGTGATTAAACATACCAAAAAAACACAACGTTTTAAAAAGTTTTGTTACATACAGGTATCTTTTCTCCATGATGTTATAAAACAGAGGAGATTAATTTTATGATTAATTTCTTCTCAGGATGGTTCTGGTATTAATTCGAAATATTTAAAAAATACTACCAAATATATTTTAAAATGTATATCTTGCTGTACAATGATCGTAATTAACATTTTGGGCCATTTGATTCAATTTAATGCAGTAAATAAATAAACCAGATTTATGTTATAATATTAAGTTATCCTTTTCAGTGTAAAAAGCAAATTTGAGGATGCATCCACGAGCAAAAATTACCAGAGAATAATTTCTGCTTTTCTGGGTCAGGTTAAAACTTGACCCTCACTGGGTACAGCTGGGTACAGTCTGGGTACAGTCTGGGTACAGTCTGGGTACAGCTGTTGCTTGAAGTGTTAGTTGGAATGCATTGTTGCCACTTTGACAACACTCCTAGAGATGCAGATAGCCTATGGTAGTCAAACTATATGCACCTACTGTTAGTAGTCAAACTCCACCCACACTAATTGACTCACATGCAAAGCATCAACAAAATCAACTTAATCTCTTACAGTTTTAGATTGAAATTCACTCTTATCGATTGAAACTAGCGACAACTGTAGACGATTTTGTCCCTAGTTTCAATCAATTAGAGTGGATTTCAGTCTAAAACTTTAAGAGAGATAAAACAAACTGGAGTCAATATTGTGCACACACTATTGAGATCAATAGATTCTCCGAAGACTTGAAAACCACTCTAAAAATAAGTCATTAGTTGTCTCCTTTACAAAGGTGAGCACCTAAAAGTATCAAAACAAACATTTCCCCGAATTTACTTCATTTTCTTACTGAATTCATATATTGTACATGATGATGCACACAGGATACAATAACATTATGATTGGGGGACCACATCAAAATTTACCCCCAGTTCATAGAAAAAGAAAATTAAAAAAACTAAGTTTTTAAATATTAAAGGGATTCGTTGCTTCTGGATTGGGCAAAATGGGCTATAAAAGCATTTGTTATGAAATGAATATATTGGTTGGAAAGATGTTTTAAAAGTTGAATATAATGATCCGCTCAAATATACCTCAAAAATTGTGTGGTTTTCCTTTTACTTTGTGAAATATTAAACACGGTCGGCCATTTTGTAAAACCAAATAGCCCACAGCGCCCAAGCAGAAGGTAATGTGTCCTTTAAAGAATACAATGTCTTTACAAAATCCACTTAAATTCTATACAGATAAATTGCTCAACAGATAATCAATCACACAAATAGATGCAGACCAAATTATGACTTGGCTGAGTTGTATCACCAGAGAGTCGCTAAACATTTCATATTAGAAGCATTTTATTTTCAAGCACTTTGGTTTGAATCTTTCTTTTGTTTTATATTTTTCTGAGGGACTTGCTAAGTACCCACCACAGCTTTGTGCTAAATTGATTTTCAGGGTGAACTAGGATTAGAGGCTCATTACAAACATTTAACCCAGATGTTATTTGATCCAGTAATACTTGAATAACTCATTCACAAAAGTTAATCTTTGTTCAAAGCTAAATGACCATGTACAATAGAGTCGAAGCCAAAGAGCAGAAAATAGGCATGAGTGAAAGATTTACAATGTAATGTCCAAAATTGTCACAGTGGGAGAGTCTACGCCGTTCATATCAAAAAGCCAGCTGGATGATCAACAAAGAAAGTGTGTATTTGATACAAACGGGGAAAACCCAGGTTTTGTGTGACATGCTTTAGTTATCAGTGAACTGGAGGTTCATCTTTCAGGTAAAAAGTGCAATGTGTGATATTTTTGATATGGTGAACTCATCTGTCCTGGATTAAATAACTTTTCCTCTAGAGGATTCTCGGGAAGTTCATCTTATTAAGGTGTTATTAGTTGAGAAAATTGAACACACATGAAAAAGACTTGTGTATTTTCTTTCATATATTAAAGCTATCTATCCGTGGATAGTAGTCAAATCTATTCAGAGCATATTTTAAAGGAACATTACAGAATTGGTTTTTGCTAACAGAACAGTTGCTGGCAGTGTAAGCACTTTATGTAATCCACCATATACATAAACTGACAAACCTATAGAAGTTTGAGATCGATCGGCCATCTGGGTCACGAGAAAATAGTGCAAAACCGATTACAAATTTGCATGATACAATGCATGAATAAAACGCTCATGAGCGATAAACTCCAATCGGAAATTAGTTTGATTTATTTCTCATCAAACATGGCATTTCAGACAGAAATATTTCAAGGGATGTTTTCTACTTTCATCATCATTAGACCATTTAAGTTTTATGTAAATCTGTGATCTTAAAGAAAATTTTACTTACCACTTCTGTATTGTTCCTTTAACGGTGAAGTCTATTTAGGAGTTGAAGTTTGCAGTAACATCAAAATCATCAATTTTGTTTTTATCAGTACTTCTTGCCATAAGTGTAAAGAGATAAACACCCTGACAAATTATTGCCTCACATGTCATTTTCACATGTCATTTTTTTTTTAAATATGGAAACTTTGGCAGAATTTTTATACTTTTTTTGTGATGGTTTATTTTTTTTATAGGCCTCGGTTATCTTTAATTCTCCAAAGGCAAACCAAATCTTCATCAAAAATGGATGTCACACTTGTCAATAAGATATTGACTGATTTGCTTTTCAAGTAAAAGTCAGTGTAACCGATGATTTAAACATTTCCGATTTCATATCTTCAAGTGATTTTTTTCCTTTTAGACACAGGAAGGAAAGCAAGGTACACAAGGGGGTCTTGCAGTCTATGACACACCAAGAGTTATACCAAAGGTATTACCCGTCACTTGTTAAGAGTCTCTGTCAACCCAAGTAGTCCCACGAGTCTTCCACTTCATGAAAGGAAGATCCAATAATAGTTATTCAGAAGCGAAGAGCAGTTATTCATTTTTCGGTATTAACCATTTTTACCTTTATTACTCCAGTCACTGTTTAATCCCCTTGTTCCCTTTGAAGGAAACTGGATATCAAAAGACTAGATGAGGAAAGGTTAGCTGGACGGCAAAACGAAAAATGCACAGCCAGGATGTGACACACAAACCTATCTGTTGAAATAACTGAAGAGATTTTTCATTTTCTGTGGGCAAAAGTTTAGCTTTAAAAGGCTCAGGAGAATACAATTCATTTGGGATTGAACTTGTTTTTTCAGTTGCAGTAAATACTTGTTTGTGTTTGTTACATTGTGTGCAAAAAGCAAAGCAGTAACTGCCAGGAATAGTTAATGTTATTTATGGCGACACTTATCTTTCATAGTTAATTTTTACATTTGTCATAATCATAAGTAATAATTTATTTCCCCAGTCAAGGTCACTTCAGCATTTACAAGAGGAATATAGTTAACACCAACTGACTGACTTGAAGGAAATGAAACATACACACAACTTAGGAGTACAAGATAGGTCTACAGATGACTGACTAAAAGTAATCACATTGACCCACATACAAAAATAAAGTAAAGCACTGGTAAACAACATCAACAAGTTGGATTTGTTTCTATCTTAAAGCGCACTGAGTATACCATTACAAATCCTTAATGCTAGGTTCCCACTGTCGTACGATCCATTACGAACGCCACGATTGGCAATTCGTAGCTGATCGTGGAACTTCTCTGAAATGTCAGGTTTGGATACGAGGTGATGCGAATCGATACGTTCTAGTACGATTTGGTGCGCTTGGATGCGATATGGTCACGACTGGTCAATTTCAGGTGACACGGATCTTTCAGTCAATCTGGTCTCCCGTTCAGATACGATCATATACGATCCGATAGGATTGTCCCGATTAAGTCCTCAATTGGATCGTCACGATCGGGGTCCCTGATTTGGGACGATCGGGTACGTTCCGATACGTTCCGATACGTTCCGATATGTTCCGATACGTTCCGATACGTTCATTGCGAACCGATGCGCTCGGATACGATTGTGGTCGCAATGTCTTTCACGATGATGATCGAGAGTTATGACGATTTGAGCAACGATTGGACCGCGACGAATATGTATACAGGCCGACTGACCACGGACTTCATTGTTTCTTGAACTTCTACAGAGTGAACACTACAACCCAGCACATCTCAACAGAGTGTGGTGTTTACTCTTCCAATCCACTGTTGTACTATCATTGTAACAAACAAAATACTAAAACAAAATCAATCTAGTAACCATATGCTCGTCAGTGCATGGGTACAACTCATTTGGAAACCAAACAATCAGAGCAGAAAAAGAGGTATAATTGATTTAAATAATGACCCCTCTTCACATACACAGGTATTGAAAACACAATTAAAAGAAATCAAATGAACAAACGTACAAAGTATCAGAAATTATACCATAGAAATAGAGTTTCCGAAATTGGAATTTTGTTTTTCTATATTTTTTTCTAGTCAAATAAATCGACTGATGAGGCTTGTCTCTGTCTGATGATAATCTTACACAGAGAGGAAAATCACAATATGGGCAGAGTCTGATAAATTCTGTACGTGCTTGTGCAGTATATGGCCCCTAGTATATGTACCTAAAGAGACAATTGCCTGTAGCCATGAGGCAACTCTGCTCACAGCAAACTAGAAATCTATATACTATTACAGCTGAAGATGTCTCTGGGCATTGCAAAAATATGTTATCTGTCTTATTTCAGTTCACAAAATATCTCAGTAATTACAATTCTTTGAACATGGAACAATTTTTCTAATAAACTGGTTATTATTTCCCAACTTAAGAATGCAAGAATGATATCATTTTGATATGCAGTGGGGTTGTGATTATTGCTAATATTATGAAAACTCAAGCATGGCCTCTTGTAATCAGGCAAACTTGAACACCTACTCTAGAAAGCTGGGCCCAATTTCAAAGAGCTGCTTAAGAACGAAAAGTAGCTAAGCACAAACCAATTATGCTAAAACATATGCATCATCTGTTACTGGTCTCCTACTTATGTTTGCTTAGCAGCAAACTGTTAAGCAATATTTTTGCTTCAAGACAGGGTATACTTTTAAATGTCAACATATCGTCACCGTTTTCACGAAGAGACAATTCTGACAAAAAGTGTACATTTTGGCAAACCGATGTTTTTACATATTTTAAATGTTACTATTGACATCAACATTTTCCCCAAGTTTCAAGTGATAAAACGATATACTTTTTGAATTACACTAATTAGCACAAGGACAATTTGACCAAACTATAAGGTTTTCGTTTTCACGAACAGACAATTTTAGATTTGTCATTTGTTACATTGAAGTACATAGTGCTGGCACGGTGCCCAAAACGAATACTCTGCGTTTTACGTTTTCACGAAGGGACATTAATGTATGACCTAGATAAATTCGTTTTCACGAACAGACAATTATCGTTTACGCATTGGTTTGTACACAACGCGCACACGATGCGCTGCACACTCACCTCGTTTTGCAGTTTCATGAACAGACAATTGTGTTAAACAGTTAATTACTCATTAATAAAACCAACTATAATTAAAATAGCAAAAGATTTGCACGATTTAAGATCTCCACTTTCATGCTTGGAAAAATTTAAACGTTTCAATGACAAACAGTGTCCGAAACAGTGATTTCAAAAATAGTTTAACTTCAAACAGGGTTTTCTCCAAACAAGAATGTTTGTTGAATGGCCAAAATTGTCTCTTCGTGAAAACGGTGACGATATGCATAAAATAACAAACCTGTGAAAATTTGGGCTCAATCGGTTATGGAAGTTGCAAGAAAATAATTTTAAAAAAAACACCCTTGTTGCATAGAATTGTGTGCTTTCAAATGCCTGAAAGCCTTTCTCAGATTCAAACATTTTAGTGAGAAATTACCTCTTTCTCAAAAACTACATTACTTCAGAGGGAGTCATTTCTCACAATGTTTTATACTATCAGCAGCTCTCAGGTGCTCCTTACCAAGTAAGTTATTATGGTGATGTATTTCTTGAGTAATTACCAAAAGTATCCACTGCCTTCAAGAAGGGCTAGGAAACTGGGTCCTTGTCTTGGGTTCAATTCCTCAACCAGAGGTGCCATTGTTTTGGGGTGTTTTTTTTGTTGGGGGGGGGGGCGTGGGTTGTGTGTTTATTTTCCTGTCACAGATACAATGTGCAATACATTGATAATTGTACATTGGCAAAGAAAATACACAGAGATTTTCGATATTAATAAAACAGCACATCTTTTTGTGTTTACTTTCCCAGTATCTCTACTCTACATGGATGGCAACTTATTCATTTATGTATTAATTAAAACCTACACAACTCTTCAAATGAAAAATTGTTTTGTGCTTGTCTCTTCAAGCATGGAGGTCCCAATTGGCTTGATTCCATCCCAGTGATGGATAATCCCCACTCTTTAATGGGTATGCAATTGGCACATTCTCTGTTGTTCCTTTATTTACAAGTGGATCATTGAAAACACATCTTCCCCACATTCCATAGAAGTACATGAAGGAATATATTGTTGGTAACATGTGTCATGTCAGTCAAGTGTCATATGCAGATTGTGGGATTATTCAAGTTGTAAAGGATTCAGAGTGACAGACAAGACAGCCTCACGCAAAATGAGGCTGTTCTTGACTATTTTTCACGATATTAATCACCAAAACAAAATGGGTGATTGAAACTTTGAATCTATCGAGTACTACTCAGTAAATGCTGCTCTAAATTTGTCAAGCGTGGACTATGCAAGTCTTATGTATATTTGCCGGGTTTGATAGTCCCACCTTTTACTTCATGTATAGAAAACAAAATTGTGCACTTGAGTGGGTCCCATTGCCCCAAATATCTCACAAGAACTGCACAGTCCATTGAGTCATTGTTATCATAGACATGTTTATGGCTAATTATTTCTTTAGAATTAGAACAAAACAGTTTCCATTTATGTGCTTCTTCAAAATCAAGAGTGTGCTATTCATTAAACTTCAAATCCTTTTGCTATAAAAAACGAGACATTGAAATCAACTGCCAATTCTTGGTAAAACCCCCCACGGTAAAACACAAACAAACGAATCACGTGAAACACAATTTTATTTTGCACAGGCCATTGGCTGGTTTTGATCACTTGATACACACATTTGTAACATTCTGTCATGGATTTGGCTGGCATTCCAACTGGCGCCAGTGAGCTCTGTCCTAATTCCCTCACGTGTGTGGTAGTATTGCCCCGAGAAGAATAAGGTGCACCTTGCTGTATACAAAAACCAAACCAAAACATCCCAAATACTTCTTGTTTCCTATTCAGCGTTTTTATAGAAATGATCTTACCACACTCTGTTGACTAACGGGAACAGATTGGTGACTGGATCATTATGAGACTTAGTCATGCCTTCTTTGAAAAATAGATGTGTGACATTCTATCAGTATCAATGCTAATTGCAGATACCCATATATATCAATTTCAATACCTACAAAGTGTAACTGATGATATCTTTCGAGATAAACAAGGGATGTATTCATTTGGATGATCACATCATGCATTAGGGCGTATCTAAGGACTTGTAAATGACGAAATGTTTTCATGCACTTAGTACACTGTTAAACAGCTTTCAATAGAAAGCTGCAAGGCTGTTTTTCTTGGAAAACCTAAGAAAAACGTTTCCAGAATATCAACTTTCTACACTGAGGTGCTGCAATTTGCCAGGAAAAAAAACCCATCTACACATTAACAATAACTCCCATGTGACACATCTCCCACAAGTGTGACAACTCAGCTTGCAGCCTAACCCCTCTAAATTCCATTTCACCTTCTCAAACTGGTTGTCTCCCACCTACACTAGTGACACACAGGGATCACCTGTAGGGTCAAACAAGGCTCAATTTAAGAGCTGCTGATTGCCTCAACAGGGGGAGACTGGCGCCAGCACGGCTGAACCCAAGACCTAGGAGTGTAGGTATCGCTGAAACTATCACAACACTGGCCAGAGGGAGATGGAGAGTCTATGTCTGGACAGGCAAGCTAAAAAGTGTGCTTCTCAAACCTAACCAAAACAAACCACGATGGTTTGGATGGTTTTATGTGCACTTATTGGAGATTAGCAGGCTAATGGGTAAACACCCAGCAACTCCCCTCAAATAATGGACTGCTAAAATAGTTTACAGGTCATTCTAAAAGAAGCCTTCCTCAAAACTGAGTAGAGTTTTGAAGAAAACAAGAGAAAACGTTCTGGAACTCAAAGAGTTTTGGTGTGACTTATAAACACACTTAAAAGTGTTAATTGCTTTAAATTTAGTTTATTTTACCTGTAAAAAAAGCTATAGGAGAGTTAATGTTAAAGGTAAGATCGTTGTTTGGTATTTGTCAATGTAATGATGATTTAGTGATTCACCTGTGAAAATTTCAGTTGAATACATTGCCTACTTCTTGAGAAAACAGGAAAAAAACTGTTTTGGTATTTTCACAAGAACGCCGAATCTGTCCATGTTTCGAGAAGTGACAGTGGGTACCAACCACAGCTATGCCCGCAGCATTCACAAACGGACACCACAGAAATATGAATCTCCAAACGCAGCCCTCAGGCGATCTTTGGAGATTCAAATTTTTCAATATACTTTTATTTCTAATCAACGGAGGGTACTTCTGTCAAAATATTTTCGCAGAAAGCTCACTACCATTAATATCTTGAAGTCCGCCTTCGGATAAAAGTTTATGCGAGGTTTTTATTCGGGGTCATTACCAAAGTATGATCCTATTTCAAGCCTAATTTATCTTAAATAAAAATGGAAATTTGTCAATAAATTTTCCAATTTGTGTAATTCTGGAAAAGTGAGCAATCTGTATTTATTTTAAGAGGCAATCATACTTGTTTCTGAGAAATACTTGAAATAGATTATAAAGGGAGTTTCAAGTATTCCACTCCACCCACACCAACACCTCTGAGTAAAGGCCCCTATTATGAATATTCACCAAACACAGGATTCTGTATGAGACAAAAATAGCTCAAACGGATTTGGATGTAAACGTTGACATAAAACAGTTCTGCACACTAGTGTAGATTTTATATCCATGTGTAGTTTGCCAGGTTTAGCTCAACTGGAAAGAGCAGATATGTTGACTTGAATACTAAAACTTATGTATTCTGGAAAAACGTTTTGAATGAAAGATTTTTTGAACAAAAATGTTTCCCTTTTTCCTTAGTAGTCAAGGTGCCAGTGCACACATCAATCCAGGTGCTATTTAGAAACCCCTCCATGTCACAACTTACTCTTGCCCGCTACAGGAATTCCATTCACCCTATTGGACTGTAAAAGTTTTAGACTCTTCCACTTATTTCTTTGGGGGGAATCATTGTAACCTTGTTTAAAATCTCCTGAGGGGAAAGATGCCATATGTCCATACATACATCTACCATTAATAATCAGTGGCTTTCCTGAAGGGAAATGAAAGAAATATGCCAGTTTGAGACAATTAATGATATGGAAATGTTTTCAATGATATGAAAATGCATCATGGTCACAAATGACTCACCTCTCCAGATTCAATGATTTGTCTTTTGTTGGATTATCGTAATGAGCATTTACCCACCATTTTGAAACAGTACGATAAAATATTACGGTAAAGTTTGCATCGATCAAAACAAGTTACTTTATTTCAAGGTGCTCATAATCTTAATAAACATTTGGAAAGAAAGCAAGGATGCCTGAATGACTGAAAGGTTGAATCCTGTGGAGCTGGCCGGCAACGAACCAAGAGCACTGGGGATAAACCCTTAATCTTCCCTGATAAGAATTCTAGGTTGTTTTTCAATGAAGCCTTTCTCTATGGCAGGTTTAGCCCTGTACTATCTATCCTATATGCACTTACAGATGTACAACAGAACATCCAAAAGAACAAAGCAATCTTAGTTATGTTCTTTGCTAAAACGTTATGAATTGGCCGAAAGGATTTGAACATACTGTTTGATAAACAACAGAGTTTAAACATGGTGCGATAGACGGCTGAAAACTGATGCTTCATGGTAAATAATTGTCTAGGTAAAATCTTATACTTCAATAATTGTTTTGATTTCATAAAAATTGCTACACAAGCTTCTTCGCTGACACAAATAACTGGAAACCAACCACAGTCTGTGTCCATTACATCAGCATTTGATTGGTTATCTATTTAGACTAAGTCATCCATAAAGTTGTCCACTTAGCAGCATTATAAAAATGGGCCCTGAAGAGAGAGAAAGGAGTTCTTTGCTAAACCATAACTGACATCTGAACTTCATTATGTAGCAAACATTTAGAACTGCACCCCAATGTTTACTTCAGTAGAACAACATTCATAATAAATGCACTTTTGCACTCACTCTACTCTCTAGCAAACATCTCTGCCATGATGCTTGTTGTTTACCAATTGTGCATGCCTTTCAATCAAGCGTTACTCATTCACTTACCAATGTAACTTAACAATCTAGAAGCCTAAAAAATTGTTGTACATTATTTATATGTTTCATGCATGGAAAGTTAATCATAACAACGTGTTATTTTCATCATACAAATCTTTTTCCATCACTTCCTTCCTTTGGAACACTGTTTTCCAATTTCACTAATGAAACCGTGTATTGATTAGTCTCAACAACCCCCCTGGAGTTGCTCCAAATCATTACAACCAAGGTAGAAATCCATGACAGAAGAGAGCACATTTTCCCCCCACTCTTCAGAGAATTTGATAAAGACAAGAAAGATGAGTTACAGGTGAGGTTAGATCATTCTGTCAGCACTGGCTGGCATAGTCTCAGCGAGTGAGCATTTTGGTGGGTCTGAGGCGCTTCACAGCTCTCTGCACGGGTGACCCCAGAGTGATCAGCCGGCCAGGTTTTCTGGCACCACAAGCAGACAGGCCGGCGCCAGGTGCAGACTACACGGGGAGAGATTGGTTATAAATGTTACCCCTGGTTTGACACCAGATGTTGGATCTGGAAGTGCTAAGAGGATGATGATGATCATGATGATGATGATGAGAAAGAGGCCGTATCATTAAAGGTGGTACTGAGTGAATTGGGAATACAGCCCTAGACAATAAATGCTGAGGAGTAGTAGTCTGATGTCTGGAATCGCATGACACATCATTGCTCTCAAGTAGGCCTACACCAGAAAAGGATTCTTGCTTTCCGGAGTTTTTTTGACGAAGAGAAGTCAAAGTGATCATGGACCCTGACAGTTGGATCCTAAACATCTCATAACAAATACATATCCAGAACTAAATTGAGAAAACAGTGATAGAAATTATCTTGATCCAAATACTCAATGCAGTTGAAATATCGGTCAAACAGTTTTTAAAAGACTTATATAATGAGAAGACATACAGGAACTAGGAGAATGCTGATACCAGAGAGAGAATGACAATTAACGACAAGACAACGACCCCTGCTCTCTGTGCCTAAACTGGTGGTAGGTGGATTTAGGTTGTGGTGACATTTGGTTCATCCAGAGTGATTGGTCCACATATACTGCATACAGGCATGCATCAAATAAGTGAAAAACTGAATAGATTTAGGGGTTGGTAAAGATGCTCATGGCTTTGTTACTTCACGCATTATTTGTACTTCTGTCATCATCCAGGATGCCAAATGTACCTTAAAGGTTAAAGGTTAAAAGGGGCTTTAAAAGGTAGGGGTCCTAATAGTTTTATGGCCCTTGGTTTGGGACCAGGTATCTCGGTACTCTGGTAGGGGACCTGTTGGGGTGCTGGTAGAGGTCCAGGTGAAGGAAAGACACAAACCTCCCCAAAATGTTAAAATGTCCCCACTATGTGTGTAAAAAAGTACAATATATCCTTCATTTAATAGTCAATACTTTAAATTAAATGCCTATTCTTCAGTCACACAGCAGACTTGGAGCCCACAGAGTCATCTTTAAATGTAACAAGAGGGACAGCCTTATGGCATGTGATCTGCAGGTAAAAGTGCCGCCTTGGTCATCATCCAAACCGGCAAGCGATACCATATGGCCGTACTGTGAATGCTTTTCAGTTGGTAGTGGTCATGGATGGCTTCCTTATCAATGGACACACCATGGATATCAGCACAGAGGATATAGGAAGAATTAGGTGTTCCTTTCAAGCACTCAATGATAATTCCAAATGTCACCTGTTATGCACACCCATTCATTTTATCGGAGTAATCTATACCTGTTTTTTGTATGCATTATATTTCCTTCTCTATGAATCAGACTAGAAACACTGACTGTAACTTTCTGCAATATTAAAGAAATAAAATGAGGTACTGACTACCTCATTCCCTTGTGAATTGTTTACATTGTTGATAATGATACAACTTCTGTATAACATTGTGTGTATTATTAACATGGGTACTTTTTCTGCAGTAATTTCTGTTTAGCTCAATGTACAAAACTGACATGTGAATGTCCCTCTTGCAATTCATCAGCAACAACATCACGATGTGCCAAAAACAGAAAAATCGGTGGGAAAACTCACTTTGACTTTTTGGGTGATTTCGATTTAGTTGATCAGTATCTAACAATTTACGAAGTTATAGGGCTCAAAATCATCTGGTTTCTCAATTATGCTACGTTGATGAAAGGCAAAATTCCCAAGAACCTTGAGTTGCATTTTCACGAAGAGCAAAAACCTTTTTTGTCACTTTGTGAATACGAGACCGCGTTGATTATGCAGCTGGCACATTGCCAAACATGAGTGCTCCGGCTTTCGCGTTTTCACGTTTTTGACACTTTGTGATGTTGCTGACGAATTGCATCACACAACTGATGAGAGTAAATTACACTTTAGTTGTATCAGTTCCTGTTGAAACATAACCATTTAAATCACGTATTTGTCATTTCTGACAGATCAGAAAAAGACAACAAAAAAGTTCACCAAGGCATGTTTAACATTTAACCAAACTTTATGAGTTGCACAACAACCTGGCACCGGATGGGAGTTTCCTTAAGGTGTTATGATGTTGACTCTAAACTAATATCACTGTGACAAAAAAAGGCAGAGGTCTTTCATTGTTGCAAATGCTTCTACCAGCTGACAACTTTTATCACAGAAAACATGACATTTTGTATCATACACCTGTGATGTACAGACCTTCACTGATGCTTGGAAACCACAAACTTGCCCACACACACAAAACAGATGTTGGAAACTGATATTTGTTGTATTGCAAAACAAGAAATGGTGGATTACCAGAAATTGTATCTGGTGTTAAGGTGTACCAAGCACAACATATGTCATTGAAAAAAAGAAAAAAAAAGGCAACATGGAAGTGAGGGTTTTTTAAAGCCCTGGGCCACAAAACTTAGAAAATAACTGAGTATGAGAGTGTAAATGATACTGATTTCTTGAAAGAAAACTGCAAACAACGTTTTCTGGTGGTGCCTCTCAAGTCTCATAGATAACAAAAATATCTGCCAAAGAAAGTTTTTGAAACCTACAACCAATGCTAATCAATTTTCTACAATTGTTTGCTTTCCTTAAGATGTTCCCAGAACTCACTGGTGATACCAGAAAGAGTTTAATTTAGGAAGGTTTTAAGTCCTTTCGCATGAAGCTGAGGGAGGATTTTCGGGATCTTAGTCTGTTTTTATAAATATTTTGTTGTTATTCCTGCTTTATGGGTTTGTTTTTAAGGGTGTTTTGATTCTGACAGGTTTTGTAATTGCTTTTGTTTTAATATTTTACTTTTGTGTAATTTTCAAAAATCATTTGCACACAATGCCAATTTAATAATATATATCTAATTTTTATTGTTTATATGATTTATATCTAAATTTACATTTCTATCGTTGACAGGGGTCTGCTTGTATACACATCTTAAGATGACAGTTTTCTACATTCGTATTTCCTTGACAACACCTGTGTAACTTTTATTCCTTGTATGTCAAATGATTTCAAAATAAACTAAAATAAAATAATAAACAAATTATACAGGTGTCACTTTTGAGTGAACTGTTTTTGTTTATAACTATGATAAATGTAGGAAGAGAAATTAAAAGAACATTTTTCATGCAAACATGGAAGTAAAATATTGATTGGATTTTGGGGAGAAAGGGAGAATCAATTAATAAGGGATGAATTAAACTCGTTAGGGGAATAAATGTTTGAGGACCATGATTTCTGTAGGATAAAGACAGACAAGCTGTGGTCACGATTACAATGGTCTCCATTATATAGTTATTGAGACCTGCATTCATATGAATGTACCCTGGATTTTGAAGAATGAAACCAGTTCACTTTTTAACCAAGTACACCTGGGAGATATTCAAATTATTATGAGATTTTTCTCTGTAGAAGGCTCGCACAGAAAATCAAAACGCTATATTTTATAATCACCAAATGTCAAATTGTTTCTAAACAGTACATTTTGTATAATTTTGTTTGTACGCTATACCTATATGATAAGCATTGTATACTCAGTAAAAACCAAAACAATTTTCCTGATCGGATGCTATTACACATTAAAAAAAAATGCTTTTGTAATGATCCAGTTATAATGAGAGTCTGTACAAGATATTCAAATAATTGAAAGAGTGCAACAGTTTATCAACATTCAAAGAGGGCTTTAAAACCATCAATAGAATTTAACAGATACCAGCATGTGTAGAAAAAAACGTTGTTTACTACAGATAGGGAAATTAAAGTTTAAGATCAATTCATTTTAACTGCGGCATATTTACTAATAATCTGACATTGGTTGTTAGACATACTGTATGGTCTTTGTGCGTACCATTACCCTGGGACATCAAGTATTCCTATCACCATTGATCCCGTCTCTCTGTCTTGCTTTAGCTATCCAACATCGTCACGATCAACAATGTCTTCATGCATACTTTACCCATCCTCAATGCTTCACCTCACTGGTGAAGATGTTTGAATGACATCATAGAGCACAGACCTGGGCGAGCATCACAAGGGTCCATGTTACTTGAAGGTATACTACCATCAAAACCCTTGTCCAGACTATTGTTTTGCTTTGTAACTGACTTCCCCATCTCCCAATTATCCCAGGTAGATACACTTTCAATCAATTACCTCAACTCCTCCTGACCACAGCTGTATCCTCTATGACTGACAGCCAGCACGGTGCACCTCTAGATTGGCCGCTGGTGTGCACTGGTGCCACCTAGTCTAGACATCATAACTCAACACATTTCACAGCTGGGGCTGGGACTGCACAGTGCGGACGTGATCAAACAGGGAGGAATCTATCTGAAAGAGAAAAATAAAAAATAAAATGCAAAAAAATAAATAAATAATGAAAAAACCTGGTTGATCTGAGGGATCTTAGAATGAGTCTGTATGAGATGGATGCAGAAGTGCATGGACTCTGAGGGTTGACGAGACTGAGCCCACCAAGATCTTAATTACTATTTGCTGATGTTGATGATGTCACGGCTATTACATCAAGATGACTTCCTCCCCTGTGAAGGTGAGTCTTGTAGCTTACTCAAGAAGATGATGATGATGAAGTGGTGTGTACACCTGTTATCCTTGCAGTATGTTTTGGTAGAGCACTGACCCTCAAGCAAAACTCTCTTGGTAGGATTCGTGTAGAAAAGCTTGTGCTTGAATAAAGTCAGAAAATCAATCTACAATCGTTTCATTTATCGGAGGGGAGGGGGAGGGGCGGTTGAGGTGAAATGATCAGTTGTAAAAAATGGGGGCATTAATTTCATTGCCCCTTCTGAGATTATGTATGGAGTACTTGGTTGAAAAGGTTCACTTGAACTGCCCATTCGGTCAAATGTTCTCAGCCCTTACCCCATTCACCGTGAATGAAATCATCAAGAAATAACAAGCAAACTGATCAACCGACAAATCTCAATATGTTTTGACGAACTTACATTTTTGCCTTATTTCAATAATGTGCTTAAAAGTCTACCATTTGTCAAATTTATAAGCTTGGCCAAGTTATAATTAATTCATTATGCCAAATGACAGTGGCAGCTCACCCCCTTTCTGTTCATCACTAAGACTTCCATGAATCATTGTGTCTGCATGCATCGCATGAACTTTATTCAAAACAGAAAACACTTTTTTACGAAGGTACGTGTCCGAACGCTTTCCTTGTTCCTGCTTGCACACAACGGATCTGCTATAACACATAGGACATGAAAACGCCTCACTTTGTTTTAACAATCTACAAAAACTAATGAAATTAAATTTCACAAAGCGACATCATGTGTCTTCGACTCTAAATATCTCAAAAACTAAAACAAAACAAGAAAAAATCTTTTTCTACCATTAAAAAAATGTACATATTATTTTCTAGCAGAGCTGAACATGGCATAATATCTCCTACGGTGTAAATAAAAAAAGAATTCAAAACGAAAAAACCAAATAATAGTCGTTTCCTGAACAGCTGATGATAAGTTACAAATAATCACCTCTAAATTCATGAAGTTACAAGTTTCTTCTGGAACCCTATTGATCACCAGAGTTACACTCTTTCTGTACCAGTCATTTCCTCAGCAACAATTTTATCTAAAAGAAGGTGCTAAAAGCCAAGTCCAGGATGCTGAATTAACACAGGGTAACAAGGAACCCCTACACAGTACTCACTGTTCACTTGAGGTGTTAGTTTTATGGATAATTTGACTGGACCACCATAAATTACCACCTCCAAAAACCACAACAAGACTAGGGGCTGGATGTGATTGTTGACTGGCAGATGCCCTGAAAGCCATTCCCATAGCCCTGGGGGAAAAACAGTATTTGGTGAACTTGGGAAATGGCCAGGGATGACTGTACCACTGTGGTATTCATGAAAACTTGTTCCCATAATGCTCTTGTAGTTTTACAGAAGTGTCCTCAAATAACACTCAGCTTATGTATACCAAAAGATAACTAACTGTTCATCATCATTGTCATTGAAAAACAAAAGAACAAGCTTCTTTTGTTAAACTAAACCCCAGCTTTAAAATCACATCTAACACCATTCTGTTTTCCCTTCCTTCCTCCATATATTGTTTTCAACAACAAAGTGTGACAGAACTGTATTCCACTAATATAGCAACCATAAGCTGGCCAGACATAAGAAACATTTATGAAATCCTGGCTAAGCTATAAAGACCCCATTGATATAAACATAACCTGAAACTGTCCTCAGCAGAGTGAAGTCTGTTTCCGCATGTGTCTATTTAGCACAGTTGTATGACAGAGCTCCAATTTTGTATAACCCTTTTTTTTTTTTAATGCAGAGATAATTTATACCTGCATGTTTATACGCAATGTGTATCTGACTGGCGCCAGTGGTTTACAACAAGAGCAAGCCTAATAAATTGACTTTCCTGTGGACAAACATAACCCAACTTGATTAGTTAAGGCAACTTTCATTCAATTAATTTTCTAATTCTCTGCTAGACAGATGGAGGGGGGGGGGGTGTTGTTCACTGCTAACCGAAGCAATTTAAGTCTTGGAGCATTTGCAGATTTCATTTAAAAGGTTAGTTTCTTAGAGGTGGTCAAGCTTCCAGCTTTGAGGTGGGGGACAGGGAAACTCTGCATTAGGAGATGACAGTAAACACTCACAATGGAAGCTGACATACTTTGAAGCTACTTTATAGATTTACACAGATACGCCTAAATAACAATAAAGTAGGGTGCCAAATGTTTATAGGGCATACAGTATTAATCTTTTTGGACCAAGATGAAACAGAAATTCTTCGTCAATTGCCGTGAATCAGAAGTAAACAGTTTTCAACTTGTCGCAACTTCCAAGCGAGGGATTGATGCTCTGTGTGTAGGAGCTTTTTGTTTGTTTACAAGGTTACCTTTATATTATTTTTTTTGTTAAAATTTATTAGGAGACTAAACCTTTTGGTTACAGGTTGACTTATTCTTCCTCACTAGCCATGGTCTAGCCTTCTCCACATTGTCCAAATGGAATTGTTCATTTTGTACTTACTGCATGTATATGGTTTTACTTGTTCCTCGTGACTTTTAACTTTTAACTTTTAACTTTCTGACAGTGAATTATGGAGAGACAGACAATAATAATAATAACAATACATCCTGGAAGAAATGTTGGTTTTTAGAAGTAACAAAATTCAGTTTAAAAAATCCAAATGACCTGAAATTTTTAAAATAATTTAAGTATGTTTCACCTAAACATAAATGTGTGCGTAATTTCCACTTTTTAATACATAATACGGAATTACCGGGAATTTCAATATTATTTGTTCAAGGTACAACAAAATTGCGATATCATTTTTCAGCCTTTGAGAAAGACTATGCTAGGGTCGAAACGTCAGGCCACTAACTAATTTTTGGCATTTATACTACAGGTCCTTTTGGTTGGTAAGCAGTTTGCAACAGCTAATTCTATTTTCTCATCATTCTAAGCAATGAATTTTATTTTCTCATCATTCTTAGCAATAAATATTTCATTTTATTTGAAAAGAGCAGGAACAGGAACAATTCTGGGGTGCAATTTTTTTAAAAGCATGGATGCATTATATCACATTCAAGTACAACAGCATTAGTTTTAAAACAATTACAAATTCAGATTGCCAGGTTTTACACCGCCCTCCTTTAATCAAGATAAATCTTTGAAACCATGTAAACTAAACTTTTATTGAAGGGATATGGTAATTTTTGTCAAAATCTAGACAATAAAAAACCTATATCAATTTTTCTATCATTCTCTTACCGAGATGGGTATTACATTATAAAATGCACAGTTGGAAAAAATGAAATAAGTCCCACGGAATGATGGTTGAATGTTTTTGATAAGGTCAAAGACAGAAGAGTATTTTAATGTCAGACAGTGTTTACGGTCCCTCTGCAAGATCTCAATCTGAAATGGCTGAGAGAAAAAAAAATGTAATGGTCCATTAGTCCAATGGCACCTTAACTTACGGGCCCTAATCATAAGTAACAATTTTATAGGACGGCAGGTTGGCGCCAGGCCTACCATGTGCGGCAGTCACTGATGGAGAGACGATGCACCCTTGGTTTTCTAATCTACACCAATTTTTTTTTTTTGATCATGACTGAGATTCTGTGATCCTGTTCTGTTCATTCCATATAAAAGTCAGAGATATAAGAGCTCCCTGAGCTAACATAAATAACAGACAATTATAGAATACCACACAGATTTGAGTGTGGTAGCTGGCACTGGTTCTGAGATGGTAGAGGTGTAATACTGGGCATTAGTACGGCGCCTCTTAGTCTATGAACCTCCAGCGGTGCCCTGCCCCCTGGCAGTCACTGTAGGACCCTGGCTGTCAGGTTATCCCCACCTAATTGAGACTAATTAGGAAATGTGACAGCTACTCTCAACCACCATATCATGTGTTAAATGGCAGCAACTGATCTACCTTGTGGGTGTATATAGCCTAGGCCTGTATCCAGAATAAACTAGCTTCAAGTCTCTCATCCTGCAACTAAACTGTCAAAGACAGCGGACACATCATAAGTGGTCCAGAACATGGTGGAAGACTCTAGTATGTCCATACACAAAAGTGCAAACAAATAAGCATTTGACATTATGCATTTTTAATGAGAATTAAAATTATCAAATGAAACATTTTAAAGGAAACAAAACTTTTAACTCATCTTAAAATTGTATTGCCTGATTAAAAATTTACTCAAAATTCTGATGTTGTTTTCTCTGAAGGAATAAAAAATTAAAATGTTATACATCAAAAGGTAAAGCATGATTAAATCAAAATACTGAAAATAAGAATGCTTTTTGTAAATTTATAAAAGTTTGAACAATTAAGTGACCCAATGCATTTACAGTGTGCACAAACAATGCTAGTGCAAAACAGTAGCGTAACCAGAACTTTTCAATTGGGGGAAAGAGGGGGTAGCAAACACATGTGTTGGCTAAGTATGGTATCAAACCATTTTTTGGGGGGTCGTTTTTAAAATCTCATTTTGAGGAAAAGGGGGGTTAGGCAAGGGTCTATCACCAACTTGTGAAAATTTCATCAAAATTTTGAAGCAACTGTTAGTGAAAAGAGTGGTTTATGTGTTGCAGTCTAGGAATTTATTCTTGGATTTACTGCAATTGAAAGAGGCAACAGTGTACTTTGGGGTTCTTCAAACTCTGTTTTCTCTACAGTTTTCATATGGTAAAAAGGTTCTTTTTAAGGATTGGTACAGATTTAAACTTCAGATTTAAAACAGCGAGCCTCCATTTTCCAGATTCATAATAACACATGTTTTGTCCAATAATTACAAATCCAACAAATTCCTTAAAGGCAAAGTATACCTTTGGTTTTTGGAACTGTTGGATTGTTTTAGTCCTATGTAAATGTAGATATATACAATAAAACTAACCTGTGAAAATTTCATTTCAAAAGGTGGTAGTGTTTTTGAGATATCGCCAAAAATCGGTTATGTCCACACATGAAGAATAATCCCTATAATAGGAATACACAATCTGAGAAACGTTTCTGACAGAAACGTTTCTTGGGTTCAAATTTTGGGGGATAAAAGCTGACATCTTTTTCCATATCCACAAGTTGGGTATGATCCCTGGCTGTAGGGCAGTTAGAGGTTGAATGGCTTCTGACTGGCCGCTACAAAGATATTGACAAAATAGGGAGACTGCCAACACTAGGGCTGGATAACTCAGTTGGTAGAGTGCCGACACGTTTATCTTGAGGTGGTTGGTTCAAATCCCGCTCTAGTTAATTTTTCTTTGTTCAACCCTAAAATACTTATTTGGTTCACTTCCCTCGAGGTTAATCATTTAACACAGATACTAATAAGGGCTGAAAAATAACTTCCTTGTTCAACAAAAGTCAATCAATTGATTAAAACAGTCACATCAGACAGTAAAAATGAACAAATTGAGTTCTAGCTCAAACTATTAATGTCAGTGAAGGCTGCAGAACAAGAAAGAAATGGGAACACCGAGGAGGGATTCTAAATTACAGCAGTGGGCACGTAATACTTGCAAAACTAGCCAGGCAATCCTTGCCCTTCACAATTCTGAGATTTGTAACAGCACTGTACCATCCAGGCACCATGGGGAAAGAAAAACCCTTCCTCCATGTTGCCACTTATGCTCAAGTGGAGAAATATTTGAACCTAAACTGAAGACCTTTGTTGGTATTGACCATTTTTTCCCCTCATGAGCTGGTAAGCTCCAGTAGGGTCCAGAGCGAATATGAAAGAAAAAGTACATCGGCGCGTTAGCACCGCCCGTTGCGCAGCGACGCAAGGGAGTCTGCGGAGTGATGTGCCCCCCTCAGAAATTGGACATTTTTTTGATTTAAGGCCTAATTCAAGCCATTTGGTGCACCTTTTTTGCGCTATGATATTGGTTATTATATCTGAAAAACTACTTTTTTGGGGGTGACAAAAATTGGGGGGGGGGGGGTGTCTGTACCCACCCCCCTCGGTTATGGGCCTGCCCACTGCTTTACGTCCCATCTTGAGGACAAAGCAATAATGGTAATCGTCTTCAAGATTGAATCCTTGATTCTGATTGGTCAATCCATGGAAACAACAGTGTGATATTATACCGTATTGCAGGGTCAATACGCAGGGTCAATATTGCACCCTGCATATTGTGCTGGTCTTACTCCGTGTATTGTACTTCTTAGGTTATATGCAAAACGTACAACCTGTTGAATTTTTTACAGCGAATCAAGTTTGCTTGAAGATCAATTTGTTAATGTTATTGCACTCGCACAGATGGAACAAGGAATAAAGTAGTATCTGTGTCCCATATTTCATGGTATATGGGACACAGACACACTATACTAATCCATGTTCCACTTGCTCTCACAAGTAAGAATACAAGTCTCAAGACCGGGACTCGAACCCACACTCTGCTGATCAGAGACACCAGAGCTTGAGTCCGGTGCCCAAGACTACTAAGCCAAAACACACTCCAACCAACTAGATACAACCAATACAAGTCCAAACTTGGTACTTTCCCATTGGGTGATCTGTTATGGCAACCTTTTTTCCTCACCCCAATCCCCTTCACCTCCTTATGTTTATGACATCAACTTTTACAGACGAAATTATGTTAAGAAGAAACTATTAGTAAAATCCATGCTGGTGGCATAACAGGAACACAAGAAAAAAAAGGAAGTTGCTCTTCTCCCATCTATCTGTAAAATAATCAGAGTGGTGACCCATATACTTTACTTTTGACCAATCAAATATTTTCTCAGCACTAAAGTAACGCATGATAACAGAGGTTAACGAACTGATATTAAAATGGTAGACGCCCTAGGCTATAAACAAAACTGAACAATGGGCTAATTTTGCTTTCATAATCTTAACACAAATCTAGGTGAGTCTGTGACTTAGCTACTTTGACTTAAACAGTTTCATTTTCCTGATGGCACTTCCTGTGTGTACAGAGGGGGTTTCACCTTGTGTTTAGTGAGGTCATTACCAATACAGACTGTAGACTGATAGATAAAACAACAGGTAGTTTCTGTGGTGAGACTTCCTGTGTGAAATCACTAGGTGGTACCATTGTCTTATCAATAACCTACTTAACAAGTTCACATTGTGACAGATCAACTTGGACACACTAGTATCCCGATTATAGATGGATTAATGTGCATAGTGTGCCTTGTAAAAAACATCATATTAAACCAACCTTTTTCTGTTTATTGACAAATAATGTGTGGCGCGTCGTGGCCGAGTGGTCAAGTGCACCGGATGCAAGCTTTGGTGTTTCCGATCAGCAGAGTGTGGGTTCGAGTCCCGGTCTTGACACTTGTGTCCATAAGCAAGAGACTCAACTATTATTGCTTCATCCTTCGGGTGGAATGTAAAGCCGCAGGTCCTGTGTGTTGTGTAATTCCCATAACAGAACCCAGCGCAACTTACTGTCAAGAGAAGGGGCTCACCCCAGTTTTTCTGGCATAGTTGGCTGCAAATTGGGCTGCATACACCTAGTAAACAAACCCTTACAATACAAGGTGCTATATAAATAGGTCTCATTATTCAAAAACTAAGCATACCCTCTTCAAACATAGTAAGCACTTTGAGATGTCGGCAGATAAAGCACACTATACATTAACTGATTATTACTGGTAATACAGATTTATGGTATGCAAACTTCTGGGGGTTTTTTTAGAAAAAGAAGAAGTCTATTCCCAATCAAGTTTTGAGATTAATTTAACAATTTTAGCAATCAGTTTTTACAATTTGAAAATACATAAAAGTAAAGCTGTTTAAGTGTCAATCATCCCAGAAAATAGTTGTGAATAATTATGTGACCTTCTTTGAATAGATGAATATTCCATTCAAAAATTTACCCACAAGGCACCAATTAAAGCATAAAACAAAGCACATCAAATCATACAGCTGTGGGATGAATGCTATATCTCACTATAATCAGGCCATTATCGGAATTAGTTTTTGATCAGTTGGCACAATCACTAGTTCCATGATCTTACAATGTGCTTACTGAAAAAATAAAATGTCTGAATGGTTATCATCTTCTTAAAACCAAACCTTCCCACATTTATTAAAACAGTGCTAATTGGGTATAGTGGTTAGCCTGAAGTTCACTCACTAAAACAGGAGAGCTACCAAAACATTTGAGTTTTGAATTTAGGACTCCATTGGCTGAGTATGGAGGAAGTGCAAAGAACAAACTGGCCAAAGTGAAATGATTAACATTACTGTAGTAGGTTAACCTTGTCTTTGACCGAGCTGGTAGTTTGCACTAAACAGTTTCACAACTTTATTTCTTGGACATATCGGACAGAATTAAATTTGAGGGATTTTAGTAAAAGTAATACTGGATAAATCTCTCAGTCCCTTGTGGGAACATTTTTCATCCTTGATCAACCAGTCTCATTTCAATTTCAACACCAAAACATGCACATAAGATGCAAAAAAATCCCTGACAAAACATAAAGTGTCAATCAGTCATTTCAGTGTTTTCTTGAAAGTGTGAGGACCTAATAAAATCAGGAAAGTTTGGTTGGATTATGTCAATATTTCTGGAAAGCCAAAGGATTGCAATGTTGCATTTTTTTAAAATCATAAGTTACATACCCTCAAAGGCAGGTGTACTTTTTGTAATTGTCAAAGACCCATATCCTCACTTGGTGTATCCTGACATATGCAAAAATAACAAACCTGTGAAAATTAGGGCAAGTAAAGTTGCAAATAAACAATGAAAGAAAAAACACCCTTGGTTGTTGCATAGAATTGTGTGCTTTCTCAGATTCAAATATTTTAGTGAGAATCTACCTCTTTCTCAAAAACTGCATTACTTCAGAGGGAGTCATTTCTCACAATGTTTTATACTATCAGCAGCTCTCAGGTGCTCCTTACCAAGTAAGTTATTATGGTAATGTTTTTCTTGAGTAATTACCAAAAGTATCCCCTGCCTTAAAAAACATGTATATCAGAAAGTAAAGGGTTGATTCCTAAGCTAAAAGTTATAAACAATCACATTTTGATCAATTACGTAAGTCCTGTACTACTACTAGTGTTTTCCACCATTGCTGGGACACTACACTCAGTACCAATCATGTGTAGACTTTTAATTCGCATCACGCAAGTGCTTTGTATAGCTGAGTAAACATAACTGGTCAAAGATGCCTGGGAGTGGGACATAGAAACCAATCCAAAGCTGGTTACTGAACAGAGCTTGCCATGTAATGGCTGTGGGAAACAGTCACTTGCTACCATCTTGTCACCAACACCAGTAAAAACTAGCCATCAAAGAAAACTGCGTCTAAAGTTAAACACCACTCTCCTACAAAATTTCAGAAGGTTTTCAACTAGTTTTCTTAGTTTTCCTAGCTTTCTAGTTGCCACTTAATGATTTGAACTTGATAAACTGTTTTTGACTGTTTTGTGATCTAAATTGACAAGCAATAAAGTAAGAAAGGTTCACATCAGTTCAAAAAAAGAAAGAAAAAAGAGGCAAAACAGACAATTTTCGTTTTCACGAATTGACACATTCCAATGTATTACAACATTACGTGTGTCACTGTGCAAAAACAGAGGTAAGCACGTGCACCCCACACACAAGGTTTCAGTTCCTGAACTTGGTGCCCGTGAACTTGGTGCATTACAATGGCAAATAGAAACTGTGTGTCAGTTCGTGAAAACAAAAATGTTCACTTTTGTGCAAAGTTTACAATGCATAACTATTTTAGTTAAAAAAGCAAAAGCTGTTGTATCTTTGAAACTTCGTAAAATTGTAGGCCTTGACGAATATCGTATATACGTGTAAAAAACTGAAACCTGAAAAAAAAGTTGTTTTCATCTGAAGGACGAATCAATAGTGGTCAAGTGTCAAGACTGGGACTTGAACCCACACCCTGCTGATCAGTAACACCAGAGCTTGAGTCTGGTGCCCTTGATCGCTCGGTCATGCTATGAATGAGTGCTATGTTCTGTTGTGTGGCATCTTTACACTACAACCACAGCAGGATACTGAATGTAGTGAGCTGAGTGTTGGATCTCTGGGTTCTGATTCTATGGTATCAAGGTGGTTCTGGAACTAATCCTCACCGGAAATGATGTTATCTTTGCAAAAGTTGTATTTGAATCCTATCTTACTTCAACTGAATGGGCATTCAGGTTGGCTTGGTAGTTTCTTCCTTGCCTTTCACCCCTGTGGACCTCTGTTAGAATCCCAGACAAAAGCCTTGCACATGGAATGGGTTATCAGTCCTTACCTGAACGTGTGGGTTTTTCCTTATTTTCAGTTTTCCTTCCACATAAAATTGAACTTTCTTCAACATCTTCACTAAACATCTCTATCTTCAGGCCTATAGTGCTACTATAGTGCTATCTCTTGGTTTCATTACCATAATAACAATAATCATCACTTGTACAATTTACATTCACTTCACAACAAAAAGTGAATACATTAACGACGAGGTTGAAAAGAAAACCTATATAGAATAAAAAGTTAAGATCGCTTTCATATTAACATCTGACAGTAGACCCTACTTCCTTAATAATAGATTACAAACTTACTTAAAGGAACATTACAGAATTGGTAAGAAAAAAACTTGTAAAATATACTTTTGATCACAGATTTACACAAAACTTACACCACACGGTCTAATGATGATGATAGTAGAAAACATCCCTTGAAATATTTCTGTCTGAAATGCCATATTTGATGAGAAATGAATAAGCTAATTTTCCGGTTGGAGTTTATCGCTCAGTGAGCGTTTTATTCATTTGTTGAATCTATATGATTTCATGCAAATGTGTAATCTGTTTTTCACTATTTTCTTGTGACCCAGATGGCCGATCGATCTCAAACTTCTACAGGTTTGTCAGTTTATGTATATGGTGGATTGCATAAAGTGCTTACACTGCCAGCAACTGTTTTGTTAGCAAAAACCAATTCTGAAATGTTCCTTTAAACTATGCATGGCTGTTAAGTCATACATGGCCATATATGAATTAACAGCTGACAAATATTATATACTGAAACCAACAATTTTATAAAAAGACCACCAGTGTTTCCAGCCTGAATATTACTTGCTTCCTTAAAACAAAATTTCATGTCAAAGAAAAAGAAAGAAATGCAACACTATTAATTATCTGGAATACATATTCATTAAAATATGGCTTCTAATCATTCAAAAAATGTCCTTCAGAACCTCAGGTTCCGTATTATTAGTCAGGTTCATAGTGTTAGTCAGGTTTAACGTACCAAATTCGGTCACAGTTTCTCAGTATTTTGCTCTTCTTATTTCCCTTTTCTAAAATGTCCTTCAGAACATCAGGTTCCGTGTAGTTAGTCCGGTTCATAAAATTAAACAGCAAACTAAATTCAGCCACAGATCCTTTTAATTCGCACTTCAAAATTCCCTTATCTAAAAAAGTCCTTAAAAAGAAAAACAGTCCTTCAAAGCCTCATTTGTAGTTCTACAAGTAGTATACCACTTCCCCGTTCATCACTCCCCCTCCTACCATTTCCCCACTCCTACCATCACCCCCTTTCCCCACTCTCCACCACTATTCTTATGTCCATTTCCAAGCCTTCCTTCCCTCACGTCCACCACACCTCTTATACCACCCACATATATCCCCTCCCCACACCACTAACCCCTTCCATACCCCCACTACCCCATATCTCCTTCTTATACCCCATTTGTTACCTTCCTCCCCCTCCTCCACACCCTCCCTTATACCACCTTCAACCACTTTCATCCCTCTCCCTAGTATATTCAATGTCTAGATCTTTTATAACTAGTCGGTACACTCATTCTATCGTTTAGTGAAATCCTTTATTCCAGGGTGGTGTCTTAAACATTTACTGTATACGGGGAGGTATAGGTCTTCCATTATACAAAATATTACTCTTAATCATTCAAAATTATTGAAAATTGTTCATATATTCCTTTCTATATGTTCACACCTTTGTATGTTTTTTGTATACACAACTTCCTCCAGTGTCACTCATTAATGTACTGAATTTGACATTCTACAGAAACAGAAGTGCCTTAAATAAAATACAAAATGTGTGCTTTGTTCCAACAATAACAAAACTGGTTTGGGGAAAGCCATAATGGACCATTGCCTGACTAAACATGACTTTATTGCACTTGGACAACTGACAGTAAACAACATTTCAACCAGTTGATGATTTTGATAAGGACACTTTGCAAACTTGTTTGACAGAATCATTGCAAGCAACTAGGTTCTTTTTTGAGTTGTCTTGGTTTGTATTGAGGTATGTTTTTAGCAGAGCAACTCCCTGAAATTTGAAATACAATTCAATCTGGTATTGGACGGCAAATGGAATAAATTTAGGCACAAACACAACAAGATGACTTTTCAGGCCAGAATTAAATACTTGCAGTCACACCATAGCAAGCACAAACACAAGTCAAGGGTTGATGAACTAAGCATGGAGCATCAAGTAAGCTTTACAAAAACCAATTTCCTAATTTGATAAACTGGTAACTACCCATAAATTCCCTTTAAAACACAAGAGCATTTTGACACTCTTCCCCTCCCCATTCATGAAGACATTCCTGACCCCAGCTGTAGCCTATGGGTATAGGTAGATATTATCAGTCTAGTCAGACGCCCAACAATATTAAGAGAAACATAGCAACAGTTGGCCAACATCCCCTAAATATCCTTGTCTCAAGTTGCAGCAGAAATTGGAGTCGACAGCTACAGCATGAGGCTTATCAAGCAATTACCTGGGACACTCCAGTGACTTCCTCTACAAGGATATACTCAGGTGTGATTAGGGACTGCTAGGTAATATTGACCCAATGCTTTGTCTATAGGTAAGAGTGTATATACCTGTGTAATCCACACGGAGTCAGCTTGAAATGAAAAGGTTGAAACAAAGCCACACTTGCCATCCAATAACAACACTGATCAAACTAATGCCCTCTTTGCATTTTCTTCGATTAAAGGGAGTGTAAAACATTGATACTTAAAGGCAGTGGATACTTTTCGTAATTACTCAAGAAATACATTACCATCAAAACTTACTTGGTAAGGAGCACCTGAGAGCTGCTGATAGTAAAAAAAAAAACATTGTGAGAAACGACTCCCTCTGAAATAATGTAGTTAAAAAAATAAAAAAAATGCAATTTCTCACTAAAATATTTGAACCTGAAAAAGGTCAGGCATTTGAAAGCACACAATTCTATGCAACAAGGCTGTTCTTTCTTTCATTAGTTTCTTGCAACTTCGATGACCAATTGAGCCCAAATTTTTCACAGGTTTGTTAGTTTTATGTATAAGTTGGGATACACCAAATGAGGCTACTCTTCTTTGATAATTACCAAAAGTATATCCTGCCATTAAAAATGCATCGCTAAACTATTTTGCCATTTTGAGGTTAAAGAGGTTAGAAGTTAGAGGTTAAATGGTGTTTTTTTTGTATAATCTGGAAGCTATAAACTTTCTTTTGGTGCATTAAAGGAAAATGTCTGTCCACAATTAGTACTACACTAATTGAAATTACAATTTATCATGACCCACCACTACCTTGCACTACTAGCCATACAAGCCACATTATAAGCATTCTGCAAGTGTCATATTATGGTCTACACTGCATCACTGCTGATTTCATTGCTTAGTAAATACAATTGTCACTTATAGACGTTCTGTAAAGAGCTCATGTTGTTCATTATAATTCTGTATAATTCAATGGCATTTTTACAGGCACTTTTATTTAAAATGTTCAGCTCAAGATGTTTGGTATTTTGTGCTTTTTTATTTTGATAAAACATCGTCTTTATAAAGCATCAATTTAAAATCATCTTTCAGTGAAAAATGTGGCAATGCAACTTTAACGTAATTAAAAACAATACTTTGCATAGAGAATAAAACCCTTTAGACACGCCCAATTGTTCTTACCTTTAAACTCCAGAGCTGCTGGGACCCGTTGCTTTCGAGGTATACCTGGATGTCAAAAAATAATCAGAGGGTGTCCATAATTGTTTTTCCAATTCTCAAACTGTCTATATAATATTAGTGTGTCCATCCTCGCTCTATTATATGATTTGCAATGGTCCTCGATCAACCTGACCTGTGTGTAGTGCATGACACTCAAGAGCACACCACAACCGCCATTGTATATTGCATAACCCTATCTATCTATCTATAACCCATTACAGGCCATTTTTTGAAACCCTGGCTTAGGCTTCAACTCTGGTTTTAGCCCTTTTCACAAGACACCCCCCCCCCCAACCCAAAAAAACCACCTAGATTCTTTGCGACAAACTTTACGAGCGTTTTGTTTACTTCTCATCTCACGCTTCAGTGCTTTCACTTGACACCAGGTAATGAATTGACCAACGTTCCATGCGATGTGAGTACAAATATAGCTGGTTACCACTGAATCATCACTAGTACCAGTGAAATGATGACATATGGCGTGTGCTTCCTGCCTGTGGCACTGCCATGCCAGGGGTGCGTTCCACTCAGGATAACTGTTTTTCAAACGCGTACTTTTTCAAAGTGGAATGCGTTTGCAAAAAGGCATTTGCAAATGTTCGCGAAATTCCACAAATGCTCTAGGCGAGGTGTTAGCTATAATCGTAAACTAAAACATAATGGCAGAAAACAGCGCAAAAGCAATAACAAAGCAATGAATATTAGACTACTGTGACCTAAATCTTACCTAAAACAAATCAGATTGGTTGTAGTAAAGTGTTATAACTCATCCCGTCAAATCGAATTTGTTCACAAATGTGTTGAACGTAAGTTGTAAGGAAAATATTTCAACATGATTGGTCCGACAAATTGAAGCAATTGTGCATGTATGTTTTGAACACAACGCCTTGTGGTTTAAATTGTTAGCATAATGCACATATTAAAAATGGAGGTGGTGTGGTAAGACTGCTTTTGCAAGGAATGCCTGACAATAAACAACGGAACCTTTAACAGGAGGGAGTGCACAAGGTTCTTTGCGGAAAAATTCGCTCGCATAAGTTTTGGCATAGGTGTAGGTCAGTACCTGCTACAAAATTTTCAAAAGTTCAAGAAAGTTTTGCAAAGAATGAAGAACAAGTAAACAAAATTGCTGTCCTTTCACAGGAAGCAAGCTCATTTTGTAATATTTCACGAACATGGAGAACATTTATAAAGGAATGTTGTGTTTTTTTCCCTCGTGTGAAAAGAGCATAAACCAACATCTGCTTGTTTGAAGTCCTTTACCAAAAGTGTATGTTTTTAAACACGTATAACTGACAGATCCCAAGTCAGAGCCTAAGCCAAATCCATGGTTTCCATATAGGCCCACTTTATCACTCTAATTATGATGGAACTTTTACAAAATTCTAGGTTCTTCCCTCATTCTACAATTGTTTCCTTTCCACACGAACACCGCAATGAAACCCCTCATTCTACAACTTCCAACACCACAGATCTACCCGACCAATGCCCTTATTCTACAATTGTTTCTTTCTCACATGGACACCTCCATGGACTTCCCTCATTCTACAACTTCCAACACCACAGATCTACCTGACCCTTGCCCTTATTCTACAATTGTTTCTTTCTCACAAGAACACCTCTATGGACTTCCCTCATTCTACAACTTCCAACACCACAGATCTGCCTGACCTTTGCCCTTATTCTACAATTGTTTCTTTCTCACAAGAACACCTCCGTGGACTTCCCTCATTCTACAACTTCCAACACCACAGATCCGCCTGACCCTTGCCCTTATTCTACAATTTCCCCCATGTTTTTCTCAGATCCCATGCAATGTTACAACACGACGGACGACGGACGTCCTGTGCCAATGTTTTAATTTTCCACAACAATTCACCACGTTTGAATTCCATCATTTTTTTTTTAAAAATCATTCCTGGGGCTCTAAACAGTAAACACTTAAAATTGATAGTGTTAGCAGCGCCTGTATCATTTTTTCTGTTTCCTGATATCTACTGACAGCTAACTTACATGTAGGCTTAAGCCATTTTGTAATCTTGGCCATCAAAGAAAATAAGGACTTCATTGAATGTTTTTGGTACTTAAAACTGAAAAAACAAATTAACAAAACAACAATTTAAAATGGCTTTCAATAAAACTCCATTCCATATTAAGATAAAGATCTTATTTTGTTTAATCTTGTAGTTTACTTTATCATCAAACATTTCGTTATGCTTGCTTAAGTTAAAGGATCTCTTTCATCACCATTGACAGGAAATCATTGGTAATTAGTACTAATTACTTATTAAAACAAGAGCTCACTGTGATGAAAGGCATTCCACTCTAAGTGAGTATCCTTTAAGGCCATGTGTTGCAGTCTTAGAGGGAAATTAAATCATTGGTAATTGCTTTTTTTTTCAAGAAAATTTGGATTTTTGGGGTAGAATTTGTAAATGAAACATTGTTCCAAGGACCTGTTTGCATTTGTCAGTCCAAGACTGCTGATAAAACAAGAGCAAATGGTGAGGATTTAAACTGTCAGACGTATCTTGCTGTATAAAAACTCACATGATTACTAAACAATGGTCAGCCAACTATGGGCTCAACTAGCTTCAAATTATACAAAAGCCGCATCATTCTTTAAAAATGAAACAACACCTGGTGAAAGATTTCACTGGGTACTTGGGAATAATATGTACTTTCAGTCAAGTCAATTATTTTGTAGTAACTTGAAAGTACATTTTTTTCATGACTGCAAATGACGTAATCTACTTGTAAGAAAACATGAAGGTCATGTCTAATTCGAAAGGACTTTTACAAGAAATCCACATTATGCACATCCTCACCCACTAGTGGCAAAAAAACACAAATAGCCTCTTAAGTAAAGAAGTGATGCATTTAGTGAAAACTTTCCGTCTCGTAAAATATGTTAAAGGAACATTACAGAATTGGTAAGAAAAAAACTTGTAAAATATACTTTTTGATCACAGATTTACATAAAACTTACACGGTCTAATGATGATGATAGTAGAAAACATCCCTTGAAATATTTCTGTCTGAAATGCCATATTTGATGAGAAATGAATAAACTAATTTTGCGATCGTAGTTTATCGCTCAGGAGCGTTTTATTTATTTGTTGAATCTATGATTTCATGCAAATGTGTAATCTGTTTTTCACTATTTTCTCGTGACCCACATGGCCGATCGATCTCAAACTTCTACAGGTTTGTCAGTTTATGTATATGGTGGATTACATAAAGTGCTTACACTGCCAGTAACTGTTTTGTTTGCAAAAACCAATTCTGAAATGTTCCTTTAATGAATATAGTATGGCATGCTATACCCACCAAAGACCCCTTGCATGCGATGTCAAAAGCTCAAACAGCGCCCTCACTGAGGTCAAAGGATTAGCTACCAATGGCCGAGAGTTGTGCATGGCGCATACAATTACAAGCACAAATCCAATGTTTGACCTCAGTGGCGGCCTATGCAGGGGGTCTGACGACAGAGTGCCCCCATTTCAGACCGGCTCTATGGCTCTCTTAAGATAATACAACAGAGGTAGAGGTGGGAAGATCTGTTCATCACAGAAATGTAGACTTCTTTCTTTCTTTTTTTGCAGTAAAACTTGAGGGAACAAAGCTATTTCAGAGTGAGGGAGGTAATCTTAAGGAGTAGAACTTGAACGTTTTGAGAACTTTTACTGACCCTTCAGCTACTTTTATACAGAAGAAGTAAAAAAGCTGGAAATTTCAAGGTTTGGTTTTGGGAAGTATCCTGATTTTTGTGTTTGAACTTTGACGCTGGCATAGTTAATGATAGGAAATAATAATACACAAGGGTTGCTAAAATTGATATTCAGACATTGGAAAAAGTACTAACTGCAACTGAAGTGTAAATGTTCTAACAGATTTATGCATATTTTTGACTTTTTATACCAATTTTAAATTTGAACACCCATTCAGAACAAAACAGCAAGAATATTTTGGTTGATTTCATCCAAATGAGTTTTGAACATACCTTGGTTTACTCTCTCTATTTACCTATGATGTACTAGCATGAACATACTGGAAACAATTTGTTGTTTACAAACAAACTATCAGTGATGGGGGGGGGGGAGTGGTGAGGAGGGATGAAACATGTGACAAAAGGTTATGGAAATGTACGCCCTCACTGTCAGCTAAATCACGGATTTGCCACTCTGGCAGAAGAGATGATTTACCAGAGACAACTTGATGACAATTCATTATCTGTTAACCAGGAAAGAAGCTGTGCTAACCAAACATGAGAAGAAAAAAAACAGGCCTGTTAATATCGCTCATGCCCTCTCTACTTCAAACTGATGGACATCAAACTGATTGAATTTGGCATAGGAAATCATTACTGTTACATATAATTAAACTATTTTCTGGTGCGAATTAGGCAATTCCTGTGTGTTTTTTCCATATCGAATAAATCACGTAATTTGTTGATACTGCTCAAGGTTACAATTTCTGAAATGAAAGGGAACCGAAAAAAAACTTGTCAGTTACGCCAACTGATAACTGCAAGCTGGCTTCCTTGGAATAAACGGTTTATAAAAATAACTCAAGAAGGCTCCCCTTTACTTGTGTGACTCTAATTTGTTTATATCGATCTTGTTACTAATGCTTGCCTTTTTCTCTTCGCTTGATGTATATGTTTACAAAAAATGCAAATACAATAGAATAGGTATTGACATCTTGTTACTGAACCACAATTGAGCAGTACATAGTCCTCAACATTACACGCAATGTTTGAATAAACAAGATTGAGTCTTGCTCACTTTGTGCTTCTTTCCCCACTTGGGACCCTTATGCAAAAAAAATATTTAAAAAAAATTCAAGAAGGAAATGATTTTTTTATCTGATAAACTTGGGGACTGCCGGAAACCGTCAGGATCCAAAATAAGGAAGCTGTCTTGCCAATGAAAGCTTTTTTTCTACAAATTTAGGATCCGGTTACAAATGTTTTGAATGCTTTTTATTGATTTTACGGTTGAATTAAACAACTTTTATTTTACTTCCCTACTCTTATCCCAAAACAAAGGGGGTTATGGTAGGAGACGATGGTAACAATATTTGTGCAACACAAATCCAAGATGAAGATCTCAGTTTAGATTTGTTATCGGATATAAACGGTGATATCTTATAGCTTTTCACCCATCATGTTCATCTAGGGTTCCCTATATGCCCTTTAATCAACAGACAGTTTCACAGCCTTTCTTTGACATATTTCAAATTAAAAACATTTTAGATGTTTTCACCGGCAAAAACTTTAAAAGTAGTATAAAGTAAGGCATTTCAAGCAAACCCCAACAAAATATGTACTTGTACGATAGTACAAAGCCTAATAACAGAATATCAAGCCCAGCTTATCATTGATTTATGTTTACGATGCTCATTTCAATTGATAATTTTTCTTCTCTTACCATAACTCTTCTTTTAAGCGGAGACAGTGTCATTCTTTTCACGAAACGAGAGATTCTGTGTATTTAATCGCGCAGACACGATGGAGCCGTACTGTTTACATGCCATTAGATATATGACAGCCCGCCATACAGACCGAACCTGAACACTCTCTCCATGTACATCAACGTGGTATAGCCTATACCACGCTATGCACACAAATGCCACACCGAGAAACAGGCTCCACCGATTCTGATTTATGATTGATAATCAAAATTATATACCCGTTGGGAACAATGACCAAGGGGAGAATCGATGGTAAAAACCCTAGTGTGTATGGGCTGGCTGATGGCACTTTGCTGGTTTTACACATGTAACCAGGCATGAAAGTAAAAATACTTGATATCTCGAGAGATACACCGTGGTGTTGGCTTAGATGACTTGGAAAGCTGGTTCTAATTTATGAAATAATTTTTCATTTTCCTGTATCAAGATCCTTGTACAGGAATAAATGAATAACTACATCCTTATCTCAAAATAGTGGTCTGCACAGTAAAAAATAATTGCATTATGGTAAAACAGTTGAGTTTTAAGGCAAAATACAGAGATTGTGGTCACACTACCATTGTAAACATTAACACAATGGTTATTTAACAACAATTTTTTTTAATGGAAAATACTTTTAAAAAGAACACAGTGTAGTTTGGTTTTGTTTGTTTGTGAGGTTATCAGAGAATCCAATTGATTAATCCGACTGCTTTCTTTGTATATAAAAGGTAGTGGTATCAATCAACCTGAATTTGTAATGAATCAATTGCTACCATCTTCAAGAAATAAATGTTTGAATCTCATTTTATTTCTCTCTAAATGCAATGTAGGGCGAGGGAGATATATGGATTATGTACAAAATATGTAACCATTATAACGCTGTAACCATTATAATGTTTTAATGATGCTATCTATTTCAATGAGATTTCTCTGGTTATGAGCCTTTTCCACATGATCTAATTATTTGTTTCTTGATAAGTAAAGGGTTTACAATGCACTGTGATATCCGACTCCTCTCCTCAGTAAAATATTGCTGGCAAGAATTTAAATATCCTCAACTAAAACTTCCACCTGCTTGAGTGCTTATATTTTAGCATTTTTGCTATACCATGAGTTTGCTTTTTCAAATTTATTTTTACATTCATGGCTTTTATGACTTATTTCACTCGTGAAAATGTGAGGACACTTTTTCTTAATAAGGGGGAACTTCCAGTAGAATATGTAGATAACTATTGAAAACATTTTTAAAAGGAGCAAAGGGTAAAACCTGGGAACATGAGACCAACATGGAGAGAAGCAACATCTTCTGAGAACGTTATCAACATTGAGCAGAAAGTGAAAAACTAACCCATAGATACAAATATTGATTGCAAAAAAAAAAACAGCAAAGATAAACCATTGACTGAGGCTTGCTTTGGCACCCTGCCAAATGACGACATTGCAGACAATACGCTGACCAATGTGGCCTATGACCTACACTTCCGTTCCGATAAAAATAACATTTTCTAAATGAGCTATCTTAGGCATTCACACGTTCCTTAAAAAAATAGGAAATACATTCATAAGGTGTGATTATTTTAAAAACCTTTCCTTGTTCCTCATTCACATTCTTTTTAGATCCGTGTGCTAATCGTCTAGCCAAATGTGTAACCTTCAAAATGTGTCCACTTGATAAAATGCCATTTTTCAAATAGGAAGTTGGCTAGTACTTAAGACCAAAATGCCAACATTTGCACTGGAAAGTACATTAACGGTTTGTAAAAAGTTGATTGTTTTTTTGAGGGGTACCTTCCTATTGTATGAAACAACAATCCCTGCGTTCTGTTATTATCAATGACAAAAAAAACTTGTGAAATTCCCCAAGTCCAGGCCAAGTAATTTCTATAATAATATTGATTGTGTATACAAACTTCAGTCCATTCAATGTCGGACCATATTAAGAAACGCAAGAGCTGAGAACTTTTCAAAGATTCTTTAAAACATTTTGATCAAAATACTGCAAAGTATAGTGAACAGAGGGCATTTTTAGTGCATTTCTGTTTAGTCACACTCACAGCATGTCATATATTTAGACAGAGGCTTTCAGCCAGTATTGTTTGCAATACTATTTGTGTGCACATACCAAGGGTTGTTGTCAAATGTGCCACCTCTACCTCAGTCAAAGCTGCCCACATGTCATAGTAGCAAATGAGTTGACTGTTTGACCATCTGAAAGAGACAAAGCTTGAATTATTGGGAGCCTTGGGATGAAGTATAGGTGGGAGAAAGAGGACACATAAACACTGCAGTATCCTGTGTGTTGTGATGAAACCACAGCACAATTATTGTGAAAAGAGAAAAGGCGTGCCCCATTTTTAGCTGGATTGGCAGCAATTTGAGCCACAGCATTTCTTTAGCCCAGAAAAGATCTCTGTACAAAAGTGATATATCATTACAAAACATCCTTGTTAGGCTGTGTATTCACCTGGAAAATATCCAGGACCTATACCTATATCTTCTTTTGGCAGGAACTAAATCAATATGAGAGAGAGTCTGTTCCTTATTGGTTCTATAACACTTTATTCTGAACAGAGTAAATCCAGTCATAATATTGAAAAGTCTCTTCTTTAATTCAATTAGAAATATTTGCAATAAAAAAGAGTCAATTGAAAATGGAATTTCATATGGGCCTCGGTGGTCCAATATAAATGACATAAAAAATATTGATTACTTGCAGTTTTTATTCCTAACACTAATTTGTTTTACTACCTTTGGAAGTTTCCCTCTTTTAATAATATGCAATGCACTGTCTGAATCACTTTTATGATGTGGAGAATGGAAATAGCTTTCATTTCAGCGTTTACGTAATACATTGAATTGAATTAGATATAATAATTATTATGACAAGTGTAAAAAGGAACAGGACATACAGAAAGTTCATCCGTTTGACACTTCGATACAGGGGTACTTTCCCCAAGTTGGCACTACGTGGACAAACAAGGAAATAGAAAATCATAGAAGATCTCCAGACAAGGGAGGAAATCGCCTGCCAATAGTCAGCTAGTTGATCAGATATCACAACTCACACTGGGGACTCTCTAAGAGTAGTGTAGGGGGGAAAACATGGGAAGGGAGGCCGGAACGCGAGGAAAGATGTTGATGAAGACGGAGTGGTGATCGATGGGATGGGATTAACAAGCTTACTCTGAGCGGGTGAGGGGGCTCTTTTTTTAGGATTGCTTGGGCGAATGTTAAGCAAGATGCAGATTGAATCAGACAGAAGATAGGGATTGCGTGCTACCTTGAATTACGACGTCTAAAATAGCCGTGCTGCAGTACGGTTTGCATTTCGTGGTGATGAAACGGTGTAACACCGATTGTGACGCCTGAGCCTATTGTGAACATAGTTCTGTGGCTGTGAGAACTTGTTAACACCTTCTAAAAAATGTGTAACTGATTAAAGGATTTCTTAGGAACAAATGACTTGATCCCTTTTTAACTAACCACTGAAGTTTACAACAGCAAGTCTCAAGGTCTGTCTAGGGCACTTGAACTCTGACTGTTAATTAATCTTTCCGATATGTACACTTCTCTTTTTCTACCACCTGAAAAGTTAAACTATATTCATCACTGCACTTATGCATGCTTTACTAAATAGTTGTACAATACCGATTTTGAAAAATCACTACAATTCTTTAGTGTTGAAGCATAAGATGTGTGACAATTTGTTTCACTGTGATGTATTACCCCTCTTATCCCAAGAGAGATTCAATTGCATTATTAATTCAATGTATCACAGAATTAGTGATCATAGTAACAATAATATAAAAAAAATATAAAGCGCACAAATCCACAAAAGTGCTTGAGGCCCTAACACATTAGTATCAAAATACAACGCTACAGATGAAAACCCAGAAAACAACATTACGCAAATACTTCATTAAAAAGATAAGTTTTCAGGGTTTTCTTAAACTGGATTACAGAAATCAATGATTTGACATGAGTTAGCAATTTATTCCATAGGCATGGTACAGCATGAGAAAAAGATTGGTCGCCCCCTGAACAATTAGATTTAGGCTCAAAGAGGAGGTTGAGTATTGTCCAAACGGAGTTTGCCATCAGGAGGATGTAAGGTTTCAGCAAATAATCAATATTGGTGGAATGGTCGGCTGACTGCATCTTTGCATTACTATTTCCCCAACTGAAAAATTAGTTTAGATTTAATCAAAGGATACCAAATTTATCCATGAAACATTTTGTCCATGTTTATTGTATGTACTTCAAATAATAGATGTTTTTTTCAAACTGATGAAAGTACTGCCATCAGAGTGGATGACACAGTGCAAGTTTCCAGTTACTTCATTATAATATGCAGGTCCCAATGTTTGCCCTTTAAGAGTTCATTTAATCAATCATTCAGAGAAGATATCATTACAATAAGTGCTTGCTGAAAATTAAACTCAATTAATTTTTATTACATACATGGTGCATTGGCAACTAATGGTGCTAAACAGTGAAATAGCAATGATCATGGTGTGTGTGTGTGGGGGGGGGGGGGGTTGTAGCTAAAAGGAAATACTGTTATTCAGATTAATGGTTGTATAGGTGATACAGAAAAAGATAGGCAAGAGCCATGCCTTTATACAGGATCATGTGAGGTAGCCCACCTCGCTAGAAGCTGCAGTGCTTATTCTTGCAAATCTTACTGCCAAGAGTTGCTTTCAATTAAATTCCAAAAAAAAGAAAAAAGTCTGTTGTCATGAATAATTTTTGTTTTTCCAAAGGCATTCAACATTTTGATGCAAATATGTAAAGTACCAAATCATGCCAGGTTGGTTTAAATTCACATTTTCATATCATGATTATCCAGAGGGAAATACTATAATTTAATATAACATTTCCTAAATTTAAGGGAAGTATATTAACACAATTTAACCACAGCTATGTCATCAAAATAGATGCTCATAATGATTTTTATGCCTAAAAACAAAGTACAGGATTTGTAATTATCAAAAAAAAGCAGAAAAGATTATAGTCAATCTGAAAACTTACTAATTACTAAGTTCATACCAGCAACAAGCATCCAGAACAAAATATCTGTGTAAAATACTGTCAAGTCAAACAAATAGCATTTGAAGACCTCCCAAATTACCATTGCTTATTTCAATTGCTGAATTTGAAATATCCCTGATAATGACATGTACACCGTTTTACTTTGTTTTCACTAAAACAGAATTACTAATTGAATGATTGTTTGACAAGTTGGTTGGATTGTGTATTTAACATTAAAAACTAGGCGATGACATTGATTTCTTACTCAAAAAATTAAGCTAGAATATACTTTAAATTTTGTACAAAAAGTTACCGGACTGCAAAAATCATTATACTAGTTTTGCCCTTCAGTTAAGTGTACAATTCTCAAAAATTGAACGCTCTGTACTTTCTCAGTCTCTACTATTTTTCATTAGAAAAGAAGGTTCTCCACAAGATAAATATACGATTTAATCAAAACAATTTGTACATGTATGTGCCTCTAAATCTGTATTTTTCAAATGAACTTTTAAATTTATGAACCTTCCTGTTTATGGACAAAATTATCCTTTTTTTATCGGAATGCAGTGATTAGAAAATGTGTTTCTTGAAACTGATAGTGGTTTTTATATTAATCTTTTAAAGAATCAATGTTTACAGTAAAAGTACCTTGAAAACCAGGGTCACACTTTGGTAATGACCCCAAAAAGAAAAGTGCGTATTTTTTATCCAAAAGCCTACTGGTTATAAAGATGGTAATGGTAGTACGCATCCTGTGAAATGATTTCATCTCAATGTCGATGCAGCCAGAGATGCGCTTGGTAACCGCTGTCACCTTGCTGAACGTTGATGGATTTGATGTCCTTGATGAAAATACTGTGAGTTTTTCCTATTTTCTCAACAAGTAGACACAATATTTAGCTGAAACTTTCTCAGGTGACCTTTATTGTACCGGTCTTGAAAATTGTTCCCACAAATCAGCACTACATTGACAAAAACCATATGATGACCCAACCTTTAGGCAAGAGTGGCAGAGCATTTAAAGAAGAAAGTATTACAGAACAAATAACAACAGAGAATTAAATATATTGACCTAAGAGATAATCTTGGGCTGAACGAAGAAAAATTGAAAAGAGTGAACCTGCGACCTTCGGATTAACATGCCAGCGCTCTACCAACTGAGCTATCTAGCCCTATGTTGGCTCCCTATTTTGTCAACATATTTGTTGGAGGGTGCTGTCAATAGCCATTCAGTCTGTAACTGCCCTATAGTCAGGGATCACATCCAAGTTGATGATACAACCTGTGGGAAGTGGCAGCAGAGGGATCACCTTAAGGGGATGTGACTTTTTATTTCAAAAAAATAATAAACAAATTTACTTCTACAAATTTGACATGGATGATTGACGTAGATGCCTTTTAGTTTTAATCCAAGAAGTCAACAAGGAAACCACAGGGACAAACAGCATAAAGTGTTCAGACCTTAATTGTTCTTTTGTCAGTGTTATACCATTTCCTTCCTACAGGGAGATACTTTACCATGAAACAAAAAAATCACCGGGGGGGGGGGGGGGGAGATGGAATAAATACAAGGGGGATAAAGAATTTCCATTATCAAACAATCCAAGATCAAGACAGAATTTTCCTGCATCATTCAGAAGTGAAAAGTTATGTTTCTAAATAAAGTCTTACTTCATCAACAACAACAAACTAAAATCTTGCATCTCAGGTTGTATGAGGCTAAAAAAATTCGGAGAAAAGGAAAACTAACAGTTACATATTTCAGCATGATTTTCCGTGAAATAGTCTGGCAAGGCAATTGAAATCAAACATCATTCAGGATAAGTTGTGTCAGTACCAAATATATACCTATTTTCTCATATACTTAAAGGGACATTACAGAATTGGTAAGAAAAAAAACTTGTAAAATATACGTTTTGATCACAGATTTACATAAAACTTACACGGTCTAATGATGATGTTAGTAGAAAACATCCATTGAAATATTTCTGTATGAAACGCCATATTTGACGAGAAATGAATAAACTAATTTTCCGATTGGAGTTTATCGCTCAGTGAGCGTTTTATTCATGTGTTGAATCTATATGATTTCATGCAAATGTGTAATCTGTTTTTCACTATTTTCTCGTGACCCAGATGGCCGATCGATCTCAAACTTCTACAGGTTTGTCAGTTTATGTATATGGTGGATTACATAAAGTGCTTACACTGCAAGCAACTGTTTTGTTAGCAAAAACCAATTCTGTAATGTTCCTTTAAAAATCCAATGTAATATGTTTCACACATGGTCTTTATGTTTGTCACACAATGATAAATGAGTTTGTGGTCTTGGTTGATGATGGACACAGCAAAAGGTGGGGCGAGTGCTTCGATCTTTGTCACTATCATCTCAAAGGTCTTCACCTCCCAGGAAAGACCAGGAATCAAACTATCCTTCCCATAACTCTAAATGCTGCTAGTAGGGCACACTACACTGTGTACTGCTACTGCTCAACAATGAATTCTATTCCGATATGCTAAATTTGCCCCAAAAGGTGATTTTGGGTTTGACAAGTCCAAATTGGTGTTAATTGGTTTTCTAGGAGACTGAAGTTAAACTTCAACTTAAAGGTTCCAAAGTCATGGGTTCATGACAACCCAAATATGATTATAAATTCTTTGCCTTCTCGTTACAAATTTATTGCCAAATACAACCATGGAGGAGAAATAATTTTTTTCCTCCATGATACAACCAACAATGTATAAGTTAGTATCAGATCTACAGTCAAATCAGAAAAAGGGGAACAAATCAAGCCAAGTCATAAATCAGACTTTGAAACGAAAGGTTATCTCAAAGCTGTGACATCTTGAAAACAAGGAAACGGTTTCATTCAAATTCTTAATATGGTCTTCTATTGAGTACAAATACTTATGGTTCAAAAGATATGAAGTAATAAATATCCGACTCCAGTCGCATAGGGTGCAGTAAAACACAATACTCCTCAGCATTTGTCTACAGTACTGTAATAATAAATATACAGTACACCTTATTAATTCATGTTTTATTTATTACCCTTCTGAATAAATCCGTCAGAAAAGTAAACCCTTGATTTTGTTATTGATGGAGCCGAAAATAAACTATACCTGGACATCAAAATAAAATCAGTATGGAGAACCCTGGCTGTACATTGTGTGCGTTCTCCTCACCGTTTCTCTGCCTGGAATACACGGAGTTAGCATCCCTCCCGTCCCGTGTGCACGTGTCAATGTCGCACCTGTGCAGTCCTGCGATGTTGATGGCTGTCGGTGACTGACACCAGGTCGGCTCAAAAATCCCTCAAGATTTCGACTACTTATCGATGGCGCCTCCTTGTCGGCATACCCACCGTCATCTATCTCACAGGTGATCAGCGGTGGATGACAGCCTGCGGTTTTATGAGGGTATTTCATATCTATTGCCAATGTTTTCAGGCTATAGTTATACCATGGAGCTAAAAGAGCACAACCGATTCCTTCTGTTGTGTTTTTTTCTCACGTTTTTACTTCGGGGCCTGGTAACACTCTTGCATGATGAACACCGGAGCCAGACTAGTTCCCGCGTGAATTGGATTATTTTGTACCTTGCTATTTTCACCTGAGTCCCAATCGTATAGGCTTACTGACTGTACCAGTGTGCCATAATTTGACGACATTCGACGATATTTCATGGGAATTGTGCTGTCTCTAATGTACCGATTCTAACGTTATGCTATTATTTACACTAAATCAACCAAAAATTCGGAGGATGAAACATACAACTTTCTGACATAAAATTTAGTGTGACATGGAGGTCGATGAGCGGGGTATGCAACTTGAACATAGGCTAGTAAAACAATGAAAGCCAATGGACCAATTAACGACTTTGTATGTACAGTTTATAAAAAGTACTCATTAAGTTTCTATATTTCAAATTAATAAAACGATGTATTCAAGTCAAAGTTACACTGGTGCAGTGCCTTAGGAAATATTGTTTCTACTATTATTGTCCTACGATGGTTAACATTTCTCAAATGTGATCGGTAATGAGTATACACAAAATAAACAAGAGTTCACGATTTCATCTGAAAGCTTTTCTTTCATTGTATTGATACTACCAGTAACACCAGCATGGTATTTAATTCTATCAAACACGGAATTAGTCTTTCTTGTATACCAAAAATTGATCAAAATACGCACAATGAAATGTGTTCCGTAATTTATCTTAATGACGTGACTACCACTACCAGAGCTAACATTTCAAACCGGTAGGCTAACTGTTGGCTGCTAGGAGTGCTAGTTAAATCATGGAGGAAGAATGTATTTTCTTCCTCCATGGTTAAATGATCATGTTAAACGATTATGTTGTAGAAGAATTTTTTTTTATACAACCACAATAAAGAACCATTTTTCTTTTACGTAGGCCTAACGTCGTATTTTTCACTCTGTATATCGCGGTAATCGCCACATGAAAGTTGTTTTACATTTTCATTTCAACGCGTAAACCGTCAGTAACTTTTACCGTGGTCAATTAACAAAAAGTCAATTGAATATCATGAACATTTTAGTGTGTGGGCGTGTGTTTGTGTGGGTAAATATACGCACTCAAACCGGGGACGTATAACAAAAGAGCATTGGGTCCCAGGTTGGATGAAGGTCGTCAGAAAGTATGTACAAAACCAATGGGAGCTGTTGCCAAAAAGTACAAAGGAGGAACAAAAGGAGGTCCCCGATCGCAGGTGTTAACAGGAGTATGTGTGGGGTTTTCTCCGTCTTCAAAACATGTCCAAGGTGTCGTCAAACTTTCGAAGGTCTTCAGTTTGTTTCCCCTTATGTTGAAATTGAAATTGGAACTCCACGTCAGTTTGAAATAAACATCGTAAATGAACCATGGCGATCAAAAGAAATAAACAATAATTTGAAAAACAAAACAAAACGTACAGGGTCATATTCCTAAACCAGTGAGAAATATTGCTCTTTGGGCATCTTTGGGCATCCTTGCAGGGTGACCTTATATAGTCTAGTCGTCACCATGTTTTACGTTACTTCGTGTTCTTGTCCCAATGCAGGACTGTAAGCCTGCTTCCGCTTGAAGCCACTGCTTCCATTAGAATCAATGTTACTAAACAGAGGCTTGCGGGCAAAAGGAAGACGTCCTTTTTATAGTCAATATTACATTAATAATTGGTTTTAGATCAAGGGAATGTAACCAATACGGTTAAAGCGTGATTGGGCCTCATTTGCCGCTGTATCACACAAACAAAATGTCATCTGTAGTCACCAATGTTAACGTCGTTAACAAAATACTTTAAATAAGCTGTCTGTCGTCAAATTTCATAAAAATTTAGCGCGAATTCTTTTCAGCCATAACAAAACCGGTACTTCTGCGGTTTCCCGGTCCTTCAAGTTCAAACCTTAAAAAGGCATTTTCGGTATCAGAGTGCTATTTTGTCAAAGGAAATCACGTATTTCTGCAGCATTTCCTCGCTAAAAATAAAGCATTGTCAATCGAGTCAACCGTGTAAGTGGTACAAAATGTACCGGTGGATTTACCGTCAATTTGCGGTTTGGGGTTAAAGCCACCTATATAGGCCTATATTGTTTTTCTGTTAACATGTTATCGCACAGACTTCAACATTATCGTCACCCACATCCAGTACACTACTAACCGTATAGTCTTGGAGAAGATAAGTGTTTAATACACAAACTGCATTGTTTAACGGGTAAATAAAACACAATATTTGGGGTTTTTTGTTCTGCAACAAGATGAGTACCCAAGCTTCCTTCAATCATCCCAATGTATAATCAGTCTGATTGCTCTATGATTAGAGACATGACAATTTAGAGTTTACATTATTAATAAAGATTTCAGGGTGTGAGGTTTGCATCCTACTGCATGGGACGTGAGTTGCGTTTTCCTTTATTCTGTAGGTATTTTCTTTTATGCTTTTTTTTCCAAGGCATTAGCATGTCGTTTGCACGAGTCGGTCGCGCTTGCCCACTATAGCCAGACGCAACGGCCGAAATGCACAAAGGGTCAATTGAAAACTTGTTTGTCAATTTTTTTTCTCTTCAGTTTTCACAATAATAATCAATCGCGGAAGCTTGTAATGACTCCCTGTGCGACTATTGTTTATCTTTTCGAATAACATCGTACCATCATACATCGGACCAGGCTCCTTTAGAAGTTTCCAACCAATAGAAAACGGACAAACATTGAAAGCATTGTGCTATACGGTGCTCCACCAAAATAGTAGCACCTGGTGTGCTAATTTGCATATAAAAGGACTCTATTGTGCATTATTATTGATGTATTATATTTTGTAGCCAGCGGTTATTGAAAATACCTATTCAGTAAGCGTAAAATGTTAATAACTTGCTAAGTTTTTGCCTCATCCGTTTTTCGGTGTCTCTGTTGGTACGCTTTGGCGGAATCGGAAACAGAATTTTATAATTTGTTTCAAAAAAACCTTACAATTTTTGTTCAATTAAAAAATTACGTCATCTGTGGAAATGTATATTTGTTTAATTAAGCGTTGGCCTATAGACCATAGTTCCTTACACCAAGGGAAAGCCCCGTGTATTCGTTAAGTGCGCGGGTCGTTAGTGCATTAATTCGTTCAAATGCAGAGAGATTCTTGAAGAACTCCAAACAGAAAATTGTTTGTGCACGATAGGCACCCGACCGGTCTGTTCAGGAATCAAGAATCGGCCCGTTGGTGTAAGCAAGTCACTCGCAGCAATTATGTTCGAAGTAAAAAATAATGTCCGTGGTTCAAGGAGATATGAACTAGTGACGGTATGTGCCACAGAGTCAGTGGCCAGCCCCGGGAGTGTTCATCACTGCGGTATGTACTGCTCCACGGCACAACCCCCACTTCATCATTAGTAAAGCATCCGTGAGCGCAGTCACAGCAGCCGTCTAACCGACCCATACGTACAAGGCCCCAGTGGTGTAGGATCCATGCATCGCCACAGTACTATTTTCAACTGTCGTGGCTTGTGCGTGGAGTGAGCGATGTAAACAAAGAGCCACGTGCGGCCAGTCAGTGCATGCTGCCCTGCTTATGACGTAACGCATTGATTACACAGCGCATGTGCAATAGGAGTCGTGCTGGCAGTGGAGTAATCGGTGTTGGTATGGCTATGAGAGTGGCTGTACCACCAGTGCAGCGTACTCAGTTAGGGAGCATGGCAGACACAATCAGGTGTACGCGACGCAAACAAGCAAATCCCAGACGTAAAAAAGGTAAGAATCTTCATCACAATTTTTGTTTTCAATTTGTGGAAATATCTGTGTTTTAGCAAGTGGAAATTTTCAAATTCATAACAAGTGAATTGTGTAGGCGCACTTCAACTCGTGTTCCCCATCACCTGCTTTGGAGAGGCTTTGTGTTAGAGGCACAGCGAACAATGGGAAACATCCTATTCCGAAGCGCACTATGACTTCAACTGTTAATTATGTATGTACAAAAACAACACATTGGTGGAAAATATTAACAACTAAATTGAGTGTTGTCAAGAAATGAATGTATTTGAACCATTTGATTTTCACTTTCCTTATAAGTTTTCTGAAATATATTTTTAAGAGAAAGGGGATTGTGTTGAACAAGGCATATGGGATAGCGCTATAGAGCACGAATGCTATCCGCAGAGCCTAGCCTGCTGGGCGCGCAGTGCCTGGAGGCATCCGTGAGTGGTGAAGCACAGCTTTATCCCTCAACAGAAAGAAGCCGCTCTCATGCATTATTCATGATTAGACGCAGGTGTTGGGGGTACAACCGACCTGACTCGACGGCGTTCCAAAAATGAAACCCTGTCAATAATTAATTGGTTGTTGTTTATATGTTTGTTTTAAAAACGAGCAGAAACAATTTCACGATCGGTAGAATCGATGTCGCCAACTAATAATGTATAATGCTTGAAACTGCTTAAATGAGATTAACCGCCCAGAATCTAGTAGTATAGGGGGAAAAAATAAATGCGTTTTTATTCACATGATTATACTTTTAGGTGATATCTATTTTCCCCCTCACTGTCCCTGGGCCCGATAACATTTTAAGATGGAACATTTTTGTAAACCATTTCACTTAAGGAAATAAAGTGGGGTTGATTTAATTTGTTCATGCAATCTTTCCAACATCTCACTTTTAATTAGCCGCACGTGTTTGGCGGAGTGCTGGTGTGCGGTGAGCGCCTTTTATCAGCACGGGACGACTGGCAAATTAAAAAAATCGGCTTCTTTGAAGATGAATATCATTAACCTGTAAAAATGCAATCAGGTATTTTAGATGGACCCACAATTGCGCCGTCGCTTCACAGCCGCCGCCGGCAAATTCGGTGCAATATTATTACCGGGTGAAGACGGATTACTCACGAAAAAAGTACCGTGGATTCTAAGATTAAAAGTAGAGATATCCCAGCTACATAGTCCCTTATGAATTCAACATTTTTGCTATCTTATTATCTTGGTGAACATCCACCATGATGTTTTTTTTCCTCCTTCTTGTTCGTCGTCTTACTATTGGACAAAGGACCTTTTTTTCGCTCTCTCATTTTATTAGATCAAGAAGGGAAACTCTGTCCCAGGGAATTCCAGGTTGACACACAACTTTGTTGCACACTAATCTTTGGAGCCTAAAATTTAGCTTTTTTTTTTTTTTTTTTTTAAAGAATAGTCAATATGTTTCTTTTAGGTGTTGGAATTTTCGAGTGTGAAAGTGTTTTTAACTTTCCAACTCATTGAAATAAGTATTACCCTTAATCCGAATTTTCAGTATGCAAATGTTACATTTAAAACAATTATACTTTCAGGTATGGGCTCATCTTAATAATTTTGATTTAAAACTGATATCAAAAGCGCTCTTTGGTTTGAAATTGCTCAGTTTTGACTGTTCATCACTTATCATGGTTCATGATAATTTGCTGGGGAATATTGTTTTCTGTGACGAACTAAAAAGTCCAAACAAGACTTGCTTGTGGCTTCAGTGTAATCATGGAGGAAGGAAGACGTAGAATATCGTGAATTTTTACAAAAATTAACAATCGTCAAGACTGGTTGTCGTGAATTATTTTCGTACAATGTGGCGACACGTTCAGCGGATGAATTTCAGGCGGGTCCGAGGATTTACAATGGATTTTAAGGCGCAGGTGAAGGCAAGACAAAAAAAGCCCTCGCCCCGACGTCGATGGTATAGGGGGACTGCAGTGATCCCCTTTGTTTGAATTCAAACCGTACCCCGGCCTGTCCAGTCCATGGCGTTACATCGAAGGGGGAACAGATGGCCACTTGCCTATATAAACGCGCATATTTATCATCAGCGTATGCCTGAACACATCTTGGGAGCAGCAGGCATGTTCCTCCGCTTGCGTCCAATTACCGGCTCCCGTTCCTGCCTCCGTCTGTCTTAGGTATCTGCCCCTAGTTATATTAACTGATACCATCTTCTTCTTTTTCATTCACTGCCCGTGGGAATGATATTTTGGTTATCTTTTTTTGCACACGAACCGACGAAGAAATCACTTCAGAAGTATAACCATAGATAGCGACACGAGTTTGGTATGCGATTGTTGAAGTAATTAAAAGGTATACTTAGCCGCGAACGACTAAAGCCGAAACCCCCCAAAACAAACAGATTGATCAGAAACACACAATCTGATGAATCTGATCTAAACGGAAATCAGTCTTCAGAAATCATCCACTTCACAGTTTCAGGTGGTAACTCGTGATGTATCGATAAATGGTTTACCATTTAGGGTTTGATGTTAACTCAGTCATGTCCGACCACATTTTAAATATTTCCCGTTTTGACTAAAGTGGTATTCGTAATATTATAGGTCGATAAGAGAACAATCCGGGGTAGAATCTGGGGCAGACGCCATCGGTCAAAAAAGCTTGTATGGCCTAAGTCAAGAGGAAATCATCAATTTCAAACCAAGCATTTGACAAACTTCACCACGTAGTCCCCAGCTTTGCGACTCGGAAGATCAGTGGTATAATTTGGGATGAATATAGTACCATATGAGGGCAAACTTTAAATGATGGCATTTCGATTGCTACATTTTGAAATATTAGATAAATCCAGAATTTAGGAAATGGAGAATTAACAGCGATTGTGTACAGATTTTCATTTCCCCAAGGTTGTCAAAGTTTCCAACGTGAAACAGCTGTCTTACGACACAGGTGATTTTTGGCACCATTTATCCCAGATGGTCCCCCAGAAAAGTGTCGCCAACGTGACCTCTTTATGTCCCCGCGAGCGGACTCCGAGATTCGAAGAGGTGTCGATCGACGCATTATTTCCGGATCGGACGTGTTCGATTCGTCCGTGGACCGTCTCATCTGTGCTTCCAGAGGGGGTGCGAATGTTACAATAAAGGGTCGATCTTCCAGATGTCAGTCGCATTGTTTAGTTACCGGCAGGTGTTACATGTAAATATAATGCTTTGAGAATCACCTCAAGTTGGAGCAGTGTCCTGATGATGCCCTACCTAAAGGTTCTATATTCGTCGTAATGTTGAGACCGTTGGTGGTCCAAACCATATTTCACCCAGTGGCGCCGCGTAGTCCGGACATGTAATGCTAGTAAATGGTCTGTCACGGGCGGTAAGGGACATGATGATGTTCTATGCTCAGTACGCTCAATGCATAGCGCAGCTGGATCAAGTTATTTTGTGAGTTGTGAGATGACGTTCTGCAAGACATTTGCAGAGATGATTGTTGGGCTACCTGTTCTTCACCGGTGCCACTCCGGTAAATTGATTACATTCTCTCGGCTCCTTTATTTATACATCCTGTCATGTCGCCAGCTCGCTGGAGCCAGCTAATTCATGCGGTGATTTTTTATATCTTCCCCGGTCCGTTGATCAGTGATCATTAGGAGTGGCCCGTGCGAGGGAGCGGGTCACCAGGCGGGGTGAGCGATCGTGCCGAGGGGAGAAACGGGGGCGTCAGCCGGCAGAATGGCACTGCGCCGTCACGGTTGACGGAAGAAATTGCCATGCGATGATCTCAAATACGACACACGTCGGACTTGCTTGGCCTCAAAAACTACATAAAACCCATTTGGGTATCGTATCGGATAAATCTCTACGATATAAATAACTGACTTATGAAAAAATACGATACGTCTCGTACAAATATTAACTTTAACCAAATTTAAATTAATCGAACTTATACTGCTGGTGCAGAGCTCCATTGAAAGGATACATTCGTCAAGTTTTTTTTCTCGCACATTTACCTACCACTAACGAGCTGCCTTAAATTATATTTTTTATGAGTTTAAATTTCCCATTCTTAAATAATCCAAAATACAATCAAAGCCTATAGAGTAATTCGATTGTTAAATATGTTAAATATTTGTGCTTTTCAAAATGGGAGTTTATAAATCCAGGGTAGTTCTGGTAGGGTAGAAAAGCAAGGATCATCCCGAAGTATGATGGTGTGAATTTGGGGCTACAATTCAGGCAATTTTTGAGTTAATTCATGAACCAATACACTTTTTTATGAGCTCTCAAGTGGAGATTGTTAATAACTGGGGTATTCAACTCAAAGCACCTGGGACCAGTCAAGCGTTTCGATTACTTGTGTAACTGTGAATGACACAGACCAATGTTCATTGAAACGTGAAGTAGCTGGAATCTTGTCCTGAAAAAAGGGGGTTACATCTTCGGAACTATGAGCTGCATACCCATCACCTGTTCATGATCAAACAATCCGAATGTAGATGTCAATACTAAGAGTCGTGGGCTTTTCTCTGAAATTCAACTATCGTGTATCGAGGTATAAATGTAGTTGTTTTTACTCTATTAAGTAAAAGGTCCTGGATTATTTGCCTGCAACAAGCAACTTTTTTTAATCTACTTTAATTTTATTTATAATTTGATGTTTGCCTTCTCACACGTACTTCTGTAACCTTTAGAATGTTTCTCTTAGCTGAATAATATGATCAAACAATCTATTTATTCTAACTGTATGTTTATGGAAACAGTGTGAATAGTTTGATGATAGAACATAATACAGAATGAGAATACGTTTTCAAAGGTCTTGAAAATAAAAACAATGCCAGAGTAATTTGATTCATGTAGATTAAGCATGGGTGCATTCGTGCCAACATGGCCAGTTTTATTTGCAATTGTAAACTTAACCAAAGTAAGACAAAGCTAATCCATAAGAACACCTGGTTAAATAAATAACTGAAATATTTGTGTTATCTTCGTATTTGGACGCACCCACGGCCAACCAACACCTGAGAGTACGGCACGGATAATGCATGGTTTAGAATAACAGTCTGGGCATACCGACATGCAATATGGGAAAGATAATAATGTCAATGCTCAAATATGGTGTTATCGAGTTTATTCTGGAACTTTTCAGCGTCACACAAACCTGTTTCTGTCGCACCGATAACCATTTACCGGATAAAACATTAGAGCAAACTGCAGTATGCATTCGGTTGTAATCCGTAAAGTGGGGTGAAACTTTACAGCGAGTTATGTTCACATGTCGGTAAAATTTGCGGAAGATCATCTTGTCTTTTTAGAGGTGTCTTGTCCATCATTGTCCTCGCTTGATAAGTTGATTGCTTTCGCCCATCAACAAGTTGATTGCTTTCGCCCATCAACAAAACATCTGACTAAACAAATAAGTTCACGGTGACAGTCACACAAACCTACCCGCGTCGTGTGCTCAAATAACCCTCGTTTAATACTATAGCCATTACATCAGAGCTGGCGTTTATTTACCTGGCCCAAAATGAAAACACCCTTTCAGAAATGAGTGATTTTCAGGGATTACGCAAAACGTTGTCCGTGTGTGTTGGGAGTGAGCACTCATTACAAGTTTCACTTACACCTGATGCGCGAACGATCACTCAGTACAGACCCCTGAGAAGTGCATTGGTAACAGATCAATACGGGCCGCTAATGTGCGTACCAGGTGATGTGATAGTCTTGGCCAAACATTCATTGCTAAATTTTTAAAAGGTGTTCCGTGAAGTGATGATGTGGTTCCGGATTCTGGAATCTTGGGAAATATCATTGCTTACAAGCGGTGAAATCTGACCACAGCGGCTCACACAGCCTTTCTATATTTACGGTCAGACTTTGAAACCGAAAAAAATTGTCACAGGCGTACATTGGATAGATAAACATTGTCTACTTTTGTTTCCGTTGACAACATTATTAATGTTTCCTGGTTCCTGATCGCTTGTCTGGGCTTCGTGTTGCATTTCCATTTTATGAAATTCTTCACATTTCCCTTCTATTTAATTTCCAATGAATCAACAATGTCTTTTTACGACGTCACTTTACACATGGTTACACCAAAGAGGAAAGAAAGTTGCACGTACAATTTAATAACACCAACAAATCAGTAACACTTGTGTTTATGTTTCCAAGGTTACTTGTCGATTATTGAACCTGAGTTGTGACCAATTATTTATCAATTTCTCAGACAGACTGCAACACAGTACAACGTCTTACTGTGCCTGGAACTTTCCTTGTTTGACAAACTGCTGATGTGTGCCTGATTTAAATTGTTTGAAAATACCTTGGAGGAACGAGAGAGTGAGGGAGAAGTGGGGTTTAAAATGAATGTTGTTCAGTTGTCAATATGGCTCAGTCAGTGAGTAAATGTTTCTCTTGTGATATTGCTAACGTCTCCGTCAACAAAAGATGTTGGTGTGAAGGACTTGAAAGTTGTTAAGCCAAAACAAACCTCACACATCATTGGTCTAATACTTGACTGTGAGCGGAACGATTTGCAGGAAGTTTGGGCATGACTGCGGGGTGCAGTCGTTTTGGCAGCCTTTGTTTATTGCGGTTGTAAACGCACTGGCTTGGCGGCGGCTGAGTGGTTTTGGATTGGTTTTAACCCCTTGTCTAACGATTGTACCAAGGTAAGTTTGTAGACTTCAAGGGTGGTTCAATGTTGTTATTCATCACACAATGTGCTCAGACACGATAAGCTAGTGTAGCGCCAATTTCGAAGACCGGAAATCTATCACGTCAACGACTCTTACGTTTTGGTCTTTTTTTCTATGGTTTGACTTTCCTTTTCGCTAAACATTGTTTGTTTCTGCACATTCCTGTGTCCAATCATTTGTCCATCAGGTCCAAGAATTGTAGGACCATGTCACATGTGGAGGTAGAATCATGGTAGGACGGACTATTAATGTGATGACATTTGCTGTATCTGTTATTAAGCGCATTCTCATAGTCACGATTGTAGTATGTTCGCCAGTAATTTGAGTGTTAACGAGGACCTGTTATATTGCCAAACAACTGAACTGGATCAATGTAAAGCATCTTGGTATAGTCTATTAGACCTATACCTTTAATATCTAACCAATGCCCCCTTATAAAAGGTGTCTCGAGGTATGCTCAGGATAGTGTGTTTTTGAAGTTTTTTACTGGGAGCTTTTTTGTCTGAATTACCAAAAAAATATTGTCAAGTTGCAAGATTTACAGATTGTGTACAATGGACGGCATCCCAAATGATACATTTTGTCATGACTTGTGTCAGTACCTTGTTGGGATTTTAAATGAAAAGTTGTCTACTTTTGTCATTCAGGGTCATTCTACAGCCTTCATCATGTTATTCAAAAAACTCAAACTGCTTCCCATTAAAGTAAGGTTGAAAATGTTCATTCCCAAAACCAATGTTGCACCTTGTTACACTTGGCAATGCAATTTGTGGCGTTATCTCATCGTTCAAAAATGTGATGTAACTGCAGAGTAAGGATTGTCTACTGCAAAGTAATCTATGAGTGGATCATGTGCCAGAGTGAATTTGAAGCGATTCTTTGTGATGACTTGGAATTCCCCTCATGTGTTTTGCCAACTACCAATATCTGTTTCCGTTGGGTTACCCTGGTGTCTGCCCTAGAATAACCTGGCATCGGGTAGTGTCATTAGGCAAAAGGAAACAAAATGACATGATTCTGTATCCAAATATATATGAGTAATCATATTGCTTCCAGATTGGTCTGCTTGTGGACGGGCAAGTACAATGAGACATCCTGGGTACGACCTTGAGGAATGAATTTATTTTCAGACAAAGACACTGCTTGAGTGTGTTGAGTATTTAGGTGCAAAGGGGTTAACAACAAAAGATGCATTGGAATCATGAAGAAATATGATCACAGATGAGGGGTGACTTGGGTAATGAAAACATTTCATTGTATAACACTTGTCTATGATTTCTCTGGCACATTTTTTACTAAACTGGTGGGAAATATTATTGACTTGGTTTCTTGTTGGGAACAATGAATGCAATACTGTCACAGCATTGTAGGCCCCAAATAATTGGTTTTATAAACCTTATTTTTGTTGTTGAACCTGTTGAACGTGTTCATAATTAAACAAGTATAAATTCACTGTTTTCCCAATCAACACCATTTGAAGTTCAACATTTTCCACAGGTTAGACTTTAAGAGGAATTGATTTATCTGTTTAAAACTAGAGACTTTGAATGAATGTACCACAATCCATTGTTGTTGTATCACCAGTGGTGGAGTGACAATGCACTTGGCTCTTCCAAATTGTTGTGGTCTGTTGCCATCTGGGAATTGAGAAACACCAAGCAAATGCTAACAGATTTGAAGTTATTTACATGCACTGAATCATTTTGATATTATATTTTATAGGTCAAATAGCATAAATACTGGAGGAAAAAACTTCCGCTTAGAGATAGAATTAGATTGAGATAAACTCAATGCAGATTGTTCTGATGAGCAAACTGTAGTGACATTTCACTCATGGTGGTAAACCGGATGATCAGATTGTGAAAATAATCCTAAATTTATATCATAAAATATTGTTTGTAATAGCAACAGCACTTGTGAGTTGTGTTCTATAGGAAAAGGTTTTTTTTTTTTCAATGAAAGTTTCCAGTTTTTGTACAGATATCTGATGTGGATCATTTACAATGCAAATGTTTATGTAGATGACACTACATCACATTTACATGGATACGCATGTAATATATGAACTTGAACTTGACATTCAGTTTCAGATGAAGTAGTAATTGAAAGAATTACATTCTTAGACATGATAGTAGTTTGCACCTGTTGTTGCGTGACACACAGATGAAATCAGAATTACTCCTGTTAGGTCCAAACGTTCTTTTGTCATGGAGCCAACATTATTTTTGGTGATTTCCCAAGTACTGTTACCGTAAACAGGAAGACCTGGTTGGCTTTGTTTTCATATGACTTGATTGTGTTGAGACACATGACGATTACCTAGCACTAGTAGGAGTGCATTTTCAATAGGTGGTGCTGGGCCTGCTTTCTGGTTTGTGGTAAACTAATATAAGGTGAGCTTGGTTGGAGGTCATTTGATTACTGTGTCCAGACATTCAGTGGTACAGTATAATATGTTTCACAGAACACCACACACATAATGATCTATAGTGGTTTGTTTTCTCTGTTTCTAAAGGAATGCTAAGTATCATCAGTTTGTTAAGAGAAAACACTTTTCTGTGGATTTGTTTTCTTAAAAATGAGACAAAAATTAAACAACTTTTGTTGTGGAAATCTGTGAACTGGGTGAACTATTATTGAAATGTCTCTTGTTTCTTTTTCCCTCCGATTTTGGTGATGCTTTCCTTGCTGTTTTCCTGCACCATTTCTACCATGATCACAACTCATCATCTGATACAGATCTGCGGTGTCAAAGTACAGGTATGCAAATCTTTTGATGCATTGAAAAAAAAACAAATAACTCATTGATAGTAGAATTAGACTGTTCTTTGATAATCTTATTTATGAGTACAAACCCTTTCTTTTTCTATGTATCAAAATTACTTTCTATTATAAAAGTGGGAAAATCGTTATTGTTGGATGTTGCTAAAATTCAACCAACTATTTATTTGGTACAAGACACATATGGCAAAGCATTCTAGTTAATAAGAAAGTATTGTTAAGTACCAGAAATGGTGAGGTATTTATAGACTAGAAAGAAGGTCCTTTTATTCTCACTAGAGTTATCAACGGAAAGCTAAACTAGACCTTCACTCTGTTTACCACCAGAGTGAAAGGAAAAGTAGATTATAGAGTTAGCACATCTGCATGATCATCGTCTGCAAGTCGGGCGGCAATGTTTGTCAGCAGTAAAGATTTAAATGGGGAAAAAGAAATTTATGTAATATTTTTTTCATTTGCCCATCGACAGTGCCAAATCACATTATCCATTTCCAGGAGACCTATAAACAGGTCAGGCGTGATTGAGCTTGAAGACCTATTTCCCAATTCTCACCTGGGATTACCCCGACACTGCTATTACCTGTGACAGAGTTTAGTTAACACAACAGCGCTATGCGCTGGCCAAATCATGCTAATAACACAAGAGTGACCCCATACCTGTACTCTTACTAGAGCCATCTTATGGCGACAGTAACAGCTTTACCTCCATGCTGCCTGGCGTCTTAGCGTATTCTTAGTTAAAGTCTTCTGCCTCTTTGGCAATAATCAGTGAGACAGTCTGACGGTAGGTCAGATTAGAATAAAAGGAGTTATTAATGAGTAATTAAGGCTGATGAATCTAAGGGCATAAAGCAGTTTGCACTTCCCTTAACGCGCTGTGCGTTATTGCATCCGGGTGATCGCAGCCATTAATGGGTGATGGGTGTTTAACATTCATAGCAGGTACTCTGCAATGGATTACTTTGGAAGTCGTCTTCATGATAACTCAAGACTTGTCTTGGCAATCAATGCTTGTGGTGTTTGGAACAGTCCCATGCGGCCGGTTCATTGTGACTTGAGGGAGATTTCCCAAAGGTCTTGTGGGGACAAGTAATTAACTGATTAAATCATAACAACCTTAACTTGTTTGGAAGGAAAATGTTTAGGTTCATTTAAAATTATGCATGGCTGAATCGACAGGTGATTTAAAAAACAAAACAAAGCTGGAATGGAAAGGATTATTTTGAGGAAAGATTTATGAGAATAGAATTTGCAAATGTAGAAGGTACTGCCCTGTTAGTTTAATGCTTTCCCTTCAACAAAAGTTCATTGACATGAGGCTTTTGAAAGTAAATTGAAATGCAGGTGTAAACATCTTAGAGACTCATATTTTTGTCTGTAGAGTAGAAACAGAAATATAGTTGAAACAGAAATATAGTTGAAACAGAAATAGGTGTGAAACTCAACTCACCTTGGGAGGTACATCGACTTTCTGTGGAAAGAAATTACCATTCCATTTCTGTTATAAAATGGAAAATAACAATGACATTTGTTAAAGTCTCTATGATCAAGTTGTTTAAAAGTAAAGCCCTAAGCCACAAATTGTTTTCAGCAAGCATTTCGAAAAATTCCACACTTAACAAAAATAAAGCCATTTGTCACAGTTAAAGCTTGTGAATAACTTTTGTACTTAAATGCTTGGCTTATCAACTTGCCAATAGTGACGAGTAATGCTAAGATGCTATTGATTTTTTCAAGTCGAGTAACTCTGAAATAATTGGGTTATCCTTACAAGGACACACAAACGTTCCCACTCTTGACAATAATCATGGCTTTTGTCAAGAGTTTCCAAGGTGGGATTTGTACAGGAAATGAGTACTTCCTCCTAAAGTTTGGCAATATTCACACCTTTGCATCTTAATCTTTATGTGTGGACATACACATACATGATGCTTCCATCCCAGAGCAGCACACTGACTTCTTTGAATCGATTCAGACATAAGTGGTGGCAATATTTTAATGGAAAAAGCAAATGCAAGAAATAGTTAGTGGCCTGACGTTTCGACCCTAGCAGAGTCTTTCTCAAAGGCTAAATGACAACACAACACACATTACACATTAACAGTATAATGTGTGTTTTGTTGTGTTGTCATTTAGCTTTCAAGAACTAACTATATTTTGCATTTATACCACATGTCCTTTTGGTTGGTAAGTACATGTAGTTTGCAACAGTTAGTTCTATTTTTGCATGAAGCAACTGATACATTTTCAGAAGCATATTTCACAACTATGTAGTTCATGTTATTGGCCATTTGCATGGTAATGAGAAAATATCCCCCAAAATGAGTAAAATCATTTTAAACAAAGACATGTTAAATAAGTCATAAGAGGCTAAGATTACCATGATGTGGTTAGCATCTTGGGGAAAGTCAAGGTAAAGAGAGTGAGTCAGTCACTGTCAATGAAACAGCTCTTGAGGTGGACCCACCATCAGATGACGCAAGGGGAAATGTTTTTTTAGTTGCTCCAACGATAATTGGGCACAGGTAGTTGTGAGGGGGTAAATAGATGGAGACATGTAGGCTGATTAGGTTGGGAATGGTTACTTAACAATGTGTCGGTTATGATGACAGGTATATCAAGAACACAGGGGTTGGGACGTCAAGTCAGTCAAAAGGTAAACGCATAGAGTCTCCTTCAGATTAAATGCATAAACTCATGTTTTCTTTTTTAATCCGAGGAGGAAGTATGATGTTGTGCTAACATTTGGCATGTTTCATGGGTCTCGGAATCATTCCAGAAAACCACTGGGCATGATTCCCACTCAATCATGGCAGCCGTTTCCTAATAGTGATAGATATATCCATCAGTCATATGAGAACGTGTGGAAATCGTGTCATAACAGTGATAGTACAAAGATACAAAGTCTACAATTTAGCAAAGGGCTATTGATCAGAAAGCCATAATCTTGAGGAAGAGAAACAAAATGGAAGAAAGAGAGAGTGAGGAACTGGTGGACATTGTATCATGTTCAAGGGTCATCAAGAGTGCATCTCACCTAATCCTGGGTCCGTAATGTCTAACCAGTAACGACTTCTCAAGAGGCAAACAAATAGAAAGCGTCTACCAGTGAGCAAGCAGGAGAGTTGGGAGGACACGTCCGGCTCCAAGCCTCTCAATAGTTGCCAACCGTTGTCTCATGCCTCACTAGTTGCCCAGGCTTTCTGGCTCAGGTGTACTGAGATGGCGTTCTGGGGAAAACAGGATTGCCAAATAAGACATGATTTACTTTGAAATTTACCCATCTAGTTTTGTGAATATCGTGATTGGATGGTGCCAGATTGCAAGAGACTAAGACAAGTGCCAATATTATTTCAGAATTATCAAACGAGCATGATTGAACAATGCAAATAAGTAGTTGCTCTTAGTAGCTGTACTTTACAAAGGGGGCAAGCTATGCTGCTATACATCATGCTTTAGTTTGGAATGCAACAAAGATGACGTGATTGAACGTCAATTGATTACCAGTGATTTAAAATACACAGATAGATGAGGAGGAAGGATTGGAACGGCTTGTACAACAATATTAGATAATAGACTTGTGTTTGACCAAGTTATTTTAAGTCAATAAGTAACCGGCATGGGTCTTTGGTGCTGGCAAGTCAATCTCATTGATTGTAACAGTTTAAGCATGGACCAAAGTTTAAGGAACTCTCCCTCCACAAATCAGTCATAGTAGCGGTAATAATAAAGGGAAAAAAAATTTACTTCAAAATTTAGTGATACATGTACATAACAAGAAAATGCACAATGAACAAAGATTTTTTTTAGGCAGTCTAGATTTTCACCTGTAGTTCTCGAACTAAAAGATATTACATTCTTTTAGTTATTCCATAGAGCAAACATTAGCCTTCATTCATACTTGAGCCTCAGGTGTTTTTCTGATGCCACCACTAGATGGTCTAGTAGTTCCACTAGTTCCTTTCCTTAATTAGCACACCCTGACAAGTTTAATGAGGGGAAACCTTGGAACTTCCTCAGAGCGAGCCCACCTGTCTGCATTCACTACCCTGATTCCTGTTGGAACATCCATCAAGGGTTTTAATTAAGACCGCAATTAAATTAACCGTGATATAATGTGTCTGTCTACTCACTTTCCATATTTAAAGGTCAAGACTAAAACTGAGAATTTAAGCAGTTTTGCTTCTTTTGAAGAGACACCAGTGATTTTCAAAATAGTCAAATTAAACTAAATTGTTAGCTAATTTCAAATATATAATTAAAAAAGGCATCTCAAATCACTTCAACTTTGAAAAATGTTGAATGACAGGTATTATTTTGTGTGTGTTTACAGCACCCATGTAAAATGTTTTAAGTTGGTTGATGAATGAGCTACTGGATAAACTTTTGAAAACCATTGAATCATTAACAAGACCAGTGCTTAGTTTTACTCCAGTGGCCCCAGACAAATTAAGATGTCTGACTCTGGAGGGAGGTGTATGATGTCTTCATTTCTACTAATTAACATGTTAGTAATTACAGCATGCCTCATTCTAACATGGTCTAATGTGACAGTATGGAAGAGTAAACAACACTCCTGTTTCATGATACATATCAATCAGTACCAACACACCTTTGGTCTATGTGACTTACTTCCCTTGTAAATTCTCTCCTGATGAAGTAACAAAATCTCTAAATAACCTAGTGATTGAGCCATTCAGGGGATTCTAGCTATGCTGGACTTACTTAGTGCGTAAATTTGTGTTAAGTGACTAATGCTGTACTGATGAGAAGGGGTGTGTGTATATTGGAAGCGGTACAACAATCAAACTACGTGGAGTAGGTGTACTGTTACTGCAGGAAATGTTCCATTACATGCAAACTGACTCTTGACTTTTAATTATGACAAATTCTCTTCGAGTGTTATTGAATTTCCTCAATGCCCTTCATTCAGCGGTTTGGATTAACAGAATTAAGGATCGCATATTAAAAGTTACTCTATCTGTGAATCATTGGTATGTTTTAATTACGGTTTAATTGATAAAGGGAAGGTACGACTCTAGGAATGTTAGCAAAACTGCAAAACAACTATCTTGTCTCTTTGTAATTCAAGATTATGTGCACTGTCTACCAACCTGTGAAATTTGAGTTCATTGACTTAATTGCATTACTGAACTTTATAGACCTAATTAACTCGAGGAAATAAAATGAAAATGAAGTTGAAAATGACCTGTTTATTAGAAACAAAATTACTGGATCAGACAATACTGAGGCACCTCATGTGCATGTACATGCTCTAACAATAAATATATATTCATTTTAGTTAACTGTCATGTATTGTGCTATGATCAGCACCGAAAGTATTCAGAACATGATACTGATAGATAATGTGGTTGTTTCTGAAAAAAACTATTTGCCACAGTAAAAACACATATTCACATGAAAATTCTTGCCAGTCAGATAAGGCATGGATTAGGGACAAGGTGTGGAATCTGATTATTCAAGGCATAAAGTTTAAAAGTCAACAGTAAAATTTAATGTAGAATAGCCTATTGAAATCTCAAAAACCAAAACTTGGTAGGCTAAGGAAATTCAATTTTCAGTTCCTAATAATAGACTGGGGTCTAAATACAGAAAGTGAAGCTTTGAAGTTAGCCCTGCTGCAGTGTTAGATACTACAGGGTTGTTGTACCCCTAGAGTGCTAGTAATAACTGAAACAATTATATGGTGATGAGAGATGCCTGACAGCGGGTCTGCCCTACCACTCACCAGCATCACCTAGCCCCCTGTCTAAGATTGCCTTCTGGAGGATATTTGGCGCCATCGAGGTTCAGCACAGCATTCTTCAGCAAAAAGAGATATATAGATCCATACTTGCTATTATCTTTGCACATTTTCTAAACTGTTGTTATAGGGAAGGGTAGAAATGTGTTGGGAAAAGAGGATCAATCAGTTTTGTTAAAATGTCCCTTTCATCTTGTTCTTTTTAAATCATGTTATGTGATTACAGTACAAGTTTATCCATCAAAATAAATCCAGACAGATAATGGTTTAGAGATAAATAATTCTGTTTAATTGTACTGCATAGGAGACCACCAGTTTGGTCTCAGAAATACCATCAGGTCTGCTTAAATTGCATAAAACAGCCATAATGTAAGGCTTGTGAGGAATTTCTTTTCTTTTCTCAGTTTTTCAAAAAAATCAAATGTTTTGAAAAGAATTTCTATACAAGGCTGAACTTTTGGTACCCACTTGATGTCTTGTTTAATTTTGTATTTACTGTAATTAACCAAAAAGTAAATCCTAGTTAATTATTTATTAAGTACAAAATCAGTCACAGAAAATTTAAAATTCCCATCAGCTTATTGTCTTGTAGATTAAAAAAAAAAAACGAAAACATACAAGATGCTTGACTAGACGACAACCCCTGCACAGATATTTGCACTGCTCAAGAGTCCTGGTTAAGGGGTGTTTGTTCTCAACATCATCTGGTGACAAAAGTACCTCAAGAGCTTGACCCCAATCTTGTGTTCTGGTTTTGGCCTTGATACAACCATGAAGTAAGACAAGAGAGAACTAGAAAGATGCTGGGATTCTCTCCCTCGTTTCCAGTCAGCGTGGAGCCTATCTGGCTGGTACTTCTCTTAGGGGAGTTGTTACAAGTGCTAGCGTGAGACCATGCGCCCCAGAAATATGTCTTTTTTAATATGTTCTTGAGTTGAGCGGGAGACGATTATTTGAGAGCGGTCCCAATATTGAAGCCTTCCTGTTTAGGGACTTGTGGTGCTGGGGCTTGAAGTGGATGGCTTTCCTTGATGGTTTTAGATTCTGACCCGACCACCAGGCTGTCTGTTTCTGTGTGTTTTGGCCAGTGACTTGATGTGTGCGACAGTTTGCAGTAAATTGGCAATAACCATTATGTGAGTAAGGATTTTGATGAGGTTTCTGATGCCTTTATACTTGTACTTGTTTTGTCAATTGACAATTTATTGTAAATTTGTAGAAACAGTGTGAAGCTATTTAAATGTTCTATGAAATCATCTTTACAAAATTGTGTGACAGAATTTCTCTGCATTGTTGTTCCTTGTTTCTTGTTTCAAATTGATATCAATTTGAGTTTCATGAGTAGTTCATCTCAACTTCAAAAAGTCCTCATTTTATGAGATTTGGAATTGAATTTGTTTAATTGAGGTTTATTTTAGACTCCATGGATGCAATTCAATTGTGAGAGGAAAATACGAGTGTTCTATAAAGCGCTTCTTACACCAATATTTCCATTGTAATAGTACCCAACACCTTTATTTAGCATGTTCCAAAATAACAACTGAAAATATATATATCTTCAGATGAAGTTGAACAAACACTCATAATTTATTTGGACAAGAGAGAGAAAGAGGCTGAAACCAGGTGTGAATACATACGTATTCACGCACACCGGCTGCCCTGCTTTTATTCTTGCCTCCTTTGTCCCACCCGCCTGCCACGCTTATGACGTCAGGCATGGCACATGGGGAGAACTGGAAGTGCAGTCCTTTTGTCGTACATGTTGACATTGTAAACGGATTGCTACAGTTAGTGAGTACAGGTCTATCTGCTAGCCTAAGTCTGTTTTTCTTTGTTCAATGGTAGAATTCTACCCTACGTTTTTTGGAGAATGTGTTATTTTGGCGTCAAGTTTTTTTGGTCATGCCCTGTTAAATTTAGGAGTGGAAAGTCTCTTTCTATGGATGTAATTGTATTGCATCTCAAAGATAGATATTTATTTCATTTGATATAAATCAATTGTTGTTGCGTTAAGTTGAAAATGGATCAATTCAGGGACTGCTTTGAAGGTAATGTTTTTTTCAGTTCCCTTTTTACATTTGTTATATATTTTTTTATTTTTTCAGTTTGCATCCACTTTGGCATTTAATGTTTTTGTATATAAAATAGGGAACAAAAGAATGGTTTAAATCTTCTGGAGTATATTTTAAGTGATACAAAGTTGATATATGCCACTAATTTAGACTTTTTAACACGAAAAACATCTTTACACCTGACATGAAATAATTAGAAGTTGCCATAACATGACCTGCCAGGAAAACAATTTTTTATAAATAAATTGTGCCATGAATTAGCGATTTGCCTTCTTTATTTTGTCTTTTGTATAGTGAAAGTACTAAATATGCAGTTTGAATAATAACATTTCCAGCAGGTGTACAAGATATTCACTTCTTCAATTCTTTTGTTTATTGCCTGGTAATTATTCTTAGGTTTGTTATTTATAACACAACCTATCTTTTTTAGATAATTCGAAGCAGATATTTCCAACTTCCTGATTTGGTCACTTTAACCATTTCAACTGCTAATTATGGGTTATGTCAGTGAGTTTGTCCTTTGTAGTTAAATAGTATCAGCCGTTATTGATTATAATACCTGGCTAACAATATGGACATATATTTCACATACGAAAACTGTTTTAATCCCTGGGTCTGAAAACAGGTGTTACTGTAAAGCTGCCTTTGTGTGCTTCTTGGACTGATTAATATCAGGTTTGAATTAACAAGAGTTATTATCATAATGAGAATACTTTCTGTTAGTCTTGGGCTCGCAGGTAATGCATACAAGCCCAGTACAGTTTGAGTTTCAGAACAAATACCTGAAACAGCTGGTCTTTTGGTGGGCCTTATTTGTGTACTATAAATTTTTATCTCTGCGATAATATTGCCCGGGCTGATTATTATCATGGAGTGTTAGTAATTTAATGTGATAACATGGGTATTATTCAACTGAGACTATGCCGGTAAACCGAATCACGTTACTAAACAAGTATTGCATGCTTCAGCCAACAGAAATATAATAACCCAAGCTTAAAAGACAATGGGTTGACAGTTCCTCTTTGTTACACTAGTAGGTGAACATTTTAAATTATTGTCTCAACTTGACTATTTCAAATAATTGTATCTACAGATGGCACAACAAAATTAAGTCGCATGTTATACGGATAACATAAAGTACAATGTACCTGTACTACAACACCAAAAAAGTGATGGTTTTTACACAAATATCAGGACAAATCAAGTTAAAGTACTTTTTTGTTTCATCAGTTGTCAGAAAAAATAAAGAAGAGAATCTTGTCCTTACTGTGCTATGTGTTAGTGTTTTAAAAGCGCCCGTCCTCTTACCAATATTCAAGCAGAATACATGCCGCTTTGAGCAAGCTAATATCGTAGCTTGTGCAATAGTCCACATTCCTTTCTTAACCCGTTGCAACTTATTAATGTCTCATCCTGAAAAGGAGGCAATATTCTCCCAAAAGATAACAAAAGATATTCTCACAGGTGAGGAACTCTACTGGGGTTGGAGGATGGGGGCCAGACCCTTTGTCTCAGATCAAGGAATCTATGAAGTGGAGTTGGTTTAGTGGAGGGTGACTGTAGTGACAAAACACCTGGCATACCATACAGGATTAAGAGTGTATTAGGACAGGTAAAAGGCTTTCATTTCAGGAAGTCACTTTGGGTCTTTGTCACCTTCGCTCAGCTTTTTCCATCACCTGAACGAAGTTCCTGAATAGAGAGACCTGTGGGGACTTGCCTGGATAGTTTCATTGAGGGGGCAATTTTCAGTGTTTAAAAAAGACACTTAGTGATATGAAGCACCAATTTGCTCGGCATAAAGAGAGAGATAGACTAGTTTGTTGGGTTTGTCTGGGTGTACATGTAGACATGGAATCATAATCAATGCACTTTCCTTCACACTCTTCAGTTATAATGTTTGGTAAGTCAAAAATATATCTTATTTCTCATTTCTCATTCTATAAAAATAAACAAATATTTGTGTGATACTGGTTTTACAAACACTTTTCTGAGTAACCAGTCAAAACTTGATTTGAAAGACTCAAAACACTGTCTTTTTATTCTATCTATACAAACTTTAAAACTAATTTCCCATCCATTATTTTATGTATATAGATGGTGCTTGAAAATGGCATAACTTTGTCCCTTTGAAGCCTATACTTGCTCAAGTGTAACCTGGTTTAGACACAACATATTCATCACTTATCTAATTAAGAAATTTCATTTCATCTCCTCTGATGGTGAAATATCGCTGAAGAAAAATAGTCCTGCTGTGTTTATGGCACGTGCCTAATCTGAGAGCAAGACTTTAACGTTTTGACATAGCTGTCTGGCATACTAGATAAGCGTCTCTTAATGGTAGAACCACTCCAGGTCGTAGCTATCTCCACAAACGCTCTCTACTGACAATGGATTTCACCTTGGGCCAGGATCATTTCCTCCTGGGTGCATGAACATCTGTCTTTTGAAAACAAGGTTCTGGTGAAAGGGTGGACCAACCACTTAGGTGTGTGTGTTTGAGTTTTGAACAAAATGGGCATAATTTAATAGGGAATGGAGTCATTTTCTTGATGGATAAGCCTGTTTGAATAACAACAGAAAAATGCAGGTTGTACAACGATGTGGAAGAGTGTGGTTTTTCACCCTTTAAATTAATCCAAAATATCTTCAACACCACATAAAGAAAGTCTCGGTGTTTGGTAGGTCTGTGATGTTTAGCTTTCTGAAATATTTTAAGACATTCATTATGAAATTGTACGCTTTAATTTTCAGGTACTACATATCAAGGCATGATGATCTTTAAAAAAGAATAGTCATTGAGAGTTGTTGATTGTAGTAAATGTTATAGCTTGATTTTTCAACAGATGTTACCACTTTAATGTACTGTATACATTTACGGTCCCAGTTTCAGTGTTTTAGTTAATAAGCAAGTTCAACTTATCAATTTTTAGTCTTCTTATGTCCCCTTTTTCATTTATGAATTAAATTTCGATCAGTTTTACTACCTATCCTTCAGGCTCCATGGTTTTACACAAAGTGGTATCATACAAAGCCATACACATCAAACAAAAGCACTGTAATCTTTTGTCATTTTTATAATTGCAACCATGACATCCCTTTGTCAAAAATGTTAAATCCCCCTCCCCTTACTCCCATTTCCACCAGTGACAATTTACCACCACCACCACTACCACTAAATCACCATTCTTCTCCATATTCATCAAGTCTATTATAACAACTCCAAATCACCTGCGCTTGCCTCTCCCCAGTGTGGAGCGCACACACAGTGTATGCTGTCAGGTGTTGGGCATTTAATCATGTTAATCATTCACTGTGGCATTGAGAGGGTTTGGGTCTGAATGGCCAAGCTGCTGGGCCTAGACATCCCGGCACCACTTACAAGGTGTAGCCTTTCTCTGGCAGATTACAGGGCGTGAGCAGCCTGTATGTGTGGCTTCTAGGAACAGGTGTTTGGGGTTGGTCCAGGTTCTCTCTCACTCTGACTCCCTCCCTCTCTCTCTCTATGTATTATGAAGTTGTGCCATGTAATTTTGTTTTTGTCACTGTGCATCTGCCAAAGGCTTTGTGTCAACAAGGGGGTAGGGGATAGCAAACAGTTGTGTTCTTTAAAATTAAAAGAGTGGCGTTTTCTTTGTCTTTTTGAGGTTTTTCCCCCCTCATCTTGTTTGTGGCTCTGAGGATTGGCAAGGGTCATTGTTACAATTCTACTTGTTATTGGGTTGAAACAAGCTCTTATAATGTATATAGCTCTCTTATTTATTATTTTCTACTTTATTTTATTATAATTTATTTAATCAGTTCCATTTTTCTATAGCAATGTCTTGTAATCTAAATACAAGTCATTAAACTCATTTCCTAACTGAGATATGTTAATAATTAAATTAATTCATATGATTATTTACCCAGTAAGATAAGTTTAGCACCGTCTCTTGTGTTATTAGAAACTGTAAAACCTGTGATGTATTTGTTAAGGGTCCCAATTCTTTTTCAATTACCGCACTTCATCATTTTGGGGGATAAGTCACAGGGATATGGAAACAATTTATTTAGTAAAACATTATTTTTAGAGTCAATTTATATTTGAGTTTTTCAAAATGGAGTTATAGTAACCAATAATTTAAGGATGACAATTGGGACAAAGTGTTCTCAACCTATACAGCTTTCAGTTTTAATCATAACTGTAACAAAACAACAATCGAGCACAGATTAAGTCGGTTACCTATTAAATTAAGCGATCCCTTTATCTACACAATCAGTGTGCGTGCACTTTTGCGTCTCCAGTGCCTGACCCTGGCTTGAATTTAAATGCAATGTTGACACTCTTGGTCGCAAGTGTAAGCATGTTCGTTGTCCTACAAATTTCCACTTGGGTGCTCCGCCAACATACCGCGGGGAGTCGCGCTAATGCAATAACGCTCCATTCCCGGGACCCATCAGCAGACTAATGACTTGAGAATAGCGGGAAAATCAATGGCAGGATGACCTGATACGTTGGATCTGTGTCGATAACTCACAGCCAGTTGTTGGCACATACATGTAGCATAACATGCATGTTTTATCAAGCCTCCGGGGTTTTTCCCTTTGGAAATTTCTTTTTATTTTAATTACAGGGAATGAAAGAAAGCATTTTATGTGGTATAATAATGCTGTTAAACTCTTTGCCCTGAGAATTATGTTTGTTTTTAAATGTATGTGTTCCTGTTCTCTAAAGGAAATACACTGTTTCAGCAGTTCATGGGAACATTCTCGTTGTGCTTTGAGCATTTTATTCAGTGCCCAAGTGCAGTAGAATAAGTTAAATGATTGTTGGAGTAGTGTATTTAACACCTAAAGTACAACGAGTTCTTCAGAGGACCTGTGGTCAAACCATGTTCAAACAAAATTACAAAGCCTGTCAAGGTGGCCGGTGTAGTGAAATAAAACCAAAACTTCATCAATTGAATAAATGTAATTTGGGATTTTGTTATTTCACAGGGGATATTGATGATGATCTAGCAAGTTCCTGCAGCCCTGATGAACTGAGTGACAACACTGATAGCCCCTCCCCAATTAGCCATTCAAATTACCACGGCAACAGCGATGGCATAGAAAGTGATCTCGGTGACCAGAGTTTCAGCGAGGACGACCAGGACATAACAGACCGAGTAGAAAGACGCAGCCCACTCGGGAAGATTGGCAAAGATCCAGAGAGCAGGGTGAACTTAGAGGAATATTTGAACCGAAGTGATACTGCTGTGATTTACCCCGAGCCAGTGGAAGACATTGATAATGATAGTACTGGTATGTACTTTTAAGCTCTTTTCTTTTTTCGCTAGTATATTTCCAAGTTATGCCCTCCCCCAAGAGAAAAAAATGACAAGTAATACTTTTAGTTTTCACTCAAAATGTTTGATGGACGATTTCTATCATCAGAGGACCAGAGCGTCAATCTGGCCCAGAAACCCTTTCATTACTTCTACCATAGTAGTATCAGGAAATGTTTTGTTTTGTTTAAGCTATAAAAAAAGAGGATAGGATGTGAATTCAGTAGAGTTATATCTGAATAAAAACAAGCTTGGCATTTGAATACACAGAGCAGTATCTTTAGTTGTGGAAACATTGTGAGAAGAATATTCCCTTTCCACCTGTTTCCATTGGTGTAAGGAAAAATGGAGCATATCAATTTTTTAATCATGCACACAGTTCATGTTAACAAAAAGTATGAACAATCCCTTTCAGTGTCTTTCTTTGGGATAATGGTCAACAGAGGGCAGCATTTCAGTAGAACCTTGGTTATAGTAATACACTTTCTTAGGAAATTCTGAATGAATTTTTAACTGATGCTTCATGAATTTCCTTTCCTTTTTTGTCAAAAAAACCCTTACATAAAAAAAATTTGGGAATTTTTTCCAGAGTAGCTTAAATCAAGTTTTGTTTTGTAAAAAAAAATGTCTTCATTAAATGGAAGTTGTAAAACATGTTTTTGAAGGTTGCATACTGTAGCACATCCCGATTCTCAAAGTCTTGTTAAAAAACTTTAAAACTAACTTTGTTGCTTCGGCCTGTACTATTTTAAGTTTGAAGTTCAGAAATCACATCACGCTATTGTATTGAGTCATTCTGGGAACGTATATAATTCATACTATTAGTTCATTCTAAAATAACATTTGATAATGAATCATCCACAAGTGATTCACTAGAGTCCTACATTCATTTTATCCTTAATAATTAGGTGCGAGGGGAATGATGCTTGATTATATTCTCACCTTACAACCAAAAGTAAATTGTTAGGTAACATACCGACTTCCAGTTTGACAAATGATTTGTTTTGTTATCCTCTGTGCAGCTGGAAATGACTGTGAGGATGGTAAACCTGTAGACTGCCCATACTGCGACCGCTCCTACAAACGCATCACATCCCTCAAAGAGCACATCAAGTACCGTCACGAGAAAACCATCAGCAACTTCTCCTGTCCCGAGTGTAACTACTGCTTTGCGTACAAATCGCAGCTCGAGCGGCACATGGCAACGCACATGCCAGGCCGTAACCAGGTCTGTGACATCTGCAACAAAGCCTTTGTCAACATCTACCGACTTCAGCGACACATGTTGACCCACTCTTCAGGCAATCGTAAGTTTAAGTGCAGCGAATGCGGGAAGGCGTTCAAGTACAAGCACCACCTTAAGGAGCACCTTCGAATACACAGCGGGGAGAAACCTTATGAGTGTCCAATCTGCAGGAAAAGATTTTCCCATTCGGGATCATACAGCTCCCACATTAGCAGTAAGAAGTGCTCTCCAATGAAAGAGAATCCTGTGATAGTTTCCCGCATACCAGCTCCTGTAAAGGTTATGAATGGTAGCTTGTCCCCTGTAATGCAACATCCCATCTCACTCCAAAATACTACCGTTGAGGAAGACCCCCAATCAGTATCGCCAGAGAGTAAGATGCCTTCTTATATGACCCAACTACACATTAAGATACCAGGCTCAGATAACATGAAAGAGAGTGAGAAGAAAGAGGATTCAAGCTCAGAGCCCCTGACTACTCCACCAAATGAGGCAGTGAAGAAAGTGTTGCAGATAGTAGATGCGACTGTCAGTAAATTGAAGATGCAGGGGCAGAATACTGACATTTCTAAACTAACAAAGGTTTCAAAAGCAGCTGCAGTTCCTACCCAAGCTCCACTTTCTGCCCCACTACCAGCCCCAGCGGCACCCCTCGTCACCCCAACAGCACCTTTACCATCACCACCACCTCCATCTTCACCTGATGGTAAAGATTCTCCCAAGCTCCTCAGCCCAACACCTTCAACAACATCATCACTGGCATCCCCATCAAGTCCTGAGAAAGTGGTCCTGCCTGAGATATCCAAGGAGAGGTTATCTTCCACACAGAATGTCATATTTCCAGTAAACGGGGCCAAGCCAAACAAAATCTATAGCATTGTAGACTATACTCTACGCAAAGTCCATGAAGCTCAGGCTATTGCTAAATGTCTAGAATCTCAGCGTGGATACGGCTGCATGCCATGCTTAGACAACAAGGGTACTGGTTGCAAGTACTGTGGCAGGGACTTTGAAAGCCCAATTGAACTCCACCAGCATGAGAGGTATTTGTGTGAGCTAAATGAAGATGTACAGAAAGTCAAGGGTTATAATTCAAACCTGACCAAGTATTACGAGTACCAGCGAGAGGTCCTTGCTAATATGGATCAAGCTAGAGAACGTAGACCTTCAACTGACTCAGAAATGAATGATACTATAAGCAATAATATGAGTGAGACTGAAAGTCTTGCCTCACCTCTCACTTCGGTCCATAGTTCTAAGGAATGCAATGGCAATCTTCCTTCAAAAGAAAACGACAACTCCACAATTTCTGAAATAAATCAAAATGACTTAAATGTAATATCGGTGGGCCAGGAACATGCCCTTAGGGCATTTTACGCTATGCATGCTCGCCCATCAGAGGATGGACTAGAGAAAATATCTTTGGCTCTGAATCTGCAAGCCACCCTTGTAGATCTGTGGTTCAAGCGGACACGTAAGCTAGAAGAAGAGGGATGTGATCCTTCTCTGAAGAGCTTGGGTCTGATGAAGAAAAACTGTATCAATAACAACCTGCTGCGTTCACAGTCACCAGCACAGCAAATTCATGTAAATAGCAATACTGATGTCTTTGAAACAGTTTCAAATGCAAGCCGTTCAAGGGTCACTTCACCAGAGCAAAGATACAGCCCAAGAGCTTCTTCATCACCTAGAAGCACCGGAACTATAGAGACATACGCAAATGACAAGTTAGAACAACTCGAATTATCTCGCCGCCAAAACAGTCTGATGAATCTCAGCCTAAGAGACCAGGAGGAGCGCTCCAACTCCAATTCTCCAGTCATTGAATCTTCCAAGCCATCACCGAGGCAAATCTCTGTCAATGACGCCCCACTGGATCTGTCCATGCCTAAGCACAGAAATCTTCCCTTGTCTTCCATGTCTCCCAAGCTTGTGTATGGCTACAACTATCCACCACTCTACACAACAGCCGGTAGCTACATCTTCCAGTCCTACAATCCAGATGGTTCACGTGCTAATCTCTGTCTGGAAAATACTCTGAAAGCCCATTCCCACTGTCCAAATGGCAACCTGGTACTGAAGAGACCATTTGTCGAGCCCTACTTTGCCTACGTTCCAATGCCCAATGGTTACCCACCTAAGAGGATGAAGTATCCTGAAGGAATGGAGTTTGTTAACCGAGCCTCTTACCCTACAAGTCCCTTGACGGAGGCATATGCATCAGCAATGATGAAGGGTGGGTTCCCACCGATCACTCCTCTACAAGTAGAGACACCACAAACACCAACCTATCGGCATCATCTTATGAACAACAATGGCATCCATAGTAATGGTAAATATTCTTAAGTTTTCTTAATTAACTCTCATTTGAGGTGAAAAGAAAACTGAGTGCACAGTTTCCTTCATGGATATTGATTTCAATATTAATACCTTGACACAAAATTCAAGTAAAGAATTTCAAAGTTTTGTAACTTAAAGGATCTAGACTTAAACAAAATTTGTTTGAGGGAACATTTGCAGATAAGACACTGCAATGATAGCATCATTACCAAAAGTACTTGATAATGAATTCTGTGGGGTGGACTGCATTAGTTTTAGTGTCAGATGAAAATTGGTTTGTGCTTGTGTTGTTGATTTGTTAAATTACTCTTATGCAAACCACTTAAAAGATTTATCTCCTACAACAAACATCATTGGTTTCAACTCAAACATAGAGAGTTTTGTGAGATAGATATCAAAGTGTAATGCAGCAACCTTTCTTCACACAATAGTCAACTTAGAGTGTTATTGCTTTTTGCTGATGACAGGTATCAGTGATCTTGCAATGGCAGTGGAGGACTCACTGGGTGAACTATCCCCAAACCGTGACCGCAGGAGACGAGACCGCCCTCTACGTACATCCGCTGGACTCTACTCATGCACCCAGTGCCCGAAGACATTCCAGAAGCACAGCTCCCTGCTCAGACACGTGTACGAGCACTCAGGTGAGCCAAAAAGTCAGTCATCAATTTGCTTGGTTTTCTTTTCTTTTATTTTGTTTGAAGCTTTTATGCTACTTTTGTGAAAGTGACTGACTATGAGGGACTTTAATTCCTTCCAGCATGCAGTCAGTCTCTTTCAGAAATGTTGCTTGCAGTAGGATTATTTGTGAAGGCAAACACATTTTTGTTTAAATTTTGTTTAAAACATTTTTACATTGATACAAGTTTTATGAGCAAAGAAAACAAACACCAAATACCATCATATTAATTTTAAGGCCATCATGATTTGTTAACCAGAAAGAACCTTGTGTGTCGTGTTCAATGTATTTAAACACACATTCTATATGCCTTCACAAATATCTGCTAGATGCTTTAGTTTTGTTTAATGAATGAAATTACTAACCCATGCTGGTTGTAATAACAGCAGAAGCTTATAAACATAAATCTAGCTCAACATTTAACGGGATTGTACATCACTGGTTCTGGGAAGAGAGCAGTATATCAATATAAAACCTCTCATTTTAAAGAATATACCTTTGACAATTTTAATCAAAAACATTTGATACTTTTTTTGTTTTTACAGTACACACACATTATCATTGCCTGGTCATGCAAATTGTCAAAAGAATAGATTCAAACACTGTTCAGAAAGACTGTGTGAACAGCTGTTTTTGCTGGCTGATTAATTCCAAAATTGACGATTATTTGTCACAAAATATAACCTACATCAAATTTTGAAAAGTATTTCTTAAAAGAAATGGGCAACGTTTACTTGGTCAAAAACACTGGTTCGCAAAAACTGACATGTTATGAGATTTTCTGAACAAATTTTCCAAAGTATGTTTGAACGTAAGTTTAACAAAAATCATTATATTGTTAGGCATCTTGGAAAATAACCTTCAATCTCATTGGTGAGTCAATGTGTCATACGTGTGCATATTACTTAGAAGCACATTTTTTGTTACTTCCAACTCCAAAGCTTTCGTATGTCTGTGGATAATTTAAACTTAACTTCATCTCTTCACTGTTCAAAAAGAATTCAGAAGGTAACACATGGAATCTGTCATGTGATTTTGAATCTTAGCAGTTGAGAAAGGCATATCCAGAGCTTGCTAGTTTCTTATATATTATTACGTCTTTTGTTAAATGAAAATTATAATTAGTGCTTTTCGTTAGGTGGAACTACATAATTTTACAAGCATGTCTTTGACAGAATTCCTCAACTAAACGGCTACTCCTATGTTTACTGCAAATGCTGTACAAGCTTCACAATGCTTAATTGCTAAAATTGCTTTTTCTTTTTTCAAATTATTAAAGAATCTTCTTTCCATCTTTGTATCACTGTTTTATGAACTTAACAGTGCAGGTCCTTTTTAGTAATTCCGTCTGAAATTGGATTAAAATGTTATCCAAAGTTGACCTACAAAATAATCCACTCTTGAATGTTGCTTTCTTATCTTAGTGTACAGTACTTGACCTGAATTGGATCTTTTCTTGATACTCTTTAACCTTCAAGAAATATATCAAGGCCAGCTCATATAACGACCTGTCTAGACATATAACTGCTGCACACTTTTTTGAGGTTTCTGGAATTACCAATTGAATAAATCTTAGAAGTGCAATCAGTAATTGGCAGAAATGCTGAACTCATTTATACCCTGCTAACTTGAATGTTGCTTACATGCACACATTATTGGACATGTTAGTACATTTCAAGATAAAGTTGACTTTGAACACTTAATTAGTGCATAGTATATGCAAGTGTGTCTTAAAATCGTAGTCATTTGTACAAGTTCTTGTTTTGTTACGAAACCCTCAATAATCTGCTGGAGTTTAGAATCAAACTGCAATTTGACTCATAAATGTGTCTGATCATCAAAGAGGGCACATTATGATCCAAATTAAAGATTCTCTAATTTGTATTGTCATTATCTATGAGCAAAACCTGGAAAAAGGAAAAACATAGCAGAAGCTTTTACAATTGTCCAGCTTCACTTTCTTACAGCAGATGCATGAACACACAGCAAAGAAACATTATTGGTATTTTTGATTGATCTATGTACATGTATCACATCTTAATTTCAGTTCTCTTTTGGTCACTTTTAATAATTAGGTAAGCGTCCACACGAGTGTAAGGAGTGCGGCAAGGCCTTTAAGCACAAGCATCATCTTATGGAGCATGCTCGTCTTCATAGCGGTGAGAAGCCATACCAGTGTGACAAGTGCCTTAAGAAGTTCTCTCACTCGGGCTCCTACAGCCAGCACATGAACCATCGCTACAGCTACTGCCGTAAGGAGGACAACCTCAACAGGGGGATGAGCAAAGGTGGTATGGATGAGGATGAGGAGATGATGGAGGATGGAGAACTAGAAAGGTGTAAGCAGAATGGGATCGGGTACAAGGACGGTCGCATTTCAGCTTCACCACTTGCCTGAGTGACTAAAACTAGAACAATCGCTATAGCTTCAAGCAATCAGGAGGGAAACCTCAACAGGCAAAGCAGCAAACGTAAAAATTGATGAAACAGAACAAATGAACTGGAGAGACTTAAGTAGATTGTGATAAGGTACAACAAAGATCACAGTCACACTGCAGAAGGAAGGTCAACCTCACCAGAAAGATGAGCAAGAGTCTTTGGATGAAGGAAAGATTGTAAAGGGTGAAGAGTGTTGGTTGTACTGGGACATTTACGGTAATCATCAGTGAGTCCCTACTTCACCTCTTGCCGGGTAGTGAAATATATGACAAAGTTCAAGATAAATTTGAGGTTGAATACAATGAAATACTAGCTGTATAAATTTGCCTCCAATCAGTAACCTTATTGATTGCAATGTGTTTCAATAAAGACATGAACAGTGTCCACAAGCTCTGAATATGTTTCAATGAAATCAAGTGTAGAGACAGAAATATCAAATGATATACTTTGACAAGTACATGTAATTGTAAAAGGGCTTAATTATGGAGGAGTAAGAAAATGTCAATTCACCACAGAACAAAGAGATATTGGTGGTAGCAGTAAACGAAAATATTAACTTATAACATTTGTTTTTTTAAATCATTGTGTCAAAAATGAAACGTCCATCTTTACGTAAAGATTTTAAAGAAAAAAAAATCTCTTACTTTAGTTGCCAAGTAAACAAGATTTGTTGTTAAAAGAAGTATATGTAAAACTTAACACTCAAACTGCTTGCCCATTGTTTTCCTTAGTGTAGCCATGATAACTCATTATCATGATAGCTACATTATTGTATGTACACCGACATCATAACTCATGTTCATTTAAAAAAAATTAATTAAAGAACGATTTACTAGTCACAAAAATGTCAACTTCTAGGAAATCATTCGACTTCATTGAACATGAAGTTGAGATATTTTAGAATGACAGAGAGTAGTGAGTGATCATTGATCACAAAATGACCGTAATCTTAAGCTTTCATGTCAAAACAGTTCTGTGATGTTGGATTATTGCCAAAATGCTAAAAAAAATACAAGTTTAAAAAACAAGAACCCATTACTCATTTTGACATAAGTTGAAGTTATTTATTTCATCTTTATGTGAAGCTTGAATTTTTGTTGTTGGAGTGAGTACAGAGAATTCGCCGGCTGAATACACCCCAATCTTAAAGGTTTTTGTTCGGACAGTAAGCCTTTGATGTAGGTGCAGGGAGAATCATGTACAACATCACCAACCAAAATGACAGCCATTTATTCTTGCCCAGTAGTGGTGCAAAGTTTGCAATGTTCAAAGTGTGCTACATCATTATTTAAATGCAACTGCTATTAAGTAAATTAGTCTAACTACTTGTATGCTGCTTGTACTGTTTAATTGATTGATCCTTTGGAGGGTTGTTATGGCTGTAAGACCATTTCAATTCAAAGCAAAGTGTGTACAAAACACAAAGCATTAAAAGAACCAAATTGCCCAAAATAACACTCACTGGTATAAATGTGGGTTCCTAAATCCACTCTTGACATTTAATCTCCCTTAGCAGCGGATGGGGATAATCATCCAGTTTCCTGACTTGGGTACAGGATGAAACTTCCAATCAGTCTTTGTCACGAGATGCCAATTCTACAAAGCTGCCCCCTTGTGTGAAGGGGTTACAACTCAGGATGCTTACTTGCTTTCTCTGTTACATTCACCCACAGGTCTAAAAAAGTGCTGGTTCCCCCTGAAATGAAAACAAAACTTTTGTGAATTTGAATTTGAAGTTCTTGTCAAAATGAAAACTTCATATTATTGATAGTTATTAATTGTTCAAAGACAACTTTGAAATCCATTCCTTACCATCTTGCTCAACAAAAGAAATTCATTATAACTACAGCAACATATTTATTTTTACAATCACCTTAATCAACTTCTGGTATTGAATACCTTTTCGGGAAAATTCCGTTTGTGTAACCGTAGAGGTAGATCGGGCAAGAGAGTGTAAACCGTGATAAGTTAAATCCATGAACAAACAAAAACATTATTGAAACCCATTCATAAAGTTCAGTTTTGCTTCTTTGCACAAGTACCAAGCTGTGGATTGATCCACACAACTGATAGGGGTAACCCATGCTGACAGGTAGTTTTTCATCCACGTTTAACAAGTGTTTGTTATAGGAAGTGGAGCAGGATGTTACACTTCCCCCTCCCCGCTTAACTCTATTAGATTATTGCTCCCAAAAGTGCAGCCATATGGTCTGTGCACTTTACACTTCGCCACAATCAGTTAAGGTAATCCATTGAAATGTTTGACCAAGTTAACCTTGATTTATCTTTTGGGACGCTACACGCAAAGCGTGCATAGAATTGTCATTTCATGTAGGGAGTATAATGTACTGACAAAAATTGAATATCAGCATTTGCTTCCTGCTGTCAGTTCTTGTTTTCATAGATGCACACATACATGTATCCTTATGTAGACCCCCCCCTCCAGTACACACATACAAACACAATGTCAAGGGTAAGGAGGACTTGGAAGGGGAAAATTAAAAGCACATTTGCAATTCAACGTGGGATGTGTCTGGTGTCATTCATGATGTTTTCGTTACATCCTGGTGACCTTGGTGTATTTAACTTGAATCATCCATAGATGAACAGACTGAGGTACTTTTTCACAGTTGCACTCAATAACTGTCTCTGATTGTCAGTTGTAAAGATTATCCGTTAGAAAATTTATTTGATAGAAGTTGTTGATTTCAAAAGTAAAAATCCCTGGTTTTGAGGCATTTGGGGTTACTGGACGCAGCATTACTGTAAAGTTCTGAGCAAATGGGTTGGTCACTCATGCAAAGTAGAATATATTATTTCATTGGTCAGGCCTACTGAGGTTATGACAAGATATCTGTGTGCTATTAGAGTTTTCACTTCATAAATCGAGTGTTCTATTGTACTTGAAACTGTCCAACACATTTTCTGTGCAGAGGAGAATCTCTACGCAGAGAAAAAAGTTTATTATTTATTCATGTAAGCTAAAACAGAGTATTTTTTGAACTGAAATTATAACTACAGCAATTCATGTATCAGGGTCGTCACCTGCGTTAAAGTGAGCATAATGTGGTGCTTAAAACTTTATAAACAGGTGCGAACGTGGCAACAACCATCAGCCAGACCAGGGTGAAGAGTTAGGTTTGGTAGTTATATACATCCTTGTGTTCCACTAAACAGTATTGTGAACCAGAGCTGCATTAACACTTATTTATCAGTATCAACAGTTATTCATTGTGAGGTTATTTAGTTTAGCTGTATACATGTATAAAAACACACACATGTAGAAATCTGTAAAGACTCAGTGTAGAGAGTTATAAGAAGACTGTATAGTATTTTAATGGTGACCACATCAGCCAGCAAGCGAGTATTGTTCATGTTGCATTATTTTTGTCCTGCTTTATTGACATGCAGAAATGTGTAATCATGCGACAAGTTAATTGTATTTTTTAAAAGATATAAATGGGTGAATCAAAATGAGCATCATGATCAAAAGCAGTCCGATGAATGACTTCTTCACTTGTTTATTTTCACAATTAAGAACAATCAGAAACTGTATAAAAAAGCTATTCATCTGTGAACTATATGCAGAAAAACCACAAGTTCTCACTGTGTTTGCACTATCATTAAATTTACTCTCAGTCTTCAACTAAATGTCCTGCAAAATGGATTTTTAAAGTGATGAAAAACATGTATAGTTTAATTGTCTTGACAATTGTGTAGCTGTTTAATAACGAATAATTTTTAGTGAGAGACTTAGAAAAAACAAAACTGTCAACAAGTACTAGGGTTACAGGCAGACCGATCTATGTTACATTTTTGACATGTGATGAAAGTTATGGTTTTTAGACTTTTTAAGAGAACATAATCTGTTTGTAAATATTGTATTTTCAAATTGGAAGATTTGATGTCAAGCTTCCAAATGTATATTTTTATCAAATCAAAGTTGTCTAGATTCTACAAATGATCAGAAATAAGGATTTCTTCCACACAAACTAAGCAGAGATAATGAACAAAACTCAACTAACAAAAATCGTAATTGAAATGGGGTTAATATATGAAGATATTTTTCTCAAAGCAGCTGTAATATATTGCTTAAGGTCAGCTGTTTCCACAACTCCTTAATCTGTACATGTGTTAGCCTTTACAGGCCAACTACAAAACTCATGGTGACAATTCTGAGCATGCAGTTTGAAACAGACAACCAGCTAAAAGACTAAGCATTTTGTCTGTGTCTGTGTTGTAGATTTTGCAGGTTTCAGCGAGCAGCTCAAACATGTAAGGTTGTCCCTGTTGCTTCATGTGAGTTTGTGTTTCATATAGTGACCTATGGCCTTTTGTCTTTCTGTTAGTGTAGACTATCAGCAGAATTCCTTTAGGCTTTCTTCTTCCTTGGTGTAAATTTATCCATCGCAGCTTTAGCAATATTGTAACACTTCTACTTGAAAGCGAAAAACAGCCATTTTGTTTATGAAATATCATAACAGCATTAAGGATGGGAAAAGCCATCGGCCAAGTAGGCCAAAAAGGAGATTAATGCTAGAACAAAATTTGTTTCATGCAGGGTCTGGGACAATGCACATGTTGGTCAGTAACTTTAATAGACTGATTGTAGAAATAATTTAGTTTTTTTTTGGGGGGGGGAACAGGGTACAGGTATACTTGTAAAATTGAAACATTGCCCACATTTGCTATTGCCATAAATGCTATATAATGATATCGTTAAAACAGAGATTTACATATAGTTTCTTTCTCAATGAATCCAAGTGTGCTACCTTTGGATAGGTTACTTTGACGACAGTGGAGTAAAGACACTTCTACTTTGAGTTAACTTTTTTCAATTAGTTCATTATGCATTTATTTAAATGGATGAACAAAAGCTACGTGGATGTGCTGATGAAATCAAGGGTAATGCACTGAAAGATTTGTAAAATCTTGCCATACACCCTACCTTTTGCGTAATAAGGTTTTTGTTCCTTTGCAAGGCCAGCATTGGTTTAAGTATACTGTATTTATTTCTGTTTCAGAGTGTGCTACAAAGTACAGGATACTATATTCAGGTGTTACCAGTAAATAATAAACTTGGTTTAGTTTTAAAAGTTGATGAATGCATGCTCAAATAACCTTTGATCTGTAACTTATTGTAATCAGTGGGATACAGATTTCCCAGAAACTGTGTATTTATTCCTTACAATTGTACTATTTATTTCTAAGGCAGTGGTTGTGACCATTGTACTCTACATGTACATAGCAAAGATAAGCTATGGGTGTCTAAAGTAACAACAAATTACAATATGTAATTATTTATGTACTCCTGTTATCTCTTGTCTTCTTGATTTGATGCAATAAAACTGTTTGATGAAGAAAGACACTTTTTGTGAATCTGATATTGGATGTCTGTACCTGCTTTCTAACAATTAGCATTAATCATATAGTCCCTTACTCCTTATAGGTGTTCTGGTCAGGAGCTATCCCAAATACATCAAAATACTCCACTCCATGGTCAAATCAACACAAATGTTTGGAGTTGATAAAATTTTCGTGCCATGCCACATGCTATGAGTAAGTGGCTTGTTTGCCTTATACCCAAAACATCAAAATCAAGCGAAACCACAAGTCAATTTTGTAGGATTTATATAAACCATTGACAAATTGGCCATGGCATGTAGCCCGGGTCCCAAATCTGCACATCATCTTTAGACGAGCAAGAAAAGGTTACCTAATGAGAACGCTGTTAGTTTACATATTGGGGGTATTTCTGGTGTTGGTTTCCCTAAAATCTACCTAAAGGAACATTACAGAATTGGTAAGAAAAAAACTTGAAAATTATACTTTTTGATCACAGATTTACATAAAACTTACAGGGTCTAATGGTGATGATAGTAGAAAACATCCCTTGAAATATTTTTGTCTGAAATGCCATATTTGATGAGAAATGAATAAACTAATTTTCCAATTGGAGTTTATCGCTCAGTGAGCTTTTTATTCATTTGTTGAATCTATATGATTTCATGCAAATGTGTAATCGGTTTTTCACTATTTTCTCGTGACCCAGATGGCCGATCGATCTCAAACTTCTGTAATGTTCCTTTATAGCTCTGTGCTAAGATCCCTGAGAACGGCTGATATGGAACACACGGCCAGCCTTTGATCAATTCATGAAGCTGCTTACCACAGAACTGCAGGCCTATATGAGGTGCTGTATAAGCACAGAATTTCCACGGTAAGAATCTTTTTGAAGAGTGGCTCAGACGAGAAAGAAGCAATTATTAGGAAACAGTCAAAACACACAATGTAGACCCAACTGTCAATGGATGATGGCACATAGGATGTTCTTATCAGAGAATTAAGCAGCTGCTCAAAGCAGCTGGAACTCTCACAAAGAACAATGATTAAAGATGAGAAATAGTGTATCAAAATCTAACCGACTTTGCGATGTTCATCACCTAATAATGTCAGAGTGCACATTATCTATTTGAGTAGGTCTAATTGAACTAGTTAATCCATTGAATTAAACAGAGTTGTGACTAACCCTACAGGTAAAACTGATAAGGTTTCTGTCAAACTCTTTGCACATGTGCATGTAAAATATATATTCAAAGGTCCAAGGCTTGTAACAGTCATCCTTATACTTGCAGTTAATCAAGCTTGTTAAAGGCAGGGTCTACTTATGGTAACTATTCCACAAGTTAATGACCATAAAAACTTACTTGGTAAAGAGCACTGGAGAGCTGAAAATATTGTGAGAAACAACTCCGTCTCACTGAAGTAATGTAGTTTTTGAGAAAGAGGCAATTTTTCACCCCCAGATTTAATCTGAGAAAGGCTTCTCAGGCATCTATAAGCATGCAGTTTTATGCAACAAGGGTGCCTTTTCTTTCATTATTTTCTTACAAATAAAGTTCTTTTACCAATTGAGCCCAAATTTTCATAGGTTTTTTATTTCATGCTCATGTTGGGATACAGATACTGGTCTTTGAAAATTACAAAAAGTATACCATGCCTTTAACTTGTAAAAGTTGTAAAAGTTGTAAACAAAAATTCGGCAAACAAATCTTCAGAAAGGGTTCCAATGAATCATTTTATTACATAATGCACAAGTCAATACTGCTCCGTTGCGTTAGGCGTCACACACTACCACTAACGTCGGCACAATCGTGTGGCGAAGGTGAACACTATTAAAAGTGGGACCACCACTACCAGTCTGACGAAGAATTACGTACTACTACCAGGAAAAAGTTGAAAATGTGTTTCTTGCATTGTCAAAGTTTCTGTAATATTTTCATTATCAATCCTTGGGAAGTTGTTAAGTGTTTCTCTTGCTCTCAAACCATCGACCGTCCGCGGCCGCCTCCTCCCACCTATAAAAAAAAAATTATTCTAACCCCAGCACAAAATCCCGGATTCTGTCTGTCTAAGAGTGGACGCCTGTCCTTTTGCACTGGGAAGTGCATGCACTGTGCGCTAATAATATTATAGTATTTTTGACCGCGTGGGGGCGTGTGTGAACTTGTACGCGATGCAAACAAGAAAAATGAACCTATTTTCATGGTGGTTATGTATTTTGCCGTTGATACAAGAAAACAACATACAAGCAGTCAAAATAATAAGATGACACTGTAATGTTGTGATGCAAGGAAATTCGCCGTAATTACGTTTACTTTTTTTGAACTCATCCCCTGTCTTTATCTGCGAGGATAAAGACAGGACAGGTAGTGGGCTGCTGGTCTTACAGGCACGATGATTTAATTGGATACAATGATTTCATTGGATAAACGTGCAGTGACGTAAGCTTTCCATATCTGCGTTATGATTGGCCCAAGGTGATGTAATTTTGTCAGCTTGCACTTACAATCGTCTGCATTTCCCACAGAACACATAATTATTTTCAGATTGGCCTATGAACACTGAGAATTCTTTGATTGTCCTTGACCTGCGCCTTTGAAGGTTTAACAGATAATGTTTGTACATCATGTACCCGGTAATGTTGTTTTATTTACATCATGTGTACATGTATGTGTCAAATCGAATGCAAGGTCAAAGGTACATCTGGCAACATCCGGTCAGCTGGCGTTCACGAGCCTCGAAGTGTGAAGTCAGTTTGTGTCCTGATTGTTTTTCTTTATCCACACCTGTGAAATCAATAATGCAATTAAATGAAACGAAACTAAAAGAAAGCGCCCTCATAAGATATCCGTAATTATTTCTGTTGTCCACTAAAAAGTTACTCTCAAAAATCACCTTTTCAACAAGATGTATTTCTATAGTTCATAGTTTTGTTGTTCTACAAATGGTATGTTTCCCAAATTGCCTTTTATTATTATCATTTATTATCATAATTACGACTTACATACCTTACAAGTGTGACTTAGTTGGCACAAAGTCTTAATTATAACCTACGCTAATTCATAATTATTTGATACAAGTCATGATGACTTTTTCTTTTACTTCATTCTTAGCCCCCCATACGGCAATTTTTGTGTAGAAGTTTCGTCAAATAGCGCCCTCTTTTGAACAACACACCCACTTTACGTGATGTACTTTTCTCCAAGATTTTCTCTAACGCTTTTGTTGTCTTTAGAATATTAAATATATGCATGTATTTCAATCATTCTTGAATTGCCGTTTATCATGAATTGTATACATATTTTTCACTAAAATCAATAACAAGCTATTTTAATAAACAACAACTCTATTTTGGTCGATCTCATAATTCAAGAGTTGGATCGTGAGTACGAGGTTGCACACGATTCGATCCGCCAGCTGCACGCTTCTGGCTCAGCCGATGCGCTGCCGGCGGCCAAGGTTGTTTCTCCGTGTGCCTTCATTTTGTTTATCGTCACATTCACCACCACTCACTAGCACCAGAATGCATAGCATGAGCATGATCATGATCACGGGTTGATGTTGTGATACTCAAGTGACACTGACAGGTGGGTAGTGGTGGCAGCTAAATCAGGCTCTTCGAAAACTACAGGCTTTCTAACTATCGGAAAACCCCCTACATTGGCAAGGTAATGTGTTAGCTGGGAATTAGATAAGATAGCCATGCTGAGCATGAATGAGTAGACTGACTGGTTTGTATATTTTGTAACCTGTGTCATTGTCCATTGATGAGTCGTTTGATACGGTTTGTTGGATACTCATGAATTCTATCTACTAAACCTATTTTTAAAATAATACTGTAGTCTATATAGTCTATGGACTGAGCTTCATTCCGCTATCGTCTCCATACAGAACAAAGCTCAAACATACGGTTTGGATCCCCCAGCCCATCCCCCTTTTTCATGACTGCTGTGCTAAACCTCCATGACCATGATGACTGGCCATGGAGTACTGGCCAGTGGTACTGGCAGGCAGGCACTGCTACTACATGTACGTACTAGTGCTACGTGTCAGTGACAGTACTTAGTATAGTATTTAGTGACAAAGTGCTAGTGTTAACACAGTAACATTAACAATCTTACCTTTACCTTAGTCGTTAGACCTCTGCTTTAACCACTTCGCGTCATTTAAAAAACTTCTGTGCCCACCCACTTGCAATGCGGAACTTTGTTGAGCTTCTCTCATGTTTTCCTTTGAACATATCGTTGCCACAAAAAGTTGAAACACTGAATTGCCAAAAGAAAGACAACAAAGATTCTCATTAAATTAGTTCTGCAGTTCGATGTTGTCGTGTGTGGAAATTGAGTGGGCACTCAATTGTCTCAATGTTCCGTGATTCGCAGAACTTTGGCCATGGCCAAAAATCTGCCACTTTATGTAGGAATCTCGGAACTCTTTGTCTTGGACTTACCTCCCATTTTGAGCTGAATAGTTATGAACAATGTTGGCAGCCTGTTCACTCGTTTGTATGCCACATTTTTGTATCAACAGGGCAAAGGTCTGGAATCGGGGGTTTCAATAACTCCCAGAGAGGGAATTTAACACTACAGCCTGTAGTACTGGCAAGTTTTCCAGAGCCTCAACACACTACATACTAAAATAACAAGTCTGGTTGGATAAAATTGTCAGGCATGTCAGCAAAAAAATGGAGGAAGACCTGAAGTTGTTCCAGCCTGAAAAAAAAGTTCACTGTACTGTACAGTAAGTCTATCCAAAAAAATGTTGTGTTACTCTCCTACTCTCAGTGACTCTTGGCAACATTTTCCAGTGAGTTGACCAACCATTTGAAACCATTTGACTGCCAAGGTTGTGTACGGTGGCACAACTGTGCACAAAACTAACTGTGTACTGTGTACATGTATGCATTCCCTCATGGTATCATATTGCAGGCTGGCATAGTTTATCTATCATTCAAAACCACAGTGAATGGTATTGAATGGTCAGACAGCAAGAGGGTTAAAATACATCATTGGACGTACAGTAAGTCTGTCCCCAAAAATGTTGTGTTTTTGAAAAACATTATTGGACGTAAAGTGGTTAGGCCTTGAACCTACATCAAACTAAACTACTAGTCAAAGTCTAAAAAAAGTTACTATTATTACTAGTATTCTAGATAATTTTTTTTACCTCCATCAATAGAAAATAGGTTCTGTGATAAAACATAACTTAATGTTATATTTGCAATGCAAGCCTCAATTCATGGCTCAATTGTCCCAACGGTTGTAGACTAGAGGTTTTATTATTATTATAAATTAAAATCTGGCAAATTTTTTTGACTTTTTTTTCAGTCAACATTTTGAAATTTTCCTTATTTGGTAGATGTAAAATGTTGGAAAAAAGGTAGAACAAACTGCCAAATTTGTACACGTGACATTGTCGGTCGCAGGTAAGAGAGGTATTATTATCGCAGGGATATTCAATCCTGTTCCTTTCTCTGATCCAAAAATTCCTGACCTACCTCCTACCTAGATTAGAGTCTATGGTGTAGACGAGAGAAATACAGTAGTACATGCTGTGTTGTGATTTTCGGAACCCTTAGGCCCTACCTCCCCGACCTTATTTGGGTGAATAAGAAACTACATGTGTTTTGGGTCAAAATGAATGAAAAGGTGGCGATCAGATTCAGCATCTTTTCCAGACTCCTTTTCTTTCCTCCATGTATTGTTCTGTCCCAACCTGAGAATTGTCCTGTGACATGTCTAGTTTGGACTGGTCCCAACTTGAGTCCTTACAATTGGGACCAGTCCAACTATGGCTGGGATCCAGAGATCTTTCACCCGTGTGGGGAACCAGCGGCTGTTGACAACCTCAGACTGCTGGAGGATTCGAGGATGGCCTAGGACTCCTCAAGTCCACCATTTTGTTGTGGACTTGGATTTGGACTCGGTCTCGGAGCACTCAGACTTGTACTTGACAGGGCTCGAATTTGACACTGGACCGCAGGCCAGAGGCCAGTGATTTTAGCATTGGGCCAGTAAACTCATGACCGGACAAGTCCGGCGGTCTTGTGTTTTCAATTTGATAACAATTCATGTACCTCACTCTATAATATCGTGAACAGAAACAAATCGTCAGCTCAGTACTATAAGGTCCTTAACAAACGTGATGGACGAAAGGTCGTTAACATTTTTTTTTTAAAGCCTATAAAACAAAGTAATAAAATACAACTATCAGAAATTAATGTTTCCTTATGAAAATCTGAAAATTGATTTTCATAAGGAAACATTAATTTCTGATAGTTGTATTTTATTATTTTGTTTTATAGGCTTTACAATTTTTTTTAAACGACCTTTTGTCCATCACGTTTGTTAAGGACCTTATAGTTCTCACGCGACGAAATTATCTTCAAATGTTGACTTTGAGTAATGATTTGAAATATACTTAATACCCTTAAAGACATTTGAGGTAAATCTGCTCTTATATGTCTTAGTGCTTGTTTAAATTAAATGCATGTTCAACTGTGCAAGGAAGTCTTTTCTCAGTTTGAATCTGGTCTTGTAGAATTAGTTCTGGTCCAGTAAAAATTTGGAGATACAAGTCCTGTGGTCTAGTAGATTTTTCTCCCAAATTCGAGCACTGCTTGACCCTTGGACTCGGCATGACTCGGCTCGAGACAGATTCAAGACCGTGAAAAAGTTGAGATACCTTCATGGTGCCATCAACGAAATGTTTCTCGTCGATGCGTTGACTGTGGCTGTTGCATCATACCACAGGCTTCATTTGTTTCATCCGAGCATGTCAGGGTTATAGTCTTGTTCAAGTCTATCATGGTGTTTTGGTTGGACTGACTCTTTTTTGGATTAGCCTTCAGAATACCATTTTTGCGTGACTGAAGATGCAAGCAAAACTAAGCGCAATCCATAGAGCTATATATATTGACTAGAGCGCTAACTTGCTCTGAGTTTAGAAGCCACCCTGGGCGCAGACATGTTTGATGTGTTGCGTGACTACGGAACGATTTTAATTTTAAGAGAGCACACATGGCCGCGAAAATTTTGCATTCGGTGTGCGCGCTTACGTACTCGCCATATTTAATCTAACGATCATTGCTCTTGTAAACAGGTGATTTTAGTGATGTCTTAAAAAAATATGTAGTAGGTGATTCTCTGATGTTGTTACTTACGTCTTAGGAAAAATGCTGAGTCGAACTAAAGCCTTTTTTGGGAGGATTCAATGCTTCAAGATGTCAAGGGGAAAAAAACGAAATCTGCTTCAAGGATACACAATATGCCGGCAAGAATGACGAACTCAAAAAAAAAAAACTGTATACACATGTTAAACATGACGCACATGACGCTCGCAGTTTGTACGCTCATTAGCAGATTGTGCGCTCTCATTTGCTGCATACTTGGTTCGATGACGCATAGAAAAGAACAAACGCTTTATCATGCAAATAGCCGTACAATTGCCGTACAAAATTTCAAGCTTTTGTATTGGTTTGTACATAAACATGGATGCGCCCACACGGCTTCAAAACCTTAGTGCGTGTATAACGGGGTGTTAGCGCTCTAGTCAATATATATAGCTCTATGGCGCAATCTCAGACTACATGTAGGTAGCTAGCTCGTTGTGTTGGTTTTCTACCTCCATGATTGGTCATATTCTAGTCCTTGACAGAGCGACATTCACAATGACGTGTGCACATTTTTTTTCCCCTGCAAGATGTGTGCAATGTTATAAATTGAATCATTACACAATGGAGATCTATCCCGTGACCTTATAAGACATTTTTTGTCTTCTTGGGGACTAAGAAGAATGACAAATGAGTGTTTTCATTACGATTGTGCATTAAGGCCACGTCCACCCTCTTCTCCTTGCACTACACCAACTATGGGGAAGGGCATAAGTAGACCTGGAATTTTCTTTAAGTACTTTGCAAAATGGAAAGACAGTAGTTTTCCCTTATCTGGAGGAAAGTCCAGACTGCTGTACATTGTAACATGTACAAAGTGCTTTATAATCACCTTGGTGAAGGTATTGTACATGTACATGTACCTCAGCCAAACATTTGACACAGGCACATGGATGTCTGGAGGATGTTGATAGATTCTAGTAGTAACGTAAAATTTTGTGCATTTAGTGAAATGGACAGAACATCACCGGCAACTACAGAGGACGAAATCTATGCAATGTTAGAATGCTTCACATCTACAGAAAGCAAAGGTATCAAGCCATTCATTGATGACATCTGCTCAAATCAGACTAATAGTCATTCATGTTTATAGACCAATCCAAGCGCGCAAGGGCTGCACGCCAAGTTGCCGTTGCTGGGATGCTGGCAGTGCAAGGTTCTTTACACAAAGACATTGAAAAACCGTTTTCTTTTTAACTTTTGACGTGAATTAGGTGTCTTTCTCAACGATTTACAAAATTTCCCTGACAGGACAGCTTGAAATAATGATGTTTAGAACACTGACCATAAATATTTGCAACTAAACAGACACTGATTCTTAAAAAGACAGCGCAGACAGTAGACGTGAGTTTTAGTGTGATACCACATGGATACTGCACTGTCTGGTATAAAATGGGTTTCATCAGCAAGGTTTTTTTGACAAAATTTCAGTATTCACTTTACTGTTTTATTTCAGATATTCAATAAGTATATTCTACATCATTTTGTAATGCTGTCCTGTCAAGGAAATTGTGTAAATCGTTGAGAAAGACACTTAATTGACATAAACAGTTTAATAAGACTACGGTTTTTCCATGTCTTCATGTACAAAACCTTGTGCTGCCAGCATCCCAGCAATGGCGGCGCGGCCAGCAGCACTTGCGCGTGCGGGCTAACAAAGATTGGTTTATAACAAAGTGGAGTCCATTCCTGTACAATTACATGTAGGACAGATGTCAAGGTGTCTAGTTGCCTGATGATCATGGTATTTGTTGGAAGTAAGGAGAGGAGCCTAAACTTTTACCAAAAGTATGTTCATGTTGTGAATGAAATTTAAAAACTGCAATTAAAGGGAGGGTATACCTTTTGTAATTGCTCCAAAAATTAATAACCACAAAAACTGACTTGTTAAGAAGCACTGTCACAGCTGTTGATAGTGTATAATATTTTGAGAAACGATTCCCTTCTAAGGAATGTGGTTTTAGAGAAATGGATCCAAACAAATGTCAATCTGAGAAATGTTTCATGCTTGAAATTTTTCATGGATTGTGCACTCCAATAAGGGATTATTCTTCCTGTGTGAACATAGCTGCTCCAGAATTTCGTGCATATCTCAAAAATGCTACCACCTTTTGAAATTAAATTTCTACAGGTTTGTTTTGTTGTATGGGATGTGCATTTATATATAGTAAGATTAAAAAGATAGAACAAAAGGTATACGTTGCCTATAAGAGGCATGCACACAATACAAGAGCGAAAAATTGCAAAACATTTGTAATTGTACCCCTTTTTCTAGGAATGAGTTCATGTCATCCAATCATAAATGCACCACTTTTTCAGTCATCATAAACGCAGGTCTATTCATATTATTTCATCACTATCGGTTCATTTCCATGCTATAAATATAAATAGGCTGTCTATCGCTAAGCGATAATGATCATGTAGAGCAAACAAGATAAAACAACTGATGCAGGCACAACTTGTATACACAATAAGCCAGGGGTCGAAATTGCCACTAGCCCACTAGCCTCAAAACCCTTGAATTTGCAGAAGGGCTACATGTTCTTTACTAGTTATTCAGCTTATTGGACAGTGGGAAAAACAAGAACATTGGAAAAAAAAGTAATCACTATGGGTTGGTATTCAAAAATATTTTCCTTGCCTCTGCGCAGTGTTATTTTTCGTAATTTTGAAAATATCTTTGTCACAGTGAAAATTTGCTAAAATCTCTGCAGTGTGAAGCAATCTTATTTTATTTGCCTTTATTTAAAGTTGTTTAAATGTGTAATTTAACATGCTTAAGTTCTTTGAAGATTTTACATTTTACATTTAAAAGGTGAGCCAAGCCTCGTTTTTTGTTTTGTTTTATATTAATAGTTCAAAATGGGTCTTATCGCAGCTTGTTAATTTGAACCATTAAAACCCTCACAGCTTCATGATAATGTATCAAATTACACTACTTGTCTGCGGGGTAGTGGTTGCCCACAGTCAAAAGGAAAACACATTGTTTGCACTAATCAATATCATTATTTGTACATCTTTTTGAAGTGTTTTTTTTCTCCTCTGAGGGTTTGCAGAGATCATTCATAAAATATGAAAATGAAAGTAGGACATTTCATCTTGTGAGACTTCATGTAGATAGATAGATAGATAGATAAACTTTATTGTTCCACCAGGGGAAATTCTTTGGCCTTTTGACAATATACATGCACTGTACACTGTAATAAGTTACACATACATAAAACATTATTTATATATACAATAATAGTTCAAACAACGGGGAAAAAATATGAAAATGCTAGTTAGGAACCGTAAAACACTAATAAACATAGCAGTAATTAGTAAGAAAACCAGACCGGAATAGACACAAATTTAAAATTTAAGATTTGGCACTACACAATTCTAATAGGCGAGGGAACAAAAGACATACTCTAGCGTTGTGTGCGAATTCTACGTTTGTATGAGCATTGATTCTCTGCTGTTCATGACAAATTCTGGATGTAGTGGATGAGAACGATCAGATAAAATAAGCTTCACCTTATTGTTCTATTGTGACGAGTGTAATGTTAGATGGTTCATTGCTAACGCGGGATACCAGGGAAATCTCGCTGTTGCATTTAATATTGATCGCGCAAATATTTTAGCTTTTAAGTTGCTGTGGGTTTGTTCCGCTGAAAATGCACATCATGCACTTGTAAAACTCAATGGATCAGTATCTTTTCTGAAGATTTCAAATGAATTGATGAATGCTGACTTAGTATGGAATCTGCTCCGTTGTTTGAACCATGCAAGCCTCCTAATCCCACCATTGTCCGGAGTTTGGAATTAACAACCTGCTCGCTGCCTCGTGACTCCAGTTTCGGATCAGCATTGCTAGCGATAGCATCCAGTTAGCACCTCTATTGATTGTCTTACAAACGATAAATAACGATTTTCAGGCTGTTGAAGGTATTTCCTTTGTTGGGCTTTTTATTTTTCTCTTTGCAAAAGGGTTGAAAACAATGTTTTGCTTGTAACAGGCCGACAAAATAACATCGTTGTAACCGTGTTCTCGCTACTACCGTGCTCATATAATCCCTGTTTAAATGCATTGAAACACACACGGGGCAGTTCGGGACCGGCAAGAAACCTCGTATTAACCGGAACCTCGTAATATGCGAGCTCGTATTAACGGGAGTCGACTAGTAATTTTCTCTGCCTGTCTGATTATTCTGCTAAACTTTCAGTTATCTAAACCTCGCATGTTGCCAAAAATTGCAGTAATTTTCTTTGCCTGTCTTATTATCCTGCTAAATTTACAAAAATCTAAACCTTGCATGTTGCCAAAAACGCATACCAGGTTAAATGACAATACGCTTTGAACAATAGTATTGTAAAACAAGTCAAGTGTGATGTTATCAATGGCGAAAGAATTCAGCTTCCTCAGGAAGAAAAGCCTTCGGAGCAATTTGTTATTAGGTACTCTGACTTCATTTGTTAAATTTAAACTGGTCATCATTGACAGTGCCTAAGTGTTTATACTCTGACACGCTTTCAATGGACTGTCCCCGTGCTGTTCTTTATAAATGTATTTTTTGTTTAAAGGAACGTTACAGAAGTGGTAAGTAAAATTTTCTTTAAGATCACAGATTTACATAAAACTTAAACGGTCTAATGATGATGATAGTAGAAAACATCCCTAGAAATATTACTGTCTGAAATGCCATATTTGATGAGTAATAAATCAAAGTAATTTCCGATTGGAGTTTATTCGCTCATGAGCGTTTTATTCATGCATTGTATAACGCCTGCAAATTTATAACGGTTTTGCGCTATTTTCTCGTGACCCAGATGGCCGATCGATCTTAAACTTCTACAGGTTTGTCAGTTTATGTATATGGTGGATCACATAAAGTGCTTACACTGCCAGCAATTGTTTCGTTAGCAAAAACCAATTCTGTAATGTTCCTTTAAATACAGTATACAGTATACACACATTTACATGTACATGTATGACCCCTAGGAATTTGTAAACAAAGGCAGTGGGGTGAAGTATTTTCACAGCTGAACAGGCTGAACAAAGTTTTTCAGACAGCTTCAAATTTTCCTGTTTGTTTGTGTTTGATATGAGGATGGACTATACACAAATTGAAAAATGTTTGAATTACAAGTTAATTAGTTATTAACTAATTAGTGATTTTGTGGGGTACATTTAATCTACAGTAGGGCGTCCAATGTGCAAGGTTTTAATACGTGCTTGCAAGTTTTCAAATATTTCAGCAGTTGTAACTGCATATTTCTGGCACTGAAGGAAAGAATACATTTGGTTAGTTCTTTGAGCATGCAGTCAAGTTAAAAGAAATCAGTAATAAAGTAGCTTTCAAGACACTACAGGACTCATAATATAGGACATGTATTGAAAATGCTATAAACTATGAATATCCATTATTGTCCATAGAAACATTCTCTAAGTATTTCACTTCAAGGTGTCTTGTGCAAATATTGTATCCTGATCCCCTGTCCCAAGAACATCTAGAGGAGAACTCTGCATTTTCTCTCTTTTAAAAAAAGTGCTTGTTGTATGCCTGAGTGATATGATAAAATAATATCAATAGTTCACCCCATGAGCGTCAGTCTGAAGCACTTTTAGTGTTGAGCCGTTGTGAACAGAGGGTATTGCCTAGAGAGGCATTTACGGCATACATGGACTCTTGCATATTAAATGCCAGTAAACATTTGATCCAAACACCTTGGGGGGCTAAGTACAACAATTTCAGGAGGTTAGTTTAGTGTTATTCAAGCCTAGGGATTGACGAAGTTGTTATTACAGTGGACGATGTAGCTGTGTAAATGTTTTCTCATGAATAAAAATTTAAAGAACAATTAGAAAATTATTTTACAGAAAACCAAGTCATGTTTTGATGCAGCTTATGCAAATTAGTATACTGTACATTGTGCATGAGTGGCCCTTACAAACGTGCCTAATATGTCCCTGTCTGTTACTTTGACATCTCTCTTTGGAATAGAATGTGTTACACACTTAAAGCTGCCCTCAGGTCGCCATGCTTTTTGCTTGGGCTGCGACAGAAATGTCGGGATCAAGCGGATAATTAACACTCAGGTCACTATAACTGAGAGGTCGTGTGAATGTTGTGAAACAAGCGTCACTTTGACAAAATCTGCTCCAGTCATCCACGATCAATCAGCGACAATGATTCCGCGATGTAGACACAGTTGCGATATGAGACTTTAAAAAATATATAATATGGTGGTGTACATTTTGCCGGAAAGGTTCGAGATAAAGTGTGTATTTAACAATTGTTGTTAAAGAATTGTAAATAGGTCATTTGTGATGTAATTTTCCAGTCCATTCGGCGGCCGCCATTTTGTTGCTTACTTTTCTGTATGCTGATTGGCTAACAGCGACTTATGGCTGCACTATGTTGCAACTACACACATGTCAACTACGATGGATGACTGATGACTGGTGACTGATGCCGATTGTCTTAAAACATCATCGTAGTTACACTCAAGTCGTAAACAATCTGCGACAGATATGATCCCGATGGTCTGAGCTCAGGCGCGGCTTCATCCTGAAAAGTCAGTCGCTGATTGTTTTTGTGTTATTCCAAGGTCGATTTGAGGGCATCTTTAGTGTGTGAAATCTTCTCAACACTTATCTTGCATTCTATTGACCCCTGCACGCACGCCACACGCAGCAATAGACCTTTCCCATGAAATATGTAAGTTGAACATCGCACGTGCGCACTCTTCCCTACTGGTTGGCATAATGAATGAATATCACACCTTTTTGTATGGGACTGATGGTGACGTGACAAACGCGCGTTTGTGCGCCTGCCTAGTACACAACTCTGCGCAATTTGCCAAACAATAGTGTCTGTACGCATGCGTGAATGTAATTAGCAAATTTCATAGGAAAGGTCCATTGTGTAATACTCAACTTTTTGGGAGTGAACTGGTAAGCGTTTAAACGCTGTGTCTCCTAAAATTTGCACTACTGTGTACAACGCAGTGACCTTGACTTCCAAGATGGCGCAACCAAGATTATTTTGACGATTTTGAGCTTCTGAAATGAAACTAATCAAGACAATTTGATGATTATCCATACTGTACATGTGTACATTTTCTTAAACAAGTTTTCATAAAACCTTTTCTTAAATAAGTTTTCATAAAACCTTGTCATTGCCTTGGTGCCCCTAAAATGTCTAGCAGTTAAGATTTCTCTCTTCAGGAAAAACTGCCTTGCCCTTTCAAGAGAGCTATAATAAGCTTGCTGTACATTAAACAGTATGATATGTAGCTTTGGTTTGTCTTGTTTGGATATTGATGCCTCGTTATCAGTAGTGAAGTCATGTATGACATCATGTTCTATCGAATGGATTAGCTTCTAAATCCACATAATACTTTACTGAAGGTTAGGCTGACATACAAATTCATTGTTTAGTCCACTTGATGCTGTTCAACTCGAGAAGACAGGGTTCCATTTGTTTCAAATTTATGCATGACTACACCAACCAACTTACATTTAGTTGGGTGGCTTAATATTGTCAAAGGCCCTTTCCACACAATCATTCCCAGAACCTAGATTCCTTGTGACAAATTTTACGAGCGCAGATTGTTTACTTCTCATTCCACGCATCAGCGCTTTCACAAGCTTGGACACGACACCAGGTAATGAATTGACCAAGGTTCCATACGACGCAAGCACAAATATAGCTGGTTACCAATGAGCTATCGAAATTTTCTTCTTAATCATCACTAGTGCCAGTGAAATGATGACGTATCGCGTGTGTTTCCTGCTTGTAGCGTTGCCACGCCAGGGGTGCGTTCCAATCAGGATAACACTGCAAATGTTTGCCAATATGCATACTTTTTTGAAGTGGAACGCTTTAAGTGCAAAAGGCATAATTTGCAAACATTCGTGAAATTCGGCAAACACTCTAAGGGAGGTGTACATTGAGGTGTGCATGTTTCTAACATAACGCATTCCAGTTCAAATTGATAGCGAGATGCACGCTTTTGAAAATTGGTTGCGCAAATGTTCATGCTCTTAGGTGTTCACTCATGCCTGGTAAACTGCTTTCGCAAGGACCACCTGAAAATAAACAACGGATTGTTGCACACGAGGAAATGCACAAGGTTCCTTTCGAAACATTCTGGTATTGTAAGTTTTTGTCGATGGTCGGTACATACTACACAATTTTTCAATGTTTGAGAAAAGGATTGTAGAACTTGTAAAAAATTGCTTCCTTCCACACGAAGCTCATTTTGTAATATTTCACAAACAATGAGAAAATTTTGCCAGGAATGTTTTTTTGTTGTCCATCATGTGAAAAAGGCAAAAATGAAGGCAGTAAATAAAGTGAAGACAACAAACAGTGTGGTATTTGGGACAGATTGACATTTCTGTTTCAAGGAAACTTGCATGGAAGCCCTCTTTGTTCACCATGACTTGTGGGGACATAAGCCATGACTGATATTATATTCATTTAATTTAACTGATTAATTCTGTTTGCAAAGCCAAGGACTCTCAGAAAAGCGAACTTCATCACTGTACTAGCCAAGAACCCCATGGGGATAAGACAAAGAAGGAAGTTTCAGTTTTAGATATGGGAAGAAATCCCAAGAGAAATATTCCAGGGAAAACCCACGCAATCAGTCAGGGACTGAAAACCCAATCCGCATAGTGCCCCCGGCGGGATTCGAACCGAGGTCCTTTAAGGTGGAAGGCAAGGAAAGTTACCACTGCGCCAACCTGACCGCCCGTAAATCAGTCATGGCACACTGGAATCTTGCACCTACCTTGGTGCTGAGAACTATGTCTTTATGTCAACCACTTCACATGCATGGACACTCAAAACTGGTTGAAGTGGGTAATAAGTACATGTACATGGCAAGTCTAGAGCTTTTACAATTAGGGAAACTTTGGTGTGGATGTCAAAGATTTGCTGAAACATGTATAGGGCTTGGTTGATATTTAATATTAATAAACACCTTGGAGAGTTTGTGCACTCTGATTGGTCAAAGACTGGTCACGTGGGGGTGTATTAACATGTGATATAAAGACCGACCAAGTGAACTAGCGAATAAATGGCCCCTTAACAAGCACATTGTTGTGTAAAATCCTTTGCACTATGTGCTTGTTGCGCGGCAAACTACCGGTTTTAAATCAACTCATTTCTTTGTGCGTATTTATTTTTTAATTTTTGAGCAGGACAGATGGTGCCGCGTGCGGAAACATTCCACGCGTAGGCGTGAACGCACAGACAATGTGTCAATTTAGGGTAGCTTGTACGCGCATGAAACCAACATAATGCAAAGTCATGGTCTGGTTCTTGAAAATAATATAAACAGTTAATTATGTGTAAGAGATTAGGTATCACACAAAAGTTGAACAGCCAAAGGATTGGCCCTTGAACATGAGTAGAACATTTCTAAAAATAACGGCGAAAGAAAAATCACAAATTCTGACGATTTTTACAGTTTTTTTGTTAAAAGGCATTTATTAATGGGAATAACAGTGCGAGGAGCCGGTCTTCACTGCGTGGTAATGACCTTGGTTGGTGGCTGGCCGCTGTTAATGGACCTCGCATGCTGGTATGAGGTCCATGGTGTTTAAGTACACCAAAAGGTGAGGAGGGGGCAAATGGCACTCGAGGTGAAGACATTTGTCTTTGAGGGTGTACAAAACCCATGGACCCCCATCACACAGCCTGCAACAACTGTTTTGTTAAACCACAGATTGGATTATGTTTTGTTGAACTTTGCATTTAGTTGTTTAGTTGAGGAGCGGTTATTACAACCTCATACCCGGGCTATTTCTAATATTCTACAAGGCAGTAGAGAAAAGACCAACGGTGGGCATGATCAAGGTTAATGTATGTACCCTGTGGGATACATCACTCTAGAGCCATGTACATGCATGTTAGTAGCACATCATGCGATTGGACCATTGAAATTCACAATCTATCACTGCGGTATAACAACATCACATGTACCTTTAACATCACCTCTGCACTACATAGTGGTAAGGGGGGCTACACACCATACAGCTGAGATGTTGAGCTTGCCAATTTGATTAACACTGGCAGGATTACACTCTCTATCATTCAGTTGAACCATGCTTTTCAACCTTAGTGTCTATTTCTCATTATTGTGCATTCAAAAGCAATACGCCCATGTTATGTACCCTGACTGAAGATGAAATGCTCTTTGTATGTGTGGGTGTGTGATTCTTTGCTCGCTGTGCAAGCACATAAAAGGCAAACTTGTGTACATTGAACCACAAACTGGTCAAACACAAACTTTGCACTGAACTTTGGGTATGTATGTTTACAAGCAATATCTAGATCTTTACATTGTTTTGACGGGCTTCATTTTAGTGGACTTTTTTCCCCCACAGACATGGTAGTTTTTATTTTGTTTCAGAGCGATTTGATGATTTTGTTGGGCCCTTCAACTAGAGGGAAAGCCAATTTTCATTTAAATTTTTCGTTATATTTAAGTGCACATTTGTTGAGTTTTAGATTTGAAAATTCAGTTTGAGAAGTGGAGATTCACCATGTAAGAATTGCTAAGTTATGGGCTTTTAAGACCGGTTCATTCTTCACACGAAGCGAGTTTGACACCACCTCTCTATATTCGCAGCAAATGCTTAGCAACAGTTAAAAGCAGGGTACACTTTTGGTAATATTGTCAAAGACCAGTATCCTCACTTGGTGTATCCCAACATGCATAAAATAACAAACCTGTGAAAATTTGGGCTCAATTGGTCATCGAAGTTGAAAGAAAACAATGCAAGGTTGTTTGTGAAAAATTACCTCCTTCTCTAAAACTACATTACTTCAAAGGGTGTCCTTTCTAACAATGTTTTGTAATATCATTGGCTCTCCAGTGCTCTTAACCAAGTAAGTTTGATGGTCATCAATTTTTGGAGTAGTTACCAAAGGTCGACCCTCCCCTTTAAGCACTTTTCAACTTGAGCAAATTGTTTGTTGTCAAATTCACTTTGCGTTCGCATGAAATATGAACCTGGCATATAGCGCTTCTGTTTTTCTTTCTATTCTAGCTCAACTTGACAATGATGTATGCTTATTATTCAGCAAATCTTAAAATGTTTGAAATTGCACACTTGACATTCATGGGTCCATTTTCTAACTCTTTTCTAATGTCATTTCCTTGACCAGAGCGTTTGTTGATTCAGTACAGTCTGGATGAGGATTGTATAATGCTGGAAGATCCAGTACATGTTGGGAGTAGTAGCAGTAGACTAGGCTGGATGCAAAATGAGGCAGATAGTGAGGAGAACACCATGAAGGGAGAAGCAGAAGAAGAAACTTCATCAAGTGCCAGTACTTCAAACTCATACAGGTAAAGCCCTTGTCACACAGGGCAATATTTACAGGCAACTCGGAGGCAAACCAACTGCAATGCATGCACAAGGATCACTTGGGGAGTGCAACCATGGAGGAAGGATGGTACAACATACATTTTGATGTTAGTATCTTACTGTCCCCAAGACAATCATGTGGAAATTGAATATCTTGTCTTCGTGGGGATTGCCTGGAAGTGGTTGCCTGTAAATTGCCCCATGTGACATGGCCCTAAAGGTAGTTGTGTCACTTTATAATGTGTCATGGAGTTGGATCGTTGAGTTTACCTCCGTGCTTGAATCATAGAGTCCTTGTTTGGATCAAGTTTGCTTTTGTTTTAGGATTCCCTGGTACAGATATGTGCAGCCCGGTTCAATCTACTGAATAAGCTGTGCATGAATATGCCTTTTGTGAACAGTTAATTCTTGCTGTTTCATCTGAAAGTAAGTTCTAACTAAGCATATCAGATACTAAATTCCTGTATCAAATTTACTTGTAGTTTTTAGATTTAAGACCATTAGTTTCACATACAGTGTAGAATACCTTGTGAATCTTCATTGTGAGTGTTCTTATTCCTCCATGGTTGTATTCACAGTGAGTTGCACAGTTTAAGTCTTGCTTTGTTTGATCATGGATTTGATGGTTACATTGTATGTGGATATAATAGAAGAAAAAGTCAATGCATTTGAAGATGTTTACTAAAATACTGGCTAGCCAATTTATGATCATGTAGTGTATGGCCTATTTTGTAGTGTATAGCCTATTTTGCTCATATATTTGAGTTTGTAATACTACAAGAACATATAAAGGTAAGGTGTACTTTGGGTAATTATTCCACAAGTTAATGACCATAAAAACTTACTTGGTAAAGAGCACTGGAGAGCTGCTGATATTATAAAACATTGTTAGAAATGACCCCCTTTGAAGTAATGTAGTTTTAGAGGTCAGGTGTCTGAAAGCACACAATTCTATGCAACAAGGCCTTTTTTTCTTTTATTATTTTCTTGCAACTTCGATGACCAATTGAGCCCAAATGTTCACAGGTTTGTTATTTTAAATGCTTATATGTTGGGATACACCAAGTGAGGATACTGGTCTTTGACAATTACCAAAAGTATACCCTGGCTTTAGGCAATACTGTGTGTAGTTGGTTATAAAACTCAAAAGGTTAACATGATGATAATCTGACAGTTGACCTTGTGCTGTGTGCAATAATTGTGAATATGAAAGTCAAATGAATTGTGTTTTGTATTTGTAAAGGTACATCATGTACATTATCGTACATTTATGATACAATGTTTATGTAACCTATATTAAACTCACGTGTATTGTCTTAATCTTACTAGATTTCTGTTGCTTACAGTTAGTAACAGTATAGTTTAAAATCAGTGAAGGTACATGTACTGTACACAGTTTTGTTGTGTGTTCTATTGATGTTTACAGGAGGTGTACCTGTTTTGGCCTTGCATCGTATATTAATGGTTGTTTTTTGTTAGATTTCTGTTGATGACACCTCCCAGGTTGGTGAACTTATTGTGATCCCTGGGTGGCTACATAAATGGCAGTGAAAGGTTGAATGGCTTCTGGCTGGTGCCCCCCTCCAACCCGAACAGAGATATTATAAAATAGGGAGACTGCTAACACTAGGGCTAGATAGCTCAGTTGGTAGAGTAGCCAGCACGTTGTCTGGAGGTTGCAGGTTCAAATCCTGTTATTGTCAATTTTTCTTTGTTCACCCCCAAATAGAATTTGAATTTACTCAGTCAGTTTCCCTTGTGATTTTTTTCTTGAAAATTCCACTGTGTGTACAGGTGCATGTGTATGGTTGTGTCTACACAACCTTCAGGTTAAAACTTTGATTCTGCAGTGCAAGTGTGTATGTATGACCTACATGTACTGTACTGCAAATCATAGCATCCAGCAAAAGCAAAAAACAAAACCAAAAACGAATAAAGCAAAAATAAGAACAGAGATTTGGGTACTACATGTGGTAAAATTTATTTCAACTGATGTACATGTATAGTAATTCCTGCAACTTTTTTTTCACAAGTCCTTGTTTTTAACACATTTGCACAACTGATTGCACTGTTTAAACGCAGTGATACACATTTATCTAAAAAAGAAGTATTTTATTTTACCAAAGAGGAAGACACCTATAAACGTTTGGACACATATTTTTTATGCTGTGAGAGGTTGCTCCCAGCATGTGAAACTCATTAAAACACTCAAACACTTTTGCCAAAGCATACTAGTTCCAATAAACCGAACTATCACAAACCCTTCCATAATCTGACCTTCAGATTTTGTGTGAGTTTGGTGGAACTGTCACTGCACTGCCTAAAAACCATTTCTGGCATTCGGTAGACATGCACTGCCTAAAAACCATTTCTGGCATTTGGTAGACATGCACTGCCTAAAAACCATTTCTGGCATTTGGTAGACATGCACTGCCTAAAAACCATTTCTGGCATTTGGTAGACATCACTGGTAAATCAGGCATGCAACTTTTCCTCGGATCAGCTGATTTCCTCTTTTTTTATTCTCAGTTTTACTATTCAAAATTGAAAAATACTGTACAAAATCATTGAAATTTTGTAATTTCCTCTTTTTGGTGAAGTTACAGTTGCATGCCTGGTAAATGCAGTGTGGTGCTTGTTTGCATGTAAACCCCAACAAACATGTCCCCCAACACACATGCACCTGGGACACCAGGACACCTCATGTGCAGACATGCATGTACATGTAGGGAGCTAACATCTAAATGATTTAGGTAATACATATGACTATATTATCACTTGTGCTTGTGAAATATACAGATAATATAGCGCTTCTGCTTTCCATATCCAACATATCCAACTAGAGTTGGATAAGGGACGCAGATGTGCTATATTTTTCCGTATTCCATGAGCGCACATGTCATAACGAATTTATCTTCAAGAAAACTTGACATGCAGCTTAAAATAACGCAATAGACGGGAGTGAGATCAGCAATATGTAGGGTGTATGGACTGTGCAGTATCATACGAATATAATCGAATGTTTATGAGTGCAATGGTGAAAATATTTTCATGAGTTGAATGTTCTTTTCAACGAGGCGAAGCCAAGTTGAATGGAACATTCCATCTTTCAACGAATGAAAATATTCTCTCCATTGCACGAATGCAAAAGATTTATTATTCGTTTTATATAACACCCGGGTAGATCGTTGTCATTTGGAAGAAAAACCAATCACCAAAATTTTTTACAAGATTGTATTCTGGCATCCACTACGAGGCTGTTTTGTTCAGCTGTAATTTGTAGTCTGTTATGAGATGAAATTGTTGAGTGCTGAAAGGCACCAGCATCTTTAGTGAATAGACTCACTGATGCCTTGGCGGTGACTGCAAACTGTTTTAAATGATAGCCCTTTAAGTTTCCACTTCTCAACCATCGTGGGACCGACCACCGGTCTATGCGTGCACGCGCCTGGTGGTCTAGCGTGCAATAGTGCAAAAAAGGATGGAACAAAAATACACGCTGAATAGTACCAAAATGCACTCTTAATGACATAGGCATAAAATGGTGTGAATAATAAATTCTGCGTGACCTCCAATCCTCCAATCAAATGACAAGGATCTACTTGGGTGTTACATAAAGGTGAATACCACTCTCTTGCTGCAATGATCAACCAAACAGAATTTAGGATTGAAGTTAAAAGTTGTTGTTGTTTTCATGTGAATTAGAGATGAGTGGTTGCGGCTATTTGAGAGACCAGACTACATTCAAGTTATCAAACAGGAAGGACTCAAAGGAAGATTAAGAAGTAGCAGATTCCGTAGTGTGTGCTGGCGGGTAAGTCAACCCTTATTAAGGTCTCTTTTTACCTACCAAACAAATTGCTCTCAGCACCCCCCCTGCCTTCCCCCAAAGCAAACAAACAAACAAACAAACAAACAAACAAGCAAAAACGAACTCCCCCAACCCTAAAAAAAGCGAAACAAATAGACAATCAACCCCAACAAACAAGAACATAAAGACACTCATACAAAGATTTCAGTTACAAAAATGAATAAACAGAAAGGAACAAGTCAAAATGTAAATGTATGGTACACATAGTGCAGAGATTATTCGAAACTATTTCTTCAACACTATGTGAATGTGATTTAAGCCAAAATATTCTGTGAATTTGTTTACATAAGACATTAACAGAACAGGTGCAAAGATGCCTCGAAAAAAACCCAGTGATTTAGAGTGATTTTAAAAATGGAGATGGATAACATTCTTCATGGTTGGCCCCACTGAATAAACCGATTTGCTGTTTTCCTTGATACAGTGTTGACAAATGTAAGCGGAGATCAGGCCTGGATTTACACGGAGGCCATGACCTCTGTTGCCCTGGTCTTGGCCTTGGTGCCCTTTCAAAACTCTCCCATAGACTTTAAGATTTTCCAATGGAAGTGCCCTTTGGAAAATTAAAATGGCCTTGCCCTCTCAAAGATGAAATTCAAGGCCTGATAAGTGTTTATCTGGATTTTTACTAGAAAGGTATATAAAACAAAATTAGTATCACTAATGAATCCATGCATGACCTGCATTTTGGGGTACATTATGCATTAAGGTTCAAAATTGAAAGAAATGCCATAAAGTATTTTATGTACGAGGCCATTTTGTTTTCCCAATGACACAATTAAAGGAGTCATACATGTCATGCATGTACATCGTGTACATGTATAAAATCGGATTTGCTTTTTACAGTCAACTGCGTGTCCTGCATCTTGGGAGTGTTTATGGTGGAAGAGATTGAAGAAGGGAAAATACTAAGGGCTAGATTTAATCAATAATCCAATAATTCAATCATCCGAAAACACGTCCTTCAGCTTGTTAGACCACATATGGAATATATATCACGTTTTATTCACATGTACATACATAACCACAAGTGCAATATGTGTTTTCATGTAGTGTTGTTTATTTTGTTTACACAAATTTATAAAAAAAGGCCTTGCATACAAAGTGCCACATGTTATTCTCCTACTTGTTCGTCAGAGCAATGACACTCAGGTGGGATTCGAACCCACATCCTTTGCCATTCTAAAGCGGATGTCTTGGCACAAAATCCAGATTGCCCGGTAGCTAGAGGCAATTCTAATCCTATATTACAGCAGCGGGTACCGCAACAATTTAATAGATGTTAAATTTGCATCACGGATAAAGAATATTATTTGGTTTTACCCTTACACCGATGTGTATCAAGTAAAGCACTCTATACTTAGTACACAGGACTCAGCAAAGTACTGAGTATACAGTGCTTAAAGGAACATTACAGAATTGGTAAGAAAAAAACTTGTAAAATATACTTTTTGATCACAGATTTACATAAAACTTACACCGTCTAATGATGATGATAGTAGAAAACATCCCTTGAAATATTTTTGTCTGAAATGCTATATTTTATGAGAAATGAATAAACTAATTTTCCGATTGGAGTTTATCGCTCAGAAGCGTTTTATTCATTTGTTGAATCTATATGATTTCATGCAAATTTGTAATCGGTTTTTCACTATTTTCTCGTGACCCAGATGGCCGATCGATCTCAAACTTCTACAGGTTTGTCAGTTTATGTATATGGTGGATTACATAAAGTGCTTACACTGCCAGCAACTGTTTTATTAGCAAAAACCAAATTTTTAATGTTCCTTTAACACACATCGGTGTGTGGGTAAAACCAAATAATATTCTTTATCCGTGATACAAATTTAAATCTATTAGACATAATGTAATTGTCCACTTTGTTCACTGACTTAATTCATACAGATTTCTTAAAATAGGAAGGATTGATAGCCAGGCTCAAATTTACACCACACTTGTTTTGTTACAGTACCTTTTTTGCATGACAGAAATGGAGCACATGTACTGACCCAAATGCAGAGTAGTGTTTATTGTTTGTGCCTGCTTCTGTGCTTAATCTCGCTCTGTACTAAGTTTGCCACACGTATGCAATTTGTTTCTGTTGAATAGGCCTCACGCTTTTAGTACACACATGTTTGCGAATCATAAACTACACTAATTAGATATGAGTCACCCGATATTTTGCTCATTTCCAACTGAAGACCGTTTCCTTTAATGCCAAGGTTTATTTAGAAGTACTTCCTGAATATCAAGTGCAGTGGGTGGCATCCGTCAGACAGGACAGAGAAAAGTATGCAACCATCAAGAGAAAGTACATATTAGACCCTCAGACTGGATCCGAGAGTAGAGAGGCAGATCTTAGCCTGAATAATCCGCTATCTCAGGAGGAACATGTAAGAATTAGGAGATAGCCGCTTTGAATCTTTGTTTTTAGTGCAACATAAAGGACATACTGTGATAATAATAAATAGTACTACATAAATGATACTCCTGGTGCCGAAATATCAAACTTGATGGAACTACATGTGTAGTTAAGAATGATTTTATGAGACGAAGCACCCATAATATAGCACCTTGAAAGGTATACAAGGTGAGGTGGGGCATATTGCTGCCAGACCGTCCAGAAACACTGGGGCAAACCCCTTCTCTATGCGATAAGTGTACTGGGTTCTTTTACATGCATTACACATGCATGGAACCTACTGCTTTATGTCCCATGTGAAGGACAAAGCAATAATGGTTACCTTGAGCAAGTTCAGGTGGCAACTAAACTTGACTAGACCGACTAGACTAACAAGAAACCATAGAGCACAGGGAGATTGACTATATCGAACCATGCACTGGAGCATGGTCGACTATGGTCAATTCGAGAACTACGTAACAGTTTCTGGTCCCAATATACGGCTCTGGTCAAGTCTAGTCGCCCACCCGAACTTGCTCATAGCTTAAGGACACAAGACCGGGACTCAAACCCCCACTCTGCTGATCAGAAACACCAGAGTGCCATACACGCCATAAAAACCTGACCATGAAACTGTACACTACAGAGACATTGCCTTTCTAGCTCAACAAAATATCTTCCACATCCCTTACAGACTAAAAAGACAAATTTGTTGTATGTGGAAAAGGGACATTTAAATGTGAATGACCAGAGGCCTGAAGAAAAATGTGTTACTTCTATTTGTGTTTCATCCAGTTTTTTTTTACGTCTGTGGTTGAATGAAATGTTTCTGGTGATAAGGTTTTTTTTAAGGCTTACGATCAATATTAAAGTTTTGTAATAAATTGATTGAAAATACTTTCGTCCAAACTTTCATCCAATGATACGTTTATGTTTATTTATAAAGAATTTCAGAAAAAAATGTTAGAAGGGTTACTATTTTTGTTGATCCCGTAGACTTTTCATGTTTTTATGAGCACAGAAAGCCAATAAATTTCAAGTATTGTGGATCTGCTTTTTAAAAAATAAATGGTAATGGAAAGAATGAATGAGATTCAGAGCTGTTGTCTGTTAATTTTATGTATTGACATTACAAGATGTTGAATGCCTTGAAGCACAAAGGTGAAAACATGTCTTCAAACAGCACTTTGAGACCAAAAGAACTCACTCCACGGCAGTGCAGTTAATTACGAGAAGTCCCCCCGATCCACAAAGCTAAAGTAGTAGTCCAGGTCGATTTCCTACCTCCCGCCCAGGTAGTAGTTAATAAGCAGGACAGTTCTTTTCAGAACTGAGAAGTCTCCCGGATTCCGAAAATCTACTCTGCGGTAGTAGAATAAATAGCAAGACAAGTTCTCTGAAGAACAAAATCTACACAGCAAAGTAGATATTTATACACATGGTGTTACCACAAACTGTAAACAGCACTTTGATCAGAACAGTTTCAATTTTTTGTGACAAAGGAAACTACTGGAAAATATCCCAAATTTGTTTTTCTTTTTGATAGTGTTGCTGATTTCTGAAAATGATAGAATCCTGAAAATCTGCCAAGGCAACTCAATCTAGTCTGATGGACATTGTCAATATTTGGATAGTTCACAGCCACTGTTTACAGTCATATCATACACGATTTGTTAGAAAGAATATTGCATGTTGACTTTACTTTCAAGTAAATAAATTTCATACCAATGTTTGTACACAATAATGCTTCTCTTTGCCTTAAATGTCATCTAATTGTCAACTAAATTTTAATCAATTTTTTTAAGTGATCCGTATCAGCTGTAAGGTATTGACTGTTTCATTTTTCTGAAATTACCAGAGTCCTTGGAACAGGTTCTTCCAAGACAAGGAATGTCGGCAGGAGATCAGTCAGGATGTAAGACGTACCTTTCCTGAGATTGAATTCTTCCAAACATCTGAGATGCATGATATGATGGTGAACATTCTCTTTTGCTACTGTAAGGAACATGAGGAGCTTGGATACAAACAGGTCAGATTCATACACACTTAAAAACCCACTAAGTTTTGATCTACTTGTACATGAATCTGTTTTTACTTGCATAGCTTCTAGGTTCGAATTCTCATTGTGTTATCTACATGTACTTTATGGACTGCATTACAGTTCGTGCTTGGTTGATCAGTTTATGCTTGGTTGCGCATTCCGGATCCCCTGTCAATATGAAGACCAACTGTCCAGTTTCTTCTCTCCCTATAAAACCCTTGCATTGGCTGCTATCGTTGATGAGCCGTGCACGCGTGAAACTATCATTGGCTGAGAGTTGTGCGTGCACGTTTCCACCATTCTTCATCAAAGATGGTGTCAGTGACGTCATGTGCAATCCATGTATTAATTTTTTATTGGATTACCAATACCATACATTTTTTTTGTTTTTCTTTTTTCAATTCCTTTTTGATTGGGTGGGTTTTCCATTCAGAAATTTACTGAAAGGTCCAACTCTGGACCTGGTTAACCATGTTGTCCCATTATAGAATGCTGAGGTGTTTCATGAGAAAGACACCCTAACATGAACCCCGAACCCACACTAAACCATGACAAACTCACAAACAAATCTCAAAGATACAGAACAGCGATAACTCATTGTCAGTTTGACAATTGATAAATAATTACTTGGACTTCAATCTCCTATATTTAACCCAATGTGTATTTTAAGATTGCATACAGGTAATGATATATAAACCTAATTGCTAGTAATACAGAGAAGATTTCGGGGTACAACCATATGTGTAATTGTCTTATACCAGTGGCTGTTTTCAGAGTCAAAACTCCTCCACAAGTTTACTAGATTCACACCATGCAAAGCTTCAATCATCAAGAAGAACTTACTTGACCCACTGCATGTACATGTACATAGTAATTGTACTACTACATGTACTTGTAGTTTACACTTAATGGTTATAGATAGTTCCCAGTAGACGCCATCTTTACGGGCAAAGTGCATTTTGGCCTGCAGATGCGTCAAGCGCTCAACTTATTAATGCAGCCGCGTTGTTCACTAACCAATCCTGCAGCGAGTTTTGTAAAATGTGCGCGTGCTGCACACCGTTCTCACACGAAACGCGTGACTGTTTGTTCCAAACTGCCCGTAAAGATAGCCGATTTACGTCATACTGCAACCTATCTATAGCTGTAAGCAAATCAGATACAGCTTTGAGATGAACATGTTGAGTAAAGCGCATGTAGTTGTGCTCACTGCAGTGTCTTTGTTACATATTGTTCATGTATAATACATGTGCAGATAATGTGTGTCACCCTTTATTAGGCACCCCATTTTGAATTTTCAGGTAAAAGTATTTTAGTGGGCATTTTGGATCCCATGTTTCAATTTACAGCACATGTATTACTAGCAATTTCTGCCTTGTATCTATAATACCCCGAACAGGATACATTTTAATTTGGTTTTACTCTGATGTTCATTAAGCACTGTATACTCAGTACTTTCCTGAGCTCTGTGAAAAAAAAATCCACAGGCAAGCCACTCGGGTTAACCAAATTAAATTCTTTATCCCCAATGCAAAAAAGAAAAAATAATAATAATAAAATCTATTAAATCTATTAAAAAGGATACATTTTGTATTGAAGCTGTACTTGTGCCAACTCCACATCAAATGAGCTGTGAAATGATATATTGATGATTTGAAATTACAGTTACATGTACTCTTGGCATCTGATGTAATGGACGCAATGCTTTCACCTTCTGGCCTAATTGCCGTTTTTTTTAGTCTCAGGAACTCTAAAGTTGGACGCATACATCTGAATTTTCCGGTTAATATCATCAATTAACTTAATTTATGGGCCAGGGGAAACCCTGTAATGTACAATTTCTCTGACACTCATGTACATGTGCATGTATTTTTTAAGATCTTAGAATGAAGTATTAATTATGCCAAACTCCAAAACAATAATTCATGTGGTTGCGCATAACTTAATAAGGTAATATTACCCATGGATGTGAGTGACATTTTCTTATTCTGTTCTATGTACCCAGGGTATGCATGAAATTCTGGCTCCCCTTATCTTCATTCTCCACTGTGACCAGCAGGCTTTCCTCCATGCTCAGGAAATCAAGTCACAAATGTAAGTTACCCCAAAGCAATAAATCCAAAATGTCTCACTTGAATGGATCGCTGTTATTCAGGAGTGGCCTGTAGGAGGGACTGGCATAGAGCTTGAGAAATACACGTGGGGGAAGCTTAGGGGTGGGAGATGACTGGCTTTGAAGTGGTTTTTTCTGATTCGAGCCAGACTACTTCTCCCACTGTGAAGTTTTATTAGTCGGGCAATCTAGTAATAGAAAACTTATTTGTCAATGTTTGTCCTAGATTAGCCTACTTGTGCGGATCAATGCTTAAACGCGCTAACATTCAAAACAACCCAACGCAAAATCGCCCCCATAAAAACAATATTAAAGCCCCCCTTAGCAACAGATGAGCTGAGTGGGTCTGCATTCAAAGGTATTCACGTTTTCTCCCCGTAACAAAAATTGTACTTGAACAAGCATGATATATGTATTTCAAAATATTTTGCATAATAATATATTTTGGTCTCAAAGAAGTTTACTTTCATGTAATTGGATATGTCGCAGACCTTGTGCTCGGAAACAGGAAAAGAAATGTTATCATTTTTTTTCCCCTGGCCACAATTAGCCAGATATACACACTTATACATGTACTGCAACCTACATATTTCAGAGAATATCAAGTTCAGAATTTAATCCTGGGCAAGCTTCATCTTAACACGATATCTGGTTGCTCATCTTGAATGCACTTCATATATATCTTGAAACCATCTGAACGCTTTTAAGTATTTGTTCCCCTGGCTGTCTGTACAATGTTTGATGACAAAAAGATCCTTCAAAACATGTCAGATTGTTTTGTAATCTTTTCTCTAAGTTTGTCAGGCACTCGACTGCAATCTCCTGAAGCAGTGGTCGTTTCCTCAAATGCAGAAATTGGTTCACACAGTGTTTAGTTTTATTAGTAAATGTAACTTTCCAACAGACATGACAGAACTCAAATGTTTTTCTCATTTTTGTATTCTAGAGAAGTTTTGTGTAATTGATTTTGCAATTTTAATTGTGAGAAGCTGCTTGTAGAAATGACATATAACATGTGGATAGCAAACAGAGCAATTACCCCATTGATTATGGCATACTTGTAGCATCTTTACTTATTACACATTGAAACATTTTTCTTGATTTAGTCAGGCATATGCTTTTTGTGGCAAATAACTTCCTTAATGCTATGGGCATAAAATGCATGTAGACAGCATAAAATTTGAACGCCCTGAATTTGAAAGCTATCAAAATATTGTCATCAGAAGTAGAATTTGTAACCTAAATTGGAAATCCCATGTAATTTGTTTCATAAACATGTAGATGTTGTCCGTTATCATTCCCATGTCAGGCTTGGAATTACACGTAGGTCACAGAGGTCATGGCCTCTGTTGACCCTGCAGCCGATTTCACGAAACGCTAGGATTAATCCTATTTTGAGTTAGGATGAGTAACTCGTCCTAACTTAGGATGGGTTCAATGCGTCCTAACGTCTATGGATACGGAACTTAACTCGTCCTAAGTCCTAAGATTAATCCTAAGTTAGGAAGAGTTTGGTGAAATCGACAGCTGGTCTTGGCCTTGGTGCCTCTTCAGAAGTTTTCCATAGACTTTGGGAATTTCCAATGGAAGTGCCCTTTGCAAATTAAAATGGCCTTGCCCTCTCAAAGATGAAATTCCAGGCCTGCCATGACCTTTTCCCCTGTTTTAAACAGAAATTATAACTTGATCCATATCCATTTGATTTCATCCCGTTTGTTTTTATAGCTTGGTTGGACCTGCCAAAAGGTTTGATCCTTAAATGCGTTCGTCAGATTTTTTTTCTTCACATACCCATCAATTTCATGTTTTTAACCCTTTTTAGTCGTAGAATTCGAATGAATCTCTGCCTCATGTGAAATCATGACTACTGAAACTTCTTCTGCTGTTAAAGGAAAGATACAACATTAATAATGATAAAATGTTGTGGTTAGTGCGAGCTCCAGTCATCTTGAGCATGGTTTCCGTGTACCACCTCTCACACGTACACGTACATGTGTACTCTTCATTAATTAAATATTAAAGAGGGACTGTAAGGTCAAACTCAGTTTTGTGATCCACTCTTTTTTCAACGGGTAGAGTCCTTATGAAAATGGGGAAAAAATTACAAGTCTCTAACCTCACGTTAATATGGTGTAAAATGTCACTGTTAAAAATGCCCCTTCAAGTGTAATTTTTGTCAAAATCCAAAAGCATTCAATGACATCACATTTCAAATAATGGTCTGTACATTTATTTTACAGATCAATTTTAGTTCATTCCTGAATTTTGATGATATTTAATCAAAATTGCATTAAATTTGAGCAAAAATTCCTCCTTAGAAAATACAGAGCCATTTGTTTTTGTCTGCTGTTGTCATGTTTCAAATTTCGTTCTGGAAGAGTATAAAATAAAATGACGTTTTACACAATTTTAAAGTGAGGTTAGAGACGTGTAATTTTTCCCATACTTTCACAAGGACTCCATTGGAAAATGAGTACGTCCCAAAACTTTCTTTGACATTGGAGCCCTTCTTTAAGCAAATTTAACTACCGTATGCTGTTTTCAAAGAATACAAAGTGGATAAGTTAATGACAACTGGAATGAATTAATGTTCCTTTATATAGAACCAATGATGTACCTTTCCTTAAACATCGTACTGTGGATTAGGGGTAACTCACATCAATTTTCATTTTAGTAGTGCAACTGCTGCTAGGAAACATTAACTTAAAAGGAAGATAAAGTTGAGCGATTTATATCAGGTGGTGGTGATTTAACCTACTGTGCTGAAGGGCAGTGCAGATGACATAATGCTGACTGTTATCCACTGCATTCAAAATACCAGACGCTTCTCATAAATCCCTGACAAAAGAGGTTTATTTGATGGAATGAAAGATTTCATACCTGATGGACTATCTAGTGATAGTACTCATCTCTACAAAGTGATATCAACTGTATGTTCATATGTTTCCCAGGTGCATCTGGATGGGACTTTTTCTATTTTTCCTGATTTCAGGATTGCCTTTTGACTCCAACCTAACTATTTACATAGTCATTCAATTAGTCAGGATCCAAGTCCAACCAAACTCAATAGAAAACTCTCCCTTAATGCCCTAGTGAAACCAAATAACTAGTTTGGCATCATGGAAACCTACTTCAAACAAGTGGTTTCAAAGATAGGCATCTGATTTGAACCAACCTATACCAGCACATTCTAATCAAAATCATGGCAAGCCCAACTGAATGTACAAGACAATATTTGACTCAAACCAATCACAATTAAATCCATACTATAATATTGTAACAGTGTTTCTTTAAAACCAAACCCCTCAAAATGAACACCACAGAAAACAGTTAATATTTCTAGAATGAAGCCAATGTAGCAATGCATCTAGCCATACAGAGCTTATCCTATGTGCTTCTGAACCTGCACCCTCAAGCAGCTTTTAACCATTTTAACCAAACCTTCCTTTATCAGAAGGCGATTAAAATGAAAGTTGCGCTACGCATAAATGTAGCATAGTGCAGTACCTATGGCCACCTGTTGCGTGTATAAAAGTAATAATTTAGCTAGTAAAGGATGAGTGTGACAAACTGGCATTTTATTCTTAATGGCCTAAGGCATATTTTGAACAATCACCAAACTGGCTTTTTATGTATCTGGACAAAGTATGGACAGGCTGTTTTACATTAGAAAACTCAAGTTATCAACCACAATGGAAACTGACTGGGAATATTTTAAAATAATTAGGGTTGAAAAAATAAAAAAAAAATTGACTGGAGTGGGATTTGAACCTGTGACCTTTCGATTAACGTGTCGGCGCTCTACCAACACTTGATGTCACATTGTTGTATAATGATGAAAATGTATAAGGTTGCATCCAAAACCCATACAAATCTTAGACCAAAATTCATTTAAAATCAACTTGAACAAAATTAATATTGTTGTTCTGTTGTTGTTGAAGGGTACTTGAGTGTATTATTTATTACATGACATGTATATGAGTAAAACTCAATAAAAATTGTTTCGTAATGTAAAAACAAACACTTTTTGATAAGTTAATAATGCTGGGCAAAAACGCTGAATTTTGCATAAAGCCCTAAGCGCCCAGGAATCAAAACAGCACTGTGTTTTCACACCACGGACTCGATCCAAACAAGCCAATCAAAATGCATGGCAACGAAGATAAACAACCCTCGCCCATTCCATGGTGTGACATCATGGCTTAAGCTGGTTTACTGAGACACTTGGTACTTCAGTGTTGATTTCACTTTGCATTTTTATGGGTCTTTGCTGGGAACCATGCAGGGGAAAAAACAGTAGTACAAAAGTCGAAGGGGGTGGGAGGCTAGTTTTTTTGATTAATTTTAAACAAAATTACAGGGAGGAAAACTGCACACTTTGATCAAATAATAACAGTTACTAAACACAAAATAGTTTCAGCGATTTCGTTCAAGTTGATCTTAAAGTGCCATTAGATGTGTTACTCCAGTCAATGTATCTCATTACAATATCTTTATGTTCTAAAGGTCGTAGTTCATTCTACTAGTACACTTAATGCTATTACAATTAATATTATAACACCTCTTCCTTTGATTCTATCTGTTGATTGGCCGAGAGCGTGTCACATGGTGCTGTGTATTTTTACTCTTGTACATGTTCACCGACCAAACGAACTATTCAACGATAGCCTAGCGACCGATGTACTAGTGAATGGATACCCTGGTACCCTGACTACATTGACTTCAAACATTGATTTAAACGAGCTGCTTGACAACCTCAAACCCGGTGTAATGAACAAAATGTGTGCATTTGTAATACGGTTTAGAGAACAAATGTAACAGCAGTAGTCTGGTACCCCCTTATTTTGTCAAACTCTGTATTTCAACGTAAGATTTTACAGTTCTTGTTTGACGATTGATTGCCACGTACGTAAAGTTTGTGTGAATTAATTTTATTAAAGTAAACAGATAGAATCAAAGGAAGAGGTGTTATAAAACAAATATTGACTGCTTTGTCTCGTGGCGTAGTAAACTAGTCACTCTCGGTGATCCCCGGAGCGCCTATCTTCCTTCGGCTTCGCCTCGGGAAGATAAGCTGCTGCGGGGATCACCTCGAGTGACTAGTTTTACTACGCCATGAGACAAAGCAGTCAATATTTGTATACTATTACACTCTTTTGGGTACACCATACACTGTATGAACATGTGTGTGTATAGTACTCCATTCTTTAAAAAGTTGTGGCTCTCAAAACAGCCTTTGGGTTATGTCTCAGTTCTCCGTTAACACAGTTTATCTCCATCATCAAATCCTCCAGTGTTATATGTAGCAATAATTAAGTTATCATTTATTGTATTTAGATTGATTCTAAGAGTAGTGCTTGGAACTTGCGTTCGATGGGCGATTTCGACCAAACAATTAATGAATTTAATTCTTAATTTGAGCAAGCAGCCTGTGCAGTTTGATTGATAAACAGATATTTAATGATTATCTGTTTATTAAAGAGGGGCTGAAAGGTCAAAGTTCAGTGCTGTGATGCACTCATTTTCCAATGGAGGAAGAGTCCTCATGAAAGTGGTGAAATGATTGCAAGTTGCTAACCTTCTCTTCAAATTGTTTAAAGTGCATCATTAGATGCTCTTTCATAGCGAAATTTGAACATCAAACATCAAACACAACTAGGTCTGTACATTCCAAAGAGGTTTTTATTTGTTCAGTCAATAAGTCAAATTCTTCTCCGCTTTGATTGAGTATCATCAAAATTCAGGAATGAACTAAAAATTATCTTTACATAAATGTAAAGACTAATTTTTTTTTTTTAAATGTGACATAACAAATTTTTGGATATAGCAGGGATCAAACACAGCGGCATTTTACACCGTTTTAGCGTAAGGTCTACAGACTTGTAGTTTTGTTTGTCATTACAGGGAGGTAGGAATAGCTCCATGATCATTATAAGGACTCTACTATTGAAAAATGAGTGGATCACAAAACTGAATTTTACCTTAGGAGCCACAATTGGCAGTCAGTGACAATAAAATTAATTTACACGCAAATTGTTGTCTAAACTATACCTACAACACAAAAGTCAGACTTGGAAACACCTTTTTTTAAAGTTAGAAACAAGAATTTTTGTTAACATTTTGTAAGATCGCTGTAGTCCATGAGTCCCATGCCCAAATGCGAGATGTGATCTAATTTTGGCCCACAGACTCAAACTTGGTGTTTCTTATCAAAGAGAGTGGGTTCGAGTCCCAGTCTTGACACTTGTGTCCTTAAGCACTTACAAACATGTAACCATTATTGCTTCGTCCTTCGGATGGGACGAAATGCCATTGGTCCGTGTGTTGTGTAATGCACGTTAAAGAACCCAGTGCACTTATCGAAAGAGAAGGGGTTTACCCGGTGTACCTGGCAGTGGCTGCTGAAGCGCCGCAGCATCTTGTAAACCCATACAAGGTGTTCCATAAATGGGTGGATTGAAGAGGACAATAGGCAAAGTCATGTCCATGTCCATGGCTCACATAGTTGGGTTCTTCAGCTCCCGGCTCCTAAGGCGTAGCACACATTGCATATCAAACTATTATTAGTTCATTCACTCATTTGCAAGAGACTAACAGGGTTTGTTTTCCTTCCCCCCCTTGATTCTAAAGTTTGGATTTCCATGGTGAAAGGTACATGTATTTGGTGGTTTCTTTTATTGTTTACTGTTTTCAGAGTTTGTTTGAGCAGATTTCATTCTGAGCCACTCTTACATCTTGCCTCTATTATTATGATTGTATTTCCATTTTTTTTTTCAACTGCTTCTTTTTCTGATATTTTTCAACCATTTTAGACGCCAGTGGTGTTACTCTCATTATGTTTATAGGCATTTTGTCTTTCTTTTTCAGATAAAGCCCCCCTTCCCCAAATGAAAAAAAAATTAAAATAAATAAATACAAAAATTAATCAACAAAAATTATTGCAAAAAAAAAAAATAATAATCACAAATGTCAAAAAAAAAATTGTTACGCCTCATTTTTTGACTCTAGCATAGTCTTTCTCAAAGGCTATATTTAACCATGAAAACGGCAAATCTTGTGATTAAATAAAAAATTAATTATGTCTTAGGTAATGCAAGATTGTGTAACAAAATTTATGTAAAATATTTATTAATTTTATATGGATTTGTCACTTCATTAAAACAGTGATAACAAACAGCTGTTGTGATTTTGAATATCTTTGTTGGCAGAAATGCTTAGTTAACAAATGCTTAATAAAATATAACTGCTTGCTTTCCTCTTGGTAGCACCTAGATTTGTTTTTATGATTAGGCCTAACAATTAACAATTTTTGTTTCCTGTAACATGAGGGTAGAAAAATGTGCCTGCTGAGAAATGAAGTGATAATAATAGAAATGGGTTTATACAGGGTTTCTAGTGCAATAAGATTTGTTAAAGTATTTGAGGTAAGTGTTAAATTCTGGTGGCATAGTAGTGAAACCTTTTTTCGAATAATTGACAACATTTTTATGGTAGGCAGGTTTTTGAACGGTTGAGTTACAGGAAACGAAATATTTGTTTGGTAGGCCTTGGATCAATTTCTTTCATTCACTGCACAATAATGGGTGATGAGGTGAAGGTGAAAAGTAACTGTGCACATTTCAGATTTTTTAACACTTCTTTCTTTTATTTTCCTCTGCTTGGGATTTCAGTGAAGCCTTTGTTTCATTACAGATCCTCTATTCATGGTTTTTATACACACAATTGTCTATAATAATCCGAAAAGGCATCATTTATTTGAAATCACAGATTGACACACTGTGATGAAGTGTCACAAATTCTTTCTTCATTGTGATGTACTTCTGTCCCAAGTTTTTAAAAGTTTACTTGTAGCTGTGACTCTGAAAACAGTTTTTGTGATGAGTTTTAAGTTGATCGTTGACCACTGATCCATTTCTAAGACGCAAGGTTACAGAACTGATGATTTTGACATACTCAAAGTTTAATTGAAAAATAGTTTTAAAATAATTCAACAATCAGTTTTGTTGGATTTGTTCATGTGCATTAGTACAAAACAAGTTAATCTCTGACAATTTTGAAAATGGTTAATCAACTTTGATGTGTGTGTGTGTGTGCAGTAGAGTGTGTTTTCCAAATCATTTCATCTGTGAGCGCAAATGTTTCAAAAATTTGTCGCAAATCGATCTAAATTATGTAGAATCATGGAAACCGAGTGCATTTAGACTGGTCCTACTTTGCCTTTTTATAATAAAAATCTCTGATTGGCTTTCTTTTATTTCCAGGGAGGTGGTGCAAGAAATAATGGACCCCAACTTCCTGGAACATGACTCTTAGTAAGTGACTGCAGTCTGTATCACAGCACTAGGAGTCTGCCAACTTTTACATCTTATTCCATTTTCAAATAAAAGTTACTTTGTCCCAGACAGTTTACTTAAAGGCCCTGTACACTATTGGTACGATCAAAAAACATGAATGCTCACAGATTCGCACATAACTTACATGATTTAAAGTAAGTAATGGTAGAAAGGGTTCCTTAAAATATGTCTGCCTAAAATGCTATCGTTTCTGAGAAATGAGTAAAACAATTGTTTTTATCACGTGTGATAAAAACTTGCGATGTTTGAAAAAACAGAAAACACATGAGGTCTCTTTTCACTATTTTCTCATGACCTCGATGACCAATTGAGCTCATACTTTCACAGATTTGTTTGTTCATGTAGCCTATATGTTGAATCACACAAAACATGAACACTGTCTGCGACTATTTTGTCAGCTCTACCAATCCTATATAATTCCTTTAATTAGTGGTAAAGCCAAAGAAACGATTTGCCTGTATAGTACGGCAGGTAGGTGGCACACAGTCAGAGTATGTCATCATAAGAATGATATTGGGCTATATTGCAGATATATGTCCTTTGAAAAAATGTCGGTAGAAAAACAAGCAATTTGCTAAATTTTCAAAATAGCTGCCATTACTGTTATTCTTACTATATTTTTCAAAATTCAAATCTGCAATGGCCTTTCTAGCCAAATATCTTTTTCATGACATACTACGACTGTGTGCCAAATTCCATGCTTGTGTAAGCTAAGAATCTAACTACATTGTTTTCCACTCGAGTCTCCAATTATTAGTCAGCCACCCTGAAAGGCATAAATCCCGCAAATTAGATGAAGACCATTCATTTCTGTATAATCATCACCACACCCAGATATGAGTAAAATTGTTGAATTTGTGGACCCAATTTCCCCAGTATACATGTCTGGTGGAACAATATGCGACAGAAATTTGGTTTTGTTTTAGAAATGTGGATACTATGTTAACTTGGGAAAAAATTAGAAGGTTACAATTCAGGACATGACCTTTACTTTGACCTTTTTTAATAAGTGGAAGTAGGTCAAATCTTGCAGCCATTTGCAGCTGCTATGGGCATTTTGGTACAAGCCACTTGCAGCCAATACGGTCTCTAAAGGATTAAACACCAATTGACTGTGATCACTAAATTGATGGGAGGCCAGTTCATGTGTATTATGGTTGCTGGTTTGATTGGGGCATAAGTCTGTTATTATTAGACCTGTGTCCTATACATTGCGTATGTGAAGTGAGGGCAGTTGTCAAATGTTTAAATGGATGTAAAATGTAAACATTTCAGCTTGATTTATTTCAAATGGCCAAAATGAATACTGTTCTAAGGAAGACTAAGTGTGTTTACAAATGGGTAAGTGGATGTCCTTGTAAAAAAAGGGGGGGGGAATGGATCTCTAAATAAAAAAAATAAAATATATTGTCTTTATGTGATTGATGTTAAAGGAACATTACAGAATTGGTAAGAAAAAACTTGTAAAATATACTTTTTGATCACAGATTTACATAAAACGTACACAGTATAATGATGATGATAGTAGAAAACATCTCTTGAAATATTTCTGTCTGAAACGCCATATTTGATGAGAAATGAATAAACTAATTTTCCGATTGGAGTTTATCGCTCAGTGAGCGTTTGATTCATTTGTTGAATCTATATGATTTCATGCAAATGTGTAATCGGTTTTTCACTATTTTCTTGTGACCCAGATGGCCGATCGATCTCAAACTTCTACAGGTTTGTCAGTTTATGTATATGGTGGATTACACAAAGTGCTTACTCTGCCAGCAACTGTTTTGTTAGCAAAAAACTATTCTGTAATGTTCCTTTAAACAGTTGCCCTGGATGTTTGACTCCCTATTTTGAAATCAAGTGTGAGCTAAGTTTGTCAATGGCAATCGTTCAAGAAATTGTGGATAGTTTTGGCCTATGTAAGTTATCATTGAATGATGTGTCTCTATCTGTTTGACATAGCATGATGTTCTTTCATCTGATGTACACCATGGAACCGTGGTACCGGCATGGAACTCGTGAAGAGTCCCTAATGAATAGATACTCGGATTTCAAATCGGCGGCGCCCTTCTCCAAAGCTCCCGAGTGTTCACCATCTTCTCCCCTCATCAAGAAACTCACCAAGATACAGGATGTTGTGCTGAAGTGTCATGACAGTGAGCTGCACACACAGCTTACTAAACTGGATATACAACCACAAATATTTGGCATGTAAGTCGGCTGTTGGGGAAGAAAATTTGTTTTGTTTGACTTATTGGTGACATTATTGGCTTTTAGAAGAGAGAAGTCATTGTGAATCGTTTAGTTATCGTGAATCTTATCAAACAGCTATCCTGTGAAAATGTTCTTGAAGGTCATGTCACATGGGCAATTTACAGGCAACCAGTTCCAGGCAATCTACAAGAAGGAAAAACATTCACATGTCAATTTTCACATAATTTTCTTGGAGACAGCAAGATAGTGTACACAAATATCTGTTGTACTATTAAAGTGCTTCTTTTGCATGCAGTGCAGTTGGTTGCCTCCAAGTTGCCTGTAAAAATTGCTCATGTGACAGGGCCTTAATAGTTAATCACAGCTGCATGTTTTGATATATTTTATAACCAAGGAGTCCAGTAAGTCATTTTCTCATAGAAAAAAGGCGTAGTACCATTGCTGAAATTGTTGAGTCCAAGCCTATGCTGCTGTATGACTTGGATGTTAAAAGCAAGGGAAATATTAAATTTTTCCACATGTTCATGGCATGTCGTGGCGAGCAGTTTAGTGCATTGGACTCAAGTTCTGGTGGTCAAGTCATCTGGGTGTGGGTTCGAATCCTGGTCATGATATATCATGTCCTTGAGCAAGACACTTTACTATAATTGCTTCTCTTCACCCAGGGGTAAATGGGTAAAAGGGTCAATTGTGATTGATTTAGCATGGTGCGCTACATACTTGGCAGCACAGGCTGTATACTCCCTAGGGAGCTGGGATGGTTTCAGGAATGAAATAAATGGCCCAGTGACCAGGGGTAATAATGTTGGAGCGCCATGAGCGTCACTGAATGCCAGATTTGAGCGCTATACAGGAAGCCAGTATTTTGATAAACAAAACAAAAATTGGAAAAGAAAAGCTTTTGTACTTTCATTATTCTGTTCTCAACAGGATCCAAATGTACTGTCATACTTAACTAACTTCAACTTGACATTCAGGATTTATAAATCCGTTTATCTTGGTGAAATGTTGTCCCCTTTATCTAATTAAAATCTATTGAAGCAATCATGGTTGTATTTTTTACCTCATGATTTTCATAATTACTATCTGAACTCACTCTGCGGCAGTGCAGTTAATTACGAGAAGTCCCCCCGATCCACATAGCTAAAGTAGTAGTCCAGGCCGATTTCCTACCTCCCGCCCAGGTAGTAGTTAATAAGCAGGACAGTTCTTTTCAGAACTGAGAAGTCTCCCAAATTCCGAAAATCTACTCCGCGGTAGTAGAGTAATAGCAAGACAAGTTCTGTAGAACAAAATCTACACAGCAAAGTAGATATTTGTACACATGGTGCTACCACAAACCGAATATATATACTATCTATTAGTATGATGTATGATTTAATGCTAACCGTTTATCTATTGAATTGTATCCAATCAGACGCTGGATCCGGCTACTCTTTGGTCGTGAATTCACCCTTCAAGATCTTTTAGTTCTCTGGGATACAATATTTGCCGACAGCCAAACACTTGATCTTATCGACTACATCTTTGTAGCTATGCTGATCCTTGTAAGAGAACTGTGTAAGTTTCTAGTTCATGTTCTTGGATAATCCTGTTTTTAGGTGTGATGTAGTTCCACTGTAAGCCTCGCCCACTTCACACAAACTGGCTCCACGGATTACCAGAAGCCCATAGGAATTGCATTGAGAAAGCGTTTCTTTGAGAATTTGTGTACGCTAACCAATTTTTGTTGTTGACTTGCCCTCGATAATGTCTCAAGGTCTTGTCAGAATTACAAGTTTTTGTCATAAGAAATGTCTTTAAAGGATGAAAAGAGGGATTTTTTGATAAAATTACACCCAATGTATTACAGCCTTGGAGCTGGGAGCTGGGAGCTGTGTGTATGTGACCAATTGACTTGGCAACATGATAGTTTCTCCACTCTTTAACATGCCACATTCTCAGCACTCAAAATAAGTCTTTTGACTGTAAGTCGTCTATTTGGAGGGAGCTAATTTTCCAAGTTAGAAAATCAGACATGAGCCTGGAATTCAATGCTTAAAGGGGACAAGTCACTTTCCAGGGCTCAAATTTCACACAAAAATATCCACTAGTTCACAGGTCGTTTAGACCCAAAATATTTAATTTAAAAAAAATCTGCCAAACTTCTATGAGGATGTTTTGCATTGAAAAGCTCAAGTACAAGACAGTAAATCTTCAAAAGTATCAGTTTTAAAAGACTTTAGACTGCAAGACTAGTTCAGTTGACAGGTTTCTAGCCAATTGCTAAAATGACTGGAATCTGACCAGTGGTCCCGTGGGTATAAACATTTAACAAGAAAAGTTGCATCCCTTTAAGGTGATCTCTCTGCTGCCGCTTTCCAGGTTGTAACATAAACTTGGGTGTGATCCCTGGCTATATGGTAGTTATAGTTTGAATGGCCCTGAACAAAGATATTGACAAAAGAAATTACCTCTTTCTCAAAAACTACATTACTTCAGAGGGAGTTGTTTCTCACATTGTTTTATACTATCTGCAGCTCATAGGTGCTCTTTACCAAGGAAGTTTTTATGGTAACCAATCCTTGAGTAATTACCAAAAGTATCCACTGCCTTTAAATGAGAGTTTACTTTGTGTATCAATTTAAACCTGAAATATTAATTCCTGTGTTTTTTCATCATGCCTTATTAAGTATTCATAATTCATACGATTTGATTGGTTGTGTCATATTTCCCCCAGTGTTGGAAGGGGATTATGCAGAATGTATGACTCTGCTCATGCGCTTCCCTATGGTGGGTGATGTCCGCTGTCTTGTTGACAAGGCACTTCACTTACGAGACCCTAAGGTAATATGTGTTCTCTCTTTTGTCTGTTCAACTTGTGATGAATTGTTGTGGTTACTTTCACAAGTGTGGTTGTTTCTGATGATTCAGTGCATGTAAGTGTCAACTTCAGGGTGTGAGAGGTTTTGATTTAACCCAATTTACGTTAAGGAGAATGGACGAGAAATAGTAGATTTGTGGGTAGAATGTACGTTGTAGTCATGAATCTACACTTTAGAATCTATTCTCTAACTTAAACCATTTCCCCTATGCCACTGATTACGTAATGGTATCATTAAAATCAATTCTTGATAATGAGTAGAGATTTGTCTTTCTAAAAAAAATATTTTAAAATGTAAAATGTTTTTATGTAAATTGAAAGATAACATGATTTCCAGCTGTGTTTTGATGTACATCATGTTTCCAGTTGAACAATTCACTTTAGTTTGTAACAAATCAAAGTTGAGTGTAGATTCGTAACGAACTTACAGTTGAGTGTAGATTCGTAAAAATAATACACGCGTTTATCAACAATTCTGGCTTGGATTGTAGGTGTAATAATAATATTGATAACGGCGACTTTTAAAGCGTGCATATCTACCAAAGGTGTTTAAGGCGCTGTAATAACGAAACAAGAAAACACAAGGGAAAGGAACCAAAGATAAATCAGTGCCAGATGGTGTTTAGCAAGGGATCTTGAATTCTTAATCAAATGGAGTTTGCCTTTTTGCATTATTACACACATACTTTATCAATTGTTGTAATAAATTGCTGATTTTGTATCTTGTAGAAATATCCTCGCCCAGCCAATTATCAGTTTCAGATCCTGCAGCAGAGTGACGCAGGAGTAGTTATTCCATCCAGTTCCAGACCCTCACGCAGGTCCTTCTCTAATGGAGCCGTGGTACAAGGGAGTTCGGTCAACTCATCAACCTCTGCGGCTAACTTCCGAAACAAAACCTCGTCTGTTATGACATCCGGTCTGAACAGTCTGAAGAGGATAACTACTAAGGGCAGACAGACCGATGGTGGAAAGATTGAGAAGACGAGGTCTTTGGATGGTAAGGTTCTTCACTTTGATATAGACGATGTGACCTGTGACATCACATGTTTACAAAAGAGCCACAGAGCCTGGACTTCTGGCAGGCACATTACACAGCTCAATGGAAGAATACAACAAATCTTATGTTTTATGGAGATCGCACTGTCTGGTTTTCCTAAACTTTTGATATGAAGAAAGGGGGGACATCTCAAAAGCTGTACAGCTGTTGCTTTTGTAAATTTTGAATTTATGTGAAAATCATGACACAAAATATAAATTTACCCATTGAGCCCATGTAGCATCTTGCCCATCAAAGGCTGTCCTCTTTTTTTCAGGTTCACTATCTGAAAAGAGTCTCTTGCGGTTGTTATTGTTTCAATTCCATCAATGATTGATTATATCATAGTGGTTTATGATATTTTCTTTATTTGCTAAGTGGTTGACTCAGATTCATCCAACTTGAATGCATCGTCTCATCCTCTGGCCGCATCAGCAGACTTGGTATCGGAGGTCAAGTCCAAACCTCTGAAGGTCAAAGCAGCAACACCAACACAAGACACCAACATGCAGTCGTTCAGCTCGGATGCCTTGATAGGGATGAGTGGAAGCACACAGCGTAGGGAGAACCAGGGCGGGCTGTTCTCTAAATCCAGAGGTGGGGGAAAGAAGAACCAGCAGAGAGAGGTAAGGGGGAATGTGGTCGGATGGAGCCTCTTGTTACTTGCCTTGCCTAGGCAGTGTTCACCCAGTGTCGGATATAGCCCTCGTCATGTGCTCGCCAATTTCCTCTGTCTTGTGCTTGTCTTATCCATTTTGTATCCAAGTAGGATGTGATGTCGTCTCTCAAACTTCTTTTTCTGTTTTTCTCAGTTCCTCTTCCCTGTTCTTGGTTGCCGATCTGAAATTCTCCTGGTCCATCTGTTGTCATTGTTACTATGGTTTCCCAATGAAGTACTAACCACTGTTATCATTGTCTAGCATTGACAGTTAGGGAGCAATGCAGAATTAAACAAGCTGTAACTCGAGCAGCCCTGGATAGGCCGGGAAAAACCTTTTAAAAAAACTTGAGGCTAACTTTGAGTTTCCACATGTTTAATTTTGCATTCCTCCCTTTATGCTGATTCCTTTATTCAGATCAGCAAAGAGTGGTATCCTTGTGCCACACATTTCATTGAGATTTGTGTATGGGTGTTGGTCGTCTCTTATGTAACTAAGAAAAAGCTTGTCCCTATCCATGTGACATACATGTAGCAGCACTGGGTGTAGTCTGAAGAATTCCAACTGAGCACTCACTTGTGACCAAAAAAGGCATTGTACCAGACATCAAACAATTCTAACTCGCAGATGGCTTATTGAGTTAACTGTCTTGAGCTATTACGCTTCAGTGTTTATATAAGGCCGTGTCCAAATTTGTGGATACAGCTCGCCACATCATCATGCATTGTGAAGTATAGGGCGTCCTTAGCACCACCCTTAGCAATAGTCATATCCGTAGCTGTAGCTACCAAATCGGATACATCCTTATTGAGAATGAGTTTTCATTTGTGCATTGACAGCTTGAGACGGACCTGTACCAGCAGGTAGCAGTTTTACAAGGCAAGATGAACGACCTCCAGAATATGTGTAGATATTGTGCAACCAAGATGGAAGCCCACCTCAGTAAGTTCATTTCATGGTTTCAAAAAGTCAGGAGCCAGACTATTTGACTTTGCAACTTTGGTTTGGTCATGTGATAATGTGTTGAATGGAAGGTAATGGCTGCACAGTGCTTAAGTTGTATTTCCATGTACTACAGGGTTGCCATATGTAGGAGGTAGTTGATGCCCATTCGTACTTGTAAATGCAAGAAATGTGACTTGATATGTAATTCATGAATAGATACTGTGCAGTTGTTTTTAATAAGAACTAAAAAGAAAAATAGAAGCTCAGTACCAGGAACTCAGACAATGTGTCAAATTTTACTAATGTACGTGTTGGTACATGTCCAAGCTTTAAGTTTACTCACCTGTTCTGTACAACTGCGTTCTGGCGCGCTGATGTGGTGATCACGTGAGCGATGGAAAGTTTGTTTAACATCCAGGGGGTCTGAGCAAAAGTGACGTCATTAGTGCAGAGTGCTGTTGAGTTTGCCCCTCTCAATAATGCTGTGGTTTTGATATTGAGATATTCCAGATAGATTTGTTTAGCTGACTAGGGAACAGTGGATTCTGAACCAGTTGTTTATTTATGTTTCCAGCGCTTGTATTGTATGTATTGCTTATTATTATTAATGAAAGTTCATATTGTCAAGAAGTTTGATTTTACTCGTCACCAGTGGATTTTTCTAATTAGAAAGACAATAACAACTAAAACCTACAGCCTTTTGTGCTTTATAGCTGAATAATTTGACTGCCAAATTACTCAGTGAAGGGAAAAAAAGTAAATTAAAATCGTTCTTGTACAATTTGTTCACTAATTTTTGTTATCAAAAAGACAACGAAGAGTGATTTTAGATTCTGACTTTTGAGTTTGTGATGGAAGGCTAAGTATAATGATAACAGATGACATAACAAAATGTTAAACTTCTGTTTGCAGTGCAAGTACAAGATGAGATGGTCAAACTAAAACTCACTCAAGAAGATGAATTACTTCTCGCTGTTGCTGGTCTCAAACAGGTAACCTTGTTGAAATGAAAAGCTGGAAATTGTAGATAAAATGTACACCTTTTAGGGCCATGGATTGGTCTTGCTGATTTGTAGGCCAATTTATCAGGAAAGATACAATAAAAGACACCTGTGAAAGTTTCAGTCGAATACAGTGTCAAATTGTTAGGTATTTTCATCCAGAACGTCGAATCCATTCATTTTTAGTGAGGTGACAGCGGGTACCACAAATTTTAATCTCCAAAAGTCACCTTTAGGCAATATTGGAGATTCAAATGTTTTGACATACTTTTATTGATTTCTGCTCATTGGGGGCACTTCAGACAAAATACCATCTTTATAACAAATTGGCTTTCAGAAAAAAATGACACTCCTTAAAAATTTTTTGGGGGGGATCATAATCAAAGTATGACTTTACCTTTAAAGGAACATTACAGAATTGGTTTTTGCTAACAAAATAGTTGCTGGCAGTGTAAGCACTTTATGTAATCCACCATTTACATAAACTGACAAACCTGTGCAAGTTTGAGATCGATCGGCAATATGGGTCACGAGAAAATAGTAAAAAAAACGATTACACATTTGCATGAAATCATATAGATTCAACAAATGAATAAAACGCTCACTGAGCGATAAACTCCAATCGGAAGTTTTTTTCTTACCAATTCTGTAACGTTCCTTTAAGTATGATGAGTAAATCATTGAAGCCAAGATACCCTTGCCATCATCTAAAATTAGCCTGTGCCAAGCTTTTCAGGTTTGTGCGATATCACTTAACAATTTTGGGTAAAACAATGAAAACCAAAACCAAACAAACCTGTGAATGGCTGAAGCATTGCTTTCTTAGTCAGACATAACCCTTGTGAGGAGTACAGATATGTTGGCAGTCTACGCAATTTAAGAAAGCATAGAATTGTCCTGTTGACCAATTGACAGTATTCTGTAAAGATAGGTTGATGACAAAGCATGTGCCTTGTCACTATCACAACAGTGCTCCTGAAGGACAGCACAAGATTCAAATGTTTGAACAGAGATAAACTCTTTAGGATTCAGCACAAAGATCAGCTATTTGATTGTACAATTTCTTGACAGGTCAAAGACATTCTCAAAGGAACCCTGAAGTTCGCACAAGGGATGGAAGAGCAAGAGGACTTGAAGATTAACGATGACTATTATGGTAAAGATGAGGAGAACTCGGCACCAACGGTCAAACACGTTGACCAATCCCGAGAAACCTATCTGGACAATGACAACACCAAGCCGAGGAACCTGGAGCTGGAGAACATGTACAGTAACGTAGGGGGAGTATGCTCCCCTACCAGTAGTACGAGCGACTCAGATAAGCAGTCTGAGCAGACAGATGCCTGGAATTCTAGCGAGTGCAATAACAATGGTAGTGTTTCCATGACAACGGATGAGAGTGAACATTCTTGTACGAGCCATGAGGGGGAAGTAGTCGGTGAAGCCCATTGACTTAAAAGTATACTTTGAAATAAAGAATATTTTAAAGATAGCTATATGGTATGTCTGTCTAAATAAACACAACCCAAAGTTTACTGATTGATTTCCTCCCCCGACTAATTGACAAGAAATCACTGTCAAATTGGAACAAGTAGTAGGTATGTCGTCAAGTACAGACATATACAACTTTCTTGGAAAGAACTGTTAGATATGCATTACTTAGTGGTGTAATTTGAGCTTGTTCTCATTTGGTGTAAGAAACCTCATGGTGAGCTCTCCAAGGTGTACAGCCCAGTTTGTGCCACACTCTAAGGAGGAAGTTGTCGCCTAGCCCTGGAGGCCTTTCACTTTCATAATAATGCAGTTACGTCCTGGATATGAGGAGCTCCATCAATCTAATCTTATCTGTAAGAAGCTACTAATCTCACTGGATTAACATTCCATGGCCGCACACATTTTTGGCGGTGGATTATGGACGTCAGATATTCCTCATAAATCTGTCATTTTCGTGAAAATAATTCAGTCCACCCCAGACCCTTATATCTTACACTCTGTATCTGTGAAGAGCACAGAGGAAGAGTTCTACATATGGCTAGTTGTCGCTGTTACTTCACTTAACCTAATCATGAAAGATCTCTCACGATTTGGCAGTGCAATATCAAGATTTGACAGCACATACTGGACATTGTGCAAATCCTAGCCTTGCATACATGTGACTGCTTTCCAGCATCCACAGAATGCACACCACACGGGGTCGTAGCTAGGATAGGCTTGCATCGCATCACCCATTCTCACACACGTACACATGAAAGACGCTGAAAAACAAAGCCAATGTTCTATTTTACAGAAATGTTTTATTCTACCCTCTGAAATGAAAAAACACCTTTTGCAAGTTGGGAAAATTATCATACAAAAAATTGAATCTTGTTTGGGTTCATTTCATTCAATTTGATCTGTATTGTCAATAAAGATATATGGTCGATGTGAGTTTCTAGGAAGGGTTAGGTAACCAGAAATGCATCTTAGTTTGTTAGACCATGGGTTATTCTTTTGGAGGAAGTAGATAATAAATATTGGATTCTGTTTTTCTTGAGAGTCACAATACATGTAAATTATATAAGGTGTTTTAAGGCAAGTATATGATGTTATGTTTGTTAGGAGAGTTATTGACTGTCTGTATGGTGTTTGCTTGATGGTATTTTAATTTTTTATTTACGGGTTGTTCACAGTCATGTGATCTGCCCTATTAATAATCTGGTACAATACATCTGCTCATGGCATATCGATGCAATAGTTCCTACATATAGTTGATGATTTTATCCATTTCCTTTGTTCACCCCAAAATTGAATTACAATTTACCGAGTCAGTTTCTCTTGTGGTTTATTACTTGATATTTGAAACAATAAGTCCCATCCCCTTATAAGGTGATCCTTGTACTGCTTCTTCTCAGGTTGTGTGGTATACTTTGGGTGATCCCTGGTTATACGGCAGTTACAGGTTGTATGGCTTCTGACTGTCACCCCCGGACAGATATTGACAAACCAGGGAGACCGCCAACATTAGGGCTAGATAGCTCAGTTGGTTGAGCGCCGGCACCTTAATCCGGAAATCACAGTTTCAAATCCCGTTCTAGTCAATTTGTCTTTGTTCACCCCAACATTGAAAAAACAAAACAAAAACACAAACAAATCTAAAACCCAATGCAATACAAATATTAACAAATACTTAATTTGCTGTAAAAGCTTCATATTTAAATATTTTAAAGAACATTTTGTTGCTTCTGCCATAGCCTATATAAATACTATGTTCTTAAATCAAGTGAGATATTTAAAACAGATGGCAAATACACTCTAGATTTTACTCAATGTCTCTAATTGTCTAAAATCTTTCTGCGTCAATGATTTCTAAACTGTTAAGCATTCACGTAACAAATAAGTACTCTTTATAATATTGGTTGGTTTTTTTAATACTAATTAATATATGTTCCAGAGGTATATCATTTTTAGGGTGGCAGTTATGGATGGAGTGATGCTGGGTGTGGTACCTCATAATAATCTGTCTGGGACCTTGGTCTTTAGACCGTTTTCATGAAGTATGGAAATAAATATCAGTTTGAATGAATTGTAGGTTCAAATATCACTGAACTTGAACGACAACTCAACACTTAAATGCGATATGTAATAGACAGTTGAAGTTAATGACAGTATGAATGAAATGAACACTTACACTTACTGTGTGAAACATACAAGTGTTACAGTACAACATGTTCGCATCATTTTAGACTACAAAAGCCACTGAACTTAAAATCATAATTCCACTGATTTTTGGTTGATATGTCATTCAAATTATCTTGAAATGTGGCTTCCACCAATTTGAAATAATAATGACGAAGATCACAATGCATGCCATTCTTCTACCAGTGGGTAACACTGGCTTGTGATCAATAATGCATGTCATTCTTCTACCAGTGGGTAACACTGGCTTGTGATCAATATGAAAGTTAGGTCTAAGGTATTTACTGATTCCATGCTTAATGTTCTTTTATAACAGGGGCCAGATATCATAAAACTATTAAGCAAGAGATCTCACTGGTGACAAAATCATCTCCTAAGCAGAAAGTAGCTGGGTACCAGTCATGTACAATACAAATCACTTGGGCTTGTAACCAGGGGCCAATTTCATGGCGCTGGTTACCTAAGAATTCTGCATTGAAGGAGCACTGTAAAGTGTGTTTTTCCATGGGCTGTAGCACGGCATAAGCTCAGCATTCCATGGTAGTGTCAAGAAATTGGGCCCTGCACACAGTTTCACTTTTCTATTGACTGCGCTATTTGGCGCTTACAATCACCGACCTCGATACGCTAGGTTAGCGACAAATTCTGAGCCAGCCTTATTACTAGAGAATCCTTAGTTTTGTAAAAAATTTGCAGATGCCATCTCAGCTTAAAATTGTTTTTAAAACTGAAAGTGTGAGAGCCAATGCGTTACCTCGCAGCATCATGAATGTGTTTTTGGTTTACAATCATCACGATACGCCCAGACATCGCTAATATTGTTCATTTTTTAAATCAACTTTTTCAATAAAAATGTCAACAAAATTTTTGTTTTGTTTTGGGATTTTATGTTAACATAAGAAACGTTGGAAAATTTCAATTCTGGACATGACTTTTACATTGACCTCTTTGGGTGAATTGAAGTAGGTCAAATCTTGCTGCCATTTGCGGCCGCTACGGGCATTTTGGTACAAGCCCCTTGTGGCCGCTATGGTCTCTAAAGGGGTTTTATTAACTACTCAGCGCTAGGACTCGACCATAATTTTATCATATTCTACCCATTGGCCTTGGGCTCCCATTATTAAATGACTGTGAGCATTTTCAAAGCAATACAGAGGTGTATAAGGGAAGTGTCTGGGTTTGACTTTAACTTTTTGAAGTGACTAGCCAGCGAGACCAGTTAGCTTTTCATTTCACTTGATATGCAGCTTTTTTTATTAGTCCATATTTCATATTGATAGGGATGCTTATCAACACTGAACTAGCCAGCTGGACCACTTGGAGAGAATTCTGACTGGTCCTTGAGGTGTTTTAACTAGTATTTGGCCAGCTGTTAAGGGAGACTCCTGGGTGATTGATGCATTTGTATGTCTTTGAAAATGTTGATTTGTATTGTACATACAGTGAACAAAGTTAGAAAATAACCTTGATAAGTACTAAGGTCGGTTGGGTCCTTTGTTTTGTTAGACAGATGTAGTATCCCAGTACTTCCTTAGAATATAATAAAGATTTGGACAACTCCTGATTACAGTGTTGGACACACAGTAGGAACAATACAACTTTGAGGAATAACTGTTTGTAATTCAAGCTTACATTGTAAAAGGTGTAAGATTTAAAGTTAAAGTACAGGGTTGGTAATCATCAAATTAATGATAAATGAATGATGGTCGGTTTCAGTCTGCAAGCTTGTCTCTTATAAAGTTTACATGCATACCAGTGCCAATCCGGATAAGTTGTTTCCATCTGAAATACTATGGAAGTACTATTTGTTCCTACTGAATGCAGAAAGCCAATATTCTCAATGTATGGATTTAATGATCGCACCGAGAATAAAGAACAATTTGATTTTTTGTTTTTGTCCCTACGCTAATGTACGACACAACAATGAATACTTGGCATTTGCCAAGTCCTTGGGGGGAAAAAAAAAAAAAAAAACAATTCCCAGGCTTCAGGTGGTTGGATTCCAGCTTCCAATATAATGTCAACATTGCTATCATTCTGTGACGAATGAATGCAAAGTCACATAAATGCAACAATGAAAGTAATAATAATAATAATGGTAATACAATCTTGAGTTACAGATGGTAGCCATTTCATCAAAAGATAATTTTCAATGGGTGATCATGTGAAATTGAGAAGGAAAGTGAACAGAACTTGTCTTTCTTTGGTTGTACTTTCATAGACACCTTGCAACTTTAATTGTGATTATTCTGTCTTTATTACAAAACACTAAGGTACATCGAATTATTCAAATTAGAAAAGAAACAACCTTAGCCTGAATATGCAACAATGGAAAATGTTGTTTTAAGCTGGGAATTTTGGGGGAATTTAGGGTAATAAAACAAACAAACAAACAAACGCTTTCAAAACAAATCACCAGTCATGTGTTTCTTAGAAACTAGATATTGAATACTCTTCCAGACAACAATGACATGCCTTTGGTTCACACCCCTTGAGAGGCATCAAGTCTTTTGCTGTTACAGCAAAATATAATACTTACCCTATTTATAAAAAAAGATAAGAAAAGAGATTGTACCAAAAGATGTTTTTCTGTCAACTGCTTTTCCTGCACAATTTGATGCTCCAAGGTCTTGCCTAGACCAATCCTTACTTGCACGGATCCGCCATGTGCGTGTAGAGCCTAGACTTACATGCTTCATTTGTGTTGTATTTATGTATCTGTTTGGATGAAACTGTCATTACCATGACAATACAGAGTTACATAATGCTTCTATTCACTGCTGTTCCCACTTTGAGAATCTACACGCAAATGGCTGACCGCAAATGGCTGACCGCAAATGGCTGACCATGCAAAGGGCGAATAGACAAGCCCCAGAGCTACCCATTTACGGCACCTTAGTTTAAAGCAGAATACAATGCGTCAAATTGTGTAGCAAAAGCGCGTATAATAGCTAGAATCAGGAAAATTATTATGCATCAGTGCTATATTTTGTGAAAAAGTTAAACCTATATGGTAAATATCAAGTATGTTGTATGTATTTTGAGAAATGCTTATTTGTTTTATGACAAAACAGAAATATTAAAATGAAAAAAATGTAAGTGTCAAAAGAAAAAGTTTTTGAGTCATTGCTTATTTTAAGATTTTTTGTAAGAGTGTTTGAGTCATGTTGTTTAATCAGCATGATATTTTTTGCATTTTTTAAAGATGCATTCTAAAGGGTTAACTTGAATCAATTTTGTACCGTTGCAAAGCTGTCTCCTTCGTCAACCATAACACAAAAAATAGAACAATGAACAGCTTTGTATTAGAAAAATTGCGTGTTATGATTTATAAAGAAACCATTGCTAATAAAAAAGGAGCTAGGACTCATTCCCATACATGTACATATTGTTCATATACAAGGACATTCTCCAACATACAATCTTAATTAAGTGAATTGAATTGTTACAAATTTTACATTTTGTGATTGTAAAGGTCAGAATTGTAGTCGAGTGACTTGGGTTGAGTCAGAGTCTCGAATCATTTGGTTTGAGTTAGAGTCGGCAGGTCATGAGTCATTTTACGCTTGTTTATATCATTGCAAAAATTGTTAAATGTAGTAAAATAAAGTTTATTGAAAATAAGTGATGTGTCTTGCAAGTCACCAGACACACCTTAGTCGCGATTGTCAAGTCAGTGTCATGACAGTCAAGTTTAAGTCTTTTTAGATGTGGTCGAGTCGAGTCCAATTACCAAATCGGAGTCTTGGACTACTCGTACTATAAAGGACCTTCTCCCAAGAGAGGTTCACTATTTGTTGGAAGCGGGAGGCCGGGTGAACCATACTAAATAGACCCCTTGCATCTTCCATCACAAGCTAAACAGCACCCTCACTGTAAAAGGAAGACTCCCCTATTGTTTGAGAGTTGTGCATGTCACCTCTTCCTTCCTCCATCCATGCTTACATGCTTGCACAATTCCTTTTTTTACCTCGGGGTTGGCAGCTTGTAGGCAAAAAACTGGTATGCCAAACTGATTATCATTAGGTGTAAACCCTCAACTTTGTTTAAACAATAATTTCTAGGAGGGGGCAGGGTCATGCAATTAATAGATTGTGTAATTATGACAAGTTACAGTAACCTGGGGGGTTTTGTGCTTCTACTTTTGAGGAGACTAGTCCTATTTGGCTTGGCAAGTCAGGAGGGGCCATGTTTCCTAAACACTACCCTTTTGTCAAGGCCTTCGTGGCTTGGACAGCTTCGTAAACAGCGGCAAGGCCAGCGCCACTCGTTAACAGTTACGTAAATTGCGCCCTCTGTCGATATTATTTGCTTACACACATGACATCATACCAACTGCTTCTTGCGTGAACACTTTACTACACGTCCGCCGTATCACAGACAGCTAGCAATACGCATGCTGCATTCTGCATGCATCTGATGACCAGCAAGCGAATGACATAACGCGGCTCCATAAAAATGTTGTAATTGATGACAATTTTTAGGAAACAGTTACAAAACCTTTAAAGCTGCCAACTAGATATAACTTATAAGCATTGTAGTCTCAGTCATAGGCACGTATAGTATGCAGAGATGTTCTCTGTAAATGGATTAACCATACAAGTACAGGTAAGTAAATAATGTCAATACTTGAAAATGAAGGTCGAATTTTCCATTCGGCGTTTTGTCCGTTGTTGTTGTCACCGGGCGGTCTGACACTGACTGATTTTGAACGTTAGGTTTTGGGGCACATATGGGATGTCACAATGGTGCAAGTACAAAGGGGATGGTTGGAGGATTACCTTTCTTAGACCAGTAAGTTGCATGCATTTTCTAAGTGCCAGGATAAAATGCGAATGTTAATTTCCCAGAGGCACTTACAATTGACAAAGGCTATTTCGGTAGCTAGCTAATAATATAAATAAAGTACAACAGCAAGTAAAACGCAACAGATTTTTACTTTTGGTCGATTTTCGTTTTCTTTTTTCCCAAACAGAAACATGGTCAAATTATGTCAAATAAAGCTCTTTATATGTGAAATGCAGTTGTAAAAACAGAATCATGGTAATACAATTGTACTTGTAGTATTCGCCATCTTGTTGTTAAAAGTAAAACCCTTTCCTTACCACCATAGGCAACTTTAGTCAACTGCACTCATATAGTCATACCCCTATTCCTTACCATTGGCATTGGTGACTTTAGTTGACCAAGCTCACACACACTGACTAAAAACACTCAAGCCTTGGCTCAAAGGCCATTAGTTAAAAAAACGTAGTTACGTTAGTTGAGATGATCGTCACCCTCCATTCTCTCACATTCGGGAGGGGATGGAGGGTTACGGATATCGCAAATCTATAGTTTTGTCCATGTTCAACCTCCACACCCAAATTTATCATCATTGGAAAGAGAAAGATATGATCTCTCTAAAAAAAAATAGCGCTACTACTACTAGGCAATCCCTTCAAACTGGAATGGAAGGATCCGAAATGCCAAACGTGTACATAGCGTCTTAGTTGTGTACAAAAAAAGTGTATTCGAGATTGCAGATCACACCCAGGAAACAAATACATGTACCAAGAACTTGGACATTTATTGGCCAATATATCTCAGTGATTTCTTGGTAATAAAAGAAAATTTAATAGGTAAGACATTTGCTATTACTTATTTTGCCGTATAGCAATATCTTCAAGCCTTAGAACAAAAACTTTTGTTGTATAAGAATGTGTGCTTCACGCTTGAGTGGTCAACAAATCGGTCACCAGCAGTTGTTTATGTCAAAACAATTTGGTGATGAGAAAGTTAAGGGGCAGATTTGTTTACGTCAAACATGCTTTGCGAGTTGCAGAGCTGAGTTGGGAGCAGCAATGAGTGTTCGGAAAAAAATCTGCCCCTTAAAAAAGATGGATCATATAACCTCAATTTCAAGATGACTCAAGATGGTCTGTATTAAGCGCTTTATAAATGCGAGCTATTATTATTATTATATAACCGCAATTTCAAGTGCTTACTAATTGATGCATTCAGAATAAAACAAAAACAAACAAACCAAACTAAAGCCAGTCATCTTCCCATGTACAAAGTCGTAGTTCTTCTAATTCATTATGACAAACTGTCATCATGTAGTCAACCAACTTGTATTATAGATGTACCATCATAAAGAAAAATGCGCAATTATTTGTTTGTGCTCAACTGATTGCAGAAACTACATGTAATTCATTACAGCGCTAACAAAATAACTATTTCAAAAACTGAACACTTTTACAGCAACTGCTAGGGCCTCTGCCCCATCTTGCATCCATATTGAACTCAGTCAAGACAACATCGTGGGATCCTAGTGCTGCAGCATGTGCCCTCAGACACATTCGACAACAACGCAGGAAGCAGTCAAGTCATCAGAACAATGCAACTGATCTAGAACTACTTGAGGAGAGTCTACAAAATGTGAGTGAGCACAATCTGAGAGGCTGAGTGTTGTTAACTGGTCAACTATTTTGGGGGGTTTTGTAAAAGGAGTTATCCGCTTTACCTCAAAAGACTTGCATGGTAAAACTTGAAGCTGTGCATGGTGGAGACAAGTGGTGAAGGTACATGTAGGTTTGCCGTGACACCATGTAAATAAATTTATTTACATGGTGTCAGCCGTCAGGGCAAATCTACCTTCCTTGAAAGACTTGCATGTTGAACATGATTGGTAATGACCTGTTTTGGAAAATACATCACAATCACTGTTCACGTACTCACTTTGTGAAAGAGAAGGAACAAGTAGCAGTCAGTGAGTCTTGTCCACATAATTTGTTATTTATGCCTCCGAATTTGCACTATTGTACAAATTTAACATGTTTAAATTTAACAAGTTTTTATTGTTTGTCCTACGAAAACTAGAAAAGAAAACGTACCTCTTTTAATTTGTTTTTTTACATGAATCAAATAACCTTGTAACAGCTGATTGTTGCAATACTAGAATTTGAGGGCTTAATATGCCCCAGCTTTAAGCTAGTCAGACTTAATTGTAAGTGAATGAACCCAGGCTACTACTAGTACTAGTGAAGGAGTGAGGGTTTCGCTTGTTGCTTCACATACATTACTATACACATATTTAAAAAATGTTTCCTGTTGTATAGACCATGTAACCAGTGACATCGCATGTTTACAAAAGAGCCAAAGAGCCTGGACTTCCTGCAGGCATGATTTGTACACATATCAATGCAAGAACACATGAAATCTTATATTTTATGGAGATTGCACTGTCTGATTTTTATCAACTGTTGATATGAAGAAAGGGGGCACATCTCAAAAGTTGTTTGACTGTTAATTTTTTATAAGTCTTGAATTTAAATGTCCCGTGGCTGCTGCTTCCCAGGTTGTATCGTAAACTTGGGTGTGATCCCTGGCTACACGGCAGTTAACGGTTGTATGGCTTCTGACTGGCACCCCGAACAAAGATATTGACAAAATAGGGAGACCGCCAATATAGGGCTAGATAGCTCAGTTGGTAGAGCGCCGGTACGTTAATCCGGAGGTCGTTGGTTCAAATCCCGCTCTAGTCAATTTTTCTTTGTTCAACCCCCATACTAAGTCTTGAATTTATGCGGAAATTATGACACAAATTGTAAAACTTCCGTATTACCAATGTAATATCTCGCCTGCCAGAAAGGCACTGGAATGTATTAGGTCACTATTTCAGAGCTGCCAACTCTCACTGATTCTGCAGAAAGTGCCCTAAAAATAAATCAATCTTTCCATTTTCAGATGAACAAATTTGGAAATCTCCCTGATTATAGCAACTTTTACCCTATTATATTGAATGTATTCTAAATATCTCCCTGATTGTTGTACAACATCTCCCTGATTGCAAGATGCAAATGTTGGCAGCTCTGCTATTTTTGTAATCAAAGGTTACATGGGCTATTGAGTAACTGATTATCTTTTACCATACTCTTAGATTGGTTTAAATGTGAAAGAGCTGGGTACGGCACACCTCCCTGATGCATGGCCAGAAAGTATCCTACCAAAGATCCCTGCTAGACAGAATGATGACAGAACATGGAAAGCATCACATATATCAACACACTCCTTCTTTGAAAATAGAAATGGTAAGAGACTAATATGAATACAGCGCTTCTGCTTCGAAAATAAACCTTAACCATAATATTAAAAAAATCAGAGTTGCATAAACGATTACTAAGAGTACATCTTTGTCTAGAATCTCTATTAAGTGAATTCTCCTCTTGTTGAGACTGGACCTTAACCCTTACCCTCCCAAATCGTTCTGTATCATCTTGAGCCCTTTTCAAATGACAGCAATTTAGCAGGTGTCCCTTGCTTAATTTTAGCACGGTTGTGAGATTTTACTAGTTGCACTTTGTGTGAAAGGGCAACAATGTTTAAACAGTCCAAGGTCCCTAGTGAAATCTTCTCAAAAGTTGCTAAACTTTGTCAGAGGTCCGGACCTAGATGACAAAATCTTCCGCTAGCGGAATTTTTGACTAGGCTCGTGCGTGAAGTGTGAAGGGAACCTTTGCCAAAATGGAGTGATCAGAAGGACTGAGGGCCTCGAGCCCAAATAACAATTGCTCATCACTAGATTAGGCAGTCCACTCTTATCCAAGTCCAAATGATTTAATTTGGATTGACATGGGATCGGAAGATATTGGAGTATTGAAGGAGTTAAAGAGCATGATAGTGATGCAAATTGTGACATATACGCACTGTGATTCCCGTCCATTGTGCCAGCAGAATTTACAGGAGTCGGTAAGTACTGTCATCAGACATTGGTAAAGAGCTAAGCTCCAATGACTTGCTCCAATTATTTGCTCCTTATTTATGAAGCAAGAATTTACACCACACATGGTCCATAAGAACAGACATATTTTCTTTCACTTTATGTTTAACAATCAACTGGTAAAGTCTGTATGTTTTACTTCTGTTGTCCTTTTTGTTTCAGGGTTTCCAGAGGACTTCTTACGCATTCAAGGTGCGTCATCGGTCTTCAGCCACAATCATCCGCATGTCAAGTACAGGTTAAGCACGCAGAGTAGACCACTGACAGGTAACTACTGCACTTAAAATTATGGGCAGATTTGGAGTACACTCATTGTAACGAATTGTTTCAGAATCTGCCACTTTGGGCTTTTTTCACAATTGACATTTTAGGTCTTATTTACTGAGTACAAAGGAATTTTAAGCATGCAATTCTGTTGGTGCATAGTGTTTCAGGGTTCTGCCCACAGTGGTCGGTGCCGGAAAACCCGCCCGGCACTCAGGATTCCCCAACCACCACTGCAAGAATTTTCTCTGTTTCCGACCACCACACATTTTCCAAATATTTAAATTACACTTGCAATTTCCTTTCAAAGGTTTTCAACGAAATGTAAAATTGGGTATTTACCAGTAAAAATGGTATCCGAAGCCATTCATTTTGAATACTTCCTTGATTTGAGTATATTTATATGATCTACCGTGTAACTGATCCATCTCGCAATGGTTTTCCAGGGAAACATTTTTCCACCACTAAAGAAATCCTGGGAAGAACCCTGGTGTTTAAGTATTATTCTGGTTATGAAACCACGGATGCCTTGAATGTGAACTTCATTACTGTAACTCAGAAGTCTGAGGAATCCTGTAGAGAAGGGTTCTTGCAATAAACTAGAAACACTGGAAGATAAACCCCTACTCTTCTACGAAAGTGTTCTGGGTTTTTGCGTGCACTGCTTATCATAGTACACATGACCTAGGGCTTTATGTCCCATCTGAAGGACAAACAAGCCTAAGTAACTTGCTCAAGCATCATAAACCAGCTAGGCTGGGATTTGAACACTGTGAATGACAGAACTTGAATGTGGTGCACTAGACCGCTCGGCCACGGTGCTCTATTGAAAAGAGAAAAGTCTGGTGTGTGTGCACTCAATGTGCAGCTTGTGGCCCAATGACTTTCCAATGTACTCATTGAGGTAACAGACCAATTTTGTCTGTTTGACAAAAGAGTTTTTTTTTTTTTTAATAATTTGAAAAAGCTGCTTTAGAATTTGTTCTTAATTCTTGCTATCGGGAATGAAAAGGTGCTTGCTAACTATCAAGACTGTCTGTAATTTTCACCGATGTATGCAGCTTGTTTAGCTTCAGCAGGCACGATGTTCTTCCTACGTTGGTCTGATTTCCGATTTTTGCATGGCCTCAGTCTATTTAGGTCATTTTAGTATGCCATTTAAGTAACAAACAATCTATATGCACTTCTAGATGGGAAGCATCATGCCATTTAAAGGCAGTGGATACTTTTCGTAATTACTCAAGAAATACATTACCATGAAAACTTACTTAGTAAGGAGCACCTGAGAGCTGCTGATACATCTGATCTCAGGCATATGAAGGTGCTCACACGGTTCTATGCAACAAGGGTGTTTTTTTAGGTGTTCGGGCATTCCGCCCGAAAACCTATTGTTACTGTTCTTTTTTTTTTTTTTCCACTTTATCTGAGATCCTTCTCTCGCAATTTTCGCCAAAAGTATAACTCCTAGAGACTTGAAACTTATCATGCACTTAGACCTTAGTGTATAGACGAAACCGCAACTTTTTCGGGGCGATGACGTCATCGACGACGTCATCGACGACGTCATAACATCCAAAATAAAAAATAATGAGAAAAACTGTAAATCGTCATATCTAGAGAACCATAAATGATAAATACATGATCTTTGCTTCATATGAAAGTTCAACATTTTGTTTACAACTCTTACACAGAATGTGACCCCATGTGACCTTTACTTCCGGTCGAAAACGGACGTTTAAGGTTTTTTTGGCGGAAACGTTGTATCCTATGAACCAAATATGGTACACCTTTAATCATTGTATCATCTGAAGGCCCTTGAACAGTTCTACAAATCTTTCATTAGGTACGACCCCATGTGACCTTTACTTCCGCTCAAAACCGGAAGTTGAATTTTCTTACATAAAGAAAACTCGTCATATCTCATGAACCATAAACGTTTTAGACTTAAAACTTCACAAATACTTAGACCTTTGTGTTTAAATATGTATGTGTGAAATTCGGTTTGATGATGTCATCGATGACGTCATAACAATAAATCACTGTTTAATATTTAGAAAAATCATAATTGGAGAATCACAAATGCTACATGTAAGATACTTGCACAATAAAAAATCTCTTGTCAGATTATGCAAATCACATACACAATGTGACACCATATGACCTTTGCTTCCGGTTGAAACCGGAAGTTCAAAATTCAGATTTCAAACGTTCATTTCTCATAAACCAAGAAGGCTATTGTCTTGAAACTTACTATGTATATAGATTGTAGTATGTATATGACACCCAAATTATTTTGGTGCGTTGACGTCATCGATGACGTCATAACAATTAATCAACGTTTAATATTAAAAACAATCATAATCGGAGAACCATAAATGCTACACGTAAGGTACTTGCACCATAAAAAAGCTCCGGCCGAATTGTACAAATCACATTCAAAGGGTGACCCCATACGACCTGAGATATATTTCTAAGTGAAATTGGCCATTAAAATATCAAAATCTCGATCCAATACCTTACGTGGCATGTGGCATACTACTCGCGACTGATTCCAGTGCAACGGAGTGGAAGCTAGCCTTATGTCAAGACGCTTGTTGCCTGACATTTAATTGCTATGCCATTTCATTCAAACACAATCTGACATCACTCACGAACACCTGTGTGTTTGTTGTTTACAAACACTGTACGTCTAGTCTTTCATTATTTTCTTGCAACTTCAATGACCAATTGAGCCCAATTTTTTTCACAGGCTTGTTGTTTTATGCATATGTTGGGATGCACCAAGTGAGAATACTAGTCGTTGACAATTACCAAAAGTATATCCTGCCTTTAAGCCCCAAATTGTTCAGAGATGTAAATTATTAATGGTTGCTGAGATCTACAAAAGTGCATGCGACTTTCTCATTCAGCAGTTCTCCTTTTAACTAGAAACATTCTTCACTGTTCAATGTAAAAAACTGTTAAATAACATTTCTTTGATTGTCTGCCATTCAACACGTATTTGGTGGTATAAATGGTGGTGAAATATGGGAGAGAGAAGGTAGCTGGAACTGACCATAGTGAGTACTTTGTTGAAACTCTTCCTGTAGGTTTTCAGCAGAGCAGAGGGTTTAAGACAAAGAGATCAGGAACAGCTCGTAAGCTTGCAACAACTGGACGAGGTGCAGATGAATCAATAGGGGTATTATCTGGCTTCATACAGGTAATGTCTACATGATACAATTGAGAGAAAATAGAAGTAGCTGTTGCAAACTGCTTACCAATCAGCAGGACCTCTGGTATAAATGCAAAAAAGTAGTGAGTGGCCTGACGTTTTGACTCTAGCAGAGTCTCTCTCGAAGTAAGACGAGAAAGACTGCTAGGATCGAAACGTCAGGCCATTATACAACTCTATGATGTGGGTCCATGGTGTTTGTACACCGAGGGGGCAAACGGCTCCCGAGTCGAAGCCGAGGGTACCATTTGCTCCTGAGGGTGTACAAAACCCAAGGACACTATCACAGAGTGTGCAACAATTGTTTTGTTATACCATGTTACACAGATTCCTCTTCTTTTGAGGCGATCTATTGTCATGTTTTTACATTATTACAGAGAAATTGGCACATGTTAAAGTTTAGCTGTGGTATCTTGTGAATGATACTGATTATTATTTGATGGTTTAGAAAGAGACAACTCAATTCATTTGTTCTTCCTAAAACCAATTCATTGTCAAGTAGGTGCATTGTAACAAAAACTGTTTTTGCTGATACTAGTTTATCAGTTGTTGGTTTCATGTCATTACACGTTTATGCACATAGCCATCCCATATTATGCTTGTTTTCAGGATTGGTATGGGAAAATTGTTATTATGTTGAATTAAGTAAAAAGTATTATGTTGGATTAAGAGCTTGTGTTTGGTCAAACCTGTTAGTTCCCTGAAATTATAGTAGTAAATGTTCAAAAACAAGATATATCAAGTTTTTTTTGAAAAAACAAAAACATTGGTTATTTTGTTTTGATACGGGCATTAACAAAAAATCTGCCACATGTTATCTTGTTTAGGTTTTACTGATAAAATCTTAGTATCGTTTGCTAAAAATTAGCACACTTGCTAATCATCCCCTGGAAACAATGACAAGTTAAACAACAAACAAACAAGAGGAACATAAATGTGATGCGATCAAGCTACATGAGTCTTTTGTCGACCCTTGTCAATTTTGTTTTTTTAATCTATTTGAAAGAAGTACAATCTCAGCTTTAAGGATATGAAAACCCCGTGTTGATATCACCTTTAGTTCAAAAGTGATGGAAGTAAAAACACCAAGAGATGTATAGAAATGTACACCCCTGTCAACGCAATTTGGCCTGTTATTCAATAATGCATTTACCGACAAATGACTCATTTAGCTTGACTGCATCACAAATATCAAATTCCTTTCTGAGGCCGATCCCCTTGCCATATGATTAAAGCTTCTGATAGACTTAGGAACGTTCTCCTTTGAAGCATCAACAGTTTTCAAGCTTTCATTATTTGTATTTTTGCTTTCAGAGAGTGACATCAAAAGATCAGTCCAAGCTGAGTGACAAGTTAGAGACGGCTCTTGCCTCTAATGAGTCTAATGTTTCTGATACTGACTCCTTCAAGATGGGCTTTGTGGAGGGCTTCCTGAAGGGTAAAGATGAACCTAAGAAGTCGGATCGATTCAAGAACTGGACCACAGTTCTTATCATTGGTGTGCTTGTCTACCTCTACTTCAAGATGGTATCTGTATTTGGTGAGTCTTCATTGTCGGACAGGTCATCTTGAGCATGGTTTCTGTGTACCACCTCTCACATGTATCTGTACTCTTCATTAATTAAATATTAAAGAGGGGCTCCAAGGTCAAACTCAGTTTTGTAATCCACTCATTTTCCAATAGATAGAGTCCTTATGAAAATGGGGAAAAAATTGCAAGGCTCCAACCTCACGTTAATATGGTCAAAAATGTCACTGTGTTTGATACCATTCAAGTGCAATTTTTGTCAAAATCCAAAAACGTTCGATGTCACATTTCAAATATACGGTTTGTACATTTTTTATAGGGAAAATTCAATTCATTCTTGAATTCTGATGATATTCAATCAAAACTGCATTAAATTTGAGCTTAGGACTGGTGCGGAAGTTCCTCTTTGGAATGTACAGACCCATTTGTTTTTGCTGTCCAATGACATCGTGTTTCAAACTTAACTCTGAAAGACTATCAAATGAAATGATTTTGTTACACCATTTTAACGTGAGGTTGGGACTTGTCACTTATCTCCCACTTTCATGAGGCCTCTATCTACTGGAAAAAGAGTGCATCACAAAACTCAAGGTGACCTTGGAGCCTCTCTTTTAAACCATGGTCCATGGTAACTCCACATACAATCTCTTTTGTGAGTACGTGTTGTTTGCTTGATGTGAAACGGTGGTTTACACAAAGCTTTTATGAACCATGCTCCGTTAGGCATCAGAAGATTGCTGGATTCCAACTGAGAGATACGGTAAATCATGGGACGATATTTTGTCATTAGAATGAAAAAGAAACCTGCTGTTGGATTTTGTCAGATTAAAGACACTGGACACCTTTGGTAATTGTCAAAGACCAGTCTTCTCACTTCTCACAAACCTGTGAAAATTTGAACTCACTTGGTCGTCGAAGTTGCGAGATAATAATGGAAGAAAAAACACCCTTGTCACACGAAGTTGTGTGCTTTCAGATGCTTGATTTCGAGACCTCACGCGTGAGGTCTCAAATCAATTCAAATATTTTACTGAGAAATTACTTCTTTCTCAAAAACTATATTACTTCAGAGGGAGCCGTTTCTCACAATGTTTTATACTATCAACAGCTCTCCATTGCTTGTTACCAAGTAAGTTTTTGCTAACAATTATTTTGAGTAATTACCAATTACGATAACCCTTTTGTGATGCTTCCATAGCACCTTAACTTTCAACATAAAAAAATCTTCATCCTTTGTTTTTGTTTTATCATTGATATTGCATAGAATGTTTCAAAAACATTTTGTAAACTTCAATGTTTTGATCAGTGTGCTTTGATCGTCTTCAGGAGTGCACTGATTGAAACGTGGAGTTGTTAAACCACTGACTCTTCTTAGAACCACCACAGCTCATTAGAGATTTGTTGCATGGTGTCTCCGCGAACTTCACTGGATTGTGTCTTCACCATGCAAAGTTTCAAATCCGACTTGATAGACTGTGTCCAAATTCAGCATCTGCTGCTGTGGCTACAGCGTATGCCAATGTACGGCTACTCTAGCCACAGTTAATCAAGCTGTCAAAGCTTTGACTCTCTTTGCTTATGTAAACTGGTATTCATGATGTTTTTTTTTTTTTCCATGGTAGCTCGCGTATCCATCATGGGACCCGCAAATGTAGACAGCATGAATGTGAAGGATGTTAGCTTTGATGATGTTAGAGGGGTAAGAAACCATCTATTTCAAGTACTTTGTTGAAGCTTTCCACATATAAGTTACTTTTGTTGTTCCTATTTGGGAGCAAGCATTATTTTGATCCACATCTACACTAACACATTTGAAGCTGCTGGAATTGTTGAGGGAACGTTGTGATGTTGACTCTGGTGTTGCTCCCAACTGCATTTGTGTACTTGTTGTTCGTATAAGAACTGGCCTTCAGGTATGTGGACACAGAATCTGATTTGGAAAGGGTTTGGGTTATTTTCCTGTGGTTAGAGACACTTAACTTACAAAACCAACTTGGCATCGCTAAATGTTTCAAATTGAGAACAATTTCTCAGAACCTCCTTTAAGTTCCAAACCTGTCTCCATTTAATCCAGTTCAATAATAAGGGATTCCAAAATAAAGAGAGACGCCAGAGCTTAAATTTGGAGTGAAAATCCACAAGACAGCAGGGCTTGCAGTTTAAAAAAGTTTACTCTACTAGAGTTTATGTTAAGACCAGAGTTGAAATGACAAAACAGTTAAATGCCTACATAGTTTAACATTTGATCTGTTTGAAGTTGAACATACACTAAGATAAGATTCTCATTTGTACTATGGGTAAGTTTTTTCAACACTCAACAGAATTGAAAGAGCTTTATCAGACTGAAAGTCATTATTTGAACAAAAACACAAGACTGCCGGACTTATCCAGTCATGAGTGTACTGGCCTGGTGTTAAAATCACTGGCCTCGGGGCTGCAGTCCAGTGTAATTTTGGAGCCCTGGACTGTGAATCTTAAACCACTGTATGCAGTTTGTTTGATTTCTTCATTGATCTTTATCTTCACCTCTGTGTAGGTCGATGAAGCAAAGAGTGAACTTCAAGATATTGTGAATTACCTAATGGACCCTGATAAATACACAAGGCTTGGTGGCAGACTGCCCAAAGGTGAATATTTGATAAGTCCTTCACATGTCTTACACTCCAGCTTAGCATGGAGGTAAACATGTTAGATGTTTAGGAGATTAGTTGAGGTATTTATTTAGTTGACTAGATTGTCTGTATTGCTCACTTGCACTGATGTCACATGAGGCTACTTACTGTCTTCCCATGGTATGTTATTTTGGGAGTCAAAACATATGTAAAGATTTGGAGCGCATTAACCCTCCTACTCTCAGTGACTCTTGGCAACATTTTCCAGTGAGTTGACCAACCATTTGAAACCATTCGACTGCCAAGGTTGTGTACGGTGGCACATCTGTGCACAGAACTAACTGTGTACTGTGTACATGCATTCCCTCATGGTATCATATTGCAGGCTGGCATAGTTTATCTATCATTCAAAACCACAGTGAATGGTATTGAATGGTCAGACAGCAAGAGGGTTAACTACTGGAGCATTGCCTATATTTCATACTACAAAATAACATGTGAGGAATCTGGCTCTTAAAATGGCTTAGACAAGATTGATCATGTGATGATGTCGGGTGAATTGGGTCAATGCACTGAAAACCAATTGTTCTCAGGATTTCTCACTATTAGTGAAAAACATAATCATTAATATATTTGGAAAACGAGCGGTAATTTGAAGAAAAATAAAATGGAAAGGCTTGTCTTCTAATATTCTAGGTAATTGTATATAAATCAATTGACAAATGTTGGAATAACCAATGTTTAAAATAGGATTGAGAGATTGATGCGCATCATGACAGAAATGAAAAATGTTGTAAAAACTACGTTAACACTTTTAGTAAAGGTGGAGAAGTTGAAATTAATATTGAAGATTAAGGAATGGTCAAATGTTAGACATATCACATCCATGTCTTTGGAAAAAAAAAGAAAAAAAAATGGACATTATTGGAGGATTGAGACCCACATGCACACTTTCTTGACAACTTGGAAATGGGAACATCTATTTTTGTTAAGGGTGGTTTTTAAACTAATTGGTCTCTGGAGGGGCACTACACGTATAACTTTGTTGCTTTTATCTGTATTTTCTGTCAGGTTTGATGCTTGTGGGTTCACCAGGTACAGGAAAGACCCTGCTAGCCAGAGCTGTGGCTGGGGAAGCTAACGTACCATTCTTCTATGCCTCAGGATCAGACTTTGATAACATGTTTGTTGGCTCAGGTGCTAAGAGAGTTAGAGATGTCTTTGGTGAGTCATATTTATTTATTTATTTATTTATTTATTACAGCACCAATAACAAGATGATTAGGAAATAAGAAAAAATGTTCAGTTGTAGATGTGGGAGGGAAACCCCAATGGGGAAAAACCCACACAATCAGGTAGGGACTGAAAACCCAATCCACATGCAAGGCTCCGGTCCGAGGAGGGAATCGAACTGGGGTCCACAGAGGTGAAAGGCAGAGAAAGAAACCATTGTGCCAACCTGATCCCCATATGAAATAACTGGTGAAAATGTGTGTTACCTCACACATTTGTTGCTTTCAAATGACAGATCCATGGAGTTTGATATACAGTGTTTTGTATGGCTTTGAAATGTGTTAGATTAACACAGTTCCTACCCAATACAGTAGTGTTTAACATACTTGTATCAAATTGTAACCAATATGTACCAAATCAAGAGGTTGCAGGTTCAAATCCCACTCTAGTCAATTTTTCTTTGTTCAACCCAAAATTGCATTGATATTTACCCAGTCAGTTTCCCTTGTGGTTTGTTGCTTGACAATTGAAATAAAAAGTCGCAACCCCTTAAATTGATCTCTGTCCTGCCGCTTCCCAGGTTGTATTGTAAACTTGGGTGTGATCCCTGGCTACATGGCAGTCACAGGTTGTATGGTTTCTGACTGGCACACCCGAACAAAGATATTCACAAAATAGGGAGACTGCCAACAAAGGGCTAGATAGCTCGGTTGGTAGAGCGTCGGCCGATGCAGACTCATCCACTTTAGTCAATTTTTAAATTGTTTCAGATGACAGATCATGTAATTTTAGGAGGGAGGGCATCTTAACATAATTGGATAAGTGCGCTGGAATGCCTGTTGAAGGTTACTCTTATAAAATGTTCATTTTATTATTACAAAAAAATATGTGCCATTCTCAACTCGGCATGTCACCAAATGTTTGCCATGTAGAGACTATTTTTTTTGCAGTGCATCAGGGGGAAAAGTGCGGATAAATCACAAAATACACACAAGATTTGTTGAACTAGTAATATCCGTTTAATTTGAAAAGTTCAAGTTTAAGGGGCTGTATTGTCATGGGCGTGCCCTCTCCAGGATAGAGGGAGGGTGCGCACGTGCAGTAACTGGGTGAGAGTTTATATTTCCATGTACAGCCACACGCTGTAGGATCATGATGACACAGCCCCTGCAAGTTAACCTTGAAAACTAAAACTTTCTTTAGTTTTCTTTGTTGGCATACGGGTGGCGATAACATTTAAAGCACTAAACGTAAGTTTTTGCAAACATTGGCCATTACTGCTTGTTGACGCCTACTTTGAAAATCTCTTCTCTTGAGCAAACTCCCGGTGGCACACTGGATTCTTCATTTAATTCCCAAGATTTCTTGCCTTCTTGGGTCAACCCCCCCAGTAACCAAATCTTTACACCTCGGTGAAAAGAAAAATGGGTGCGAATACGTTTATAGTCCAAGAAGTGTCTGTCAAAATATGTGTTTGGTTTGCAAAGCGTATCCACCACTCCTCTTGCCGTAATACTTGCATTGACAACTGTTATTGATGGTAACATTGATACTGTTTCAGCTGAGGCCAAAGCAAGTGCCCCATGTGTTGTCTTCATTGATGAGTTAGACTCTGTAGGAGGGAAACGTGTAGATTCTCCTCTACATCCCTATGCCCGTCAGACTATCAACCAGTTACTGGCAGAGATGGATGGTTTCAAACAGAACGAGGGGATTGTGGTCCTTGCTGCCACCAACTTTCCTGAGTCACTAGATCCGTAAGAAATTTGTGTTTATTATTGGAAGAAATCCAAGTCAATTTAGGTGTGTAAGTAGATAGAGTGCCTTCATTCACGAGTAGTTTTTTGTTTATCAGAATAAAACTTAGTAACTTCAGAAGGAGCTGATAGCAAAGCTGAATCATTCCTCATTGTTCTCTGGGTTCAGCTCAAGATACTTAAGCTACGCATTATTGCACAATGTCTTTTGAAGTTTCATGTTGCCATTCTGATGCAAACTCAAACCTTTGAGCTTCATGTTGTGCATTTATCAATATCGTGAAGAGGGGCACTAACATCATGTAACAATGGCCTTGAAGAAGAAGAACGAGTTTGTAAAAATGCTCTCATACAAGTCTTTTTAAAATGGAGATTTTAAAACATTGTTTTCTTAACTGTTTGAGAAAACGTACCCGTTTTAGAAAATGAAGAGAATATCCTTTTGATGTTGCGAATGTACAGCTAGGCAAAATGCCGTGTAGCAAACACACGCACATGTATCCATGATGTAACGTTACATGTACGCATTAAGAATGTGCAGCTTGACCTCCCTAATGACAAAGTTTGCTTCACTTTCTCATGTTGTAAGTTGCCATATGCAGTTATTTACTTAATTTTCAAGTATATCAACGAGATATTATCCTGACACAGACTGTCCCATCTACAACAACAGTAAGATAAACTATTGCTAACAACATTATGTTTCATGTGTTTGATACTGAAGGGCTCTGACAAGACCAGGTAGATTTGATATGAAAGTCATGGTCCCTAAACCAGATGTCAAAGGTCGGACAGACATCCTGAAGCTGTACCTGTCTAAAGTCACTCAAAGTGATGGTAAAGTTTAATCAGTTATTCATAAATACCTGGGACAGTTTATCCATTCTGATTGGACGAGAGGACATCACGTGGGGGTGTTTAAACGGACGATATAACAGCGGCTAGAAGTGTTTAAACAACTGGCAACTTTTTGTCAAAGAGGGCGCTATCACGTTTGCGCGGAGCGCGCAAATTTAGTAAGCCGCATAGTTTATTTCGCGCAAGTTGGAAACTTGTGTGCGATAGCTTGAAACTTAATAGCGCAAGTTCGAAAATTGCGCGACGCGGTTTTCTACACGCATAGAAATTCAACGCCGAGTCGAGGTGAGCTAAGGCTGAACTGTCAGATTTGTTCTCAACTTTTACAGGGTTTTTGAATATTTTTAGGAGAAAGGTATGTATGAATGGGAATCAAAGTGTGTTGAATCGGTTTTAAACTAGTGTTTAAACCCGCCGAGGCCTGGTTCTTGATAATATCACCTCGACTTCGTCTCGGTGATATTATCAAGAACCAGGCCTCGGTGGGTTTAAACCAGTAGTTTAAAACCTCTTCACCACACATTGATTCCCTTATTATAAGTATTGCCACAAAGTGAAGGTTTAAAGTTTGCTCGGCCCCAGCGGCCTATCCAGGACCGCTGGGATGGGCTAATCAGCTTGCACAGATTCTTGTTCAGAAAGTACGTCATGCGTGCAGTGCCTGCAGTGTCAGTGTGATGCATGATGGGACTGAGCATGGGACTGAGCATTAACGTTAACGATACGTTTGCCCATCCCAGCGCCTTTGGTTTTAAGGCAAGGCGCTGGGGACGAGCGAAGGTTCAAAGTAGACTTTCCTCTCAATGGGAGACTATGGAACACTAGGTGGCAGCAGACATACCAGGTAAAATTCCATTGTTTACGTAGTTCTTAGTATGCGCATATTTCTTACTGGGTAAGTCTGCTGCCACCTAGTGTCACCAATAGCCTCTCATTGACCTTTTTAGTAAGTCTGCTGCCACCTAGCGTCACCAAGTCTCTCATTGACCTTTCTATTGTTGATAAACAAATGGTGCTGGTTGGCATGGACGACTGAATGTTGGCAAAACTTTCAATTGTGTTAATAGATGTTTTGACCAAATTCAACATTTCTGCTAACTTTCCAAACAAATTTAACACTATTTCTGAATATTTGTGTAACATTGCTACAGACTGTTGTATCTGTTTTTGTTTTGCATTTATGGCTTCCCATAGTTTTCCACCCTTAGTTGGCAAAACTTGGGCTGTGACGTTGCAATAGAATAGTAAAGATATTTTTGGCGGTTAAATAACAACCAACATTACAAATAAACACAAAATGATCACTAGAGCCAACACTCCAACAAAAGAGATTTTACACACGGTTGTACCCGCAAGTTTACTATTTATATTTATATTTATAGTTGCCCTTACACATGATCACTATTGTCAAAGTGCATGCTAGTGTATGCATTAGTGTATGCATGTCCACTCACTTGTTAAGCTCTCATCTAACATTGTTATCATGTAGAATGTTTAGGCTAGTTTTTCAGTACTTTCAATCTTTGTTCATCATTGTTGAGGAAACTTCTACAAATTAATGTCATGGTATGTCGGTTTTGTCATCTAGAAAGAATGGAATACATTCTGTATTTAAATATTCTTTATCTATATGGTATACTACTGTATGTTTCCCTGCAAGATCTTAATTTACATATCATCCATATTCAATAAACCATCACCAAGTTGATTTAACATAGCGCTGCACAGCACAAATGCACGTGACATTTGCAATCCGCCCTATCCAGGGCAGTAATGCATTTAGGAGAGTAAAGTATAGAAGAACCAAAATATTCAGTAGTATTCTTGATGTTGACTCCTTATCAGGTAGGCATAACAGCATTGTATATACGATGTGACCTGTGACATCACATGTTTACAAAAGAGCCACAGAGCCTGGACTTCCGGCGGGCACATTTGTACACAGCTCAATGGAAGAATACAACAAATCTTATGTTTTATGGAGATTGCACTCTCTGATTTTCCTCAACTTTTGATATGAAGAAAGGGGGGACATCTCAAAAGCTGTACAGCTGTTGCTTTTGTAAATTTTGAGTTTATGTGAAAATTATGACACAAAATATAAATTTTCCCATTGAGCCTGTGTAGCATCTTGCCGTCAGGAATAGCATAATAATTATACGAGGTCACCACTCTGTAAACAAATGTAACATGGTCTATAGCAACAACATTTAACAGTAAGTTGCGTCCCAGTTTTGTAACGCATTACCCTGATTATTTTCTTGCAGAAGTTGATCTGGATGTACTTGCAAGAGGAACAATAGGGTTCACAGGTAAGAATGATTTCTTGGGATGGTGTATTGCCCCCCAATCTCGTCACCATGGGTGTACAGACTTGCTGGGCCATTTTTCCCTACATGCCTTGCTTGATCATGACCCCTGAAATTGTCTAATTTTAAATGTGCAAATAATCGCCACAGCTGTACCAAAGTTTTTGGAACATAAGCCGCCCAGAATATAAGTCATGGCACCTAAAAATGAGTACAACAAGATTTAGACTTTGATGTATAAGCTACTCAGAATATAAGCTGCAGGTACCGGTACTCTGTTAGCTTGAAAACCAAAGTATGTACGCCTCGGCTTACATTAGTAAAGCCTTTTGTCAAGGCCTTCGTGTCTTGGAGCTGCGATGCCAAGCGACTGAAATGGGAGACCACACCTGCGAGTGGCGCAGCCACGAGAGCTTTTCCAACTTGTTTGCGGTTTCTTATGTGTTTCTTTATAATCTCGACTTTTGCTACCCGAAACGGTAGCAAAAGTCCAAACCAATCAGAAGTGCATAACGCACGTTTCATACTTCATGAATAATTCATTACAAAAACCGCAAACAAGTTGGAAAAGGCCCTCGTGGCTTCGCCACTCGGCTCGCATGTGTGGTCTCTCGTTCCAGTCGCTCCACTGTTTACAAAGCTGTCCAAGCCACGATGGCCTTGACAAAAGGCTAACATTAGTAAGGTCTGCAGTGGATTCTGCTCAGGTATACATGTAGAAGGCGGATTTGGAGGGTTAGTGAAAGTTAAAGTTAATTTACAAGAACATCGTAAGTCTGGTATTTTTGGTTGAAGCAATGGAAATGCTTTGGCTAACATGCTTCAGAGAAAACGTTATCAAGTCACTCCTAGTGATTGACAAAGTACAGTGTTCCCACACATGTTGTTGGTTTGCATTCCAATTATGCAAAGTTTCACATTCTAAAAAACAGCTGTTAACATTTTTATTTATACTTTTTGATTTTGACTTGGAGCAATCATTCTGTGTAAGCTCTGGTTTATGATGTTTGCTTGTTTATGAGAAAGTATTGAAAAACATAGTTCAGGTTTATGTATACAATAATGCATTTTCTTGTAAGGTTATTGTCTTTTGTGAAGAAAATGGTAAGAAGTTTGTACAGTAAAAAGTGTTCTTTAATTCCACCAAGTTATGTATTTCCTTCTTTAGTTACATGTTAACGACATCAAATTTAAACTATGTGCCTTTTACTCACATTATATGACACCTTTATTGTGAACACCGACCTTTAAAAAAAAAAAATATTGTGACTGGAATTTTGTCTTGATTGCAGGAGCTGATATTGAGAATCTAGTAAACCAGGCTGCCCTGCAAGCAGCTGGGCTCGGCAAAGAGGCAATAGATATGGAAGATCTGGAGTATTCTAAGGACAAAATACTCATGGGTAAAGAACTAAAACTCCTCTGTTAACAATTTACACAGTACTTACCTTAATGCATTGGGGATAAAGAGAAATATTAATTAATTTTCCTCACTCAGATGTAAGCTAAGCACTGTATAGATGGATCTATTAGGAAAGTTCTGTGGTCGATTTCACAAAACTCTTCCTAACTTAGGACTAGTCCTATCTCTTAACATTGCCTAGGACTAGTTCTAAGTACTGGTCCTAACTTAGGACTAGTCCTATCTCTTAGCATTGCCTAGGACTAGTCCTAAGTACTGGTCCTAACTTAGGACTAGTCCTATCTCTTAGCATTGCCTAGGACTAGTCCTAAGTTAGGAAGAGTTTTGTGTCTGAGTTTTTTCCCTGCCATTAGTGGGATGCAAATACACTCAGCTGTCATTTTTTTAAACACACCACAGGCATTGTCTGAGCAGTGGTTTGGTTTGGTTTGGTTTGGTTTTGCGATGACTTCAGAGTGCACATAAATTCTATCAATCTTGCATCTGGGATAAAGAACATTATAATTAATGGTTTTTTTTCAACAGGCAAATACTTACAAAAAGATGTACCGATTGCCAAACCTGTTATACATTGATAAATCGTAGATAATCTGATTATTTCTTAGTGTTAGTGTTTAATCCGATTATTTCTTGGTGTTAGTTATGTTGTCATGTTTTGCATTCTGTTTTTTTCCTTCTCTCCACAGGGCCAGAGAGGAAGAGTGCTCAGGTTGATGATAAGAGTAAAGAGATTACAGCTTACCATGAGAGTGGTCATGCCCTGGTTGCATACTACACTAAAGGAGCTAAGAATATTAACAAAGCTACCATCATGCCAAGAGGACCAAGCCTGGGCCATGTAGGTTGATCAAGTAGGATGTGGAAATATTGCTGAAGTGTATGCAAAGGTCTTGGTACAAAAAACAAAAAACTTGAAACTATGATTATGTAACTGTGATGAAATTTGTACTTTTTGTTTTTTATGTTTTTAGCAAACATGTGATCAAACAGAGGCTTCTAAAATTCCTCATAGTAGGTGCTAGATAAATGGGTCTCATAATTCATAAACTTCACAAACCTATCTGGTAAAAATAAAACGCCTGTAGATAAAGTGCTATATAGTAATTAGTTATTATTGTTATTTAATTTCAACACAGCATCCAAAAGAAAGATCACAATTTCCTTTGGGCCGGTAACTCTTTGAGTTGCGCTACGTCCCATAGACTTAGATTTCAAGGGTCTTTCTTAGGATCCTCGCTGTTCCCAAAAGCGCCACCTTCTGTAATAGATCTATCCTCACACTCACAGTTGTCCCTATATCAGCTAGATGTTTCCACAGTGCTTTGTGAATGGTGCAAAGTGTTCCAACAAACTATTATTTGTATTATTAATATTAACCCTCCTACTGTCAATGACTCTTGGCAACATTTTCCAGTGAGTTGATCCATTTGAAACCATTCGACTGCCAAGGTTGTGTACGGTGGCACAACTGGAAACTAATCGTGTACTGTTGTACATGCATTCCCTCATGGTATCATATTGCAGGCTGGCATAGTTTATCTATCATTAATAAATACCTCGGAGAGTTTGTGCATTCTGATTGGTCGAACAACTAGTCACGTGGGGGTGTATTAACATGTGATATAAAGACCGGCTGTGTATTATCAAATAAATGGCCCTGAACTAGCACAATGATGTGTAAAAGTTATATTTGCACCGTGCTTGTTGTGCGGAAACTATCAAAACTGTTTTCTTTGCGCGTATTGTTTTTGGTTATTTTGACGCCGCATGTACGCGCAAACCACGCGTATGCATAGAGGCGCAGACAATGTATCATTTTAGGCAGCTGGTATGCCATGAAACCACGCAAAAGTTGAACAGTAATGGCCCTTGAACATGAGTGGAACATTTCCAGATTAAGTTGAAAGAAAAATCACAAATTCTGATGATTATTACCCTTTTTCTTTGTAAAGGTATTTATTAATGGCAATAACAGTGTGGGAAGCCGGTCTTCACTGCGTGGTAATGACCTTGGTTGGTGGCTGGCCAGCCACCAACCCGGTCATTACCACGCAGTGAAGACCGGCTCCCCACACTGTTATTCCCTAATTCAAAACCACAGTGAATGGTATTGAATGGTCAGACAGCAAGAGGGTTATTATTATTATTGTGTGTTTGTAACTATTTGAGGTTTATTTACTTGATACTTGGTTCAGGTGTCTCTCCTTCCGGACAAAGATCAATGGAATGAGACTAAGACCCAACTGATGGCCCAGATGGATATCTGTATGGGAGGACGTGTAGCTGAAGAGATTATCTTTGGGATGGAGAACATCACTACAGGGGCATCCAGTGACTTTGAGCAGGCAACGCGTATCGCCAGACTCATGGTCACCAAGTGTGGTATGAGTGAGAAGGTAAATCAGGCCGTGTCTGAATTAGCGGCTACAGCTACGGCTACGGCTAGAGTTCCGCGTCATCATGCGTTGAAGTATAGGACGTCCTTAGCAACACCCATAGCAACAGTCGTAGCCCTAGCCGTAGCCATCATTTCGGATACGGCCTCATGCTCTAGTTTTTACTAAAGTGCACAGCCACAATCATGGGTACACATTTTTTCCGCGTCCATGTTATGAACAACACTTTGAAAACCAGAGATGTAACAGTTATTTCAATGTATTTCGTAAATTAATTAACCAGCGCTGTGTGAATGAACAGTAGAAAGTACTTGAGTTTGTCGAATACAAGATCTGCAAAGAGTTACTCAATATTTATGTGTTGTTCATTTGGTGTCTTTGTAACAAAAAGTGTACCCATGATTGTGGCTGTGCACTAAAGTAAGGGATCATAGCATGAACTGTCGTACGAGGCAAAAACACAAGATTTGGCAAATTGATTTTTGTATCACTGCTGTTAACAATTGCATCAAGTTTCAGGACCTAAAACTTAATAGTTTTGTAACTACAATGATTAGCGTGACCGATGTTTCTCTAGATTGATCTTTTTGTGATTCTATGAAGTGACATATCAGAATACACCACTCTATCCATTAACAACTTTTTTGCCATTTCATAAAGTGTTGTATCTGTTGACCTATTTAACTTAGGTGTTTTTGGGCATGTTTCTATATGTGTTGGTTTTTACACAGCACTCTATGTGCATGTCTTGCGTATGTGTTAAGGAAATAATATCTCATCGAAACAGTTTTTGGGGTATAAAAAATGTAAATAAATTAAATAGTAAGCAGAGATAATAGCCAGAGTCAATGTTCATAGCCAGAGTCAATGTTCATAGCTAGAGTCAATGTTCATAGCCAGAGTCAATGTTCATAGCTAGAGTCAATGTTCATAGCCAGAGTCAATGTTCATAGCTAGAGTCAATGTTCATAGCCAGAGTCAATGTTCATAGCTAGAGTCAATGTTCATAGCCAGAGTCAATGTTCATAGCTAGAGTCAATGTTCATAGCCAGAGTCAATGTTCATAGCTAGAGTCAATGTTCATAGCTAGAGTCAATGTTCATAGCTAGAGTCAATGTTCATAGCTAGAGTCAATGTTCATAGCTAGAGTCAATGTTCATAGCTAGAGTCAATGTTCATAGCTAGAGTCAATGTTCATAGATAGAGTCAATGTTCATAGCTAGAGTCAGTATTCAATCAATGTGTATATGTTTTCTTGTGATCTTAGCTCGGAGTGATGACATACAGTGATACTGATGAGATGAGTATGGGTGTGGGACAGAAACCTAGTCCTGAGACACAGTCATTGATTGAAGGAGAAATCAGAACACTTCTTAAGGTCAGTATACCAACAGCCTGAACTTTGAGCCAGTTACTGGGCAACTAGGAGAGAAATTCTTATAAAAACAAACTAACTGACATCATAATTATTATTATTATTATTATTATTATTATTATTTATTCGGCATAATTCACAATACAATAAAACAAACAGTGAAGACAATGAATAAAATGACAAAGGAGCATACAATAGAGCCAGCAGCACATGCCAGGAAGAGAAAAAGTTAACCTAATAACTGTGGCCCGAGGGCCTCCGTATCCAATGCTACTGGCTATTACATAACATAATGTTACTAAAAATAAATATTTTATGTACAATAGAAAAATTGAAATAATTTAGTAAAAATTGCACAGGGAATAAAAGGGATAAAAACAGAAGCATCAGGCAAGGTAAAACTTCACAATGGACACCAAAAATTACCGTAATGCTAATAAGAAAAGGAAAACAGGTGAAATTGCTGATCAAGTACCAGGTCTGGAGTACGAGTATGTGTACAATGATAAAAAGCATGACAAAAATAAATAAATAAATAAATAAATAAATAAATTAATTAATTAATAAATAAAAAGTTTTAAAAAACCTGCGACAAGTCCACATAGCCCAAAGCCCAATACAAAACCCAACGGACTAAATAAATATCTGAATATAAATAAACAATGGAAATTGAAATTAAAATTAAAATAAATGAAAAAATTAATGAAGAACAAAATGAAAAAGTTAATGAAAAAATAATAAATAAATAAAATAAAAAAATAACCAAGCGAATAAATTAAAAGATAAATAACTAAAAAGAAATAAATAATTGCATCAGGGATAAAGAATTAGCCATTATTAACCCTCTGTCTAACCATTCAATACCATTCAAGTGGTTTGGAATGATAGATAAACTATGCCAGCCTGAAATATGATACCATGAGGGAATGCATGTACACAGTACACAGTTAGTTCTGTGCACAGTTGTGCCACTGTACACAACCTTGGCAGTCGAATGGTTTCAAATGGTTGGTCAACTCACTGGAAAATGTTGCCAAGAGTCACTGACAGTAGGAGGGTTAACCATTTGAAGTGGAATCCCCCCAAAAACACAAGTTCCCCCAGAAACCATAGCCACAAAACTTAAGAAAGCCCCATTCATTTTGGACAAGCTGGTTACCCATATAATGGCAGCCAAACATTCCCCCTCAGCACAATTGCCATCAGCCAAGTAATGAGGCATACCTACTGACAAAATGAGTAGGATGGCATAACAGCACATGCATATTGTCCCTTGGGCATGTATACAATGTTTTGGGGCTTGATAGTGTTTTATTGGATCTTGAGGGCCTTCATCCTTCTGTTAGACCATTTGAGAAGGGATTGTGTTCACCAAAACAAAAGTATTGCACGCTATTTACACCTACTAAACGGTTGGGTTGGCGTAGTGCCTTCTTTCCTCGCCTTCCACCTCTAGGACCCTGGTTCGAATCTCGCCGTGGGCACTATGTGCATTGGGTTTTCAGTCCTTACCTGATTGCGTGGGTTTTCCCTGGAATATTTCTCTGGGGGTTTTCCTCCCTCATCTAAAACTGAAACTTTCTTCCTTGTCTTCTCCCCATGGTGTTCTTGGCTAGTATAGTGATTAAGTTAGCTTTTCTGAGAATCCTTGGCTTACAACCAGAATTAATAAATAAAATAAATAAAAATAACCAACTTAGTACGACGGCATAACCTTGAATGTAAACTGTGAGTTCACCACCAAGAGGAGTAGTTTGCAAGATACACCATTAATCAAAGTATAATTGACAATCAAGGGAGAGAAACCTCTCTCTCTTCCCTGCACTCCAAACGCCCTGCACTCCTGCGTTAGAAAGTTTGAAAGACACTTGAATTTGGTGTACATGGCAGACCTGTTTTTTTTTTTTTTTTTGCCACAGCCAGTTGTACAATCAAGACATTTGATTTTCCCTACCTACAGGAATCCTATGAGCGCGCTAGATCTCTACTGAAGACTCATTCTAAGGAGCATCGACAACTTGCAGAGGCCCTCCTGAGATACGAGACATTAAACTCTGACGAGATCGGTGAAATCATCCAGGGGAGACAGGTCAGGATATGAACCTTGACCTGTGACCCCCATCAGCCCTCAAACTCCTCTTTAGCGCCAGCTTAACACCCGGAGATGAGCTCATCTACGAGTCGGTTATTAAGACCTGAACTTTAACCTCTGCACTATCACCTTGCGACTGTTTTTATGCCCCGAGTCGCAGCCAAACTCAAGATGGATTTGTAGGTTCTGGATATGTGATTTGCACTCCATGTAAAGATGTATATTGTGTGTGCAATTTTTACTCGTAATTTCTGGTTTTAATTTGCATGCTTGAATTTATCTTTTAAAATTTTAAGGAAAATACTTTGGTAGAGGAAAAATCAAAGCTACACTGATTAGAAACAGTAAGATTGAGCTTAAAGAAAGTACAAGTTTATCATGATGTTGTCTCGCAGGTGAAATACTTCTTCTTAGTCAATGTTTTGTTTATGTCAATCTGTATCAATGCCACAGTCTGGATTTGGGATTGAGGGATAATTTCCTTGCATTGGAAAGAGCAAAGCATAGACTTACTAACAGATTGAAAAAAAGAGTCTGAAAAACTTAAAAAGCAACAAGACCTTGATCCTTAGCACATTATATTTGACTTCCTCTTGATTATAATGAATGATGAATAAAACCCATCAGCAAACCCATTGTTCTGAAATGTGCGCATGCTCAGAATTACATAAATGATGGAAACTTAGCCGGTAAGTCTGCTGCCACCTAGTGTTAAAGTCTATTAAAGCTATTGTTGTGTGCTTTGTTAGACTGTAATATAAAGCCAAGGGACTGTAATATAGAGCTGAAGAATTCAAAGATGCCCCTTGCTTAGATAGACCCCCTTGCTTAAGGCGTCACAAGCTTGAAGAGCGCCCTCACTGAGTTCGAAAGAAGATCTATCGCTGGTTGAGAGTTGTGCGTGGCACATACGCGCTTGCTTTGTTTGACCTCGGTGATTGAAGGTTTATGCAAGGGGTCTATCGGACATGATCATGGCTTCATCACTAAATACAAGTGTCGGCTTTAATTATATTAGGAAGTAATCATAATACTACCCAAAACTATGTTTAAAAACCAATATATGTATTTTGTGTTTAGTATTAATATCTTGATGTTGATTCTGCCTCACTCTAAGGGGCAAGTGCACAACTTGTACATGTATAACTTTCTTGTCTTATCTACATTATGTCCAAGAAGCTCATTCTCCATCTTCAGCAGAAAGGAACATAACAAAGTTATTCACAAAAGTCTGGACTGGGAATCCACTTCTGTTTAACATATCAAAACAAAGTTGCCAAAGAAATGTCATATACTTCCTTACTAATATCACAGGCTCAAAACAGGCGACATGAAATCCAAAATAGAATGGGCACAGTTCAGTTGCTGTGAAGAACCACTTTCAATGGACCACATCTAGGCCCAATTACAAGAGCTGCTTAAGCAGAAAATTGTGCTTTATAATTGTCCACTAAGCCAAAAGTGAACAGGAAACCAGTCACAGATAGTACATGTGATGGAATGGCATTTTGGCTGGTAACCTTAATATAATATATTCTGGGAAGCAAAATTGTTTTGTACTTAGCTACTTTTTGTGCTAAAGAAAGCAGCTCTGTGAAATTGTGCCCTGCAAATCACTGTGATAAACAGTTGATTTAGAATTATGTGCCATTTTTAGCAAGTTTGGGTGGGTGACTAGAGTCAACTAGACTTCACGAATGCATGACTGAAACCACAAATTGACGAAAGGCCAGCATCCTTACTTGCCTCTTGTTGACTAATTTAGCTTGTGTCTATTTGTAGTTACGTATACTGGGTTTTCATGTTGAGGGAAAGTACACAGTTAATGTGTGCAAGCGTACTTGATTCAAAGTTGGAACAGGTAACATTAAACTAAAATGGTGGGCCAAACAAAATTGTGATCTTCCCACAAAGACTAAACAATTAACTCATTGTGAAGTAAGTATGCCATGTTTCTATGTATCAATGCTTAACCTAGCCCTCAACAAATTGGCACACATAGTACATTTTTATTAACGTAATTGTGAAGCCAGTGGGATAATTGCAAAGCTCTTTATCAGCATTATTGAATTAATAATTAAGTACCATCCATTCACATCAGTAGCTTAGCAGAGTTTGCCTTGATTGTCATATTTTGATTTCAATATTGCTAGGTACAAACAACTAATCTTAAATATAATCAAAATAATAATAATAGTGGGAGGTTAATCATCCTTACTAGCAGCTGAGAAGCTGAATTGCGAAGGACGCGGCTAAAATGTGTTCGAGAAGCAGGCATGCAAGGGCACCTTTGGCAGCCAGCCACATTACCCATATATGACCACAGCCAGAGATTGAAAAGGCTAGATTTTTCCGGAGGGAGGAAAATGGGAGGGCCCAGAGAAAAACCCTTGTGGCAAAGGAGAGAACCAGTGCACAACTCAACTCACCTATGGTCTTATTGGGTATCGAACCAGGGTCCCAGTGGTGAGAGGTGAGTGCTTTATGCACTAACAACCCATGTCACCTTAAATGAGTATGATTTAGTATCAAAAATAGAAAGAACCGTTACTCAGATCTTTGTTGTACTGAATTGATTGGAAACGAGCTTCCTGTTGTTTAGATGAACCGTTACTCAGATCTTTGTTGTACTGAATTGATTGGAAACGAGCTTCCTGTTGTTTAGATGAACCGTTACTCAGATCTTTGTTGTACTGAATTGATTGGAAACAAGCTTCCTGTTGTTTAGATGAACCGTTACTCAGATCTTTGTTGTACTGAATTGATTGGAAACAAGCTTCCTGTTGTTTAGATGAACCGTTACTCAGATCTTTGTTGTACTGAATTGATTGGAAACGAGCTTCCTGTTGTTTAGATGAACCGTTACTCAGATCTTTGTTGTACTGAATTGATTGGAAACAAGCTTCCTGTTGTTTAGATGAACCGTTACTCAGATCTTTGTTGTACTGAATTGATTGGAAACGAGCTTCCTGTTGTTTAGATGAACCGTTACTCAGATCTTTGTTGTACTGAATTGATTGGAAACAAGCTTCCTGTTGTTTAGATGAACCGTTACTCAGATCTTTGTTGTACTGAATTGATTGGAAACGAGCTTCCTGTTGTTTAGATGAACCGTTACTCAGATCTTTGTTATGAATATACAGCTTCGGTTTTTTTTTTAATTGAACCCTTTTAATACAAATTTATGAGTTAAACGCTTAAACCGAGATTTAATTGAAAGTTTTAAAGACACTGTAGGACACAGGACCGTTGAGATTTCCGAAGACGCCAAAATGATGAAACCTTAACTACTCATTTGTTGTATGAATTGATTGGAAGTCTTTGATACCGTTACCAGATTGTGTATGATTGATTAAATAATAACGTACTCAGATCTTTGTTTATGAATGATTGGAAACAAGCTTCCTGTTTTTAGATGAACCGTTACTCAGATCTTTGTTGTACTGAATTGATTGGAAACGAGCTTCCTGTTGTTTAGATGAACCGTTACTCAGATCTTTGTTGTACTGAATTGATTGGAAACAGCTTCCTGTTGTTTAGATGAACCGTTACTCAGATCTTGTTGTACTGAATTGATTGGAAACGACTTCCTGTTGTTTAGATGAACCGTTACAGATCTTTGTTGTCTGAATGATTGAAACAGCTTCCTGTTTTTAGATGAACCGTTACTCAATCTTTGTTGACTGAATTGATTGGAAACAACTCCTGTTGTTGTGATGAACCGTTACTCAGATCTTTGTTGTACTGAATTGATTGGAAACGAGCTTCCTGTTGTTTAGATGAACCGTTACTCAGATCTTTGTTGTACTGAATTGATTGGAAACAAGCTTCCTGTTGTTTAGATGAACCGTTACTCAGATCTTGTTGTACTGAATTGATTGGAAACAAGCTTCCTGTTGTTTAGATGAACCGTATTAACAGTCTTTGTTGACTGAAGTTGATGAAACTAGTTCTGTTTTTAGATGAACCGTTACTCAGCTTTGTTTGTACTGATTGATTGGAAACACTTCCTGTTGTTTAGATGAACCGTTACTCAATTTGTTTACTGAATTGATTGGAACAAGCTTCTGTTGTTTGATGAACCGTTACTCAGATCTTTGTTTACTGAATTGATTGGAAACGAGCTTCCTGTTGTTTAGATGAACCGTTACTCAGATCTTTGTTGTACTGAATTGATTGGAAACAAGCTTCCTGTTGTTTAGATGAACCGTTACTCAGATCTTTGTTGTACTGAATTGATTGGAAACAAGCTTCCTGTTGTTTAGATGAACCGTTACTCAGATCTTTGTTGTACTGAATTGATTGGAAACAAGCTTCCTGTTGTTTAGATGAACCGTTACTCAGATCTTTGTTGTACTGAATTGATTGGAAACGAGCTTCCTGTTGTTTAGATGAACCGTTACTCAGATCTTTGTTGTACTGAATTGATTGGAAACGAGCTTCCTGTTGTTTAGATGAACCGTTACTCAGATCTTTGTTGTACTGAATTGATTGGAAACGAGCTTCCTGTTGTTTAGATGAACCGTTACTCAGATCTTTGTTGCACTGAATTGATTGGAAACAAGCTTCCTGTTGTTTAGATGAACCGTTACTCAGATCTTTGTTGTACTGAATTGATTGGAAACAAGCTTCCTGTTGTTTAGATGAACCGTTACTCAGATCTTTGTTGTACTGAATTGATTGGAAACAAGCTTCCTGTTGTTTAGATGAACCGTTACTCAGATCTTTGTTGTACTGAATTGATTGGAAACGAGCTTCCTGTTGTTTAGATGAACCGTTACTCAGATCTTTGTTGTACTGAATTGATTGGAAACGAGCTTCCTGTTGTTTAGATGAACCGTTACTCAGATCTTTGTTGTACTGAATTGATTGGAAACGAGCTTCCTGTTGTTTAGATGAACCGTTACTCAGATCTTTGTTGTACTGAATTGATTGGAAACAAGCTTCCTGTTGTTTAGATGAACCGTTACTCAGATCTTTGTTGTACTGAATTGATTGGAAACGAGCTTCCTGTTGTTTAGATGAACCGTTACTCAGATCTTTGTTGTACTGAATTGATTGGAAACAAGCTTCCTGTTGTTTAGATGAACCGTTACTCAGATCTTTGTTGTACTGAATTGATTGGAAACGAGCTTCCTGTTGTTTAGATGAACCGTTACTCAGATCTTTGTTGTACTGAATTGATTGGAAACAAGCTTCCTGTTGTTTAGATGAACCGTTACTCAGATCTTTGTTGTACTGAATTGATTGGAAACGAGCTTCCTGTTGTTTAGATGAACCGTTACTCAGATCTTTGTTGTACTGAATTGATTGGAAACAAGCTTCCTGTTGTTTAGATGAACCGTTACTCAGATCTTTGTTGTACTGAATTGATTGGAAACGAGCTTCCTGTTGTTTAGATGAACCGTTACTCAGATCTTTGTTGTACTGAATTGATTGGAAACAAGCTTCCTGTTGTTTAGATGAACCGTTACTCAGATCTTTGTTGTACTGAATTGATTGGAAACAAGCTTCCTGTTGTTTAGATCATTTTGTTTATATAAATAAAACAAGTTGGGAACGTTTTGCATTTTAATGTCATAACAAATGGAGTGATGCCATGTCAACAATACACACAACATACCTCTGAAATTGTCACATTTTACAACTTTATTGGCAGGATTTGAAAAAACAGTTTTGCCCACAGGGCTACTTTCATATGAACAAAATGGTTTAACATTTAAAAAAAAATTAACTTAACAATCTTTAAAAAAAAACTTGCAGCAAAATTTTCACAATTAATTACTGGTAAGTTTGTTTTTCTGATCGCAAAGATGTTCGGCTGTTATCTATCAATTCATTATTTGACAGCAGTTTGAACAAAGTATTTGCTGTATGAGAAACTCCTGGACTATTTTACTATGTATTTTGTTTCATTTTTTTCAGGGAATTAATTCTGTGTAAATAATAAACTAATGCGAGAGCAAGTTGTTCTGCTTCAAATGACAAATACTTGTTTACTTTTTTCTTCTTATTTAGCATGCGGTGTTGTCAATTATAATAGAAGAAACACAGCTGGGAATTTTTTTTAAATCTTATACATCTGACTTTCCCAAATCTTCAGGTGGTGAGGCATTTCAATATATTTATATCTAGAAATCAATTGCAATTTCTTTTAACTCTCACTGATGTACCCACTCTTAAAGGAACATTACAGAATTGGTTTTTGCTAACAAAACAGTTGCTGGCAGTGTAAGCACTTTATGTAATCCACCATATACATAAACTGACAAACCTGTAGAAGTTTGAGATCGATCAGCCTACTGGGTCATGAGAAAATAGTGAAAAACCGATTACACGTTTGCATGAAATCATATAGATTTAAAAAATGAATAAAACGCTCACTGAGTGATAAACTCCAATCAGAAAATTAGTTTATTCATTTCTCATCAAATATGGCATTTCAGACAGAAATATTTCAATGGATGTTTTCTACGATCATCATCATTAGACTGTAAGTTTTATGTAAATCTGTGATCAAAAAGTATATTTTACAAGTTTTTTTCTTACCAATTCTGTAATGTTCCTTTAAGATAACATAAATTAGCGTGTCATGGTCGAGCTGTCTATAAATGCATTGGACTCCAGCTCTGGTGGCTATGTCATCGGGGAGTGGGTTTGAGTCGGGTCATGACACGGCACTTTACTTCAATTGCTTCTCTACACCCAGGAGTGAATGGCTACCTGTGAAGGCCAAATGGTTCTTTTGATTGATTCAGCTTGATACTTGGCAGCACATACTGCATGCTCCCCATTAACAGAATTCAATAAATGGCCAAGTGACCAAGGTATTAATGTTCTTGCACAACGTGCATCAGAATTTGAGGATACAGGCGCAATAAAAATGTCCTATAATTATATGTATTGACGTCATCACGCCGCCATCTTGGAGGTAAAACGATTTCAAAACAATGGAAAATACACATCTTGCTCGTGCCACGCAGGGGTTGAGCCAAAAAGCAACCTTCTTTTGACCTCTAGCCGAGGGCGCCAGACTCAAATGCCTTCATTATGTGCATTATTACAAAATTTGGCTTGGAATAAATCAATCAAATTGTTGATGCTTTCAACACATCACCATCTCTGGTGTCAGCTATTTGGTTGACTTTACAGAAGTGTAACCTTTAAATTTTTGTTCTCATGCATTACACGGTTTGGAATGCTTTATTGACCCATTCCATTGACGTCATCGTCACAATAATCTTGGTTGCGCCATTTTGGAAACCAATGTCCCTGTGTGTTATACAGTGTAGTGCTCATTTTGACTCCCAAAATGGTGAGCGTGGCAGGCGGTAGTCCCATGTGACGTTGGTTCAAGAGGTCAATAGAAGTGAACTTGAATGTGATGCTCCATGCTAAAGCCAGGCACTTCCTGCCAAAACCACACATTTGGTTCCTTTGCTCATCAAACAGATGAGAGTAAGAGCTTTAAAACAACACCTAATTGGGGCCTATACAACCTCATTCCCAGAGGTAATTGATTTCACCGCGCCATTTTTCCCCAGCATGCCTTGCTCGCTTATACCCCTGGTATTGGTAAATTAAGATGTGCCAACTGGCACATTTTAATTAGGCCTGTGGGTGATCCACTCTACCCGCACAATCAAGAATGGCATCAAGTATCTAACTGTAAGCCGTTTACGGTGACCTTGTAAAAACATGATTCATTTGATATGGAATTGCATCAAAATACTTGCATTTTGACATGCACATACTAAAACACTCTACAAGCGCTCAAAAGTTTTTAACAAGCGTGTGCGCAGAGCAGTCACTTTTTGTTAGCCAATCAGCATTGTTTTCCAGCACATTTCTACCAGGGGTTAGTGACAAGAGGCGTCAGTATGGCACGCTGCCCAAATATTATATATTTCTTAACTTATAGAATGAATTAAGAGATTAAATCACACTGAATAGATCGTACTGAATAACCCCTTTGTTGCTATGAAAGTCGCCGTCTTGTAGGGCAAACCGTATGCGCATCTAAACGCGTTCATCAATGAAGCACGCAGTGCGCAGCATTCCCGGTTTGATTTCTACGGCACACGTGCGCACACGTACACGCACACAGACGCCATGTTGTAGGGCAGGTTTTTGAATGGTGACGTCATATTCAATACGGTCTATATCAACACATGTTTTGGTTATCTTCACTTTTGATGCCACTTCACTATCCAAGAAATGCCTCATTTTTGGCGTGGAGCGACACATGTTTTGGTAAATTGTTAGTGAAACTATTGCAACATTCTTCCAGTTTTGTTTCTATTGTAACACAATTATAGATTGCTTTTCAGTTTAAATACACACTGTTGTATACTGAGCAACTGAATATACCATGCATATCTTGTGAAACAACGTGCAGCATTGCTGAATGATTAAATGAATCTTCATCAAAACTTTGAGAAAAAAAGAAGTCAGTGAACGATGCCTTTGGTAACTTTTTCTTGACGTCTATAAAAGAGTCTCCTTCTTACGTCATTAATTGTGATTTGTAATTTGGGTACTTGATGCTTCCTTGAGACTTGAGATTCTGTCAGTGTGCCATCAACACCATTCACTCCAGAGTCCTGGTGGTAAGAGTCAACAGGTTGTACTGCTGTTATTTCTGGCCTGGAATACACTGCAGGCTCCGTATCAGAGTCTTCATGAATGCCTGACGGAGCACTGCCTAGGGTTCTCTGGTTGCTCTCAGAGGTCACTGTACTATGGGATTTTAGACTTGCATCAAGCGCTGTCAGTGTTTGTGTGTGCACAATCTTGCCATTGGTATGCTGTACTGGAAGCTGAGAGAACATCTGTACATTAGACTCGCTCCCAGTGAGTGCGACAGTGGAGCCGTTCTCTGTCGAATCGTTTGGCGGTTTCTTTTTCAGAGACAAACCTCGTAAGATATCCCCGACGCCTTCGTTGATGAAACGAGAGCGTTTGCCGCTGCGTTTGGCACGGATGGAGGTCAGCAGGGCTCCGATTCCCCACGGGTGGATGACCTCTGACCTAGACTCAGGCCCTTGGAATCCTGGGAGGTCCATCTTTTGCAAAGCATGATGGGAGTGTTTGTGAATGTCTTGGAGTAGACCGTGTGACACGTTCTTGCACATGTTGAGTTCTGGTTCAAATGGGTTCTGCATGTGAAGAGGAAAGCTTGGATCTTGCTTGGGACTGGACATACCGCTACGCACCGAGAGGGAGTTACCCTCAAAATCAAACGACGTACAGAATGTGAAGAATTCATGTAGTAACTCGGCTGCAAAAATGTTCGAAAAGAAATATTTCCTTCAATAATAACACAGAAACTGTGAAGAATGTGATTTTATGAACATAATTGGAAAAAGAAAGAAATTTCCTTAGGACACCTTTTATGATAAAGCGTATCCCAGATTTTTAATGTGCCCTTGGGCTTTTCCAAATGAACGTCCATCTTGTCTTATTGACTTGTGTACATATCCATCAGCTTTTTACTGCACTCAAAATGCACTCTGCGCATTTGGAAAGTAGGTAGCGTGACAGTAAACTAGCCCTCAAGACATCATGCTTTCTAAACTACAGGATGGCTGTTACTTTGGAAAAAACTAAAGGGTGCATGAAAATCCAAGATTTATTTTGCTTTTTGTTTCTAATGCAGAGATGAAAAAAGAATCCTTATAAGATGTCCTGCTGTTTTTGTAAGGATATTAAACTTTCATATTTTTACCTGTAGTCTGTGTGTTTTCTGAAGGCACAACTGTTGTGAGGTCACCAGGAATAGTACAATCTATTCCATCAATCATACATCGATCTGAGTCAACTGAGTAATGAAATTAAATATGATTGAATTAATTAACACAAACATCGGACATCTGTAGGATGCATCCTTGCAAAATTAGATGAAACTTGGCATATTTAGTAGTAGCACAAATTTATAACTCTGTTAATTCTTGACCTTGCAATAGAATTTAAACCGATCTCAATGATTTCTGGATTATATGAAAGGCTTTTCGAAAAGTAAGACATTTTAAAACCTTTTGCAGCAAAAATGAAATCTTCAGGGTGATGATAAAGTTTGTAAAACTTGCCTCTTAACACATTTGTGTTGTTGTGTATCACGCTCATCTGGGTCAAACAATGCGGTTACCACCGACCGTTTTTACATTTCACAACAATTTGGTAATGACAGGGTTAACATGTTGACTGCCGGTCATTACATTCAGAGTGCGTTCCATACCAAATAGGTACTATACAAACAAAAAATTAACATGCACATTCTAAGGTCGATGTCCTCACCACTGCCAGGAAGCGTATGTGTTGCATGCTCAGTGATGCCAGTGTATTTAAATAACAATACAAAGCCCTTTCATTCTCTACGAGTATACTCGTAGTGGCAGAATCCGTCTAACCTGTTACTACGAATATACTCGTAGGCCGCAGTCAACGTGTTAAGCACCTAAAACTGACAAGGAATTTTAACAGTTGGTATAAACCACAAAAAAAACACAGACCAATGGAAAGAGAAGGTCAAGCTCTCACCGGCTAAAGACTGAAGATAGTCAAATGAAGGAACAACAGGTTTGGGTCTGGACTGCAGGAAGTACACCACTAACAGCGTCAAGGGGAAGTTAGTGATCCAGTACCCTGGGTTGGGGCTTGTGATGCTTTGGCAACGAGCCCAATGACGAATCATGAACACTAGAGGGCGCACTCTTGGATCCAGCTGACCGTAGATGTAAAGGAGTTCACTACTTTTCAAAGCAATTCTGCATTGAAGAAATTCCATTAAAATAGACGTGGTCAGTAAAATAGCTCATAAATAGTGAAACATTGTTTGACAGGGTTGGAGGACCGAAAAGCAAGAAATCATAGCATCTGAAACTAAAGACTGACATCTTTGACAGAGTTGAGTTTGAAAGTAATCTTTATGACCATTAATTGTTGCTTACAATCTGCAAATGTTCATCCAAGAATTGGTTTTGATAAAGTGCATAAGGCAGGAATGCAAAAGTACACAGAGGGTAACTTGAGGTTAGCCTCAAGGGTTATCCAGGGTTCAACCATTGAGTTATCATCAGTTTAAGTCTGCATCTCTCCCTCATTTAGCAGGGGACCAGTCAAAATATATTACAAACGGGCCATTGACATTGTGCCCGGTACGCTGCTTCATTAATGCAAATATTTCTACACTTAATAAAACTACGCAGTTAACAGCTCTCTAAAAATGGCCGAGTCACTAAATTACAAAAAATTATCACAATAATCATTTCAGTTTGAACCGGATTATTTATGACATTTCAATCGATCGTAGATGACTTGATCAGGACTGGAATTACACAGAAGCCATGGCCTCGGTAGCACCTGGTCTTTGCCTTAGTGCCCCTTCAAAAAGTTCCCATAGACTTCAAGATTTTCCAATGGAAGGTCCCTTTGCAAAATAAAAAATACCCTTGCCCCCCTCAAAAAGATGAAATTCCTCGCCTGTTTGCTGAAGATCTATTTTCCTTCTCCTTAATTACAAATTGCACGATCCTCATTTTTCTTGAGACACTCTTGCTCACCTATTGTCTCCGGTCAAGTCACATGACAGCCCCGTTGCATAATGACGGAACTTAACCAGCGGGCACTTTGCTTGTAGTATCCTAGACACAGACATACAATGGGGTACTTGTTTCTCTAGGTAGGACGCCAGTGTGAACAGGGTTGTCTGGGTGGCCACTCGTTCAGAAACAGCCGACTGTTGATCAAACTTTAATTTGTATTCGCCGGCTCCCTGTACACATTTAGGAAGGGAGCAGGAAAAAGAGAAGGTACCACGATGAAACTTGAGGGTGCGGCCAGTGCTACCAAAATGTAAGTTAAAGTGTTCACTTATCTTTCTTCACATTGAAATAAATCCTTGTGGTGCACCATTAGATACTACGCACACACACACAAAGTTTGTAAACACCTGCAATCGGGGACCTCCTATTGTCCCTCTTTTGTTTGTACTAACTTTTTGGCAACAGCTCTCATTGGTTTTGTACACGTTTTCCAACTGGGGACTTTTCCCCAAATGGGGACCCTATTGTCCTCTTTTGTTATAGGTCCCCGGTTTGAATGTGTATACCTACCCAAACTTACACCACTGCACTGTTTCAACAGTATGTTTGTACTTTTTGGGGGAGTGAACACAATTCCCTTCAAATGGTCTAAACCATCAGATATCATATCCTTTATAATCAATAAAACAAATTCAAGCTATGTGGAAGCTATCTGGAAGACATGATTGATATTTAGCCAGGAGTGGCTATCCTTGATTACAAGAATTGCACTCCGCAGCATTGCTCAAAATAGAAGCAAAGTACCCGAATCTCAGTCAAATTTCACTAATGTACAAGCGTGTGCATGTCCAAGCTTATGATTACTGATGTGCACTGACTGTGCTACTCTACTGCGGTGACTGCATGAGTGGTGGAATGTTTGTCTGATATCCAGGTATTTTGAGCGGAGTGCTATTCCTTGAGGGGTGGTCATTCATGAAATCTGTTTTAGTCAAAGAATCAACTCAGGGCAATTTGCCATGCTATTTGGTTTGGTCTCAATAGGGAACTTGGAACTTGGGATATTTTCGACTGAAATTTGGGGCCGAGTACCCAACATTTGTTCACAAAATCACTGTTCAAAACAATGCAACGGCACCATGCAGGGTAACCCAACTCCTGTTTTTTTTCATAAGACTCTGTCCAACTTTTAAACTGATTACCTATCTCCTAGATAACAATAACTTATCACCCAATTGTATAAAATCTGAAAAGAAATTTGTAACTGGCTTGAACAGTCAGTAAATATGAAGATTGATACTACTCATTTTGGTATTAAAGGTAAGGTAATACTTTGGTAATGACTTTGGGTAACACTTTGGTAATGACTCCAAAAACAATTTGTGTAACTTTTATCCGAAAGCCTTATTATTATAAAGATGGTAATGGTAGTTGTCTGATGTGCCCCTGTTGATTAGAAATCAAATAAAAGCTTGTAGAAAAATTTAAACTTTGATCTCCAAAACTTGCCTTGAGGTGAGTTTTGGAGATACAAATTTCCGTAGTGTCTGTTTGTAAATGCTGCGGCCAGAGATGCAGTTGGTACCCACTGTCACCTCGCTAAATGTGAATGGATTAGACTTTCTTAATCAAACTACCCTGACAGCTTTTCGCTGTTTCCTCAACAACTTAGATACTGTATTCAGCTGAAACTTTCACAGGTGACTTTTATTGTACCTTTCTTTATAATGTTGCCAACAAATCGCCATTATGTTGATAAAAACCAATCTATGATCCTACTTTTAAGGAAGAGTTGACGCTATTTTTTTGCTTCGTTTGATCTTAAGTCATTTCCTACCCACCTTCCTCACTGGGATAATTCCTTGTGCTGTTTTCCTGTCCAGGAACATGTCCATGTCACAGCTGCGTCTGCCAAAACCATTGACTGAGGAGCCAAACAGGTGCAAGGAGCAGTCTGGAAGGATCTTATGGAAGGCCTCCTCAATCAAGGAACACACTAAGAAACGAAGACGAGTCTCTGAATCGCTGAGCTCTTGCTCTTTGGTGAGGATATCTAGCTGATCTGAGACCTGATCAACACAGATAAGGACAATTACAGAAATCGGATGAAACGTCAGAATGTTCGTTACTTACTCAAGTTTTTAAATGCAAGCTTTTTTAACACCAAGTTGACTTTATTAACTGTGATGTTATTTGGTTTTACCCGTACATCGATGTGTGTAAAGCACTGTATACTCAGTACTTTCCTGAGTCCTGTGAAAAAAAATCCACACATATTACTCGGATGGGATTGCCCAGTAGCTAAAGGCAGTTGAATCCTATATTTTAGCAGCGGATACCATAACAATTTCATAGATGTTAAGTTTGCATCGGGGATAAAGAATATTATTTGGCTTTATCCCTGCAGAGGTAATGGGTTCGAATCCCACCCAAGTAATATGTCTGTGGATTTGTTTTCACATGACTCTGGAGTACTGAGTAAACAGTCACAGTGTTTTAGCCATATAATGACCTTGACATCTGACCTCAGGGTCCAACAACTATAATCTTCTGGGGGATCCCTAGACCAATCCACACACCAAGTTTGGAGTTGATATGCCAAGTCCTTCTCGAGTTATCGCTTGGACAACATTTCTTTTGTTTTGGCCACACTGAACTTGACATCTGACCTAGGGGTCCAAAGACAATAGGCTTCCGGGGAACCCAAGACCAATCAACACGCTTTGGGCATAAAAATGTGTACCCATGACCGTGACTGTGCACATGTTCAAAATCTCCTTGAATACTTTACTGCTACTTCATCGAGACACTTACCGACTTGCCCTCCGCCAGTTTTTCTTGGAGCTCTGCGATGCTGCAGTCTTTATTGAGCTGTGTGTTCTTGGAGGCTTTGTCACTACTCTGCCCCGACCCAGAGAAGCTTAAGAATCGAGACTGGACTTGAGTACTTTGATTAGAGGCATAGGCTCTGTCTATGATAAGATTTACGGCATCAGTTGTCTTGAACTCTACCAGTGCATATCGCCCCTGTAGTAAGAAATAACAATAAGGTCAACTGGTTTATAAACTCATTTTTTAAATATCACGTAATAAACACATTTAATTGTACAAAGATGTGTTATTCAAATTTAACTCAAGGTACTACTAAAGCTACTTTAAAAAAAAAAAAATAATAATAATAATCAATTTGTTGAAACAATTACAGCATTGAATTTCTGTGCCACAAAATCTAACAAATTGAAACAGGCAGCAACAGTGGCCTGTGTTTCCATACCCAAACCAGGGTTTACCTCTGACTTTTTCAGTCACTAGGCTAGGGAAACCAGTTACCTTCTTGTTTCATAAGTCCCCCATATTTTTCTTGGGTCAACATCTTTCCCCCCCCCAAATGTTTATATGTATGGGACTTAAGTTTGATGCAATATACGTGATCTGTGAAACCAATGTTTTACTTTAAGAAGCAATGAAATCACCCAACCATTTGGACAGAATTTGTATTGTCCACCAGTGTTTTACCTGGCTTTTTGCCAGCGGACCACTGTTGATAACACGGCAAACTATTTAACAAGTGTCGATCTCTTCCCAGCACTTACATGCGACTGTTGGTTATATGTGAATGAATGAACAACTTTGCCATGACTGTTACAATACTGCAGTAGACTCTCCTCTGATGTCTTTCCAGATAATCTTGCTAAGATGCTTCTTGATGCCTGGTCCTTGCGCCCAGCAATATTTTGCCAAAATGGACTTTTCGTGAAACCTTCATCTGTAAATTAGCACATTGAAAGATTTTTCAGTCATATATAAAACTGTCAGGAACTCTCGACTGTAAACTAAGGAACGACACGAATGAGAGTTCTGGGGTCCATGTACATGAATTAATATTGCATGTGACAAAGTGTGCATATTGCATTATGTCAGACTCCAGCCTGTGTACGTGTGGTACCCGCCCCCATGTATGAAGCTTTGCTGTAGCTGAGACATGAAACAGCCGCTGAATTCTGTCCTCACCCTCGCAACATCGACACCGGTGACTATTTTGAGATGCCATTCAAGATGGCCTCGATCCATTGCAGAAGAAATTTTGAGCAAAATGAAAGAGATTATTTGCAATAACTTTTTAAAAGTACATGTAAGTGGACACATTTAATTGGTTAAATATGGAACCCGCCCGTAGGTAGGAGATGTCCAGGATCTTAGCTGAACAATATAGACCTGGAAGTGTGGTCAAGGATTCAACTTGATCACACAAGACACAAGTGGGGCAACCTTCCTTCGTGCCTGCGTGGTTAAAAACTTTTGGGATCCCAGCTATAGTTGGGCTGTCCCAACTATATTGGACTATATTGTACGGTAACACTTTAAGTTGAACTGGTCCCAACCTTCGACCCACAGTAAATATCCAGTATTCCCAGTAACATTACAAACTAGGGGCACTGCATGGAGTGTACTGTCTGTACTCCTCTTTTAAAAAGAGGAGACTTTTTAAAGACTTCAAAAAGACTTTTTGAAGTTTTGAGTACGACCATCGAGTTCAAAAGTAGTGAGTTACTGCCCTGGGACGGGGTGTGGGACTAGTCCCAACTACTTATTAGGGACGATTCTAAAGTTGGGCAGGCCTCCGTTGTTATTCATGCATACTGACCGGTCACCTCCATGGTATGAACACTATGATGAATGACATCATCCGAGTCATCCATTCAATCAATGGATCCCATGCCCAGTCATTGCATTGGCAATGTGATGAAGCATGCAGTGCTTGTGTGATGATTGATGGTTATGGACTGGCTGGGCATGGAATATAAATCATAATATTTTACAAAAATATATACCAAATACTTCACCTGCTTTTTGACAGTAGCACCTTCCAATGTGTAGCAGATACTTCTGTGAGTTTGAGCGAATAAAACTGTGTGATTTCTCAAAAGCGATTGCACGCAAGGGCGCTGCCATTTTACCATTTTAAACTGGTACCAAATAAACTATGTGTTACAATATGGGTTGTGTAGTCAAGAAATGTGACATTGCATCTGCCAATAGAGGGCAGTATACACCATACACCGTGGTACACAATCCCCATGTAGTGATCGGTATTTATTCATAATAATAGAGTCACAGCAGCATAACATCAATAACAAAACGTCCCATCTGAACCGTGTGGTGGATGGTGTGAAAGTCGTCTGGTATGGTAAATTTATGGGCCGCAGTGTTTTCTTTACTTTTGCTAACTCATACTGCGTCGATATGGCTGCAGTGATTAAATGCTAGACGTGTTAAACGAAAAAAAGGCAAGTTACCGAAAAACAGCAGACAAAATAAATACCACAAAATTATCACTCAATCATATGGTAAGTTCTATGCCCTGTTTTAATAGTAATACACAGTTTGAGCATGGGTCATGGAGTTCGACTAGTATTAATATAATAGTATCACTTTCACTCAGTATCAATCATAATCATCTATTTTTTGTCTAGCCCAGAAACAGAGCCAATCCACTGAGCTTCTTCCAGTGGGTTTGCCCTAGAATAAGAGTAGGACTTATTTACTTGATTCTTATTTACACCCCTTTAAAACTTTCTGTTAGAAGTAACATTAGTGTTGAATTTTGGTTGGTATTTTTTATCAAAGCTAGTTAATGTTCTGAAGTTCTGTACCATTGGCATTTGATTAAGCTGTTGGTCGATCGACCTACAGCTATACTAAGTACACCTGCTATCGGAAAAACTGATTCATCAACTTATAGATTATACTATTGTTTTTATTTTTTAGTCTTACCCACATGACCAAATTAACAGAATGTGCACTGAGATTAAATACTACTAATTAATGATATCAAAATCAAATCAAAAGTTTCCGGTCTACGGTTGTCTTGACAGTGCTACACCATTTAATTGACTTTCATTAAATACACCATTCAACTATGGAGCTATAGTATTAAAAGGAGACCAACAGCCAGTAAAAATGTCATCAATTATCCTCTTGGAGGTGCAGAGGTGATATTGTTTTAGTAATAACAAAAATGATTCATGGTTTTGTCAGGAATTTTGTGTAAGTAGCTTCTGTTCTATTTTGATTGGGACACTCAGAATATTATAGTAAGGACACAGAGCAATGGTGATTTTTGGGTCTTCAGTTATGTTTTTTTCGACTTGGACAGCAGTTCAAGACTGAAATATTTCTCTGGAGGATTAGGACTGTTCAGTAAAATTTCAGATTGAATGAAACTAATCATAAAAAGGGTATAAACCTGTACTCTCATTTAATCCTCAAAAATCCTCTTTAGGGTGAGGTGTGACAAGCCTGGAATGCATGGAGGCTATGGTCTCTGTTGCCCCATGTCTTGGCCTTGGTGCCCCTTCAAAGGTGTTCCATAGACTTCAAGATTTTTCCAATGGAAGTGCCCTTTGCTTAATGAAAATAGCCTTGCCCTCTTAAAGATGAAATTTCAGGCCTGGCCTGATTGCCGAGTTTTGAGGACTATAATGAAAGTTTCTTACTATGGGGCCAAGCATCTGATCCATGTCCAAACAGTTAAGTGTTGAGTGACAATCATAACAGAGTGGAGGACAGTGGAGGTGAGGTTGATTTGCTGCCCTCAAGTGGGCCTAGGAAGCTTGAGGGTTGGGTGAAGGAAATAGAGATGAGTAACATGCTTGGAATTTACTACCTAGTAAAATTCCAAACTTTATTGTGTACAATTTGGTAGTTGCTTATTTGACAACTATGTGTTTTGTTGTTGTTTGTTTATTTATTGAAATTTTGCATTTTTAGTATTGTGCAATGACAGAACAAAATGGTAAGTTTCACCATTTTCACCTAGCTGTGATAATCGATTTGTAGCTCTTGGTCTAGCCCCTTAATCGTAAAACTAAAGAGGAATGGGGGTTATGAGTATCGCATACATTTCACCATGCTTTGGTGTCACATGTCCATGGGCCGGGCACCACAGGTAAACATTTTGTGAAAAATGATGATCCTAGGAATATTGGAGTTTGACCCAGCCCATGCTCAGTGTTCCTGACCCTCGGGTCAACCTCTTACATTGGTGGCATCCTATCCTACCAAGGGGTTTGTATTTAACACTGAATGTGATGTATGCATCAAAATTATATATTTATAATAATATCTTGTTTTAAATAATATATGGATTCTCTGTATCCTTGGCCCTAACTGGCCTAATAACAAGCTTACCATGCAGATGCATCACTTTCTATTGGTAGAGTATTGACACCTTGCACTATGCGGAACACACCTTTGCACAATGGGCATCAACCATTTTTGCCATAATGGGGGAGTAAAGCTCCTTTGCAAATTTTGACTCCCCAAATGATGGACAGGATAAGTGGGCTGCGCATCTTGAAACGGGCCAATAGTCATTATTAAGTAGTTTTCAGTGACTTCATTCCAATCCTCTACTTTCAGAATGCGCCATTACAACCAACCTGTGTAGAATTTCAATCAAATTAGGAGGCAACTTGTTTAGTTTATCAACTTGAAATAAGGAATGTGAGAAAATGCATGCTTGGAATGTTAAACACACACTGCACATGTGTTAGCCTATCAAATGGAAATATTTCCAGGGAAAGTTGGTATTGGTATCAAGTTTGTGAAAAGTAAGCATTCATGTTGGGTCTAACTTTACAAGAAGACAGCGTAAAAATAAAAGATAAAGTCACAGGTCTTACACACTGAAGATGATGAAAAGTACCAGCTTGGTTCTTCATAACTCAGTAATAAATCAGACGACAAGAGAAATGATTATATTTAACTGCTATTATTGTTGCAATCGGAACACTAAAACAGGATATTCATGATACAAGTAAATGTTATTATAACCCAGGCCTGATACTTTGTTCTTGAAATGGCAAGGGCACCAAGGCGTTTTCTCCTTGGTAAAGGGCACCTCTATGAGGACACTGTCAATTTCTATTGGAACATTTCAAGGGGCCACCAAGGCAATGAACATGGTCAACGGAGGCAATTGCCTCTGTTGCCTCCGTGAAGAATCAGACCAGGGGTCGATTTCACGAAGCACTAAGATTCATCTTAAGATGAATTATCAGTATTATCATAGTGATTTGTATTGTGACATCACTCTTTGCTAAGCAACTGTGATGGATTTGCAGTTACGATCAGTCTGAACTCTTTGTGAAATCAAGCCCTGATAACCACTTAGCAAATAGTTAGAAGATATATACAAAAGTCAAGGTAGATGAGATCACTGTTGAATCCTGTAGAAACAGTCTGCCAATGATGACGATTAGGGGATCGAGGGGCACAGGAAAATTGACAAAAAGATGCAGCATTGGTATCATAGTCATACACAATTTGCAAAGGAGGAGCACCAGTAACAGGTTCTGACATTACCATGATGGGTTGATTTTCATGAAACAATTTAAAATATACATGTAGCAGTTAATTTGACTAAGGGTCATAACATCATCGGTATTGGGGAAAAAAAAAAATTCATTTTTACCCTCTTGTTAAAAAAAACCACACCATCCAACCATTCTCTGAAAATTAAGTTTAGTCTCAAATACAATGAAAAAGGGTTGTTGATATACATTTGTGCATGTTCATATTTCTTTGATTGCAGCTATAGAAATAAACAATTGGTGATTGAAGGGGTCTTCAATTGCGTTATATTTTCTGGACTTAGACAGTATTTCAGATGGAAATATTTCACTGGAGGATTGGTAGGCTACTTATGTGAACTATACAATCAGTGAGCTTTCAGATTATACCTAATCTTCCTACATTGGCAATTAAAAAATATGCTAAGTATGTAAATAAACACTCATTTGACTACTTGATAATAGGGGTGATAGTAGATGGACATGTACAAAGCTCTAGGCAACAGGTGTTGTGTTCTCCACCCTATGCCCCTATGGAGTAGGGAAATTGGATGTAGCTGTTATCACTGCTGGTGTAGAAACACTTGGCCTAATTGGCTACTGAGAAACTGAAAGGAAATGGCGTAACCACATGTTCTGAAAAATATTCATGAACATGGCTTATTAAGTTCAGGCAGTTCACTTTTCACAACATTTATTGCAAATTCTTCTTCTTCAGATCTGCAATAGCCATGCATTTAAGGTCCCTACCTAAAGTTTGTTCGACCGTCCATCTTTTACTCTTTCATTTATTCATTTATTTTCTACCTTATCAACAACACCAATAACAAGTAGTCATGGCAACACAGGTTTATAGAAGGTGGAAATAATCACACGTACAGTAGACATACTGCAGGGAATCCATAAGAAGCACTTTGGCTTGTAAACATTGACCTACTAAACAATAAGCATGCACATTCATGGAGCCCCCCCCCCCCAAAAAAGTTCAGTGATCAATTGAGAGAATTAAGTCGTCTTCAGTGCCTAGCAGTACCACTTTGTTCCGACTACTTTTTAAAATACTAATAATAACTAGTTCTTATATAGCGCATTTTACAATAACGTATCAGTGTGCTTTACATTAGTGCCCAGGTCATTGGGCCAATAGCCATTCATGTAATATCTTTCTTAGCTCCCTGGGGAGTATACAGCCCCAAGCTGCCGTGGTTCTTCAAAGGCTTTTTCAAACACTAAATCAACCTCTACCCTCGCAGGTACCCATTATACCCCTGGGTGAAGAGAAGCAATTATAGTAAAGCATCTTGCTCAATGACACAAGTGTCATGACCGGGATTCGAACCCACACCCCGGTGACTCAACCACCAGAACTTGAATCCGATGCTCTAAACCGCTCCAGCGGCCATGACACCTTACATGACATTTGGGTGAGCCTCCCACAAACCAATTGGTGAGACACCTGCACATTGCCCAGACAGTGTGCATCATGATTACTGTGTGTACAGTACGTGCACAGTGTTCCTAGCTATTGATTAGTTAAATATAGTTATTAATCCTTTGTGTATTATTCCTACCTCCATGGTATTATATGCTATTTGTATTGTCTAGATAGTCTGCACATGTCATGCGTAGGTGTAGCTTTATGTATAAAAACAAGAATGCATTTTATACACACTATAATGCCATTTTTTATTGATAGCCATCTGTACTTTACATTTAAGCCTGAATAGTTTTTTTTCCGGGATAGCGTGTTAGATTTAAATTCATTCGATCACACAGTGTGAACTTTTTGGTAAGTCTCCAATAACGTGTTTTTTGTAATAGAAAAGATGTACATATGATAGTAGAAATGGATGTGGCAGCTGTTTAGAAAGACATCGTAAATGTACATGTGCTAAGCTTGTTGTAAAATGCGAACGGGAACTAGCACCTGTAAATTGTTTGTGAAAACTGTATTCTGTAGTGTTAGATTTAGCACAACGAGCACTGTGTGGGCTTTGAACCCTTATAAAAGGTTGAACTTTATGGTGCATTTGTTGAAGAGTTTTTAAGAAAGTAATTAAACCTATACCGTACTGTTAAAAATTTCCTACAAAATTTTCATTGACAGTTTTTCAAATTTACCTGAACGACAAAAAATCTAAATTGTCATCATTTTAATATGATTGCAAAAACACTATTGATATAAAAATCTCTTTTGTGAGTACAGTACTGGTCCGTCTGAAAAGAACTGGTGATGGGATTTTCCTTCCTCCATGGCTTGACATTTCAAACAGTATGCTCTGTTAGTCTTTGTCAGTGTTAGATTGTATTATAATCACGAATATACCAGGAAAAAGGACTAACTAGCTGTTCTTTTGAAACAGGAGCACATGTGTTCCGTCCCAACTGTAAAATCGTCCCAACTACAGTTGGGATCAGTCCCAACTTGAGTGTTACAGTTTGGATGGCTGAATTATAGCTGGGATGATGTGATTATTGTAGTTTGGTAAGTGGGTCTCTAAAGTGATTTTCAAGTTTCTCTCGGGGCTCGAACTTGATATTCGGTAATTATCACAGGAAAAAAATTGCTAAGAATCCAGTACTGCATGGCCAAGCTACCCGTGCCACCTGCCAGCAGCAGCCTTGTGTTGCGACCACCCATGGACCACCCTATCCGGTGGTCCGATCCCCCTGCACAGGGAAAGATCTCTGGATCCCCACCAGAGCAGTCCCAACTGTAATGCTCAAGTTGAGACCGGACCCTGGCACAATTCTAAAGTTGGAATGGAACACCTACATGTACTTCAAGGAAATGTTCACAAGACAGTTTCGGAAATGTTTCTTGGAAATGTTTCTCGGAAACTGGAGAATTGGAATGAAATCAGTGAGTCGATGCATGTACTACAGTATCTATTAAATTGGTTGTACATGTAGCTCATCGAAGGTTTTTAAATTGGACTTACAGGCATAGTTCCCGATAGATGCCATCATTATGGGTAGCTTGGGTTTTGGCTTTGGGCTGCGTCAAGCGTTCTAATTTTTGTACGTGGCCAAAGGGTTCACCCACCAATTGTTTAAGGAATTTGATAAAAATCTTGCATGCAGTACGGGCTATTTATGCACAACGCATATTTGTGCTTAAAAAAAATGATTGAATTGCCCGTAAAGTTGGCCGACTTTAAGTGCGATTATTGACAAATTCTTGTTCAATTGTTTGAAATTGACAGTGACCTTTGTGCCTTATGGGGAGGATGTTGAGTTATTTCTGATGCTGTGTAAGCCTCAAGGGAGCCATGGCAACAGACAGGAATGAGGCATTATGGGACAACTCGGCAGCTTTCAAACAATGGGACAGACTTGATGTACAATCGTCAACGGCATTATTGAGTCACGATGAGGAAGACGACTACGGTGAATGGATGCGTAAGTTACTAGTCGTCTCTTAACTGTGTCTCTGCTACTGAGCCTCCAATGAGTGAAGGAGAAAACATTCCATGTACTCAATAAGTATTTAGCAAAGACTCGGGATATCTTGAATAATGTGTCATTTTCCCGTCTAAGTGTTTCATTTCTTGTATATTGTAATTACAATTTTTTTATTGGATTCAAGTCTCAACATAGCATTTTTTAAATTGGCATGTAAATAAAAACAACATATCAGCTGGGACTTCTTCATAAAGTCTAAGGATGGGCCAAAGAGCAATCTTCTTTTGACCTCTAGCCGAGGGCGCCCTACTCAGATGATCTCATGTGCATAAGGTCTATTGAAAAAAACCCAGGACTTCCACAGAAACGGAAGATGAAAATAGGGAGTCCTAATCAAACTTAGGGTGTTTAAAAGACACCTACATTTAGATATTCCTCTCTGGGTAAAATCATGGTCCATTTTTAATATTATATATTATTTCCATACTTCTATGATGATGACAAATGCATATAATTTTTGAGTAAAAGCAAAAATAAAAAATAAGTAGAAATATTCCGTGACAGCTAGTTTTCCTGTTTGGATATTCCAACATCTGTGTATCAGCTTCCACTATTTGTATGTTTGCAGTAACGATGGGAATAGAATTGGTAAGTTGAAAGGAGAACTCGCGTTTGTGCCTAGAGACTAAAACAGGCTGAATGAAGAGAAGTGGTGAGATGTCAATTCCATCTGTTTGATTCAAGTGAAATAGAAACATGTTCACATACTGATCACAAGCTGCTTTTCAGATTTCACAAGTTGACACGGAAAAAGACATTAAAGGGTGTGTACAACATTGGTAAGATTGAAAAATATAAATGTGCACAGATTTGCACATAACTCTATTCCTACCTCCATGGTTTAAAGATGGTCATGGTGGAAAATTTCCCTTGAAATAGTTTTGCTTGAAATGATATAGTTTTTAGGAAATGAGTAAAACAATTTGTCTTTATTGTGCATATGTCCAAAACCCGATGTTTAAAAACAGTGAAAACATATAATGGGGGTTTTTCACTGTTTTCTCATGACTCCGAAGACCAATTGAGCTTAACATTTCACAGGTTTGTTATTTCATTTATGGTTGGGTAATATAAAGTACCAGTCTTTGAACAATGTTGTACAATGTTTTTGAAGTGAAATAAAACCCTCAGTTGTTTATGTCCAGTTAAGTTCTTTTCTTTGGGCCAGTCAGGTTTTTCATTATGGTAGCATTGTTTAGGATTCAGGAGCCAAGGATTACATGGATTGTATGAATCTTACTCTTGTACTATGGAGGAATGCAGCCCTGATATAGGTAAACTTTCCTGACCATGAATTTTAAGAGCGTCCCTGATGAGCTCTATGGCATGGCACCAAGCATGCTTCCTCCATCCCATCCCACTGGTGGTACTGGTCACACCGGTATCATAATTTATGCCAAGTAATTTATTCTCCAGCATATCCCCAATTACTGGCCTAGTTGATTAACCTTAAACATGATGGATGGGCTCAGATTTCAGTTGAGCAGTTTGTTTTGATTTGGCAAGGGAGGAGTCCTTGACTGAAGTATTTGTGCAGAAGATTTTTTCCACTTGGCTGAAACAATAAAGTAGTTTCCTTTATGCTGGGAGCCAGAAGGTTGTTTATTGGCTAATCTGGGAAACTACCACCCAGGGTTGTGGAACAGGATTTTCTCTTATCCCAGTGGGATTAGGTTTCAGCATTAGTGCATGTGTACATTTCCTCATACACCACACACTTAATTTTGGTCTGTGGTGCTGGATGGATGGCTGTGCTTTGGTATTTTGTTATCTGGAGGGATCATTCTGCAAGTGTCTTGTGTGTGTGAAGTAAAGTGTTCTTTGGGTGTGGATCTCCTTTTTCGGTAAGAAGGAATATTTGATTGTTTTAAGATAAGTTAATTCAAATTATGATGAGGTACATGTAACATGTCATGCTGCATTTTGTAGATGTTGTGCACAATCTGTGGATGATTGATGAAGCAGTGCAATCTCTGGATTTTTGCCAGAGTGTTTTTATCCCCAATTTGAGGTCTGAAATTCGAGACTGTGCCCAGCTGAGTTTGAGCGTGGAGGATTCCTCCATGGTTGGAGAGGATTTATTTTACTTCTGGGCTACGTCAAGCTTGTAGTACGTAGTTAGTATAAAACTTTAAGTAGTAACAAATTCTGCCTTCAAAAGAGGTAAACTAATTATTTATTTTCTAATTTGCTTATTTTGTATGCGTTATTGTTTACAATAGTTTACTACAAAAATTGAAAACAAAAATTTATCTGGAGGATTGGTCTTAGCTTTCAAATTGGAAACTAATTAATCAATGTTTTCTTCATAATTACCAATCAACATGATCAAGAAAGTACTTTGTCACTTGTGTTTAAAGAGTTTTTTTTACATGTTTAAAAATTTTGTAAACACAAACTAGTTGCGATAATCGTAACCCTCCATCCTCCCGACGGTCGGAGACCGGAGGGTTACGAGTCATGCAGTGCAAAAAAGTGGCGAAATAAAAATTTCGACTATTTTGGTCAGACTAGTCACCAGATTTGCCCAATTTTTACCACTTTCAAAAAACATGACACACATTCTAAAAACATGGATGTGATCATCAATGTGTCATGAATCCATTCGTATTACTCATTACATCATTGAGAAAATATTTTAAGAAAAAAAGACAAAAACTTACCAGAGACTGAGCGAAAATCTCACGAAGCGTACACAATCTCAGGTCCGGTTTTCGAACCTCGCGATTCGTGACCTAGCAACATCTCGACCAATCAGCGTAAGCGGACTCGTCGTTGAGCGCATTTTGTTGAGTTGCACAATCACAGGATATTGATGAGAAAAAATTTAGAGATTGAGCGCGCATTCTGGAATGCTGTTCCTGCAATTAATCAGCGCAAACTGCAGATAGCGCAAATCCGTTTAATACATTAACTGCGTGCACGCACAGTCGCACACAGACGATCGCCACGCCTACACAACGGTTTGGTTTACGCTGATTGGTTGATTTAGGGGAAGTGCGGTCCGTGGACATTTCGGTCAGTTTCTGGTAAGTTTTTGCTCGTTTTTTCTTCAAATAATTTTTCAACGATGTTTAGAGTGTTATGAATGGATTCATTACACATTGAAGATCAAATCCATGTTCTTAGAATGTTCCATGTTTTTTGAAAGTGGTAAAAATTGGGCAAATCTGGTGACTAGTCTGACAAAAACAGTCGAAATTTTTATTTCGCCACTTTTTTGCACTGCATGACTCGTAACCCTCCGGTCTCTGACCGTCGGGAGGATGGAGGGTTACGATTATCGCAACTAAACACAAACATGCTTAATTATTGGCCTTATTATCAAATATTGACAGGATTCAAACTCAGCTTCTTTTTCCAATGTATTTTTCTTCCGGTACTCATCAACGCTGTAGAGATACCATGTGTCTCCAAATAACATGAGAGTTATTCATGCATGTCCCAGTTGTTGGTGCATGTGGTGGAATTGTTCAAGAATCCACACCTTGTCATTGAGAGACAGTGACTCCTTTTGTGCACGGATGGAAGCAAATATTCTGTCGAAGTAGTACATGTATAATGTGCAAATAAATCTACACATTGTATGACTGAAAAGAGAAAATTAAAATATTTTGCTTAGATTTGATGGATCATTGATGGGCATTGATTCAAATTGTGTTGGTTGCTTGTCTTTGCAGTTGCAGTCCATAGTGTAACTTCTTATACTAACAGACTATAGACTATAATAGTCTCACCTTTTGGTTTTAGTGTTGCGTCCCAGTTTAATAGGAGTAGTAAGATTTGGCAGATATTCTCTCCTTTTTTCGGGGGGGGGGGTGTGGAAGAGAAATACAGGAGTAGTTAATTAGTAGCCTACAATTGATAATAACTATTGCTGATCATTTTTATCGGTGCATTTTTTCATTATTTCCATGTTGTCTTCAGCTTTGACAACAGTATCTACTCATGTTTGCCATCTCATAAAACAGTGACAGTTTACTTGTTTAAAAGTTGACTGCTCAATTGTTCCGACACCCCTATGAATATGATGTTCTGACACTCCTGTGCTCCGACAACCCTAGTATGTTCCGAAATCCCCTTGTGATTTAGGCCTACTTGCTAGGGTAAGACTTAGGGTTAGAGGGTTAGGGTAAGGGTTAAAGGGTTAGGAAAAATATACAAGGGGTGTCAGAACATACATGTAGGCAGATACTCTTAGGGGTGTTGGGACATAGAGGTGTCTGAACATAGGGGTGTAACTGTTTAAAGCCTGATTGTAATTTTTAATCAGGGGTTAGACCTTTTGGGAGAGATCAAATGTTTTAAGATAAAAAGTTTCTCTATCTGCTCATTAGAGATATTGATTTGCATTTTGTGCTCAATTTTTTTATTTGTTTGCAACTCAGGCCCAGTGGTCCATTGGCAGAATCTCTCAAGGCAACGAAGTGATCGCTGTATGGGGGTGCTTACTCTCTCCTGTTTGTTGCTGCTGGTTCTGGTTGTAGCCGCTGTTGGCTACGTTTGTAACCACGAAAGACCGCAGACAGTAAGTGGATGTTAACTTTAAAATCGGTGTTAACTTTACAGTCATGTTGAAGTAAATTGGCGTGACATGGAGCTAAACACTTATTTATAATTGCTTCTCCTCACCCAGGGGTACCAGGTATCTGTAAGGGCAGAGATGGTTCTTGTGATTGATTTAGCTTGTTGCACTATTGACTTTTGGCAGTACAGGCTGTATACTCCCCAGGGAGCTAAGATGGTTTAATAATGAAAGCAATAAATGGTCATGTTTACGCAAAGGTTTAAAAAGCAAGGAAAAGCATCATTTTCAAAACCCAACTTTTTCAGAGGTGGTACTTCCAATTTTTAAAATCACTTCGTTATTAACAAAAAAGATGTAATTCTGTTGCAGTGAATAGGGTTAAAACATTAACAATAGACAAATATTCATTTTTATTTTGGCTTGGAAATTGCAATGTACAATGAATGCGTCTTCTAACACAAATAGAAGGCTGCGGGCTTCACTTGACTTTGACTTTGTGTGCAAACCTGAGCATTGTTTCTTTGGTCTCATCTCAGGCCCATTACATAGTTTAGTCTAAAGGCAAGCCAATGAGAAGCATAGAAAACAAATAATTCCCATTTTGGCGCAAAAAAATTCATTTTGCTTTCGCAATTGTTGTGAAGTATAATCCAAGTTTCACGCTGTCGTTTAAAGGACCCCAATCTCCGACTTGAGTTGTGAACTATCTGGAGTGGTCCTTTATGAATGGCAGGGTTTGCCCTGAACTTTTTCAGTGACTAGCCAGGAGGACCTGCAGCAGTTAGCTTGTCATTTCACTGGTCTGGTTTGTCACAAGTCCATATTTCATATTATAAAGGGATGCTTTTCAATTCTGAACTAGCCAGCCGGATCACTTGAAGTGAATTTTGACTTGTCCTCGGGCATTTGGCCAGTGGACCACTGCTAAGGGAGAACGCTGATGAATGGGGCCTGATTAAAACAAAACCTAGCCTTATAACTGTTTCTATTTCTTCATTGTAGACAACATGTTTAGAACCTAGGTGCATTGAATCAACAGCCAATATCCTACATGTGATGGACCTTGATGCAGACCCCTGTGATGATTTCTATCAGTATGCCTGTGGTAAATTCAATGATGTTACAGAGATTCCCGAAGGCCGCTCCAAATGGGGAGCCTTTTCTAAGGTAGAGCTACGCAACAAACATCTCATCAGAAAGGTAACAACATCGCACTGCTACATTTCTATCATTTTGTTTGTTAAATTGAACCAATCTGCAGCGTGTACACCCAGTGAAGATGGAGGGCCATTGTCAAATATTGTTGAAAAGATATGGACTTATAAGATTAAAAAGACACCAGACAGCGTAAAGTGCTCACTGCATAATATGGTATAGTATTGAAACAACCTTAAAAAACCCATGCAGGTTTCTACTAGATCTGAAGCTTTTCTTTCGAAAGATTGAACTTATTGTCATTAGAACAATTCTTCAACTTATTTCCAAAGCTGATATGCATTCATAAATGATTAACTCCTCATGAAAGTATCGTTGCGTTTAGTGCAAAAACATTGTATCTGGATTTTGCAAAAACTTTGTATCTCGCACGAAAAAACTCAGTGCAAAAACATTGTATTTCGGCAGGTAGGCCTACCTGTTCTGAGATGCAATGTGTTTTTTTTAGATACAACAATTTCAAACTGGCAGGTAACGTACATGTAAGTGTCATTTTAGGAACTACAACTTTTTTGCACTGACTGATATGGTGTTATTTTCGTTGGTAAATCTGTTCGTTTCCTTTTTTTCCGCAGCTTCTAGAAAGAGACGGGTATGATTACAAAGGTGTGCATAGTGAAGCATTTGAGAAGGCCAAGAAGTACTATAAGACTTGCATGAATGAGACACTTACGGAGGATGCTGGAGCTGGACCTCTATTAAGGGTAAGAGTTGTCCATCAAACCATAGTAGCAACCCTGATACATTGATATGTCAGCATTGGTTTTAAAGATCAAAGTAATGATGGCATTTTATTATTGGCAGAATTTATGTTCCTTGTGGTATTGCTGGCCTAGAGATTGTAGTACAAGTACAGGATTGGTCTTGGGCTCGATTTCACAAAGAGCTACAATCATTCTTAGTCTTAAGATGCATATCAATCTTAATTGCTAAGCTAAGTGTGATGTCACAATACCAATTACTATGGCAATATTGACGAATCACCTCTTGATGACGAATCTTAGTGCTTTGTGAAATCGAGTACAAAAACAAAATGGCTAGTTCCAATCTGAAAGCGCAGGTGACGCAGTCTTAATTGGCAGTTAAACACCGATAGGGTCATGGCCATGCGATAAATGACTCAGCTGACGGCAAGGACCTTTATCGCACGGCCACAACCTTACAAGGTTTTAGTTGGCCGTTTAAGGCAAGATGCTTATTTATTCCCAATGATTAATGTCCTTTTTGTTATAAAATCGAACTAATGGTGGAAAATCTGTAAAGCTTTGTTTTGTAAATTTTCAATTCCTGTCACATCCTCAGGATTTACGCGCGTACTAATGATTTTACATTGTCAATGTACTCGATGATTGAGTACAGGTACATATCATTTTTTCAGTTACTTGGGGTTCTGCCCGGAATTTCCTTAGTGGCGGAAAAATGTTTCCCTGAAAACCATTGTGAGATGGATCAGTTACACAGTAGATCATAAAAAAGAGAAGTTCCAATTTTACATTCGTTGATTTTAAGTTTAGTTTTAGGTTAATTGAAATTTGGGTGATCGGAAACAGAGAATTCTGCCAGTGGTGGTTGGGGAATCCAGAGTGGCCGAGGGTGGCTTTTTCTGGCTTTTTCTGGCGCTAACCACTGTGGGCAGAACCCTGACTTACACATTATTACACAGTGAGGTATTTTTGTTCAATTGATAAACACGAGACCCACTAGACTTGTCCATGTGGGGAATTTACTGGCTGGATGCTAAAATCACTGGCCTTGGGCCAGCCATCCAGTGTAAATTTTGAGCCCTGGTATGTAGTGATAAACAGAAAAGATCCCATATATTTTGGATTGCAAAGGGCTGTAGTTTGTCTGCAGATGGATCCGCCATGCAATCAATTTAACACAAACTGTAGCTCCTTGTTGAAACCAGCCTTGGGTGTAAAGTGGAAAAGCAGCCTTATGGCCTTGTGGGTCAAGGCACAGTGTAGGGTTATACACTACTAGGGGTTCATGCACTTTTGAATCTGAAGGCCAAACTGCTTCTTAAAAATAGTAAGTGGCACTTGAGGGGTAAAGGGCTTGTGGGAAATCATGTTAACCTTGATTATCTAATGTCAGATTACAGTGATCTGCAGGTCTTTGGCAGCACCAAAACTAGGGTAAGATTTTTGGGGCGGCACAAGGGGGTGCACCATTTTTTTCTAGGGGGGCACTACTGGCCGATTAAAACTGTAGAGTCTCTTTGATTTTCTCTTTATCGTGACATAGCCTCTTTTCCAGTGCTCTTGTTCATGCCCAATAAATGTACTATGATTTTTATTAATGAGCAAAGTAAACAAATACAATATTGTCATGCAGGAAAAAATGTGAAATAATATGTTTTAAAAGCATTGAAATTATCATAATAAAGCTTATAAAATGTAACATTTCTAGTCTGGAATTTCAAATCTCAACAAAAGTCAAGATTTCAAATGGGGGGAATGGACACCACTTGGGGGGGGGGGGGCACATACTCAAAGTCCATACTCGATACTGGACTGAAAAATAACCTGTACTCGAAGCCATGTACTCGATACTCGACTGAAATGTGCTCGGACTTGATTTTTAGTACTCGTCAAAATACGTTGCCTAGATATGCTGCGTCACTTTAAATGTATGCCATTGCTGTCCAAACAATAGAGGAATTAAAGCACTGGACTAAGTAACATTGAAGTTGTCTTTGATTTAATTGACTGCAACAGTAACACTGGATAAAGTACAGTAGAGCTTAAAGTTTGTAACTTTATGTACAAAACCTCAAGACTTGTGATTTGTTAAGGCGCTAAAGTTGTACTCTACAAATTAAATGAAGCAACCTCAGCACTTCAATTTGCTATAGTTGTCTTTTTTGGCACATAATAATTCAGTCTTCAAAACTTATCAATTCTACTCAGGTGGCACACAATTTTACCAAGACTATTCAAAACCATGTGTTGCTTTGAAATGATGTCTTGATTATGGCATGTTTGTATGATAGAAACTCTGGATACATTTTATTTGTTGTTACATATAAAGTAATAAACCACACAGGAAACTGACTGGGTAATAAATGTTTTGTTGAACAGAGCTGGATTCGAACCTGCGACCTCTGAATTAAGTATCGGTGCTCTACCAACTGAGCTATCTAGCCCTATGTTGGCAGGCGCGCTGTCTCCCTATTTTGTCAATATCTTTGTTCAGGGGTGCAAGTAATACGAAGCCATTCAAGCTGTATCTGCCATAACCAGGGATCACAACTATGCTTACGATACAACCTTTTGCTTTTTACTTATGATTTTCTTAATTTGGTCTTCACTCTTATAGTAGGCAAAATATTCCTTTGGTTTTTGTTACCATTCGATTGTTTTAATCTTATATATGTAAATATATACCATAAATCTAACCTGTGGTTCCAAAGGTGGTAGCGTTTTTTAGATATCGCGGGAAATTTTGAGTGGTTATGTCCAAGCAGGAAGAATAATCCGGAGTACACAATCTGAGCATGGTTTAATGCAGAAACATTTCTCAGATTGATTTGTTTTTGAATCCCTTTCTCTAAAACCACATTCCCTTGAAGGGAATTGTTTCTCAAAATGTCATACATTACCAAGTCAGTTTTTATGGTCATTAATTTTTGGAGTAATTACCAAAAGTATATCCTCCCTTCAAGTAAGTACCTTCAAGACTATTGTTAAGAACTTTTTTTTTAGTGTTTTTACTTTTCACAGAATACATGTGTTTGTATTGGAATGATACTCAGTAATCCTTGTTTTCTTTGATCCTGTGTTTGTAGTTAATAGAATCATTGGGAGGTTGGAGCATGTTAAGTAATGACACCACAGCTGGCCAATGGAATGAAACCACATGGAATCTGACTCGTCGTTTAATTGATCTTCATAAGATGAGGTTGTTCTCCTTGTTTACTAACACCATTGGACCGGATGACAGAGATTCTAATGCCTATATCATGAAGGTTAGACGTGTTTTTAAAGAAATTTATGCCATTATTAGTTCGGTGTCTTTTTGCAAATCCAAGGTGACTTGAAGTACATTGACCACAGGTGGCAGAAAGCTAGGTTTCTGTATGATTTTTTTTGACTTAAAGATAGGGTCATCGTCATTTGTCAATGAAATGTTGATTTATTGGCAAGTTATCAAGACAGAAACAATAAAAGTAATCTGAGTTTAAGTTGGTTTTACCCTTACACCGATGTGTGTTAAGCACTGTATACTCAGTACTTTCCTGAGCTCTGTGAAAAAATAATCCACAGGCAAATCGTTCGGGTGGGATTCGAACCCACGACCTTTGCATTGCTAGAGCAGATGTCTTACCACTAGTAATCTGTGAAATTTTCAGTTGAATACAGTGTCTACTTGTTGAGAAAACAGCAGAAAATATGACCTGGTATTTTTTTATCAAGAACGGTTGTGCTCAGTCACAGCAGGTACCAACTATTTTTTTTAGCAATACCTATGAAGTATGGACCAAGCTTTATGATGGTGATTTGCACTTTTTATTTTCAGTTTTACCAGTCTGGACTTGGGCTTTCTACTCCTGAAATATATCAAGAAAATAGTACCGTGGGTGTAAGTATCAAGAATAATCCAATTGATTTGTTTTTTTCATTCATAAACCAAGTCAGTCATTGAATTTTCATTACGAACACTAATGTAGACCATGTAAGTCTTGCAATGAAATGGTTACCATTGAGCTTCCGGGCACCTCTGAGCCATCAGCTATGGGAGACTTACAGGGGTGCAATTTTGTGCGATTTTTATTTTTGTCACATCACATTCTTCCACCCCAAAAACATAATGATGGAATATTTACAAGTTTGAAACTTGCAATGTAATAAATAACGATGAAATAATGACGGGAAACTGATGCGAAAATTAAGAAATATTAGTAGGATTTGAAACTTTGCATGGGTGGGAGTACAATCAAGTGAGGTTTGGGGTGACACAACGTGCATAAATCTCTTTTGAGTAGTGGTGGTTCTGAGAAGAACTGGTGGTTTGTCAACTAAACGTTTCAATCGTTTGCTCTGATCGTCTTCAGGAGAAATATTGCTCGACCTCCAACATCCCGTTCAAAGTGTCAAATTGCGAACTTACGCTGAATGTGTTAGGCAAACCATGTTTGTCTGCATTATCAAGCTGAAGTTTTATCTTAAATCAGGATTTGTGCTTCGTTATTTTGGCATGAAAACAGACCTCGTGCCTCACGGACTTTGCGTGCGTTGGATACGTAGCCCACGGGCATCGGCGCCCCATTTTGGGCAATGGACTACTAATTGTACCAGCTTTCTTGAGTTTGTATGCGTGTCCATGAACATCAAGGGTCATGATGATCTGTTCACAATTTACAGTTTGTGAATCAAGCTTTTTTTATTTTTCAAACCATGTTCAACGAATAAAATTTATGAAGACAGCGCATTGCAAACTTGTTCTTTATAAAAACAATTGCCACAATACATGCTGTAGCTGCTATGCGAGGTGCCTGGACGTCAAGGATCTTGAAAGCTGGTACGCTCTTGAGTTCAACTTACACAGTCTTTTACAACATTCTATGCCAATCTGTCTTGGGATTATATCTTTAAAAGGCTCTTAAATTGTGTCATCTTAATATCACATTGGGTTCAGAGAGGTCAAAGAAAATTCTTCGAAAATTCAGGCCTCATTTTATTACACACAGGTGCCCTTCCTCTCTTGTGTGCTTTGTAACTGTCGGATATTTACTTTATTATGTATTGCTTTAAAAATGTTATTGCAGAAATTTTTAGATGGCTATATTGAACTTGGCGCAACCACAGTGACCTTACTTCGATCACATGGCTACCCTGGGGTCATGGAGCATGCTCATCAGGTGAAAGAAGAAGCCAGGAGTCGCTTACATGAAATTATGGAGTTTGAGACCAAACTAAGCAAGGTAAACTACTGGCTGGATTGATGTTGAACAGTATTAGTTGTTAAAGGTATTTAATAATTTATGCCGGCGGTCTTTCTATTTTGTCAATATCTCTGTTTAGGGCTGCCAGCCAATCTGATATTTTAACACTCCACTCTACCGAATATTTCTTCTATAGATATTTCAACACTCCACTTTGCATTGTTGGTCCTAAGTAAAATTGACTTTTGCCATTTGTCCTGCAGTTGTTTGTTCCCAAGAACGAGTTGCAAGATCCAGAGGAGATCTACAATAAGATACCCCTCCAGGACTTGATAGAAATGGTCCCTGAAATAGACTTGCCAGCCTACATGACTGAAATGTACGGCCAAGAAATCTCAAGTACACTTGAGGTCGTAGTTTACACTCCCTCTTACTTCCCTAAGCTGAATCAACTCATTAAGGAAACACCCCCACGGTAAGTTCCATGTAGTTTATGTGTAAGGAATAGACCGCTTGCACTGGCCACCATCGTTGATGAAACGTGCAGACGTGAAAGGCTATTATTGGCTGAGAGTTGTGCGCAGCGCGTACACACGTGCATGTTTCCATTGTTTTTCATCAAAGATTGTGGCCAATGATGTCATGTGTAATCCATCTATAGTAGTATGGAGATTTGGGGATTTTAATTACTGTAAGAATGGATAGACTATAAAAATTGATGGCCCGGACACTGGAAAGGGCAGGTGAGGGGATCAAAAAGCAGTCCCCATGAAATAAAAAATATCGAAAACAAACTCTTTTGATGAGATTTTTAAATTAAAAAATTGCCCAGCCTTTAATTAGTTTTCGTTTAAATTTATTATCACTAACCCATGGCATCTTTTTTCCTGAAGAGCTAAATAACTTTTCCAACTCAGTAAAAATTTAACAGTTATATTAATTTTTGACCGTCAAATCTAAAAATAATTATTATTGTGCAGGACTGCAGGTACTGGTAAAAGTTTCCTCATCTTTTTGATTTCATGTTGAACATTTCTCTTCATAGACTAATAGCAGACTACACCATGTGGTACATGATCAGGCCATTCCTTGCCTACCTGTCAAGGCCGTACCAAGATGCATCTATGGTTTTCAGCAAGGTGGTTAGTGGAGTGGGTACCCAGCTTCCACTGTGGCAGCGCTGTATGTTCAAAGTAGATTCAGCCTTTGGGTATGTAACCGGAGCACTGTACGTACAGGAGGAAACCTCGGAGAAAACCAAGAAAAAGGTCAGTCAATATTCTCTTCTTTATGATTAGCTGAACCAGTGAGAATCCAGGGCCATTGTAGTAGTTTCACAAAGTAACAACTTACTACCGGGTTTTGGTTGAGACAACTTTCCAAGATGGATGAATTTTTTATATGAATGTTTATCTTAACTTTTGTGGATGTACAGTTATATGAAATTGTTCAGTTTTAAACCCAATTGTTATTATTTTTAAACCTATTTGGTTGTGACACATGAGGGCGCTGTTTGGTCCTGTGTTAAGCCAAAGCTCAATGCAACTCGCATTGAATAAAATTGTTCTGGCTGACGAAGCATGCACTTAGTACGACTTTCACAAATTCATCACAAAATTAAATCGTCAACTACTTCAACAATCTGTTTCAAATTATGCTCAATTTGACTTCACGGATCTGCCATTTGCGTGTAGAGCCTCGACTTCATGCTGCATTTGTCTTGTATTTATGTATCTGTTTGTATCTGTTTGTATCTGTTTGTATCTGTTACATTACCGTGACGATACAGTGTTATATGATGCTTTTATTGACTGCTGTCCCCAATTAGAGGCTGACCATGCCAAGGGCGAATACCATAACACTACTAAATAGAAACTTGCCAACATTATTTGCTCATCTATTTAAAGACACTGGACACCTTTGGTAATTGTCAAAGACCAGTCTTCTCACTTGGTGTATCTCAACATATGCACAAAATAACAAACCTGTAAGTTGCAAGATAATAATGGAAGAAAAAACACCCTTGTCACACGAAGCTGTGTGCTTTCAGATGCTTCAATTCAAATATTTTACTGAGAAATTACTTCTTTCTCAAAAACTACGTTACTTTAGAGGGAGCCATTTCTCACAATGTTTTATACTATCAACAGCTCTCCATTGCTCGTTACCAAGTAAGTTTTTATGCTAACAATTATTTTGAGTAATTACCAATAGTGTCCAGTGCCTTTAAAAGCAGTAAACGTTCCAAGGCCTTGTAACTAAATACCTGCTTCTTCTTAGTAACATTTACAGAACATTGGCGAAGTTTGTGGACCACAGCTCTCTTAGATTGGGCCCAGGTATCTGTAGATAATGAGTTCATCATATAATATTTACTAGAGTGTGTGTGTAAACATCTCTCATTACTGTCCTCTACATACCAGGCTCTGGAGCTGATTGGAGACATTCGCTATGCATTCCTAGAGAATCTTCCCCTTGTTGAATGGATGGATGATGAGACAAGAGCGAGAGCGGAAGATAAAGTCAGAGCCATCAAGAATAAGATCGGCTTCCCCGATTGGATCCTCGATCCCCAAAAGCTGGATGAGTATCATGATGGGGTAATTTATGAATACCTTCTTAAGTGTGTATTGTGGTTACCAAGATATTACTGATATCTTCCTAACTACGACAGATATCATTCAGCGTTTGTTATCAATCGGTGAAAAATCCACCTAGTACCAAAAGGTATGAATGTAGTGACCTAAGACATTGCCTTGCCTTGCCTTGCCTTGCCTTGCCTTGCCTTGCCAAGGCTGTGTTCAGCCAGTATTCGATGTAGCCCTCTTCATGTGCTCGCCAATTTCCTCTGTCCTTGTGCTTGTCTTATCCATTTTGTACCCAAGTAGGATGTGATGTCGTCGCTCAACTTCTTTTTTCTGTCTGCCTCTTTTTCTCTTCCCTGTTCTTGGCTGCTAATCTGAAATTCTTCTGCTCCATCTGTTGTCGATTATGTGTGCCACATGTCCAGCCCATCTCCGTTTTGTCTCCCTGATTTTTTCAATTATATCCTGAACTCCTGTTTGCTTCCTTTATCTAGTTGTTTACAAAAATTTGCCCACATGCTAAACTGCACTGGGCAAAAACTCCATTGCTGTCAGTCTGCTGTTTTTAATCAGATTTCCAAATGCAAATCTGTGGTGATTACTATCCAATAGTATCTTAGTTCAATTATGATTTGAAATGATGCTGCTCAGATTGGCCCTTTCAGTTTGCTCTACGAGTTGATATATTGGCTCACATTGGCCTTCTCAGTTTGCCCACAAGAAAATATATTGGCTTACACTGGCACTCTCAGTTTTCTCCACAAGTCAATATATCCGCTCACGTTGGCCCTCTCAGTTTGCTCTACGAGTTGATATATCAGCTCACGCTGGCTCTCTCAGTTTGCCCCAAAGGTTGATACGTTGGCTCACACTGGCCTTCTCAGTTTGCCTGTCCAATATTTAATTATTGAGCATTGGGACAGTAAATACATTGCAAAATATTGGATGACATGTGGCACGTGTTCCACATGGATCTGTGTGTGAGGTTTGTAATTTTCACTATGCCAAATAATCGGACTATTTAAACAGTCAAGCTTGTTTTGTTTACATTGATTGGAGTTGGAGAAACAAGATGATATAGGGGTCAATATTGCTTGCTTTGTATTGCAACTCACAACACAAACTAACCCAAAACATTGGTGTAGCAAATGAAAATGATAGATTAGTTGACAGATGTGATTTGGCTTCCTGTTTCTGCGTATGTTTCTACAGCTGTCCATCTCAACTGAAAACAACTTTGACACCATAGTGAACATCATGAGATTTTTCAGGCAGAAATCTCTTAAGGACTTTGGGACTCCTGTCGACAAAACACGGTAGGTACAGAATGGTCATTACAATGATAGTTATGTCTGGATATGTGTAGCACTAGTATTATTCTAAACAAGCTCGTTTACTGGAAATTATTAAGTTGTGCTTATACTTGTGCAAAGATGATGCAAAAAACATTTTACTTCTTGTAATCTATTACCGGATGGAGCATTTCCAACTTGCATTTTTTGAATTTTTTTCTTCTTCCCGTAATGGGGCATGTTTGTATGCATAAATTGAGTATGCCAAATTGGGACAAAGAATTGAACAAAGGAGGGTCCACGATTGAAGGCCACCAACACTTATGGCTGTGTGAGCGTGTCTATCCGTTGAAACCGAGGACTTAAACAAAAGGGATTTGGGTGTTTTGATAGGTTGGAAGTCCTCACCTTGCTTTCGTGTTTATAACCAATGGAGACGTCACTAAAAAAACCAAGTCCAAACAATGGGAGAAAAAAAGAAGTCCTTGATTTACATGATTCACAAACATGTGTGTGTGCGTGGTACAAATGGTAACTCATGAACGACTTGGCATATCAACTCAAAACTTAATGTGTGGATTGGTCCTGGCATTCCCCAGAAGCCACTATTGCTTTTGGACCCTAGGCCACATTTCAAGGTTATTATGGCTAAAACAAAAGAAATGTTGCCCGAGCAATAACTCGTAAAGGACTTGTCATATCAACTCCAAACTTAGTGTGTGGATTGGTCTTGGGATTACCCAGAAGCCTATTGTTTTTGGACCTTCAAGGTCAAATGTCAAGAAACCGACTGGCTTGCAGGGCATTTGTGTTCACCAAACACAACTTTTCTTGTGTCTAAATGGCAAATGCTTTTATCCTATTTAGGCATTTGTCTCCAGATGATGCAAAAGCAGCTGTATTGTAACAATCTTTGTTTATTGTGGTTATTTATGACTAGATGGAACATGGCCCCAGCTGATGTGAATGCATATTATAGTTCCTCTTTGAACCAGATGGTATTTCCATCCGGGATTCTACAACCTCCATTCTTTGACAACAATGTACCAATGTGAGTATCAAGATCATTATTTGTTGAGTCCAAATGTGAGACATTGAGACGCTAGGTGACAGGAGACATAAAAGGTAATTTTTCTCTGATCTTTTGAGAATGGTGGATTTACCTGGTAAGTCTGCTGCCACCAAGCCTTACCAAAAGTCTCCCATTGATGACGTCTTTCTCTTTGGCTTCAACAGTTACATGGTATTGTTGTATTAATCGCACCAGAAAAGTGCCTGATTTTCACATCACATGCACAGGAGACATTCTTCAAATGAGAATTTGCGATCGTTTTGTGTAAAAGTTTGTAAATATATTGAGTAATAAACTACAAGGGAAACTGACTGAGTAAATTTTTTACTATTTTGGGTTGATCAAAGAAAAAGTTGACTGTGATCCCTGGATACACGACAGTTACACATTGAATGGCTTTTGACTGGCACCAGGGAACAAAGATATTGACACAATAGGACTGCCAACATTACGGCTAGATAGCTCAATTGGTAGAGCGCCAGCACGTAAATCCGTAGGTTTCAGGTTCAAACCCCGCTCTACTCCATTCTTCTTTGTTTTAAATCCAAAAATAAGTATATTGAAGTTAAACGAAATCGCTGTTTTAATTTGGTCAAAATTGTTGAAGATTACTTTACATATTTGTGTATAAGTTGCCTCGAATATAAGCTCACTGTTGTTGACTAATATTCCCAAATTCCGACGATTCTGTAGATCATGCAGCTGTACATTAATCTCATTGTTAATTGCAGGTCAATGAACTATGGAGCCATTGGGATGATCATGGGCCACGAGCTCACGCATGGCTTTGACAACCAAGGCAGAAAGTATGATAAGTCTGGAAACCTGCTTGACTGGTGGGAGAATTCATCTGCAGTGGCTTATGAAGCTAGGGCTGACTGCATGGTCAACCAGTATTCACAGTATCAGTTTGGGGATAAAAATGTAAGTGTCAAGTTGTTGTTCTTGTTTTTCTCTCACTTCCATGTACACATTGAAGAAGATATACTCTCACATTATCCAAACATAAACTCTTTACAGAGTAATATTAGGAGAAACTTTTAGTAGATTGGATGCATAAAAGTCTGGTAACAGAGGGGTCATTCAACAGATAGGCCCTACTGCCATAATCAATCTTGTTAGGGTTAGGCCATTTTCATTTTGCAAAGGGCACTTCCATTAGATAATCTTGAAGACTACAGGAAACTTTTGAAGGAGCACCAAGGCCAAGGCCAGGGCATCAAAGGCCATGTGCTCTGTGGCCTTCGTGTAATGCGCCAAATTTTTGACCGCGTGAGGGCGCTCTCAAAATCATTTTTATCACTTCCTGGGGTATAACTTATCGTCTGCTCAGCTACCTGTGTACAGTTTAGCATCGGCGTTCTGTCACTTCTGTGCGCAAGAGAGTTTAGTCAGTGCTTCTAGAATCTAAGGTAATAACGGCTCCTTTAAAGGTTTTATTGTCCGTGATGGATATGACGTCTGGTAGTAATGTGTTTCACTGTCTGGAGGAAGTATTTGAAGCAGTTTTTGTTTGCGTAGAACAGTTGTTTATAAGAATAAAGAGGAAAGGATGAGCCACGCTTAACTGCCAGTTCTGATATTTTTTAAGATTAGATGCAGGGCTCTTTATTTCTTTAAGGAGCCATTATTAATCCACCTTAGATTCTAGAAGCACTGACTAAACTCTCTCGCGCACAAAATTGACAGAACGCCGATGTTAAAACTGTACACAGCTACCTGAGCAGACGATAATCGCTTAAGTTATACACCCGGAAGTGATACAATTATTTTTGAGAGCGCCCTCACGCGGTCAAAAATACGGCGCATTCCAAGCCTGTTGTTACATGTATACATTTATTTGGAGTTGGCAATGAATAATGTCAAATGTAGCACATATAAGACCTGAATCAAGTCTACTGACAATCTTACATTTTAATGATGCCATGATTTTGCTCAAAAGGTCAAATTTATTTCAGGGGTAGAAAGTACCCTTTGAAAACCATGCCCTCCTGTATAGTAGTTGCGATACGCTTCCACAAATGGCAGATTTTTCTTTCTTTTAAAGGGGCACTGTCACTATGATCATGTGGCTGGACATGGAAACATGAACTCTCACCCAGTTACTTTGCGCGTTGACCATCACATCACAGATAAGAGCTTTTGTAAAGTGCGTGTCATTACTATCGCCCATGCGTGTGTGCAGTACCTGGGGGAGAGTTCAGAATTTAATGTCTGGCCCTAGACTCACTGTGATCACGTCGACAGTGCCCCCTTAACAAACTCTCGATCACTCGTTAAAATGATTTCTTTTGTCTGTATCCGTTCTGTCTCCAACAGTTAGATGGACTCTTCACCCTAGGTGAGAACATTGCCGATAATGGCGGAGTGAAGATAGCCTACATGGCATACCAGCGATGGCGTAAAGACAACCCTCATGATCTGAAACTACAGCTCAATCTGACCTCGTCTCAAGAATTCTTCCTGGGGATGGCCCAGGTATGGTGTAGCTATGAAACGCCACAGTATGCTGATCTTATGATACTCACTGACACACATTCAATTGGTCAGTTCAGGTAAGTCACTAACATAAAACCCACAAATAGGGTGGACAGTGGTAGCCATGTATTATTCTAAAACCTACACGTAGATCCTTGTCATTTGATTGGTGGAACGTGTGTCATGTGTCATCCTTTATTTTGCCAAGTGTTTACTGCCGTGATGTTGGCTCGTCTTATATGGAAATAAATATAGTACGGTGTATATTGACTTTTGATGCCTAATTCTCTGCACCATTCCCAAAACAATCGTTCCTGCCTGTTTGCCCAAATGAGGCAAATTCGTGGCACGGCAGACAAGGTTGGTGTCCTCATGGATTCGTCCGTGTTGTAAAGAATAATTTTTTTTCCGACTGTAAGGGACTGTAAGGGAATATAATTACTACATCGGAGTAATGTAGTTAGGGAAAAATATATCAGTTTTTATCAGAAAAAATTTTAATCTGAGAAGTGTTTCTGTCAGAAACGTTTCTCAGATTGTGTATTCCAATTGCGGATTATTCTTCCTGCTTGGACATAATTGCTCCGGATTTTCGGCAATATCTCAAAAACGCTACCCCTTTTTGAAATGGAACTTTCACAGGTTAGTTTTATTGTTCATATCTACATTTATATTACATTTTTAAAAAATCAAACGGTTCCAAAAACCAAAGGTATACTTTGCCTTTAAGGATGAATTTTTCTTTTGATACTGAATCTAATTGTGAAATGTAACTCTTTTGTACTCCAGGATAAAGGGGTCCTTGTCCAACCTGCCAGAGTTTAGCACGGCCTTCAACTGCCCCAGAGGGAGCCCCATGAACCCACTAGACAAGTGCCAGGTCTGGTGATTGGTGCTAAGCTGATTCACACGCAAATCAAGTCTCGTCAATGTTTCAAAGTAAAAGGAGATAACGAACTTGATAGCCGAGTTGTGAACGTGAAACTAATGAAATGATACTCAACAAGCATCTGTGTTTAATTGCATTTATTAATTCAGAAATTGAGGTGAAAGGGTTGGCCAATAAGGGTAACTTGACACCCTCTATGCATTTCAAGAATATAAATACTGACAGTTTGTACATAAATCAATGGTTTTCCACAAGAAGTATGTGTTCATTTGGAGAGGTTTTGGGAGGGTAGAGCATGTTAACCTGGGCCCACTTTCATGGCGCTGCCTACCACAGAATTCTGTGCTTACTGCGATAAAGTTAGTGATGCTATTGGCTGTAAGCGCCAAATGCTTTGGTAAGCAGTACCATGAATCCGACCCTGTTGGTTTGTATAAAAAAAAGCATATGTGCACACCACAGTGCCTTGGTCTTCCAACAATTCTGTTTGTGTGTGACTTTTTCGTTCGGTACAAGGGCTTCCAACTTTACAAAATCAACTAAAGATATTTTCAACAGCGCAAGATTATTTTAAAGACATTATTGGTTTTTTTTGCAAGACAATACCATGATACAATCAACTTGTGAAAATGTTGACAAATCTTTTAGTCATGTTTGAGTGTCAACAGTAAAAGACAGTTTATGTTTTGTGGCAATTATTGAAACAAGCAACGGTGATGTGGGTTTGGGGGGGGGGGCGGAGGGGGGGTGGGGGAGATGTCGGTCTTCCAAATCTTTTTTTCATTTTTTGTTGACAGTATTTCAGACAGAAATATTTCTTTTATAGATTGTTACTGTTGGTAATGTTACTTAAGTTTGTTGACCCTAAGGTCATCCCACGCATTGCATGCTGGGACGATGTAATTGGCAACCATTCATGGTGAATGAATAAAGTATCAGTGATCCAGAAATCAGAAGAATCTAATGTCATCCTTCGATGTAGCTCACTCTAGATATGGTGTTTATGGACATAAACTAACATGGTGTCAGAATGGATTGATTTCTACGGATTATCTCGCTGTGTGAGTAGGCTACCGACTGTTTTTGTGGTCTCGCGTTCGCCGAAAGACAGACTCACGAGGTTTAACGCTAATGATTAGTCCCCGCGAATGACTGTATGTATGCACACGGACAGGACTGAACTCAACAGCTCTCGTTGTGGTGTTATTTCGCGGTAAATAATATAGCGTTCAGGTTGTGAACAGAAGCCCTTTTCAGTAAATGTCACTTGTATTATTGAGACTAAAAGTTACTGCAGATTGAAGTAAATACTTGAGTAAGGCTTGATAGGTAAATATTTTATTTTAGTCTGATGTTTCAAGTCGCCGTCTCATGTACGTCATTACAATTAAGTCTGTATTTCTTGTAGTCATTTAGTGTCTTGTGTAGTTAAGAGACCTTATAGGGTATTTGTATGTTCATTGTTAACCATGCCTGACGAGGCAAGTAGTTCAAATACTGCTTCTGCACGGCAGCAGGGTAGTAACGGCAGACGCAACATTCCTCTACCTCCCAACATAAAGTTGAAAGGAAACCTTAAATCCAATTGGCTTATTTTTAAGCAATTATGGACTTCATATGAGACCCTCACAGGTTTAAAAAATGAAGATGGTGTTTTCCGAGTAGCAACTTTTGTTACTTGCATTGGTACGGAGGCATTGGGAATTCGTCTCTTCTGACAACTTTTAATTCTCCGTGGGGCAGGTGGAAATACAAGCGAATGCCCTATGGGATAAGCCCAGCGCCGGAGATCTTTCAACAGAAGTTGAGTCAATGCCCTGATGGATTGAAAGGCATACACATCATAGCAGATGATATTCTCATCACAGGTCGTGGTGATACTATTGCAACAGCTACTGTTGATCATAACACTCACTTACGTGCATTCCTCGCAAGATGCCGACAAACGCACATAGTCTTGAATAAGGACAAGTTAGCCTTGAAACTGAGTGCTCTAAGTTTCATTGGCCATGTTTTTACGCCACAAGGCCTACAATCAGATCCTCGCAAAGTTCAAGCCATAGTGGATATCCCTAAACCAACAGATGTTGCTGGCATACAGAGGCCGATTGGCATGGTGAAATATCTGGCAAAATTTATACCCAGATTATCCGACCTGACTGAACCGTTGCGCAAACTCACTCACAAAGACCAGGAATGGCTTTGGTCTGCAGAATGTGACAAAGCTTTCAGCAACATCAAACGTGCTATCACAGAAGTGCCAGTGCTCAAGTACTTTGACCCCAAATGTCCGACAGAGGGCCAAGGAGATGCCTCTGAAGCTGGACTTGGATTCGCACTTCTCCAAAATGGACTACCCGTTATGTATGCAAGCAGAGCATTGACTTCCGCTGAACGCAATTATGCGCAAATTGAGAAGGAACTATTGGCCCAAGTGTTTGGCCTAGAACGTAACCACCATTATGTATATGGTAAAAAGATCATCTACCTGTGTGAACTTTATAAACAGGATCACGTTCAGATTACTACTAATCAAATTTGTTTCTTATTATTACCGGATTTGTACTCGGTCTTTGACAAGGGAGTCCCTAATTTCAATCAAGGCTTTTTTGTCTATTCCTGTACTGCATGCACACAACCATATTATACGGGTGATTCACAATATAGTGCGCCCTCAACTGTCTACCCAGGAGAGGCCATTTTTGCAATGTATCGTAAGGAAAATGTTGACAAAGTTTTGGTCATTGTGCTGCACCAACTGCTTGTTGTTCCATGTTAGTTTGTGTTTTCATGCAGATGGAGTAGCAAGGTGGTAGGGTATTCTTTTGCGAGGCCAATGATTGTTTTTGCACATTCATGTGTCGCTGGGTTGTGAGTGTGGTTTATGTAGTCAACCTCTTTTAGGCTAAGTCAACCTCTTATAGGCTTATAAGCCTGTAATGTGCGAGCTAGATACAACCTTGTTTCCATTCCAGGGTTCAAGATGCAACAACCCCAAACTGATACACCACCTTTCTTAATGCATCAAGTCAATGATATGATTCTTCATCTTCAAGCAAACTTGAATCCTCAATTAAGGTCTACATGTATATAGCAGAGGTTTTATTATAAGAACTCTTATCTTGGTTTGAAAACTGTTCTTAGCTTGATAAAGAAACGGTTGACGAAGAAAAACAACTTAATGTGATTAACTTCAATGTGTAGGTTAATGAACAAATTCATAAAAGCCTGCCCAAGTGGGATTAAACCCCTCAAGCTATTAACCCTTCATAATCCAGAAGTGTAGGCTACTAGTACTTAAACTATGATATGGCGCTCAGTGACTTCCGTTTGAAGCCTGTTTTGATGGTCTTGCATTCTGTTCTACTTTATGTTACCGACACATACACTTGTCAGTTTCTTTTCAATGTTTCACATAGCAACTGTGTTTGGTCAACATCTCATGGACTGAATGGGTTGGTCTATTTCAGTACCAGTAGCTATTCAAGTATATTGTATCACTTTATTATTACTTCAACAGAGGGGAAAATACCCCATTCTATTTAAAGTATAATTTCTATATCATGTATTTCTTTATATTAATTCTATAATGTATATTAACCTTTGTTTAAATACCAATGCTACTTATGTTGCAATCTTTAAAATATCAAAAAGGCATTTTTTACATAGCCAAGATATTGGACGGGACAATACATTGCCTTGTAAGTCCAACCTTATTAGGTACATGTTTTCAAGAAAAGGAACCTCGTGTTCATTGATAACAAGGGGGTGATGAAGCATGTGGACAACATTGATAATTATCAAAGACCAGCATTTGCACTTTATATGACCCGACATATACACAAAGTAAAAAAACTTGTTAAAGTTTGAGCTCAGTCGGTCATTGGAGTCACAAGAAAATAGTGAAAAAGAAAAAACCTCAATATATTTTCACTGTTTTTTTAACATCAAGTTTTGAACTCATTTCTCAAAAAGCATAGCATTTCAAGCAAAAATATTTAGGGAAAATTTGTCCATCTTTATACAATAAGTCATATGTAAATTTGTGAACATTCATATTTTCACTTCCAAGTTGTGCACACCTTTTAAAATATTATGGGAAGAAATTATTCAATCTCGTGGACAATATGATTATTTTTGTGTTCGTTTAATCATGTTTGAATGAATTTTACATTCTGATCCATACAAATAGAAGGCAATAGAGGCTTTAAAGAAAGAGTAAAAACTACATTTCCAAGTTTTTTTAACTGTTATCATTCCATGAGAATGCTGCGCCTAAAACTCAGAGATAATATGCAAGTATGAAGGCAAACAATCATAGTGAAGCTTATTTTTTCTGTGCACTTCAATTGTACATCAGAGCTGCCTACATTTGCGTCTTGCAACCAGTGAGATTTTGTACAACATTCGGGGGAGATGTTTAGAATTACATTCCAGTAGAGACAAAGATTCCATAATTGGGAAGTTTTTCAAATTTATTCATCAGAACATGGAAAGGTCGGTTTATCTTAGGGGGAACAATCTGCAGAATCAGGGAGAGTTATGGTACATATTCATTTGCAAAATGCTGCTCCATTTTGGAGAGGGTCCAACAGTGCCTGCACATTGTTTTTAAAGCTGCATGCAGATTGTTGAAACCAAACTGTGCATTAATTGTGTGTGATTGCCTCCAAAATGGTTGACAGTGCACGTCTGTACTTCTGTTGTAATTTCTGAACTAAAAAACTATGGTTCCCCTCCATTGGTACATGTACAGTCAATGAACCCTGTATATGTGTATTAAACATTGGCATTTGACAAGAAAATGAATCCTGACAATGACCATTATTTTGTGTGTTTAAGTACATGTACATGTTCTTAGCTTCCAGCTTTCATTCAATTTAAGTTTTGAAAACACAGCTTTTGCATACTTCTCAAGAATTAAAAACTAATATAATACTGCTCTTGCTAAACCGTGTACATCTTAACAGTTTGATGAAATCAATTGTGATAGACCACTCTACATGTGGAAGTAAATGCATTTGCCACACTTCTGTAGCTAATCCTCTTTTTAACTATAATGTAAAAAGCTGACAATTAATCTCATCTTCTGCACTAGTGATCTCAAGGTCCACAGTTCATATCCAGCATTAACCATTGGCTAGAACATAACCATGGGTACAAAACATAATATTTTGTATAAAACGTAAACAAAACATGTAACTCAAACTACCCGCTTCATAGCTCATAGCTCAATTTGAACTAATTTGCTACATTGGAATCAAACCAAAACCCAAACCTACACAATCTACATACATTTGTGACCCGATATGTCGAAATGAGGAATATATCGACCCCTTAATAAAATTGAGTTGTGCCTACCGTGTTAACAAGTAACTCACTGGCTTTCCAGCAATACCATTATCATTTCCGTAGCTTATTCCAGTCCGAAGTTATCGGGAAATGAAGAAAGTCTACAAGACAAGGCCACTTCCATTTTTTTTACGACGTGTTTGTTTAGATACTCGTTTTAATTAACTTTGAAGAGAATCAGTTGTGTACAAACATGCTCAAGAAAACATGCTCAAGAAAACATACTTTTTGTGGATTTATTCATCTTTTCAATTTCAGGTAAGATCACAACAAGAAAGATCAAGTTTTATTTAACCTAATACCACCGAAATCGCGGAATCGTTTTTTTGAAGTGTTTTTTCATGATTTTCGATTGTGACCAACTTTACAAGCAAATTACACGCAGTACATTCTGTCTGACACATTCTTCATTTCATTTCGATAGATCAGGTCACATTTACAATCTGAAGTGGTGGTTAAAAATACTGGAGTAGGAGTATGCAAGGTGGCTGTAGACTTGCCTGCTGAGTCCATTTTTCTTAACTCGGAATCAACAATGAAAAAACTAGGAGGCAGGCCTATTCTCTACCATGTCTCAAAGGCACCCACTCTTCACACCTTTAATCAGTAATGTTAGGTACTACATGTATTTAGTATAAATATCTGGCAAACATCACCGATGACACAAGGTCAAATTTCTCAAAATGACTTGGATGAAAACGCCAGAAGATACAATGAGAAAATCCTCCACGCGTTTCGTCTTATATAATTTTGTCACTAACCATGAAGTGAATTATCTGTCAAAAATCACAACATTTGGCAAACCGGTTTTTATACAAATTATTAATATAATCATTACTGTTAACACTTTCAGCAAGTTTCAGTACCAAATACGCAATGGTTTCATAATTACTTTAATATGAAAGACGTACACTAAATTTGCCCTTTTTGGGGTGGGTATTTCCACGAATTGACCTATCTTGAAACGTCCCTTTACCAATGATATACCAAGCGCTACAAGGCGCGCCAATGTGACATTTGCATTTTTACAAAGTGACCTATCTGGAAGCACGTAACTTTTGCACGAAGTGACCTATTGCGGTAGGTCTCAATATTCATTGGTTAGTACATGGTGCTCTGCTCTTTTTTCCCCACTTTAAAAAAAAGTGAAGTATGTGTTTAGGAATCGTTTACTGATTAAAATGGTGCGGGAATGAAAACACATTCACAGCTCTGTATAAATAAAGTAGTTATTAAAATTAAAATAGTAAGCAGACTCCAAAACAGCAGTTTGAAAAATAGTTCAACTTCAATCGCGATTTTCTCCGAACAGGTTTTTTGGTGCTGTGGACGAGATAGGTCAGTTCATGGTACAAGTGACCAATTAAAAGGCCAATAATATACGCTAAAAGGGCAAATCAATTATTTGTTGGAAGAGCAAATTACTTTCTATCCCCGAGTTAGCAATGAAAATACATTACAAACAACTGTATCAAATTCAGTGGATGTGTTTTTGTGCGCTGTTCATGTTTAGACAGACTTTTTGTGCATGGCCACATTAGCATTGAGTCGTATATCGAGTCACCAATATTCAATATATTAACGTAATAAGATCAATGATCGATTTGGTCTGAAGTAGAATTATTGTCTTTATAGTAAACCTCATGATCTTCATATAAGTAATGCTAAAATTTAGATCTGATAACATTGTTAATACGCTACCAATAGAATCTGAATATCAAACGTCTATGTCATGTCATGGTTGAGATAGTACACTCCGTAAACAGTTGCCCAAAAGTCAGAACCAATTAATTCCAATCATAAACCTATTGTTATTACAGTAGGGAATGCTCGTCCTTTCTAATTAGAGGGCCGAACTCCTTCCTGTGCCTCTACATTAACTTTTTGGCAAATCCTTGTCACTTGTTATGCCAGGAATGCAACAATATATCATCCAAATTATGGCAAGTACACAGTAATGGTGAACATGTGTGCAGTTTAATAATGGTATAATACTGTTCATTATTTCTTCGTGTCAGTGCAAAAACGTATCTCCGAAAAAAGCACTAGTGTTACACGAGTTTGAAATTGTCAAAATGTTTTATCTCGCTTAAAATAACCCGGGATGTACGCACAAAACAAGGATGCGTTGAGATATGACGTTTTTGCACAGAGCATTTTCGTGCGAGATCTGACGTTTTTGCACAATCGAGATACAACGTTTTGCACTGATGCGCAATTTCATATGTTAAAAGTAAAATCCATCACTGTCTAAGACTGTTGGAATAACCTTCCTGCCAGCAACATAGACTTCCTGTATGTTGCGATCATCTCCTGAAGATGCAAAACAAAGGAAATACAATACAACAAATGTTAAAACAAACTATTCACTGCAGTTTTTTTACATCATAGGAAAACTGTACTCAGAAAATGATAACAACATCTTGATGATGCAAGCTTTTGAACAATGAACTTTGTATGGCATCATGTGGAAATCTAAATGTAGACAATTCATAATAGACCCTTTCCACAAAATATGTAAATTTCATATTGCACGTGTGCACTAACACTACTGGCTGGCAAAATGATGGAACATCATGCCTTTTTGTCCGGGGCTGATGACGGCATGACGTAAACACATTTGTGTGTCTGCCTAGTGCACCAGTCTATAGCGCTTGCCAACAAATGGTGAATGTAGTCCGCATATTTCATGGGAAGGGCTGATTAGCATCGTGTCACCTTATTGAAACATTTATATGTGACTTATCAAAAAAAACGATGAGGTTACAGGGCCCTGTAATTTGCACGGGACTAGTAACTTGTAGTATGGGACCATTCCTTGTGCTCATGTGATTGGATGTGCAATATACTAAAGTACTTTGACATTTATTGGCTGATCGCAATGATTTTTGGATTATATGAAAGGGAATTCAATAAGTAAGAACTTTTTGATTACTTACATTTTTTTCTGTAAAATAATATCTTCAAAGAGATAATGGAGTTTGTAAAAATGGCCTTTGACTGAAAGCTTTCTGTTGTGTAAGAATGTGTGCTTCACGCTTGAGTGGTCAAACAGTGCGGTCACCAGTGGGTGTACATGTATATGTCCAAACAATTCGGTAACGAAAGGGTTCAAATATGGACCAGTAGAAAAACTTGCGGACCAGTAAAATGATATGCTAACTGGTCCTGCTGGCTAGTCACTGAAAAAGTTAAGGGTAGACCCTGTTATGCAGAGGATAATCAACATCCGACTTACCAAGAAAAAGGAACTTCTGCACAATATCCTGGAACAAATCATCATAGAAAAAGTGTTACAATGTAGAAAGTTTGACATCCAAATGGTATACAATTCCAGACAACCCCAACCTCTAATGAGATTAGGGTGATAAAGCAGGGGGAGGGGTAATTAAAACAAAATTGTGGGGTGTTTTAGGTTTCAATGACCTGCCCTGAATACATATAACATTTAATACACAAGAATTAAATATTTATTTGTGGGGTGTCTTAGGTGGTTATATTTCTCCAGATTTTATCATACTAGAAGCTGGCAAAAGAAACAGAAGATCCATCAAAAAGGAAATGTATATTATTGTACAATCTATTCCGTCTTATTTAACCAGGGTAGCCCCATCGGTTTTCAATGAACTGTTCTCACTGGGGGCCCTGGATACATACAAAATAAAAAACAGAATAAAATACAATAAAAATTACCTAAAAGAACGCATTTAATAGATAACAATTTTTGCATCTGGGATAAAGAATTTAATTTGGTATTACCCTTACACCGATGTGTATTAAGCACTGTATACTCAGTACTTTCCCGAGCTCTGTGATCGGTGGTCTAGTGGTAAGACATCTGCTCTAGCAATGCAAAGGTCGTGGGTTCAAATCCCACCAGAGTGATTTGCCTGTGGATTATTTTTTTCCCGGGGAAAGTACCGAGTGTACAGTGCTTAATACACATCGGTGTAAGGGTAAAACCAAATTAAAAGTACGCAGTCCTAAAAAGTACATAATGAGGACTTAAGAGTAAAAACCATACTGAGAGTACCCATGTACATGATTCTTTGAAGAATGCTATAAAATGCTTTTCTGTTCCATGTATTTCATTTGTTACTAACCTCCATAGAGTCAGAGTAAGTGGTGTTGAAAACGTCAAATGGACTTCCAGCTGCCTTAGGATTCACAAGGACAGCATCAAACTCCTTGCCCACCACAAAGTTACCAATGCGATCTTCAAGGCCCAATACTGAAACGGTCACAAAAGTACATGTTGTCGTGTTTAAATTTCAAAATTGAAAGGGTAAAAGCCATTCTTGGCAAGGTGCTCCAAAGATGACTAAATAAGATAGAAAAACTCAAGGAAGATGAAGGTAGGAGTTTACATTCCTTTTAAAACCTGTCTAGATTGTAGGACGGGGGAAACATGCACCAGGCAAGGAGCTCGAAAGAGATGCAGTACGAGGAATAAAGCTGTTGGAATTTTTCTTTGTTCTACATCTCAGCAAAGCAAGAGTTGGGCGAGAACAAGCAGCAAGCCTGGTTTCACGCTCAAACCCCCTGTTGTGGGCAGGGCCACCAAGTTGGTTAGAATGATGGAACATTTACCAAGGAAATATCTGGAAAAAACAGACAGTGGCCGGCTACAGACCCGCAGTGAGAAAGAGGTTGTAACGTTGATCCCAACCCTTCACCAACCAGATTAAAAATATGCTTCTGTACTCTATCTAATAAAAATAAATAGCAGGCAGAAGCGCCAGCCTAAATGTGGCGACATACTTCTTTAGGGGATGTATGTCTTACATAAGTACCGAACAGCGTCAGGAGGTAACAAAAAATTGAGCTAGACTATTAAAGGACAGTCAAGGATTGGTTATCATTTTCAAGAAACAAAATTGAGTGAATTTTTATTCTGAGATTTGAAGATATACCTTGACTTCCCCCTAGAGTGGCTAGATAGAAGAGTTCTTTGAAGTCTATACTCTTATAAGTTGCTCCTTGCTGCATCTTCTGAACATTGGTTGCAATGACTGACTGTCTAATAGAACTGAGCATAGATGGAGAATAGCCACCAGAAACATCTAAAGATTAACAAAAACAAAAAATCAATATCAATTTCCGATATCAAAGTTTAAATTCATACCAAACAATAAAGATCAAAGACAAATAGAAAACATAAAAAAAGTATGTAAATTGAAAAAGATTCCAGATTCAAGAAATTTCTATTGAAAACAATTAAGACTTAACATTACCAGTGCCTAATCCAAGCTTGATGCCTCTGTCCCAGAGTTTCCTTAGATCTAAGATACCACTGACTAAGCTGTAGAATAAAAACAATCAAACCAAATGTTTTACCACGGTTGGTTTGGCCATGTGCATGACAAACAGACGAAGGTGCCAATACTTAAAGACACTGGACACCTTTGGTAATTGTCAAAGACCAGTCTTCTCACTTGGTGTATCTCAACATATGCACAAAATAACAAACCTGTGAAAATTTGAACTCTATTGGTCGTCGAAGTTGCGAGATAATAATGGAAGAAAAAACACCCTTGTCACACCAAGTTGTGTGCTTTCAGATGCTTGATTTCGAGACCTCACGCGTGAGGTCTCAAAATCAATTCAAATATTTTACTGAGAAAAACTTCTTTCTCAAAAACTACGTTACTTCAGAGGGAGCCGTTTCTCACAATGTTTTATACTATCAACAGCTCTCCATTGCTCGTTACCAAGTAAGTTTTTATGCTAACAATTATTTTGAGTAATTACCAATAGTGTCCAGTGCCTTTAACCAACCATTCAAAATGTACAAAATTAAACAGAGATTTGACTCACGAGAAGTTTGAGCTGGAACAATGAGACACACCGGACCCGTGATGTTTGATCATTTCAATCTCCGTGTCATCTAAGTAGATACTATGAGCAAAAACACTCTGCAAAATAACAACAATACACAAGATTAGCACAAAAGAATACAACAGTTACCCCGTTATCACTTAACAATGAAGGTAGTTGTCTGTGAATTGTTAGGACACAAGTTGAATGATTTACAAAGACAGGTTGCTCTGTTATAAATCATAGTTATCTGGAAAGCCAATTTAGGTAGTTATCTGGTTATTCTGTTTTAAACCCTAGTTATCTGGATTACCAATGAAGGTAGTTATCTGGAGATTCTGTTTTAAACCCTAGTTACCTGGATTACCAATGAAGGTAGTTATCTGGGGGTTCTGTTTTAAACCCTAGTTATCTGGATTACCAATGAAGGTAGTTATCTGGAGATTCTGTTTTAAACCTTAGTGATTTGGATTACCAATGAAGGTAGTTTTCTGGAGATTCTGTTTTAAACCCTAGTTATTTGGAGTACCATTGAGGGTAGTTATCTGGTGATTCTGAAGTAAATTACAGGGGTGACCGACCACACAACCAAGGATAAATGCATGAGGGTTCTTTGCTTAGATTTTCCAAGAAATTACCTAAAGGGGGGGGGGGGGGGTGGTAGAAGAGCTTAAAGGGAGAAATATAAACAGTAGAACAGGTAATTAACTCTGTCATAATCACAAGCTTTTTCCACACAAGTCACACTTACATGTATGAGTAATTTTCATTTACCTTTTTGGTAACCAGCCCGCATGACCTGTAGACATCATTGTAACTGCTACAGTCTGGGAACTGTTCCATGACTAAGGAAATTTCATCCTTGTTTTCAGACAAGTGTGTCTGCAAAAATGGAAAAGAAAATCCCGGTTGACAGATGATCAAAATAAGGCTGGGCGTCAAATGTCTTTGTTTTTATGTCTTCCAACTACTCCATAATTATCAATCCCTAACGAGAAATAAACAAAATCAATAGAGGACCGATATGATGTCAGCAAAAAACCTTACAAAATTGATCTATGATGTGTAAATGTGCAGATTTGCAAACCAACAACTGACGAATATGACAAAATAAGATGTAATCATGTAAAAAGGGATGAAGAATAATTATTGATAAAAGCTTGATATTTCAACTACCTGTATTGGTAACCCATACAACTCAGCAAGGTTAGCTAGTTTCTTCATGAGTGTTGAAGTACAGCTTACAGCAAAGCGTGGTGTGATGATGGGAGTAACCAGAGGGTTGTTCAAACATTGAACTTGCTTGATAAACCTATAAGACCAACATAATAACTAGTTCTTATATAGCGCATTTCACAATAACGTATCAATGCGCTTTACATTAGTGCCCTGGTCATTGGGCCAATAGCGTTCCTGTAATCTTTCTCAGCTCCCTGGGGAGTATACAGCCCCGAGCTGCTGGGCGCTCCGAAAGGCTTTTTCATACACAATATCAACCTCTACCCTCGCAGGTACCCATTTACACCCCTGGGTGAAGAGAAGCAGTTATAGTAAAGCATCTTGCTCAAGGACACAAGTGTCATGACCGGGATTCGAACCACCACCCCGATGACTCCACCACCAGAACTTGAATCCGATGCTCTAAACCACTCGGCCATGGCACCCTGAACCTTGGAAAATTTTTGACAAGAATTCATTCCATTGAAGACAGACCACCATGACTCCAATGAAATGTTGATAGGATGCTGCACATGAAAATGTACATTTACGTGCAAAGTATTTACAAGCACTAGCTCAAGGAAAACAAAACATACAACATGTGTTTGCTATAGTTATTGATTAATGCATCCGACGATAGACAAACGAAGCATTACAAGGAAGTTGACCATACACCCCCCCTAGCTGACCCAAACATGTAATTACCACTCTAGAATTCTTTTGTGGCGTGTCGTGGCTGAGAGGTCAAGATCACTGGACTCACAAGCTCCGGCATTTCTGATCAGCAGAATGTGGCTTTGAGTCCCGGTCGTGGCACTTGTGCTCTTGAGCAAGATACTTTACAATAAATGTTTGTTTTTTGGATGGGACATTAATCCTTAGGTGATGTGTACTAGGATTGGTAGTGCACGTAAAAGAACCCAGGACACTTAGGATCATTTCGGAAGAGTAGGGGTGAACCCCGGTGTTTCTGGTTGACATAGCAAGCATCCTTGTGTACAGGTTTTCTGAATCTTGCGAGCTACAGTGATTAAGTTCACTTATGAGGCATTCTTGGTTTCATTACCAGAAATATATAATAATATTAATAATAATAATAACCATTCAGTGTCTTTGACAGACTGCTCTGTGGTCTCCACATAGTACTCAGGAGAATTAGTATCCATGTTGACTTTGCCAACAAAGGCTCTCTGTCCAAAATGTGCTGTGAAGGTAGAAAAAAAGTTAGCATTGATCAAAATATTTTTATCAAATTCAAGAAGTTTGCTGCATTAATATTACTCCGATTTGACCCTGACATCCACGTGTGCCCTGGGGTGTGGCATCGCGCTTTATTTTAAAGTAGGTTTATAAACAAAAGTTGTTTACCCCTGCCATGTTTCGGTAAAAAATTATCAAAATCACAACATTGAAGTATAGCCAAACAATTTAAGTTTGGTGGGGTTGATTCATTGACCCACAAATTGACACTCAAACAACAAGCCTTGTGTAATTGCAAAAGGTGATTGTTGAGCCCTGCTGCTAAGGTACGAAGGAAAAGGCAATCAATTAGCCTGTGTTTAGCTAGCTGCATGGATCACAGCTGTCCCTGTTGGTGACCTGGTTGTGGTTTGACCATACAAATAGGATGTATTGGCTCTCCACAGTTACACAAGGGCTTTCAAGGTTTTACTGCACGCTATTCAAACCTACTGTACTTTACAGTGCGATTTTGTGACAGTGAGGTCGTTCGAACACAGTACTGAAGTCAGTTTTAAGGCAGTTTTAACTCATTCGGGTTTAACTTTGTGTGTCTGAACTCTCTTAAAACCCGAATGAGTTCAATCGGTCAGCGAGGGTGGTTTAACGCTTTGGATTGAAAGTGTTTCCTAGGGTCTAGAGGGTCTGTATCCTTTTATTAGACCATCTGAAAAGAGATTGTGTTCACAAAAACAAAAAACCCCTTCCCTCTACCCCCCCCCCTGTCCCCTTCTTCGCTTTCTGTAATAATTGCATCAGGGATAAAGGGCAAAAAATCCACAGGCTACTTGGAGGGGATTGGAATCGAACCCATGACCCTCACAATCTAGAGTAGGTGTCTCACACTCCTCGACCACCAAGCGAGCCCCGTGACAATAAGCCTGTTGTTAGAACCCTGAAATTATGCAGTGGGTAACAACTACAATCAATTGAATGGCCTCTTAGTACCTAGCACACTTGGGGGTCAATCCAAACTATTTACAGACTGTCTTATGGTCTATTTGTGCCAATCCATATCTATCAGTCATTTCATAAGAGCCCCGTTGGGTGTAGTTAGAAGAACCTCATAAACAAATTATGGTCGAGGGTCAAAAGGATGTTGCACCTCGTTGCATAGAGTACCGCTAGGGTTGAGTTCTGTAGGGTTTTGTTTTGATTGCTTCAGAAAAGGAGTGTATAAAGCATCGAATTTGCATGTCACACTCTGAAATCTGGATTTGCCTCTGCAGACTTGACATATTTTTATCTATCTTACATTGCTACCAACTTGACAGCAAGTGAGGACAACCTGTAAAACCACCCGGATCCCTTTCGTTACAGTCCTTGGTTTTTAAAACAGGTAGACCAGTCACCCAGAGGCTCATGGTACAAACTCTGCTTTATTTCTGAAATAAATGGTGTGCGTTTGTGCTTGCAACTAGCTGAATCTTTGATGACTCACCAACAATCTCAGCCAGTTTGAGAGAGGCTTCCTTGTGGATGGTTGCATAGTAAGATGCTGTTGTTGTTCCATTCTTCAGTGTTCGATGCTTGAAATAATACAATAAGCAGAATCATTATTTAGTACGCCTGTGGTGGTAGTAGGAAAAACTACTGCTGGGTTGAGTTATGTAGCCCTCAATTCTAACAAGGCTTGGCAAGAGTAACCGCCCACCACTCAATACCCAAAACTAGGATGGCTAAAAGTGTCTCCCTGCCTTTCACCTCTGTTAGGGCTGTGCATAAATGCAAGAGGGTTCTCTTCGTTTGTAAGTCAGATTTATAAAAATTGTAACCAAAAATTTGCCTCGTGACGCTTTTTCATTAACAGAGTAATGAAAAAAAATAATAATAATAATTCACACTATGTTATTAACCTGTACTTTCTCTTGATAGATAACATGTGAATAAAGACAGAAGCTTAACAAATCTTGAGTTTCAAACATTTGTAGTCAATATTCACACTACCGAGATACTGTATTATGATCCCAATTGAGTCCAAATGTCTTATTGGGTTTTCCTTTTCAACACTTTAAAATGTACACAACTGTACAATTGTTACACAATATTCAAACAAAGATGCCGGTTTATGCCTACCACAACTTTGCTGTAGGCATCAGCAGCGAAATCAAGATCAGCAAACTTAGCTTCAGTGGGGAATGTGTACCTATTGAGCCACTCTAGTAGCGGTAGATTCATGGCTGTGCCGGTATATACATACTGTGGTGCATGGATGTGGGTATCCACAAAACCTGGCATAAGGAACTGCCTGCAGGCACACACAAATACAATTTATTAACAAAGGGCACTCATGAATAAATCTGTCATTAATTAACACTTTTGATGTCCCAAATAAAAGCAGAAAAAGTTTGTATTGTTTTTTTATTTAAATAATATGGGGTTGAACAAATTTTTTTTACAAGAGTGGGATTTAAACCAACGACCTGCCGGCGCTCTACCAACTGAGCTATCTAGCCCTATGTTGGATCTCCCTTGTGGTTTATACTTGTTTTTTGTCATTGTTAAAACAAAAGTACACAATCTTGCATTGTGTTGATTGTTTTTCCTCCAAAAACAAAGATCTTCTTGGATGTTAAATAACTTAAAACAAATGTTTTGCGGAAAGAAGATTGTCGTTCATTGAAAGATTAAATGTTCCATTTAAAGACACTGGACACTATTGGTAATTGTCAAAGACCAGTCTTCTCACTTGGTGTATCTCAACATATGGATAAAATAACAAACCTGTAAAAACTTGAGCTCAATTGGTCGTCGAAGTTGCGAGATAACTATGAAAGAAAAAACACCCTTGTCACACGAAGTTGTGTGCTTTCAGATGGTTGATTTCGAGACCTCAAAATCTAATTCTGAGGTCTCGAAATCAAATTCGGGGAAAATTACTTCTCGAAAACTATGTCACTTCAGAGGGAGCCGTTTCTCACAATGTTTTATAATGTCAACCTCTCCCCGTTACTCGTTACCAAGTAAGGTTTTATGCTAATAATTATTTTGAGTAATTACCAATAGTGTCCAGGGGCCGATTTCACAAAGAGATAAGACTAGTCTTATCTGAAGTTAGGACCAGTAACTGGTCTTAACTTAAGACTAGTCCTATCTCTTATCATTGCCTAGGACTAGTCCTAAGTTAGGAAGAGTTTTGTGAAATCGACCCCTGTGCCTTTAACTCAGGTCCACCTCGTTGAATGGAACAATCCATCTTTCAACTCATGAAAATATTCTCACCATTGCATTCATAAACATTCATTATTTGCATGCTGCTACTAACAGGTGTTTTGGCATATCAAATCTTTCCACTCCCTTTAGAAATGATTGAATAACCTTCTGTCAAATTTACCACTATTAGAAATATCCTACTGGAAAGAGGTGGTTCACACTCAAACCATTTAAGTGTGAGTCACCTCAGCAGACCTGGAATAAAACGGAGGCCACGGAGGCCATGGCCTTTGTTACCCCTAGCCTTGGCCTTGGTGCCCCTTCAAAAGATTTCATAGACTTTAAGATTTTCCAATAGAAGTGCCCTTTGCTGAATGAAAATGGCATTGTCCTCTCAAAATTGAAATTCCAGGCCTGCCTCAGGTAATGGGAAGGGTTAAAAAGATGACTTTACCCTTCCATGACTTGCACATCCTCCAGTTTGAAGCCATGTTGCTCCGAGAGCTCTTGAAGGCGATCTTCTGGTTCGACAAAAATGATCTGGTGTAAAAGAAAACAACCCAATGTAAAGCTTATAACATTCTTCACAATACATCCAACTCCTGCCACCCAACCCACACCCTCACATCTCACTCTAGCACTGGTAGGATGTTAGTCTCCCTAGACTGTGGCAGTCATGGCAGTGCTAACCCAACCCTAACCCTCTCACACTTTCCCTATCTTATGCATGGTTGTAACTTATTGTTGTTGTGTAGCAAACAACTGTGCATGGTTGGGGAAAGTGGTTAGCTTTTGGGCCTGTTTGGTGATGATTTTATCTCAGTCAGCTGAGCCGGGTCAATCATAATACAGCTGTCTGAAAAGTAGTTGCGATAATCGTAACCTTCCATCCTCCCGACGTCGGGAGGATGGAGGGTTACGATTATCGCAACGATCTGAAAAGGTGGATTTTTAAAACTACATAGTACTTGTTGTATCTGTAAGTGTAAGTTCAGTCATGTGATTTTGTTTGTCATGAACAGCAATTGTGAATTGAAATAGTGTAAGTGAGCAGAAACTTTGTAACAAGAGGCCAAATTATTTATGGCACGACAATTACAAAACACAGACAAACAGTAAACATTTTTATCCTAACAAAACATTATGCCTTTAAGTTTTAGTTACTCTGTACAGATACTCAGATAGGCATAAATACCCAAACTTTTGTGTATAATGACTAAAACTAAAAGGACAACTTTGTGGAGCCTTACCTTTGGTCAACAGAGAGGAGACTTGATGCGGTCAGTAAATAAAACTAAAAAGTAAAAGAACGTAGTTCGTAGAATTCACAACCCTCCATGTCCACGATATCCAATTATCATAACTTTTGTGTTTGGGGCGTTTACTAAAGTAAAAAAGGCTTAATAAAGCAGGAAACTCTATTTCCAACCTGATGACAGCAAAGCTGGAGTGAGGATTTTAGAACAGAGGTTCTGGACACTGTGTATTCTCTTGCGGTCAGCAACTGGATGGAGTATTAACAATGTGGGATCGACGTGGATTTGAACATGACTGACGTCCGCTGACGTCCTACCAATCATGTCATAATTTACCTGGCTTTTTAGTTAAAGGTATTGTACACTTTTGGTAACAGCTCAAAATCAGTGTCAACATTTTGTGTGATTAAACATATGCACGAACAAACAAACCTGTAAAAGTTTGAGCTCAATTGGTCATCGAGGTCACGAGAAAATAGTGAAAAGAGATCTTATGTGTTTTCTGTTTTTTAAAATTATCAGCGCGATAATTACTATTGTTTTACTCGTTTCTCAGAAACGATAGCATTTTAGGCAGAAATATTTTAAGGAACCCTTTCTACCATTACTTACTTTAAATCATGCAAGTTATGTGTGAATCTGTGAACATTGTGTTTTTCGATCTTACCAATAGTGTACAGGCCTTTAAATAAAAAAAGGTTACAACACATATCAGCCTACCAACCTTACCTTATTTTTGTTTACACCGATAATATGGTTGTGTAGTATCTTCAACGGCTGACTAGCAGACTCGGCATGCACTAATGTTCCTTGAAGTATTAATAAAGACATCGTAATAAAAAGTAACTCTTTCTACAACTATTGTTCCACAACTAACCAACTTGTGATACAACTGTGAAGTACGAAACACACATCATGACATTGTGTTTTGCGCATTTTAGGAATTTGCACATTCTGGAGACTGCGCTTTGTTTTGCAGTTCAATCCAATGGTTCAATCTGCCGGTTGTGCCTGATGGCGACGTTCGTTTTGTTAAAACGTAGTCGTACTCGTAGTCTTCTTGGCGACGTTTGTTTTGTTAACGTTATCGCCGATCTCACGATTAGAATTACTGGAGAAAAGATACCAAACAAACGTCTGGATTTAGCCTTTGCGAAACAACAGCTTTGGTTTGGGCTCCGGTCACCAGGTTGAAACCCCGCAAGGAAAGCGTAAATTATCCTAATAAGTAACTGAGCATATTCACTCAGCATAAGCCCAAGCCCAAGCCAAAGCAGTGGTTTCGAAAAGGGCCTTACGAACCAGATTCGCAGACTTGCCCAGTCCCTCTGAGCCAGTCGATGCTGCGCCCTCTACCAGTGACAAATAAAAAAACTAGCGTCGCCAAACAAGACTATAATCTGGCCCGCTTTTATGTGTAATACTGTGAAAAGTGAGAATTTGCCGTGATTAATATATTTTTATTCCTCCATGCTCAAAGAAAAGACTCGCTGAAAGTTGGGAGTTGCCGTTGGCATTTTTTATTTTTAGTGGCGAAAATTAGATTTGCTCATTTTGACCGAAAATAGAAAATAGGCCTATCCCCGTTTTAATACCTGAAGCAATTTTCAATAATAAATGCAAAAATATATTTGTTTGTATGTAACATAATATGTATGTAACAAAGCGAAAAGGGATTTATAAGGAAAAAAGTGAAATCATTCATAATATCGCAAAGTTTTTTTGGGGGCCGAAAAAATATTATTGACTAAGATGCTGCTCTCTTGTGCATTCTGAACCTTTCTGTTTATCTATTAAACTGGAGTATAGTTTGAATTGATTATGTTTTTAATTTCTTTAATCTTGCTTTTTTCCTTTAAAACGCCCCAATGAAATGAAAACACTGAAAACAGTGAGCAAAAATCAAGCAAGCAGGGCAAAGCCTCACCCATGGGCTCTGGAGGGAAAAGAAAGAGGATTATTGGGAGCTTTGGGCTATACAAAGTGTTGTTATGAATATGGTTGGAAAGATGTTTAAAGAAACATTACAGAATTGGTAAGAACAAATATACTTTTTGATCACAGATTTACATAAAACTTACGCGGTCTAATGATGATGATAGTAGAAAACATCCCTTGAAATATTTCTGTCTGAAATGCCATATTTGATGAGAAATGAATTATCTAACTTGCTGATTGGAGTTTATCGCTCAGTGAGCGTTTTAGTCATTTGTTGAATCTATACGATTTCATGCAAAATGTGTAATCGGTTTTTTCACTATTTTCTCGTGACCCAGATGGCCGATTGATCTCAAACTTCTACAGGTTTGTCAGTTTATGTATATGGTAGATTACATAAGTGCTTACACTGCCAGCAACTATTTTGTTAGCAAAAACCAATTCTGTAATGTTCCTTTAAAAAGAATAGAGGAAATAATGATACACACAAATCCCCCTCGAAATTTGTGGTTTTCCTTTTACTTCGTAAACTAACACGGTCCGCCATTTTGTGGACTCAAAAATTTAGTTTTCTCTTCAGAGTTTTGAAGGCAAACTGCCCCTTTAAGATACTCATTGGTACTTTTTTTTTTAGCAGGATAAGCTTGAACTGTTAGTGTGTTTTTCCTTTTTAATTTGCTCACCTTTTTAAAGAAAAAAGTTAATAAAATCAGTGGGGAAAAAAAATGACGGGAAGCGCACAAACACGCATCTTGAAACCCTAAGGGACGTGTGGTGCGGGGCCCGCAGAAGGGCCCCGGGGCCAGAAACGTAAAAGCTAAAAGTTTTCTTGAATAATCATCAAAGAAAATTAAGCTCTATGCATTTCCTATGGGCTCTTAGTCTCCTGGTAATCAGTGGAGTCATTTTGTGTGAAGTTTGCATTTGAATTACGTCACACTTAGAGGAACAGGACAGGGGGAATTATGCAAAGATCTGAGTAGCCATGTCAAGACTGGTATTAGGAACTGAGCGCATTGCGACATGCAAACAAAAGGTTCCCAAGCTCTGAATGAAGAAGACAGACATTTCTATAAAACACAAGTTTCTTTAATTAAAGAACCGGTATGAAGCTATATAAGACAAGAACAATTGAAATTGTAATGTTTTTGCTATAATACAAATCATAATAATTTATGTATAATATGGCTATATACAACACATAATGATAAGGATTTTTGTATAGATCCCTTGTATTGGCTGCTGCCATCGTTGATGAAACGTGCACGCGTGAAGCGCTATCATTAGCTGAAAGTTGTGCGCAGCGCGTACACGCGTGCACGTTTCCATTTGTCATCGAAGATGGCGGCCAATGCAAAGGGTCGATATCCATAAAGTTAGTTATCTTCACATTAATGAGATAAAATATAACCATTAGTTCATAAAATAGTTCAACAAAACAATAACTGGAGTTCTAATATACTCTTCCAACATTTTTAGCTGGATGATTAATGCTTTTACCTTTACAGTTTCGAAAACAAACCTTATTGATCAGATTATTTCAATGATTAGTGGTTTTTCTAAGATTACTGAAATCAACCAATAAGCTTTGCCCATAATTGTACTAAATGGATCCAAATAAGCGAACTTTGACTCGTCTTTAGATACTAAATCAGATACGCCCAAAGGGTAAACTTTGCTACATTATTGAAAATAAAAAAGGCTCACAAATCCACCCAAAAGGTCATGGATGATATAAAACATAACTAAAATATAAAATACTAGGATAAAATACTAGGATAAAGGGGGAAAAACAACAGAAAAACAAAATTATTTGAATGCTTCATTAAAAAGATTATTATTTTTTTCAAACTGACTGACAGAAACTGATGACTTGACATCCTGATGGCAATATTTTGTCAAAGACTCACTTGATTTTATTTCAGAAATAATTAACACTACCAAGTATATTGCATAAAAGGCCAATTTAGTTTTGCTGTTGATCTTCTTTGTTTTTAATACAGTAAATATAACCGAAGAATTCAAACTTATACACAGTGATTGTTACATGCCTTCTATCGATTCAGGGTAAATGATTTGTAGTAGTTTTGTCAACATTATCCAGTTGTACTTTGACTATATAGACTCACAACATTACGAATTTAGCAGCTCAATTGTATTTAACTATAACAAGAGATTGATTAAACTTTAAAAGGTATAGTGGAGTCTTAAATTCATCGACAATTTTTAAAGTCATTACCAAAGAAACACAAAAACTACACATACGTTCTAGCAGGCACGGCAATATATATATTACATAGATATATTATTCTTAATTCACATTCATCTTGTAAATGCCTCATAATTCATCTTCTTATTATGAAAAATGGATAGTAAAAAAATAAAGATGGTACACTAGAATGTTCTTCTCCACGGATGTGTTTTCCTATAAAAAAAAAAGAGAAAGTAAAACACATTATGAATGTGCTTCATTTCAACACCAATAAACAACCCCCTAAAATAAGCCAACATTATGTTTCGCCTAAAGATACAAGGGTACAATTTGCAAAGTTCTTGTTAAAAGTCAGAAGTTGATCATAGCACAAGAACGTTACGAACGGCTCTCTCATCCACGCTCGCCTTTTTGGTCAAATTGCACGAAATGTTTATGCCGCGTCGCCTGCTCAAAATGGCGCGGCCAAGATGATTGTGATGATGACGTCAGGTGCATTTGGTCAATACCTTGAATAGCAGAAGCCATCAGGTTAACAAGTGTTTTCAGTAATTGTGACTGATTGAAACTAGCTTTGGCATTTTGTAAAGAAACATTTACTGCACAATAATTTTGTATGAGCCACCTAAAAGTATCACACAAATAAAACATCGCACCCCCTTAAGTGATCCCTCTCCTGCCCCTTACCAGGTTGTATCGTAAACTTGGGCGTGATCACTGGCTACACGGCAGTTACAGGTTGAATGGCTTCTGAATGGCACCCCTGAACAAATATTTTGACAACATTGGGGCTAGAAAGCTCAGTTGGTAGAGCGCCGGTATACGTTAGTCGATAGGTCAAAGGCTCAAGTCCCACTCTAGTCAATTTCTCTTTGTTCAACCCCCAAACATAAAACACAATATTAATCAATAAAAATGTACAAAGTTAATAAATCATTAAAAAACAAGGTTTAAAGATACAAAATGTACAGTTGTTTGTTTTGGCTTGCATTTGCAGACGTGAGTTATCAGTTCTATCTGTGGGTAAATGTGATAGCATTATTATATGGAAACTCGTCTACCCTGCAGTGAAGACCGCCCGTACTTTGAACTTGTGGCTGTGATGTTGCAAAATAGTATATACGGTGTACTTAACTCGTGAGCATACCGCCATTTTACACAATTTTGCACCAGGGGTGGGGGAGGGGGTGGTCAGAAAACAATCTCTCTGGAAACAATATCAAATAAAGAATCATAGGCCTATATTCGAAATACATACTCACTAAAAATAATCAAACGTTGTTGCACCAGCACCAGAGCCAGTTAGGGCAGCTTTGTGCATCTGAAAAAAGAAAAAAACATACACTATAAGCACAGGAAGTATGCAATGGCTTAACTAGAAGGGGGGGGGGCCTTGTTCCTCGGCCCTATGTGCCCAATTTGAAAGCTGGACTCCGAAAAACTACCAGATTCAAATATTACATTTTATAAGCTTTAATGTGAACAATTTCAATGTTTTTAAGACTAATGTTTTTTTTCCATTTACACGCAAACAACGTATTTGTTTTTACATTCACATCAAATTATCTTATACAAATAATAAATGACATAACAAGGGCGCTGAAAAGGACCTTGTTTCAGAAAAAAATTCAAATGGAAATTAAAGTTTTAATTGGCCAGAAGTGCCCCTAGAAACAAAAATAGGTACCACCCTTGTGTCCCTCCTAAAGTTTACCCTATATAGTTTCGGTGCTGCAAGATAAGCTATGTACTCCAACAAAAGGAAGTTTGAGCAGATTTTAAAACAATGTGTTTTGAGCTAGTTCGTCTTTTCATGAGTTTATCTAAAACAAAAACGATCACGTGGTTTGTATTGACCCCTTACACCAACGTCAAAACGCGGCTAGCAAATTTATTTTCTGCAGCACACGTCGGCTATGGAGTCAACAGTTAAGGGATAGGGAAGAACAGCCTATCTCTTAACTGTTGACTGTATTGACGAAGTATGCTGCAGAAAACAAAAAATCGCACGCGGCTACTGTCTGCCGCGCTCACCATTTTAAGAGTCAAATTGCACTTCAAAATTTATGGTCTGCAGCACATCCTAATTTTGGCATGACACTTATAAAACACTGGGACATTGACTCCCAAATGGCGCAACCATGATAATTGTGATGGTGACGTGTGAGGTGATATGGGTCAATCTAAATTGAGCAACCAGAATACTTTCTATTGTAATAAATCTTCCAAAAAATATACCCACTATGGGTTTAAGGTTTTGAAAACGAAAAACAAGAACCAGCGTTTCCTGTTGAGGGACCAACAAATTAGGTTGATCCTTTTCAGGAAACTCCATGATGACAGAAAAAGACTCAAGTAGCCATTTCGTTTCAATAACTTACAACACGGGTTGGTGGTTCTCGATGTGCAATCTGCAATGAATCTGCAATTTGTGACCACTCTGATTGGTAATCGTCCTGAAAAGAAGTCAAAATAATGAGTTATTTTTCTCGGTGGGTAGCCATATACGTCAGATGTTAGGATTAGTTTTCTTCTGGAGGAAATGACCCGATCTTCACCGTAAGAATAGGTTTTTTCGAATTTGTTTATCTGAACGAATTTCGACAGATGACGCTTTTTCAAGACGGAAAACATACGTCTGGGTTAATTGTTTTAGCTTTTGGTAATTATTTAGTAAATCTTACAAAAACTGATAACGTTGCTTTCCCATCCCTTAGGCCCCAACACATTCGAGGTTACCAACGCTGACGTTTCCAAGGCAAGTTTTTAAGGCAGAAAAAAAACAATTTTTTGGCGCCTATAATTGCTGTAGTAATTGTAATGACGTGAGTATTCCGATTCACTGAGTTTAGGATTGTTCACTCACCCGGTGTGAATCTACACCAACACTGGACATCATATTCTCACTTAGATAACGCCTTCCCAAAAGCTGCGACTCCGGGAGAAAAGTAGGCGGTAAACTGTGTGCAACATTTCTTCGGGTCTGAGAAGGAGGAAAATAGGTAATACTGTCAAGAACAAGAGTAGATTCATCATTTACACATTGGGGATTGAGGTGATGATTACGGCAAAGATTCGCAATTTCTGGCACAACGTCAGCAACAAATTTCAGATAATTTATTGTTATCGTCAACTCACTGTGTACAAAATTGTCATGTTGGTTTCGAGTACTGGGGTCGATTTCACAAAACTCTTCCTAACTTAGGACTAGTCCTAGGCAATGCTAAGAGATAGGATTAGTCCTAAGTAACTTAGGAAGAGTTTTGTGAAGTCGCGACCCCACAGGACTGATAATCAGGGACAAATTTGGTTAGTATCAAAACAGTTCACTGAGTTCTCTGGTGGAGTATTTCCGTCCTAAATAATGTTAAAGTTGAGGAAGTTTACATAGAAGACCCCGAAATAACTTATTCAGTTGCAATTACAACCCGGTTACGAACGCGCACATAATCTCCGTTTAAACAACACAAACCGTTTTGTGACGAAAGGTTAACATGTTGATTGAAAAATGGTGTGTTTGCTGTTGAATCAGAGGATGAGAATTCCCCCCCCCCAAAAAAAAAACCATTAATCTACTTTTCCTTTGATTATTAAAGCATTAATTGGTAATTTGGTTTGTGCCGGGATGGGAACAAAATGTCCCGTATTTAAACTTTGGTACGAAACGAAAACAACGGTGAGCTGACATCTGCGATGTGTTTGTTATTTTCCTCATCTCATCATTACAAGTTCACACTATTTCTCATGGGCTGGTCTATGTTCCACACTACCAATGTGCAATGAATAATGTGCACAAGTAATTCGCCAAAGTTTTACAACCTAAACATTATTGTGTGAAGTCAAATGCATGTTGGCCATCGGGGCAATTGAGTATATATAGAGGAAGGTACTATATCCTATGTCATGATGTAGTCTAACGTCGTACCTTCCTTAGTTCTTCACTGGCCATGTTGAAGTTCCATACCGATGCTTCTTCTCTCTCCATTAGTGACGCCTGTAACCGTACTATTGAAGCCACTCCCCCTCCTTGCCTTCCTGATCGCCCGACGTCATCTTCATCTGCTCCCGCGTCTTGTTGCATATCGATTCCATATGACAATGGGTAATTTGAGCGACTATAAAGGCGCTGCTTCTCGACACAGGCTCGTACGGGCCGTTTCAGCGACTCTTGATCAGTTTGTTTTGTCTCTTTCTGTCGTCTTCTTATACAAGTTAAAACAATCGTGGTCGACACGACAAGGGCAACAATGGCAAACGTAACTGAACCCACGATGATAAAGATGGTAATGTCTACTACGACGGCTTTGTCTGCAAGAGAAAAATTTGCTAAATTAATGGCCCAGCGTATTTTCTTCTCTCAAAACACAGATTTGTAAAATTGTGTAAGCATCAAGGTTTTTAAATTTTTTATTGTAACTGGTTTTTTTTTACCATGCTCATGTCTTCCTATAGGACCGACATTATGAAGTGTAATTTCGATGATAGCGTGCTGTTTTTGTATAATTTATAACGAACTGTGTTTTGTTTCTGCCTGGAGCGATCACTTGTTTTTAATAGATGTTAAATTTGCATCTGGGATAAAGAATGTTATTCGATTTTACCCACACACCAATGTGTGTAAAGAACTGCCCCCGCTCCAGAAGTGATACTAGTACTGCTAGGAATCGGGCAATCTCGGCGCGTCTAGTGGTGAAGACTTCTGCTCTAAAATGACAAAGGTCGTGGGCTCGAATCCCACGAGTAATATTATTATGCCTATAGATTTTCTTCAAAATGACTTGGGAAAGTATACCGAGTACACATACCGGTGTATGGGTAAAACCAAATAGTATTCACTCGTTCTTTAGTTCTGATCCATGGACAAATGCATGTACCTGGTTCGTAGCAATATCTTCCCGGGATAACGTCAGGGAGCTTGTCTTCGTAACCTTCATTACATTTACACGTGAAGTAACCTGGGGTATCTGTGCACTCTGCGTGAACACTGCAGTCGTTTTCATAATCGATTTCACACTCATTCAAAACTGGAAAAAGAGGAAAAGCAAACAACAAATATTACTGGCGTTGTTGTTAAATAATGCAATTATGTTGGCCTCGTGGTTTATCTAGTTACTTTTACAATGGCCATAATTGCTGGTTGTAGTGGAAGCGTGCTCACTCTTTTGACAACATTAGGTACGATCGTGGGAAAAAGGTCCCCAAATCGTGCCCTTCTTGTTTGTGAGTTAGCGTTTTATTTAGAAAATTGTATTTAAAAATAAACAGCGTCCCCGCCCACTTCCTTTTTAGAGGCCGCCTCCTTTATTTTTTTTAAAGACTTTAGCACACCGAAAAAAAACACACACAAACAAGCTGGCAACCATGTTAAAAAAAATTGCCCGGCCGGTTGTCATGAAAAATGTCGGGCGGCCTATTTTGAAAAGAAAAAGAAAAAGAGGCCCTCCTCCTTCCCCCCCCTTTTTTTTAAGTCAGGACGCTAAACATGTTTTTTTAATTTTTAATTTGCCTGACTGGGATATTTTTAATGGTTGAATATATAGCTTACGATTGGTTTCCACTTTGATAGAATCCACTGGCACCTCGAACGTGTCATCAAAAAACCCGGCAGACACCGAGTCACGAAGTCCGTCTTGAAGTACAGTTTCATTCATAGATGAGTTGTACCTTATGAATGTGGTGATGAAGTGTGCAATAATGCTGCCATTACTAAATCCAGTGACTGTGCAACCGGTATATGTGGAGTTGGTCCTTGGATCACTGGTATAAACCAAATCAACCTGTAATCAAAATAGTGTAACAATATTTAAGAATTGATATTACAAACAAAATGACGATCACAGTCAGTTATTCAAACCTACGAATGGGGAAAGTTGAACAAGTACTATTAGCATTTAATAATTTCGATTTACAACGGAAAAACCCCCAAACATGTTCACGACTGGAAAGGACACGACGGTTACAGTACAACGACCAGGTGAACGTAAGGACGATCTTATAAATAACAGTATTGCAACTGATCTTTTATAAACACCATTGTTTATTCAACAACAAACATCTCAAGCGGAAGATTGAGATCAAGTTTGTTTGTTTATTTTCCTGAAATGTGAACTGGTAAAAATGTTGCGTAAGCGTCTTATACCTTTGCGCAGACCGTCTTTGAAAGGTCAATGAACTTCTCGCTAGTCTTATTTTCAAGGTCTGGTGTAAATACTGCAGTCACAAAAGTTCCATTTTCCGTGACGAATCCCTTAATACTGAACTCCGACTGGTACGAATCTTCCTCTGTGATTGAGAGAAATATATATACTACAGATTAACTAAATCATGTTAAACTATTATTTTCTTTGACGATATACCATATTGAGGAAAGTGTTGATTATTTGTTACGAACCTTCGCTTAACAGTAGATTCGTTAAATGTATAATTTCTACGACTCTGCTGTAAACTGATAATTGCAGAAGACCTTTGTAAACTAAACAATACATTTTGCCTTAAAAAAAAATGAGGGCGAATTTGAAGTAATAGTAAAATAAAGAATACAAGACACATTTTGTAAGAAAAAAATGTTTTGTATACAAAAGTTATCTTCAAAATATTATAGATTCGAAATCAACTTCACTGGTAATGCCCTTTCCTACAAGAAAATAGTTATTATGAACACTTTCTTTTTGAAAAGGCACTTATATTTTTCATTCGAACGATACATTTGTTTACATGCATGATGACTTTTTAAAGTGTGTGTTGTATAGAGTGAGCGTGTCTACCCGTCAGTGAAACCGAGGACTTTAACAACATGGATTCGGGTGTTTTGACAAAGCGAGGACGTTCTCGCTTCGCCTTTGTGTACAAAACCAACTGGGACGTCGCAAAAAAGAAGAGTTAAAACAATGGGAAAACAAAGAGAAGTCCTCGACTTACGGGATTCACAGACGTGTGTGGGCGGGCACACGCATGGGTCATTGTGGGGTCCAAAACACAACGGAACAACTGACCCCAAAAGGTATTCTTTGTTCAACTTGGATCCCACAGGGACATTCTTCAGAAAAGGGAATAAGAGAACAACAAAAGCAGGACCCGACAAGTCACCATCCGTAAGGTTGTATGTGTGAGCGTGTCTACCCGTTGAAACCGAGGGCTTTAACAAAAGGGATCCGGGTGTTTTGACAGAGCGACGACGTCCTCGCTTCGCTTTCGTGTACACAACCAACTGGGACGTCGCAAAAATAAACCAAGTCCAAACGATTGGAGAACTAAGAGAAGTCCTCGATTTACGGGATTTACAAACATGTGTGTGTGTCGGGGGGGGGTGTTGTTATCATCAAGTTCAACATAAAAGTATTTCATGAGGTTATCAACACTGTTATATATAACTTAATATAATGTGAATTCATTCATGCAGTATGTTCTCTTCCTTTGACAATGGATAAAAGTATTTGTAAGATACAGTGGAAACGTGTCTTACTGGTGCAATTGTTTATCGCGTCAAAAGTATATCCAGGCCTGCATTCACACTTGTACCCATCAATTTGATCCACACATCGCTCAGTCAGACGATCACATTTATCTATAAAAACGGAGCATTCATCTGAAAACCCGGAAAAAGACAGAGAAAACACTCAATAAATAAAAAGTTATACAGCTTTATGTATTTTGCATCTCACAAAATACTTTTAGGCCCTACTGTTAATGAAAAGGGCACCAATCAACTCGAACAGTTGGAAATACAGGGACTTTAAAAGTGGGATACACTTTATCAACTTGGTCGGTTTGGCGTGGTGGTATCTTTGCTTGCCTTTCACCTCTAGGACCCCGGTTCGAATCCCACCGGGAGCACTATGTGGGTTGGGTTTTCAGTCCCTACCTGATTGCGTGGGCTTTCTTTGTAATAATTCTATAGGGTTTTCCTGTCGCATCTAAAACTGAAACTTACGTCTCTCTCTTATCCCTACGGGGTTCTTGGCTAGTATAGTGATTAAGTTAGCTTTTCTGAAAGTCCTTGGCTTTACAACCAGAAAAAAAAATAACAATGAAAGTGAAACCCCCGGGCACATTATTGACCCGGATACTGCGTCACATGGGCTTGACCCATTTCTGAGTCAGAATGACCCGGAATCTGTGTCAAGATGACCAATATATGGGTCAAGATAAGACAGAATCTGATTTCAAGTCCCATGGGTCGTATGAATAAAAAGTAGTAAATTCTGAAAAGTATTAGCAAAAAGTAAAAGCATCAACTTCTAAGTAAAAACATTCAGTACCAGCATCTTCTTAAATCCGTATGAATAAACGTTTTCTTTTACTGCAAAGTAATCACTAAAATGCTTTGGAGTAAAAACTTCTGATATCGAGCTGTCTGCCATGGCTGAATGGCTCTTAACAAAGGTTTCCCTTTGTGTTGTAACACCCATTCACGTTCACCAACGCACACACACACACCCAGCCACACCCAAAGCAGCATTTGACCTGATAGAAACATAGAAACCTACAAGTCAGCCATGAGTGACTTTGATTCTGACAATCATCAGTTTGATAGTGGAGATTCATCTGGATCTCCAGAATCTATGCAAATTGTTTTTGTTAAACTTCTGGAAAGTCATAATGTCTTATTGACAAAAGCACATACACTTTTATCATGTGAGGAACATCCATAAAGCTGCCATTTCTTCAGACGTGTCTTTAGTTCTGTGCCAAAGGTAGCTCTGGGCTACCTTGAAAAATGACCAGTACTTACTTGCATTTTGTAGTATTTTCTCCATTTTATTCATATGGAAATAAGTAAACGCTAAAAGTAACAGTAAAAACTTTTCATGTAAAAGTAGATTCTTTTTAGTATTTAGTAAATACTTTCCAGTAAAAGCTTTTACTACCTTTTATTCATATGGGTGGTGGTAAACACTTGAAATTTTCAAGTAAAAGAAAATACTAGTTTTTGTTCATACGACCCCATGTGTTAAAGCCAGTTTCCGGATCAGCCTGACCCAGGAATGGGTCAAGTCTCCTGTGGGGCCCAGAATCTGAGTCAATTCTGAGCGGGAGTTTTGAGAGTGGAACCTTTACTATAAGATGTCTCGCGCACAAATCAAAATAACATCTTATAGGTGTAAAGAATGACGAGCACCTTGAGTGACTCTTACGATCAATTAAGAAGGGAGTATCTGAAACCTTTCTTCAAGCTCATGATAACCGGTCCCTTCAACCTAATGGATTCATACGATTACGAATACGAATTCTAGTGAAAAATTGTGTGTGATTGAAGGAACACACTTACAACTTAATTATAATGACTTACCGAGTGGTGTTGTTGCTGGAGATGGCTTTGTAGTTATAGCCAAACTGATAGTGGATGCGGGTAAACGTTTGGTAGTTCCAATAGTAGATGGTTTTACAGTGGGCCTACCAACAGTAGCACCCGGAGGAGAAGTGGGCAGATTTGCACGGGTTGTACCGAAGGTCGAAAAAGTATTGAGATCAGATGTCCACTTGAAAGTACCCGATGTTTGAAATGTGGTTGAGAAATCAGCTGTGGTCTCTACAGAAGGAGATGATTTCAAAACAGTTGTCAACGTGTTTGTTCGATTAGTGGTCCACTGAGATATTGGTACCGAAGTGGAGTCGTCAGTCGTGGTGGCCATAGGTAAAGTTGTTGAATCTCGAGTACTTGACATCTCGGTTGTTTGACCAGTGGTGCCCAGCATCAATGTTGTTGCAATGGTTGATGGAGGAGTAACAGAGAGTGTGGTTTGATCAGACGTTACAACATCTGTTGTTCTTTCTAAAGAAGTTGAAATTAACGTTGTGGAGTCTTCAGTCGTGGTTGCAAAAGGTAAAGTTGTTGATTCTGGAGTAGTTGCAGGTAGTGTCGTTTGATCAGAAGTTACAACATCTGTTGTTGTTTCTGAAGATGTTGAAATTAACGTTGTGGAGTCTTCAGTCGTGGTTGCCCCAGGTAAAGTTGTTGGTTCTGGAGTAGTTGCAGGTAGTGTCGTTTGATCAGACGTTACAACATTTGTTGTTGTTTCTGAAGATGTTGAAATTAACGTTGTGGAGTCTTCAGTCGTGGTTGCCAAAGGTAAAGTTGTTGATTCTGGCGTAGTTTTAGGTAGTGTCGTTTGATCAGACGTTACAACATCTGTTGTTGTTTCTGAAGATATTGTAATTAACGTTGTGGAGTCTTCAGTCGTGGTTGCCAAAGATAAAGTTGTTGATTCTGGAGTAGTTGCAGAGAGTGTGGTTTGATCAGACGTTACAACATCTGTTGTTTTTTCTGAAGATGTTGAAATTAACGTTGTGGAGTCTTCAGTCGTGGTTGCCCCAGGTAAAGTTGTTGATTCTAGCGTAGTTGCAGGTAGTGTCGTTTGATCAGACGTTACAACATCTGTTGTTGTTTCTGAAGATGTTGACATAAATGTTGTGGAGTCTTCAGTCGTGGTTGCCCCAGGTAAAGTTGTTGATTCTGGAGTAGTTGCAGGTAGTGTCGTTTGATCAGACGTTACAACATCTGTTGTTGTTTCTGAAGATGTTGACATAAATGTTGTGGAGTCTTCAGTCGTGGTTGCCCCAGGTAAAGTTGTTGATTCTGGCGTAGTTGCAGAGAGTGTAGTTTCATCAGACGTTACAACACTTGTTGTTGTTTCTGAAGATGTTGAAATTAACGTTGTGGAGTCTTCAGTGGTGGTTGCCAAAGGTAAAGTTGTTGATTCTGTCGTACTTGCAGGTAGTGTCGTTAGATCAGACGTTACAACATCTGTTGTTGTTTCTGAAGATGTTGAAATTAACTTAGTGGAGTCTTCAGTCGTGGTTGCCCCAGGTAAAGTTGTTGATTCTGGAGTAGTTGCAGAGAGTGTAGTTTCATCAGACGTTACAACATCTGTTGTTGTTTCAGAAGATGTTGATATAAATGTTGTGGAGTCTTCAGTCGTGGTTGCCCCAGCTAAAGTTGTTGATTCTGGAGTAGTTGCAGAAAGTGTGGTTTGATCAGACGTTACAACATCTGTTGTTGTTTCTGAAGATGTTGAAATTAACGTTGTGGAGTCTTCAGTCGTGGTTGCCGAAAGTAAAGTTGTTGATTCTGGCGTAGTTGCAGGTAGTGTCGTTTGATCATACGTTACAACATCTGTTGTTGTTTCTGAAGATGTTGAAATTAACGTTGTGGAGTCTTCAGTCGTGGTTGCCAAAGGTAAAGTTGTTGATTCTGGCGTAGTTTTAGGTAGTGTCGTTTGATCAGACGTTACAACATCTGTTGTTGTTTCTGAAGATATTGTAATTAACGTTGTGGAGTCTTCAGTCGTGGTTGCCAAAGATAAAGTTGTTGATTCTGGAGTAGTTGCAGAGAGTGTGGTTTGATCAGACGTTACAACATCTGTTGTTGTTTCTGAAGATGTTGAAATTAACGTTGTGGAGTCTTCAGTCGTGGTTGCCCCAGGTAAAGTTGTTGATTCTAGCGTAGTTGCAGGTAGTGTCGTTTGATCAGACGTTACAACATCTGTTGTTGTTTCTGAAGATGTTGACATAAATGTTGTGGAGTCTTCAGTCGTGGTTGCCCCAGGTAAAGTTGTTGATTCTGGAGTAGTTGCAGGTAGTGTCGTTTGATCAGACGTTACAACATCTGTTGTTGTTTCTGAAGATGTTGAAATTAACTTAGTGGAGTCTTCAGTCGTGGTTGCCCCAGGTAAAGTTGTTGATTCTGGCGTAGTTGCAGAGAGTGTAGTTTCATCAGACGTTACAATATTTGTTGTTGTTTCTGAAGATGTTGAAATTAACGTTGTGGAGTCTTCAGTGGTGGTTGCCAAAGGTAAAGTTGTTGATTCTGTCGTACTTGCAGGTAGTGTCGTTAGATCAGACGTTACAACATCTGTTGTTGTTTCTGAAGATGTTGAAATTAACTTTGTGGAGTCTTCAGTCGTGGTTGCCCCAGGTAAAGTTGTTGATTCTGGAGTAGTTGCAGAGAGTGTAGTTTCATCAGACGTTACAACATCTGTTGTTGTTTCAGAAGATGTTGATATAAATGTTGTGGAGTCTTCAGTCGTGGTTGCCCCAGCTAAAGTTGTTGATTCTGGAGTAGTTGCAGAAAGTGTGGTTTGATCAGACGTTACAACATCTGTTGTTGTTTCTGAAGATGTTGAAATTAACGTTGTGGAGTCTTCAGTCGTGGTTGCCGAAGGTAAAGTTGTTGATTCTGGCGTAGTTGCAGGTAGTGTCGTTTGATCAGACGTTACAACATCTGTTGTTGTTTCTGAAGATGTTGAAATTAACGTTGTGGAGTCTTCAGTGGTGGTTGCCAAAGGTAAAGTTGTTGATTCTGGCGTACTTGCAGGTAGTGTCGTTTGATCAGACGTTACAACATCTGTTGTTGTTTCTGAAGATGTTGAAATAAAGTTGTGGAGTCTTCAGTCGTGGTTGCCCCAGTAAAGTTGTTGTTCTGGGTAGTTGCAGGTAGTGTCGTTTGATCAGACGTTACAACATCTGTTGTTGTTTCTGAAGATGTTGACATAAATGTTGTGGAGTCTTCAGTCGTGGTTGCCCAGTAAAGTTGTTGATTCTGGAGTAGTTGCAGTAGTGTCGTTTGATCAGACGTTACAACATCTGTTGTTGTTTCAGAAGATGTTGAAATTAACGTTGTGGAGTCTTCAGTCGTGGTTGCCCCTGTAAAGTTGTTGATTCTGGGAGTTGCAGGTAGTGTCGTTTGATCAGACGTTACAACATCTGTCGTTGTTTCTGAAGATGTTGACATAAATGTTGTGGAGTCTTCAATCGTGGTTGCCCCAGGTAAAGTTGTTGATTCTGGAGTAGTTCAGGTATGTCGTTTGATCAGACGTTACAACATCGTTGTTGTGTTTCTGAAGATGTTGAAATTAACTTAGTGGAGTCTTCAGTCGTGGTTGCCCCAGGTAAAGTTGTTGATTCTGGCGTAGTTGCAGAGTGTGTTTCATCAGACGTTACAATATTGTTGTTGTTTCTGAAGATGTTGAAATTAACGTTGTGGAGTCTTCAGTGTGGTTGCCAAAGTAAAGTTGTTGATTCTGTCGTACTTGCAGGTAGTGTCGTTAGATCAGACGTTACAACATCTGTTGTTGTTTCTGAAGATGTTGAAATTAACTTGTGGAGTCTTCAGTCGTGGTTGCCCAGGTAAAGTTGTTGATTCTGGAGTAGTTGCAGAGAGTGTAGTTTCATCAGACGTTACAACATCTGTTGTTGTTTCAGAAGATGTTGATATAAATGTTGTGGAGTCTTCAGTCGTGGTTGCCCAGCTAAAGTTGTTGATTCTGGAGTAGTTGCAGAAGTGTGGTTTGATCAGACGTTACAACATCTGTTGTTGTTTCTGAAGATGTTGAAATTAACGTTGTGGAGTCTTCAGTCGTGGTTGCCGAAGGTAAAGTTGTTGATTCTGGCGTAGTTGCAGGTAGTGTCGTTTGATCAGACGTTACAACATCTGTTGTTGTTTCAGAAGATGTTGAAATTAACGTTGTGAGTCTCAGTCGTGGTTGCCAAAGGTAAAGTTGTTGATTCTGGCGTAGTTGCAGTAGTGTCGTTTGATCAGACGTTACAACATCTGTTGTTGTTTCTGAAGATGTTGAAATTACCGTTGTGGAGTCTTCAGTCGTGGTTGCCAAAGGTAAAGTTGTTGATTCTGGCGTAGTTGCAGGTAGTGTCGTTTGATCAGACGTTACAACGTCTGTTGTTGTTTCTGAAGATGTTGACATAAATGTTGTGGAGTCTTCAGTCGTGGTTGCCCCAGGTAAAGTTGTTGATTCTGGCGTAGTTGCAGGTAGTGTCGTTTGATCAGACGTTACAACATCTGTTGTTGTTTCTGAAGATGTTGATATAAATGTTGTGGAGTCTTCAGTCGTGGTTGCCCCAGGTAAAGTTGTTGATTCTGGCGTAGTTGCAGGTAGTGTGTTTGATCAGACGTTACAACATCTGTTGTTGTTTCTGAAGATGTTGAATTAACGTTGTGGAGTCTTCAGTCGTGGTTGCCCAGTAAAGTTGTTGATTCTGGCGTAGTTGCAGGTAGTGTCGTTTGATCAACGTTACAACATCTGTTGTTGTTTCTGAAGATGTTGAAATTAACGTTGTGGAGTCTTCAGTCGTGGTTGCCCTAGGTAAAGTTGTTGATTCTGGCGTAGTTTGCAGGTAGTGTCGTTTGATCAGACGTTACAACATCTGTTGTTGTTTCTGAAGATGTTGAAATAAACGTTGTGGAGTCTTCAGTCGTGGTTGCCCAGTAAAGTTGTTGATTCTGGAGTAGTTGCAGTGAGTGTCGTTTGATCAGACGTTACAACATCTGTTGTTGTTTCTGAAGATGTTGAATAAATGTTGTGGAGTCTTCATCGTGGTTGCCCCAGGTAAAGTTGTTGATTCTGGAGTAGTTGCAGGTAGTGTCGTTTGATCAGACGTTACAACATCTGTTGTTGTTTCTGAAGATGTTGAAATTAACGTTGTGGAGTCTTCAGTCGTGGTTGCCCAAGGTAAAGTTGTTGATTCTGGGTAGTTGCAGGTAGTGTCGTTTGATCAGACGTTACAACATCTGTTGTTGTTTCTGAAGATGTTGAAATTAACGTTGTGGAGTCTTCAGTCGTGGTTGCCCAGGTAAAGTTGTTGATTCTGGCGTAGTTGCAGGTAGTGTCGTTTGATCAGACGTTACAACATCTGTTGTTGTTTCTGAAGATGTTGAATAAACGTTGTGGAGTCTTCAGTCGTGGTTGCCCCAGGTAAAGTTGTTGATTCTGGGTAGTTGCAGGTAGTGTCGTTTGATCAGACGTTACAACATCTGTTGTTGTTTCTGAAGATGTTGAAATTAACGTTGTGGAGTCTTCAGTCGTGGTTGCCCCAGGTAAAGTTGTTGATTCTGGCGTAGTTGCAGAGTGTACGTTTATCAGACGTTACAACATCTGTTGTTGTTTCGAAGATGTTGAAATAAATGTTGTGGAGTCTTCAGTCGTGGTTGCCCCAGTAAAGTTGTTGATTCTGGAGTAGTTGCAGTAGTGTGTTTGATCAGACGTTACAACATCTGTTGTTGTTTCTGAAGATGTTGAAATTAACGTTGTGGAGTCTTCAGTCGTGGTTGCCCAGGTAAAGTTGTTGATTCTGGCGTAGTTGCAGGTAGTGTCGTTTGATCAGACGTTACAACATCTGTTGTTGTTTCGAAGATGTTGAAATTAACGTTGTGGAGTCTTCAGTCGTGGTTGCCAAAGGTAAAGTTGTTGATTCTGGCGTAGTTGCAGGTAGTGTCGTTTGATCAGACGTTACAACATCTGTTGTTGTTTCTGAAGATGTTGAATTAACGTTGTGGAGTCTTCAGTCGTGGTTGCCAAGGTAAAGTTGTTGATTCTGGGTAGTTGCAGGAGTGTCGTTTGATCAGACGTTACAACATCTGTTGTTGTTTCGAAGATGTTGAAATTAACGTTGTGGAGTCTTCAGTCGTGGTTGCCCCAGTAAAGTTGTTGATTCTGGCGTAGTTGCAGGTAGTGTCGTTTGATCAGACGTTACAACATCTGTTGTTGTTTCTGAAGATGTTGAAATTAACGTTGTGGAGTCTTCAGTCGTGGTTGCCCAAGTAAAGTTGTTGATTCTGGCGTAGTTGCAGGTAGTGTCGTTTGATCAGACGTTACAACATCTGTTGTTGTTTCTGAAGATGTTGAAATTAACGTTGTGGAGTCTTCAGTCGTGGTTGCCCCAGGTAAAGTTGTTGATTCTGGCGTAGTTGCAGAGTGTCGTTTGATCAGACGTTACAACATCTGTTGTTGTTTCTGAAGATGTTGAAATTAACGTTGTGGAGTCTTCAGTCGTGGTTCCCAGGTAAAGTTGTTGATTCTGGCGTAGTTGCAGGTAGTGTCGTTTGATCAGACGTTACAACATCTGTTGTTGTTTCTGAAGATGTTGAATTAATGTTGTGGAGTCTTCAGTCGTGGTTGCCCAGTAAAGTTGTTGATTCTGGTAGTTTGCAGAGTGTGTTTGATCAGACGTTACAACATCTGTTGTTGTTTCTGAAGATGTTGAATAAATGTTGGGGAGTCTTCAGTCGTGGTTGCCCCAGTAAAGTTGTTGATTCTGGAGTAGTTGCAGAAAGTGTGTTTGATCAGACGTTACAACATCTGTTGTTGTTTCTGAAGATGTTGAAATTAACGTTGTGGAGTCTTCAGTCGTGGTTGCCAAGTAAAGTTGTTGATTCTGGCGTAGTTGCAGGTAGTGTCGTTTGATCAGACGTTACAAACATCTGTTGTTGTTTCTGAAGATGTTGAAATTAACGTTGTGGAGTCTTCAGTCGTGGTTGCCCAGGTAAAGTTGTTGATTCTGGCGTAGTTGCAGTATGTTTGCAGAAGTGTGTTTGATCAGACGTTACAACATCTGTTGTTGTTTCTGAAGATGTTGAAATTAACGTTGTGGAGTCTTCAGTCGTGGTTGCCCCAGGTAAAGTTGTTGATTCTGCGTAGTTGCAGGTAGTGTCGTTTGATCAGACGTTACAACATCTGTTGTTGTTTCTGAAGATGTTGACATAAATGTTGTGGAGTCTTCAGTCGTGGTTGCCCCAGGTAAAGTTTGATTCTGGCGTAGTTGCAGAGAGTGTAGTTTCATCAGACGTTACAACATCTGTTGTTGTTTCAGAAGATGTTGATATAAATGTTGTGGAGTCTTCAGTCGTGGTTGCCCCAGCTAAAGTTGTTGATTCTGGAGTAGTTGCAGAAAGTGTGGTTTGATCAGACGTTACAACATCTGTTGTTGTTTCTGAAGATGTTGACATAATGTTGTGGAGTCTTCAGTCGTGGTTGCCCCAGGTAAAGTTGTTGATTCTGGAGTAGTTGCAGATAAGTGTGGTTTGATCAGACGTTACAACATCTGTTGTTGTTTCTGAAGATGTTGAAATTAACGTTGTGGAGTCTTCAGTCGTGGTTGCCGAAAGTAAAGTTGTTGATTCTGGCGTAGTTGCAGGTAGTGTCGTTTGATCATACGTTACAACATCTGTTGTTGTTTCTGAAGATGTTGAAATTAACGTTGTGGAGTCTTCAGTCGTGGTTGCCAAAGGTAAAGTTGTTGATTCTGGCGTAGTTTTTAGGTAGTGTCGTTTGATCAGACGTTTACAACATCTGTTGTTGTTTCTGAAGATATTGTAATTAACGTTGTGGAGTCTTCAGTCGTGGTTGCCAAGATAAAGTTGTTGATTCTGGAGTAGTTGCAGAGAGTGTGGTTTGATCAGACGTTACAACATCTGTTGTTGTTTCTGAAGATGTTGAAATTAACGTTGTGGAGTCTTCAGTCGTGGTTGCCCCAGGTAAAGTTGTTGATTCTAGCGTAGTTGCAGTAGTGTCGTTTGATCAGACGTTACAACATCTGTTGTTGTTTCTGAAGATGTTGACATAAATGTTGTGGAGTCTTCAGTCGTGGTTGCCCCAGGTAAAGTTGTTGATTCTGGAGTAGTTGCAGGTAGTGTCGTTTGATCAGACGTTACAACATCTGTTGTTGTTTCGAAGATGTTGAAATTAACTTAGTGGAGTCTTCAGTCGTGGTTGCCCCAGGTAAAGTTGTTGATTCTGGCGTAGTTGCAGAGAGTGTAGTTTCATCAGACGTTACAAATTTGTTGTTGTTTCTGAAGATGTTGAAATTAACGTTGTGGAGTCTTCAGTGTGGTTGCCAAAGGTAAAGTTGTTGATTCTGACATCTGTTGTTGTTCTGAAATGTTGAATAACTTGTGAGTCTTCAGTCGTGGTTGCCCCAGGTAAAGTTGTTGATTCTGGCGTAGTTGCAGGAGTGTGTTTGATCAGACGTTACAACATTGTTGTTGTTTCGAAGATGTTGAATTAAGTTGTGGAGTCTTCAGTGTGGTTGCCGTAAAGTTGTTGATTCTGGTATTGCAGTAGTGTCGTGATCAGACGTTACAACATCTGTTTTGTTTCTAAGATTTGAATAATTGTGGAGTCTTCAGTCGTGGTTGCCCGGTAAAGTTGTTGATTCTGGATAGTTGCAGGAGTGTGTTTATCAACGTTACAACATCTGTTGTTGTTTCGAAGATGTTGAATAAGTTGTGGAGTCTTCAGTCGTGGTTGCCCAGTAAAGTTGTTGATTCTGGTATTGCAGAGGTGTTGATCAGACGTTACAACATCTGTTGTTGTTTCTGAAGATGTTGACATAAATGTTGTGGAGTCTTCAGTCGTGGTTGCCCCAGGTAAAGTTGTTGATTCTGGAGTAGTTGCAGGTAGTGTCGTTTGATCAGACGTTACAACATCTGTTGTTGTTTCTGAAGATGTTGAAATTAAAGTTGTGGAGTCTTCAGTCGTGGTTGCCAAAGGTAAAGTTGTTGATTCTGGCGTAGTTGCAGGTAGTGTCGTTTGATCAGACGTTACAACATCTGTTGTTGTTTCTGAAGATGTTGAAATTAACGTTGTGGAGTCTTCAGTCGTGGTTGCCAAAGGTAAAGTTGTTGATTCTGGCGTAGTTGCAGGTAGTGTCGTTTGATCAGACGTTACAACATCTGTTGTTGTTTCTGAAGATGTTGAAATTAACGTTGTGGAGTCTTCAGTCGTGGTTGCCAAAGGTAAAGTTGTTGATTCTGGAGTAGTTGCAGGTAGTGTCGTTTGATCAGACGTAACAACATCTGTTGTTGTTTCTGAAGATGTTGAAATTAACGTTGTGGAGTCTTCAGTCGTGGTTGCCCCAGGTAAAGTTGTTGATTCTGGAGTAGTTGCAGGTAGTGTCGTTTGATCAGACGTTACAACATCTGTTGTTGTTTCTGAAGATGTTGACATAAATAATGTGGAGTCTTCAGTCGTGGTTGCCAAAGGTAAAGTTGTTGATTCTGGAGTAGTTGCAGGTAGTGTCGTTTGATCAGACGTTACAACATCTGTTGTTGTTTCTGAAGATGTTGAAATTAAAGTTGTGGAGTCTTCAGTCGTGGTTGCCCCAGGTAAAGTTGTTGATTCTGGAGTAGTTGCAGGTAGTGTCGTTTGATCAGACGTTACAACATCTGTTGTTGTTTCTGAAGATGTTGACATAAATGTTGTGGAGTCTTCAGTCGTGGTTGCCCCTGGTAAAGTTGTTGATTCTGGGGTAGTTGCAGGTAGTGTCGTTTGATCAGACGTTACAACATCTGTTGTTGTTTCAGAAGATGTTGAAAATTAACGTTGTGGAGTCTTCAGTCGTGGTTGCCTCTGGTAAAGTTGTTGATTCTGGCGTAGTTGTAGGTAGTGTCGTTTGATCAGACGTTACAACATCTGTTGTTGTTTCTGAAGATGTTGAAATTAACGTTGTGGAGTCTTCAGTCGTGGTTGCCAAAGGTAAAGTTGTTGATTCTGGCGTAGTTGTAGGTAGTGTCGTTTGATCAGACGTTACAACATCTGTTGTTGTTTCTGAAGATGTTGAAATTAACGTTGTGGAGTCTTTAGTCGTGGTTGCCAAAGGTAAAGTTGTTGATTCTGAGTAGTTGTAGGTAGTGTCGTTTGATCAGACGTTACATCATCTGTTGTTGTTTCTGAAGATGTTGTAATTAACGTTGTGGAGTCTTCAGTCGTGGTTGCCAAAGGTAAAGTTGTTGATTCTGGAGTAGTTGCAGGTAGTGTCGTTTGATCAGACGTTACAACATCTGTTGTTGTTTCTGAAGATGTTGAAATTAACGTTGTGGAGTCTTTAGTCGTGGTTGCCCCAGGTAAAGTTGTTGATTCTGGCGTAGTTTGTAGGTAGTGTCGTTTGATCAGACGTTACAACAGATGTTGTTGTATCTGAAGATGTTGACATAAATGTTGTGGAGTCTTTAGTCGTGGTTGCCCCAGGTAAAGTTGTTGATTCTGGCGTAGTTGCAGAAAGTGTGGTTTGATCAGACGTTACAACATCGGTTGTTGTTTCTGAAGATGTTGAAATTAACGTTGTGGAGTCTTCAGTCGTGGTTGCCCCAGGTAAAGTTGTTGATTCTGGCGTAGTTGTAGGTAGTGTCGTTTGATCAGACGTTACAACATCTCTTGTTTGTTTCTGAAGATGTTGAAATTAACGTTGTGGAGTCTTCAGTCGTGGTTGCCCCAGGTAAAGTTGTTGATTCTGGCGTAGTTGTAGGTAGTGTCGTTTGATCAGACGTTACAACATCTCTTGTTGTTTCTGAAGATGTTGTAATAAATGTTGTGGAGTCTTCAATCGTGGTTGCCCCAGGTAAAGTTGTTGATTCTGGAGTAGTAGCAGGTAGTGTCGTTTGACCAGACGTTACAACATCTGTTGTTGTTTCTGAAGATGTTGAAATTAACGTTGTGGATTCTTCAGTCGTGGTTGCCCCAGGTAAAGTTGTTGATTCTGGCGTAGTTGCAGGTAGTGTCGTTTGATCAGACGTTACAACATCTGTTGTTGTTTCTGAAGATGTTGAAATTAACGTTGTGGAGTCTACAGTCGTGGTTGCCCCGGGTAAAGTTGTTGATTCTGGAGTAGTTGCAGGTAGTGTCGTTTGATCAGACGTTACAACATCTGTTGTTGTTTCTGAAGATGTTGAAATTAACGTTGTGGAGTCTTCAGTCGTGGTTGCCCAGGTAAAGTTGTTGATTCTGGAGTAGTTGCAGGTAGTGTCGTTTGATCAGACGTTACAACATCTGTTGTTGTTTCTGAAGATGTTGAAATTAACGTTGTGGAGTCTTCAGTCGTGGTTGCCAACGGTAAAGTTGTTGATTCTGGCGTAGTTGCAGGTAGTGTCGTTTGATCAGACGTTACAACATCTGTTGTTGTTCCTGAAGATGTTGAAATCAATGTTGTGGAGTCGTCAGTCGTGATGGTTCCAGGTAAAGCTGTTGGTTGTGGAGTAGTTGACCTCTTGGTTGTTTGACCAGATTTGCTCGTAGATGATGTTGACGTTCCAGACTCAGTTGCTGCTTTTGTCTGTAAAGTTGTTGATTCTGAAGATGTTATTGACATAGACGTTGCTGTCTGCTCGGCTGTTGCTTGTTTCGAGGTCGTTTGAGTAGACACCTGCAGAACTGTGTTACAATGGAGTCCGCAAATTGCTATGGTGACACAAATGATGCGACCCAGTGACATTTTGGCTTACCGTTTTATTTGCTGTGACTGAAGTAGTATTGTCAGGTATTGGAGTTTCCCGAACTGAAATAAAATGGATGTAGTAAATTAAATCAACGCATATGTAAAATCACCTCTAATATAGGCTTTATAATCTTCGGCATTACTTTCAGGCTGGAAAACAAATTTGTTATAAACAAAACAAAAGAGCTTAAAACCATGCAGCATTTAAAGTTTGCTGGTTTTGTTTTGATTGTTGTACTTCATTTCACTAAAATATTCAGTTGACGATTTATTTCAGATCACACTTTGTATAGTTGTCATTAATATGTCTCAGAGCATTTGAAACTTTCCCAAAGTGTATTATTCTAAAATTAATAGTTTGAATCTATCAGCAGTTCACTGGTGGATGCAGCGTACCTACTACCGAGCCTTGTAAGATTTACAAGTACACTTCCATTGATCAGCCGTTGGATTAATTATTGATTTCTTCAATGCCTTTTACTTCCATGGATCATATACTTGGGGTTTGTGTCCCACAAGTGATATTTTTTCATTTTAAAGCATCAGCTTATTTTATATTCTCATTATAAAAGAATGAACTTGAAGGCCGAGCGAAATTTTAAAAACATGTTTAGCGTCCCCGCACGCTTCCTTTTTAGAGGACGCTTCCTTTTTTTTTTTTTTTTAAGGATCAATTTTCACAATCTCTGACGAAAAAAAATCAATTCTAAAATACATAACATCGTTTGTTTTTTTTAAACTTTAGCACACCGAAAAAAAGCTGGCAACCATCTTGAAAATAGCCCCACGGGTTGTCTTGAAAAATTTGTCGGGCGGCCATTAAAAAAACAAAAAGAAAGCCCGCCTCTTCCTTTTTTGGCAATAAGGCAGGACGCTAAACATGTTTTGCCTCTGAACCATTCTTACTGAACACTACACGGTCCCTTGATATAGTCTGATTTTAGTCTTTGTTGATGATCTGAACCGATTGTGAGAGGAAGGGGGTCTCGGCTGCGGACAGTCATTGTCTTTATATTACCCAATTATCAGTCATGACTCGTAAATTATAATACTAATAATTATTTTAAACCAGGTGTGACGACAGGGGGAGTACAGAGGAACGTAATCCATACTCTGGATACACTGAAAGTATACACTGAAAGTAATTTGTCAATAGGCCTTCGTTTGAGTTAAAGTTTACATGGGGTTCCTACAAATAAAAGCCATTTCACGGTCTTATATTTAAAGAAGAAGAAGAAGAAAAGAAATACTCGCTAGATGTTGATCCCCTATTTTATATAAGTCTTTATGAAATGCAAATAATTGATTATGATTGAAACCAACTTGAACCTGATTTCTTGTCAGTTCTGACCTGTGAGTCTTTACTCTTTAGAGACTTCTTCGTGAATTAATTTGAAATGAAGTACAGAGGATCAGTAAACATTTTTATCTGAAACCCATTAAAATTTATGTGTGTTTTGGGCTTTGGCTATAATAATCAGATTCATTAGCACACTCCCAACTTCCTCTTCTTCAAGCTAATCTTCTTAATCTGTGTTACTGTGTGGGACTTTGCGGTCTTTTTATGATGATGAGTTTGAAATATCTTAGAAATGTCCACTTGTTCCAGCCCCTCCACTTTTGGGGGTTTGATTTAATCGCAAATTTCTAGTTTAAAGATAAATCTGGCCCAATGCCAATGTCTTACTTTTATAAGCAACATCTAACAAGGAGAACTCTATTCAAGAAAGGTTACTCAACTTCTATTCCACAATTTCTGATAGTTTTACCGGACACATGTGTATCAGTTGATAATAGTTGACAAAATCAAGCCGTTGATAAAGTTTATAATAGGTCCACAATGCGCGCTATTAAACTACATACGCGTATATACAAGTATTTTAATGGTCAGAAAACAAGAAACTGGTCTATATCAAGTAAACGAAATGTCGACAGCGGTTTTACAGAATTGGGTCAAACTTGCAAGCATATCCCACATTGTTTTGAATAACTAATTTAAGACAAAGAGTACCCAAAACTATTGTTGATTTCCATGGTTTGTTTTGTTTTATCGCTCGGGCCTACAGGAACGATAAAATTATATTGGAGTCTAGCATTTATTACCCAACCTACAAATCTGACAACTGTGAGGAGTTATGCAAACATGAACACTTCCGCACATGAAGTTTAATTCCAGTACGTTATCTTCTATTAATCCATGTCATTAAACGGCTTATTACCGACATTGTAGGTGCATGTTGGTCACATTATGATTTGGGTCATAGTGTATGGATTTGGGTCACTACAGTGTATTTTACCATACAGCGGTGTATAATGGTTGAGACAGCTTAGGTGTCTTTTTTCTAGTCTATAAAATAAAGTCATATCAAAATCTTCTGAAAGTTTTCAGATTGTAAAGTACTTAGGCCTACTTTTGTTTTTAAGTGTGAAGGAGGCGAGGGATGTTTGATAAAAGAAAAACTGAAAAAGAGTGTAGCCCTTTTGTTCTTGTCCTATCAAAATATGTAAACCAAATGGAGGCTGGTAAGACTTGAAATCTTACAGAAATCTTGCAAATTTTATACTAATGAGCCATTGATCATTATTGCTTAAGACAGCAAACTAGAAAATACAACATGGCAAAGAAAACATTTTTACTTAATGAACTGAAGATCACAGATTGATAAAACATGTTAGTTTGTCATTATTCAGTGAAATCTAAAGTTCGTTCTCCGTGCACATGTAAAGCTTAAATTTACAGGCTGAGACAACATTTCTGTGAGACTATGAAACCAACGAAACAACTAATTGATAAGCAAAAATCCTAAAAACAAACAAGAAAAAACTAGAAATAACACAAAGGGGTTTCGATTGGTAGAACGAAAAGGTAAAAATATCAATAATTCATACTGAAAATGACATGTCATATCCAATAACATGCAAAGTTTGGTCATAAACCCTTTGAATTTTCTGTACGAACCGTAACGAAAGGTCAAAGTGGGGTATGTGTTTGAATAGCATTTCAATTGAGTAAGATTATGACTTTAGTACATATCATTTTGTATTTTTTGAACTTCCTCTGAGCCGGAAGTAAAGACGGAAGTGGGTCATGTTTTGAAAAAATAATTCACACGTGGTTTAAGCTACAGGAAGGTACAACGATTTTGACTTTATGACATGTGGTTCCGGAGATATGATTTTAAATTTGAACTTTCTGTTTGGACCAGAAGGAAAGATCAAATTTGGGTCAAATTTGAATAAAATGTCAAGTGTGTCATAACCTACAAGACGGCACAAAGATTAAGACTTTATGACATGTGATTCGAGAAATGTGATTTTTTTATTTATTTGAACTTCCTATTAAAATCGCGCACCGCCCCGCAAAAATCTTTTGAAGTGTTTTACCAAACATGCCATAGGACAGAAATTCATTGACTTTACGTTGGGCAAAAACGTTACTATCGTCTACGAATGTGTGACTGCATAGCTTATGCAAATGCAGTGATTGCGCAACACACTGTTTGCAGTCAACGGTAACAGTTTTGCAAACGAAATCGTAAGTTATCGTGGAAATACATTTTTCTTTGATTAGATTTAGACTCTTAGTAAAAGCATTTATGTTTTTTTAAATGATAACTGTAGTAAAGGTAACTAAAGTTGAACTTTTTGTTAAGATTTGTTTTGTGTACACTTTTAGAGGTATGTGTTTTGTAAACACATACAAAGCGCGTAATGATTGATGTTAGGGTGACGTCACAAAATGTGTTAGCCAAACAAACACATCTACACGATCCCACAAGTAACTAATCGAAACAATTTTGATGATCAGACGTATGCTTTTTGAGATATGGTGGTCTCCAGATTGGCTAATTAAACATTCATGTCATTATAACTAAGTCAATTAATTAGTTGTCTTTATGTACTTATATTTAAACATCACTTCAAGACATAAGCTTTGATAAGCAATATATGGGACAGTGTCCGGTATAGGATTATCTGATAACAAACTCCGTGTATACAAAACCTATGGGAATATAGGGCCGCTAAGAAGAATAAAAATTATGAAAGAAAAAAAGGAAACAAAAACTAGACAAAAACAACAGGCGTTTCGGCTATGGGGCCAAAACCACTAAACAACTAGAAAGCCTCAAAACTATGACATCGGCGAACAGATGGAATCGAGAGAAACATGAAATTTCGCAGGATGCTTTTCTACAAATAGGCTTTCAGATAAAAGAAACTAACAACAACAACACAATAAAAGGAACAAGAACAACACGTAATCACTGTCTACTGCAAGCATACTGACTTCTATTTCATACTGTAGCAAATGATAACTCAGTTTCCTCCTGCTATACTTTGACATGACGAATTATCCGTTTGCATGACTAACAATTATTGAGGGACTTATGAACTAAAAATGGATACATAATTGTTGTTAACCATAGACAAAAGTAATATTTACAAAAATGATTGTTGTATTAAAATACCCCAAACATCATTGGTTGTGGTTGCACAATTCAATTTAACCATCATGATTGTATGTGCAGTGAAAACATAAATGTCACAACTCTCATTCATGACCCTATTTCCTTATATTTCCTGTTATTACACACTCGTGTTTCTGCCTCCAAAGTCGATAGTCATATCTAATAAGTCCTATTCAAAAGCCACGAGGCCGATGAAGATAAAATCGACTCAGGAAAAAACCCAGCTCATGGTAATAACACACTATAATAGAAGCTAGTATTTTAGTGTTCGTAAAAACAAACACAGAGTGGTTTCGATTGGTGGAACATCAAATGTCATATCCAATAAAATGCTAAGTTTTGTCAAAAACCCTTTGAACTTGCTGAATGGACCGTAAGGTCAAAGTGGGGTTTATCTTTGGACAGCATGTTACAATCCATGTGTAAGACTATGACTTTATAACATTTGGCTCATGAGATACGATTATTTTATTTTTTAGAACGTCCTCTTTGAACCGGAAGTGAAGATGAAAGTGGGTCATGTTATACAATAAATTTGACATGTGCTGTAAGCTATACAAGAAGGCACAAAGATTAGGAATTTATTAAAGTGGTTCAGGAAATTTTTGAAAATTTTGATTTCAACTGTTTGCTTGAACCACCGGAAGGAAAGTTCAAAGTAGGGCAGTGTTTTGAATAAAATGTCAAATGCGTCATAAGCTACAAGACGGCACAAAGGCTTATGACTTTACGACATGCGGTTCAGGAGAAATTATATTATTACCGCGCCGCACAGTCTTTTGAAGTTTTTTACCACACAGGCCATAATGACAGTATAACTGTGACAAGAGAAATCCATTGACTTTACGTTGGACACCGTTTTCACGTTTGTCGCTGTAGCTCAGTACAAAATACGGCGGAGTGCGGCACTCTCCGACACACGGCAGTGATTACGTAATACAGCAAGCTTGCCATGGCGTCAGATTTGTCACTTATTCTTCACTAATCGTGGAATTACATTGTACTTTGATTAGTTTTAATTGCTTTGAATGACTCTAAGTAAAGCATTTGTGTTTCCAACATGATTTGTGTATCATAGGAAACTATAATTGAACTTATTTTGTAAAGTTTTGTTTTTTGACCAACCAAATATTTACACTTTTAAGAGCCATGTTTTTGTACATACAAACAAAACGCGCAATAAATGATGTCATTGTGACGTCGCTCAAAGTTTTAACCCAACAAAGGCATCTACATTATCCAACAAGTATGATCGGACGTACACTTTTTGAGATATGGTGGTCTCAAGATTGGCTTAAAAATATTCATGTAGTTTCAGCTATAAGACCGAAGCCCCTACATAGGCCTACATATTTATATCTTGACGAAAACATTAGGCGTTTCGGCTATAGGGCCGAAACCCCTACAAATAAAAATCTGGACGAAAACAACAGGCGTTTCAGCTATGAGGCAGCGGCGTAGCCGGGGGGGGGGGGTCTGAGGGCATGTCCCCCACAAATTTCCAGTGTACCCAGGTGTCACCCACGAAAAAAAATTGCGATAGTGCTCACAAAAAGGAAAAGAACAAGAAAAGGGAAAATGCGTGTTTGTATAATCTAATGTAGTGAACGATCGCGATCGGGATCACTACCACGGCCACAAAATGCCAAGAATATAAGAGGATGGTGGCCCCCTGCAGCGTCCCCCTCACAAATAGCCTATGCCACCCCTGTGCCCGCCCCCCTCCACAGAAAGTCCAGGGCCCAATTTCATAGAGCTGCATGCTTAAGCAGAAAATATTGCTTAACAATTTTCTGCTAAGCAGAAATGAGCAGGATACCAGTCACAAATTGTACATGTGATAATGGTAGTTTGGCTGGTAACCACATTCTGGTAAGCATAATTTTGTTGTGCTTAGCTACTTTTTGTGCTTAAGCAGCTCTATGAAATTGGGCCCTGGCTATACGCCGCTGCTATAAGACCAACACCCCTAATTACAAACCCAACACAAACCCCGTAAAATGACACTGTTTTACGACCGTCCTGATAAAAATCCCCGTCTAAAAACGGATTCAAAGAACATTTGCTAAGCTGTAGTTTTCTTTCCATCAGTTATAGAAATGAAAGGGGGAAAAATCAAACCCAAAGCCTTACCTTATAACACGTTCGCTATTCGTCTAATAGATCCGTATACTGGTTCAACTTATGATCAGAAACTTTGCAAGGTGAAGTTATTCCAGTGTAAAATTCAAAACGTAGCATCCATTCAGATGTATGAGTCCGTTTCTTAAATCCAGATGGAAATTTGAGCTTCAAATCTCACTTAGCTATTATCAATTAGTAAATCGTGTAATATCTTGGTCACGCGATACTGAACGAGGTGGTCGTTTCAGGGAATCTTGTTTGGTCTGGTGATGACAATGTTAGTCTATAAGTGAACAGTTCAATCATCATGTGCAATGGTAGCGTGTGAGCTGACACTGACATTACTATTATGACGTACAGCACCTATCAAGTTTACATTCAGGGCGCAGCCGTACTAGGTAATCAAAGTGCGTTTACGACCAAAATGTTTTCTGAGCATTGTAAGCCTAATTCTTCAAAATATCGAAACTTAAAGTAAGCCCTATGCCTATAGCATTGGTAAGTATCAAACATTGTTAATTAGTGTCAGTTAAACATTTACCGATAATAAAGGTACAATTCCAAAGAGAGATATTTTTTTAAACTGTCAAACTCGAGAAATAACACACAAAGACCCCAAAATCACGACTTCCCGCCGAAACCAACAAAACAAAACGGCTGAAATAGACATACCTAATTTGATGAAAATTTCACTGGAAGGATGGCATTATTTCTATTGAAAATATTAGACTATACTGAGCCTTTGATGCTCAGGCATCAATTTGGCAATTGAAAACAAAAAATAGTTCACTTGGAGCAAAGACCACTACTTTAAAGGAACATTACAGAATTGGTAAGAAAACAAAATTGTAGAATATGCTTTTTGATTACAGATTTACAAAAAACTTACACGGTCTAATGATGATGATAGTAGAAAGCATCCCGTGAAATATTTCTGTCTGAAATGCCATATTTGATGAGAAATGAATAAACTAATTTTCTGATTGGAGTTTACCGCTCAGTGAGCGTTTTATTCATTTGTTGAATCTATATGATTTCATGCAAATGTGTAATCGGTTTTTCACTATTTTCTCATGACCAAGATGGCTGATCGATCTCAAACTTCTACAGGTTTGTCAGTTTATGTGTATATGGTGGATTACATAAAGTGCTTACACTGCCAGCAACTGTTTTGTTAGCAAAAACCAATTCTGTAATGTTCAATTCAAATATCCTGAACCATATAGGCCTGTGACATACATTATTGATATTTGCACTATTTTCGGTTTGCGGTAACACCATGTGTTTAATTATTTACTTTGCTGATGTGTAGATTTTGTTCTTAATTTAGAGAACTTGTCTTGCTATTTGTTCTACTACCGCGTAGTAGATTTTCGGAATTCGATAGACTTCTCAGTTCTGAAAAAAACACCAGTCCTGCTTATTAACTACTACCTGGACGGAGGGTAGGAAATCGGCCTGGACTACTACTTTAGCTTTGTGGATCGGGGGGACTTCTCGTTATTAACTGCACTGCCGCGGGGCGAGTTCTTTTTTGGTCTCTAAATACGTCGTCTTTAATCTTTGATAAGCTACACCGGCAATTGGCTCCATTGAACAAAATGTAAAACATTATGAAGGTTTTTTGATCTATAGTCTAAGCTTTAGTTAAAGGATTAATACAGAATTGGTTTTTGCTAACAAAACAGTTGCTGGCAGTGTAAGCACTTTATGTTATCCACCATATACATAAACTGACAAACCTGTAGAAGTTTGAGATCGATCGGCCATCTGGGTCACGAGAAAATAGTGAAAAACCGATTACACATTTGCATGAAATCATATAGATTCAACAAATGAATAAAACGCTCACTGAGCGATAAACTCCAATCGGAAAATTAGTTTATTCATTTCTCATCAAATATGGCATTTCAGACATAAACATTTCAAGGGATGTTTTCTACTATCTTCATCATTAGACCGTGTAAGTTTTATGTAAATTTGTGATCAAAAAGTATATTTTACAAGTTCTCCTCTTACCAATTCACCTTGTGTACATAGAGGCCACCTAATCATTCTTACCAAATTCAGAGATGATTATCGTGAACACGTCTACTAACCCTATATTCATCAATCTGAAGTGCCTTTCCTTAAATACTCAGCGGTTTTCAAACAGTAATGTAAATATTCAATATTATGTGACTATGTGTAAACACGGGTTCAAGCAGGGGTACGTCCAGTTGTTAATGATTTAAGTTTTGGTTGTTGGGGGTGTTCTGAGAACTGACAGAGGCGTTAAATGGCTTTAGTTCGACAAAACGAAGCGACTGAACAAATAGATTGCTATGGCTTTTAGGCTTTTAGGCTTTTATTATATTTATTTTGAAAAATAACTGGTTCTTTGGTCAACTTGGCCATCTTTGGTGTGCCGGATAACAAAACGCAGATTGTGCAATTAATTTGTTTTATGGGGGCAGCATGATGCACCCTATTTAAAGGTATTGTAATAGATTGGTTTTAGTTAATTTATTGCTGGTTTATAGACATAATTATCAAGAAAGATACAATAACAGTCACAAGTCAAAGTTTACAATATTGTCTACTAAGCAGCACTCCTAAAGCCGTGCAGTGAGGGCCGCTGTCAGAACATGTTGACGATAATTATTTCCATTGTCCTAGCAACAACGTACACACCGGTCAGCTCATTTGCCATGACAACCCATAAGCTGGATCATGCCTCATGTCCAAGAGGAGGGGGGGGGGGTGTCAATCAACAGCCCGGCCATTATTTTGGTTAAGAGGGGGCAGGACAAAACTCTGCCAGCATCCTTTGTGTACAAAATGGCTATGTCAATTGTCAATGGTAGATGAAACCAACTAACTAAGCAAACAAGTAAGCCTAAATTTAACAAAAAGCAACACGATTCAATGAAAAATTAACATGAATAAATCCTCTTTAATCTATAAAAAAAAAAGCTTGGAAGCATGTGCTCACAACGTACAACGGATGCGTTGCGACCAAACAGGTCCCTAAAGCTTGTTTTTTTTAAAAGTGGTTATAATAAAAGAGTCAGTTATTGTATGTAAAACATCATAGTATTAGCCTGTCTGTCGTAATCAAATTCAGACTAGGATTCTTGTAAACTAAAGTTGATGACCCGATTTAAAAAAAGTTTGCTTTCCTTCCGTGAACGAATTTTGATAGACGATTCAGTTTGAAAACGAAACAAAATCAAAGACTTTTGCATATACCACGGGCCCTGCACAAAGTGGTGCATGCAAACGTAAGATAATGTCAGGATCCCGTCTATAATTCATTCTCAGTGTTAAAGAGCGGTCCTAAGATGCTCTTAATGTTTAGATTATTACCTTTTTACGGCTGGGTATACATCGTACAGATACCGGTTAATTTGACACTTTAAATTTGTATTTAGTAGAACAGAATTCAAGGCAAGATGCACCTCTCCGCGCGGCTTTTTCAGCCGAAAGTCAAAAACTGCTTACCTATGATGATAGGCACTGACTCCTTGACGTCACCGGTGGCTATATAAACACACTGTCAGTAACACACACACAAAAACGTCTCTTTGCTTTGAAAACAAAACCAAATCAAGAAGAAACACGTCTCACATTATACAGTAAAATAATCTTTCTGTCCAGAGGGTGTCCTGATGAATTGTGTCATTTTTGTAAAATGAAGCGTACACGTTGGGTATAGTTTTCGCATCGTTTTTTGTGAAGTGTGGACCAGCGACGACGTACTGCTGTGACCGGTTTTAGCACGCGCACCAACGATAACTCTTGCAAGTCGGGGGAATAACCGTTTTTCTCGAGCATGCACAGACACGTTAAAGGCACTGAACACTATTGGTAATTACTCAAAATAATTGTTAACATAAAAACTTACTTGGTAACGAGCAATGGAGAGCTGTTGATAGTATAAAACATTGTGAGAAACGGCTCCCTCTGAAGTAACGTAGTTTTTGAGAAAGAAGTAATTTCTCAGTAAAATATTTGAATTGATTTTGAGACCTCACGCGTGAGGTGTCGAAATCAAGCATCTGAAAGCACACAACTTCGTGTGACAAGGGTGTTTTTTCTTCCATTATTATCTCGCAACTTCGACGACCAATTGAGTTCAAATTTTCACAGGTTTGTCATTTTGTGCTTATGTTGAGATACACCAAGTGAGAAGACTGGTCTTTGACAATAACCAACGGTGTCCAGTGTCTTTAAGTCTGTGGTCAAGGCGTTTGTAACTGGAAGATTCTACGAACTGACGCGACCGACCTCATCACAGAGGTCAAACTTGGTTTAGAGATAATCGCAAGTGAAGTTGGTGATCTTTTAATATCGTTTTTGGACGGATCTGTGTCATGGGGAATTTTCTCCATGAGGGTGATGAGGGTATTAAAATTAATACCTTAATGTCCTATAGCCAATTACTTACTTGAAAAAAAATAATTCACTTTTAATGTTGGTCGACTTGTCTGGTACGTATAAGCACTCACACCCAGATGTCGGCTTGGCGGGAATTCAAACAGTCACTTTGTGAAAATGTTTACACACACATACCGCGTTGCCCGTATTCAAACTGTCACTTCGTGAAATTAAAAGTGTCCGTTGGTCGACTTGTCTTGTATACGCATAAGCACTCATATCCAGATGTCGGCCAGTCACTTCGTATAAACATGAGAGAGGTAATAATGGGTCGAGTTGTCTTGTATGCATCGTAGCTGTTTTGGTTGTCCTTAATACACAAGTTCCATAACAAAAGTTCAAAATGTCAAGTCATAAACACGCCTGATAAAGAAAAAGGCACTAAAATTAAGATATATTGCAGGGATTGACAAACATCGCAAAAAAGAAACTATGAGCATTTTTGGGGTACCATTCAAAAACGATTACAACTGAATTACATAGTTCATAAACACATAAATATAAAAACGAAAACAAAATACAGACACTGAATCAGCCATGGGGGTAAAACAAAGATGAGTGGAAGTACGTTCTTTTTCGCTCCTTTTTTTTGATCATGGAGGCTGCCATTTTTAGGTCCGTCGTATTTGTAAACAGAACAACATCGTACTCGTTGTTGAAAGCAATGCGCCTATACTCCTGCGTATCCCCCGGGAGCACGCCTGAGATCGAGCTTGCCGCGTCACGTGAGAGGTTGCTCTCACATTAGCTTTCACGAAGTGACATCTTTTGAACCGTCACTTCGTATGAAACGAAAAACCTCATTTTACTTGGTTTTCATAAAAGGTTTTTTACTTTGTTTGCAAAACTGAACATATTTTAGGATCAAGACCTGGTAGAATGAAAGATAAAGGTATTTGCAATCCAAATAGTGACGAAACTTTTGAGTAAAACGCCACTTTGTGAAACCTGCGACGAATTGTTTGTTGATGGACATAAAAAAACCCGTTAACGTTAGATGTATATTAACCCAAAATTAATGCAACGACAGACACTCAAGCCACTTGTTGAACTCAAGTTATCTTGCTATCATGGTTCAAAGTTTTTATATATATATATATATATATATATAAAAACATATATTTTGCCTCTGACGAAGGTCCGGTTTGGATCGAAAGCTAAGGCCATCTACCCTACAAATTTTATATATATATATATATATATATATATATATATATATATATGTATCTATTTTACTGTGGTCTGGATCCGAGGAGTTCCTTGTAAACGCTATATACTGATAATTACCCCTGGGAAATGTAAGGACTTTGGAGTGTAAACAACATGTTGTTCTAGTAAAGGTAGTACACTGGTTACCCTCGATCAGGCGACAGAATCGGATAAACCAACGTTACAAAGAGGCATAGTTTAATGAGCTCATTAATCATACCAGTTGTATAACGTGCATCAGTTGCAGCGCCCATATTTTCCAACGAATTTAGAATGCGGGTGCATTATTGTCGCAAAATATACACACGAGATGAAATATGGACCATTCAGTCTCATGAGGCGAAACTGAGTGAAATGGAAAAGCCAGATTTCATTGAGTGGAAGGGATTCAGCGACAGAGCACGAACTAAATGCACTTAATATTCTGTTTTATACTTTCATTCGACAAATTTTCACAATGAACACAAAATAGACACGGAAACTCGTGAAAACTCTATAAAAAAAAACACTTTCTAAATAACGTGAATGGCGGTCGGGTTGGCGCAGTATAGTATCTTTCCTGCTTCAGGAAACCGGTTCGAGTCCCGCCAAAGGCACTCAGTGTGGGTTGGGTTTTCAGTCCCACCTGATGGCATGGGTTTCGCTTTGAATATTTCTCTGGGGTTTCCTCCCATATCTTAACCTGAAACTTCCTTCCTTGTGTTCTCTCCATGTGGTTCCCTGGTTTAGTGATTCAGTTCGCTTTTCTGAGAGTCCTTAATTGGCTTCAACTAGAATTGATAAAACTACAATTACATGAACCACTCCATGTAGACACCAACGTTGCCCGCCGTGACACAACCTTGCCTTGTTTGGACGAATGAGCGGGAACGATTGTTTTGGGAACGACGCTGAATATTAAGGATCGAAAATCATTGAGCATCGAAAATAAATCGTCCTATATTAATGTTATTCCCATAACAATATGACTGTTACGACGGTCCAATGTCGCGGCAATAAATGCATGGCAAACTAAAGGATAACACGCGACGCGTGTTCCACCAATACAATGACAAGGGTCTAGTTTAAAGGAACATTACAGAATTGGTAAGAAAAAAACTTGTAAATTATACTTTTTGATCACAGATTTACATAAAACTTACACGGTCTAATGATGATGATAGTAGAAAACATCCCTTGAAATATTTCTGTATGAAATGCCATATTTGATGAGAAATGAATAAACTAATTTTCCGATTGGAGTATCGCTCAGTGAGCGTTTTATTCATTTGTTGAACCTGTATGATTTCATGCAAATGTGTAATCGGTTTTTCACTATTTTCTCGTGACCCAGATGGCCAATCGATCTCAAACTTCTACAGGTTTGTTAGTTTATGTATATGGTGGATTACATAAAGTGCTTACACTGCCAGCAACTGTTTTGTTAGCAAAAACCAATTCTGTAATGTTCCTTTAAGATTATAGAAAACAATTCTTTTGACGAATTGTTAAAGATTATGCTGTTAACGAAAAAACAAAACAAAAAAGACATACATCCTTTTTTGAAAATGAAAACTAAAAGAAGAAGAAGAAGAGATTTTAGCATTTGAAATCAACCACAAAAAGCAGTTATAACAATTGAAAAAAACATTGTGTGGGTGCTTGCGTACATACGCGCATGTATAATCCACGGGCACTAATGCTAAAGTAATAGACTGTGCAAGTCTCGCACATTCAAACATCGGGACCCGTTAAAGTGCGTAAGTTTGTTTTCTTCACTTTGTTGGACCCACTGATCTATATTATAATACAAACAAATTAATTACGCCCTCAAGATGACCTCTCGATCTGAAATGTTGTTAGTAACTGGTGACCAGGGTTGTAAAAAATATAACTTTAAGTGCGTTGGGGTTAATCATCGTTGTATACACGTGATTAGTGGGATAAGTCAAGCATAATTTACTTGTATATTTTGTAGTTCCCTTTGCTCTGCTTTGTAAACAGCTACTTGAGCGAATCTTTGCTAATTCTACAGACCCCCAACAGGTCACCAGCAAGGTGTCAATACTTCTTGCTCAACAATGAAATAATATGTTACAACATTTTGGGTAATTAATTACGCGTAACCAGACATTTTCCTTTTTTGGGGGTGGGGGGGTGGGGGAATTATCTTTTGGGGTGATATTTAGTCTACTATTATATCAAACCATTCATTTGTGCATTTTGGGGATTTTTTTCGGGGGGGGGGGTGCGTTCTGAAGGGGGGATTGCCGACCCTCTGCCCGCCCCCTCTTGATACCCCACCTGTGCTTGTCAAAACTTGCTGTTTTAACCGTAGGATCTTTTTCGCAAAGATGGACGCTGAGCCCGCTAGGAAATTTCTTTCCCCAATTACATTATTGTTATAATAATTATAGGTTTTCCCGGCCAATTTCAACAAGAATCCATTAATTTTAACACCCGGCTCATTCAATTTCGTTTGAAAATGAATGCTCCGTTGAATCAGCATTCAACAGTCAAAAGTATTAAATCAATTTCATTAGGCCGCAAGACTCATTCAATTTCGTAAAGACCAGCAGCAAGGGCTGGTCAACAAGTCAATTTCATCAATGAGCAAACATTTTTCAATTGTTTGCATTCAAATTCAAATTAATTTTGATGTGTCTGTACTTTGCCTGTATAAAGGCAGATATTTTATCACAGCCGAACTTAAATGCAGATATGCAGCACGATCGATTGCTTCTTGCATGATATTTTTATATGGCATATCATTTTGTTCAATATCAATTTTGGTCCGTATTTAAAAAAATCTGTCAATTTCAGTGAAATTGCTTTAATAACTGGATTTAAATGACACGTCGACGCCAGTTATTGACGTCAGTTCGGTCTCTGCATTCGACGTGCTTGTTTAAAACCTTGCAACGAGGCACCCAACCACAGTGCTGTGGCACATATCAAGGAAAACATAACAATTTCAAAATGGTAGATCCTAACCCCGTGATACTCCTTGATATCATGCAGTGTACCAATACACACGTTTTAGGAGTGGTGTCAATCAACAGGGGTCGTCAATTTGGTCAGGAGGGGTGGTGAAAAAAAATCCTATAGCTCATGCACAAACTCCTATCTCTGAGGCTCGTGCGCCACAGATCACTGCCACAGCTTGGTGGTAAGGCATGCTGTGTCTGACCGCTCTAGGTTCAATGGCCTTTTGTGAATGAAGGTCTTGTGATCTTGTGCCGACAGCAGACTGGTTTAGCAGACATTAATCATTGAGATAAGGTAGAACAGACCCTCTTAACCTATCAAATGGGCCTGCCACACCTCTGTGGCAGGATGACGTAACACCGTTGGGACAAAACAGGTGCATCGTTACAAGGTTTTAAAAAGCACCACAAAATCAATATGGAACACAAAACTTGCTTCCATTAAAATAATGTTTACTCTGTAACTCTTTCACTCCTGTGTTTGGCTGGTCTACTATGGGGGGAAAACCTCCGAGGGGAAAAACCTATGCAATCAGGCACAACCAATGAAAACCAAATCACAAATTTGGAACGTTAATGATGATGAAATTCAAACACAACGATCACTTTTAACAAAAACAATTACATTATCTTTCATCATGATACTGTCAAAAACTAATGAAAATGCCATAGCAATTAATCAGTATGAGCAATCGATGCCAGGTAACAGCCTTCAAAACGATTGTTTTCCATTTCAACCTTACGAAAAATAACATCCATAAAAATTAGCGGTAGCCTTTAACGGGAGGCACTTATTTTTCCCTTGGGACCTATCACCTCCAAAATTGAAAAAATAAGTTAATCAACGACAATATTAACGGAAAGGACAACAATTGTACGTAGATAACAAGCCTTGGGTTTCTTTAAAAATATTCTGAACCATGATTCTCGTAGTTCACCGCAAGAGTCTTGAATAAATTAAACATTTTTTCAGCAAACTCGGGCGGTGCACGGACTGAGGATCACGGAAACGCTTCTTACAACTGAAGTGTCAGTAAAAGAGCAGCTCTTGTCAGCTTACTCAAGTAGCCACAACTTATGTTGAGTTTGAACGCACACAAGTTGAAATTCATTGCCCATAAATGAAAAAGAAAACGCCAGCTAGCAACAAATTCATGTGCGCTTCGATGAGTCTTAATTTGATTTCATCAATTGTAGGTACTAGAAATTCAACTTAAGAATGGTCAAAATGTAGTCTTGAATGTCTATAAATGAAATAGAATGGCTGAAACGAAGTCATACGGTGTGCACGAAAACGAAATAGAATACATTGATAGCTAAAAAGAAACTCTAGTTTGAGTGAATTAGGGGAAATGCGTGAATTTGAATGCGTGTAAATGAAATTGAATGAATTTTTGCTGGGAAAACCTATGAGGTGAAAATGCTGCTGTGGCGATTGAACATAAGTGAAGAGCTAAAATAATATATATTTGTATTTTATTTCAAAAGATTGTGAGGCTTCTAACTATTAATTGGTATGCATTTTATTAGTTGATATTAGCATTGATTTTTTGTGATACGTTTGCACTCGAGAACACCATCGCTTGAGTGAATACCACCCGTATGATGATAGCAATCCTTGCCATGAGAGGGCGCCCTATAATTGACACTACCCCCCCCCCCCACCCCCAGGTTGTTAATGTTATGATCATCGGTACGCGACGGGAAGGATTGGGATCGGTATTGAGATTCTTCTTCCATGTTTCAACAGTGATTAATAATGGACTTCACGGACGAAGAGTTTGAAGAAGCTTGCTTTGAGCTGGACAATCCGGGCATTTCGGACTATGAGTTCTTTGTTGAGTCTTCAGGTGTACAGATCTACCGCAAATACCAAGAGGTAAATTAAGTTCAGAAAAACTCAGAAGGGCCAATTCAGGGGTTTCCCTTAACTTTTTTTCCCACTTGCCGACCGGGCGATTCAACCAAAATTTGGGATCGCCCGCAGGTTTTTTCACTAGCCCGCATGTATGTATGTACACACAAAATTTTGAAAACGTAAAGAAAAAACAAACAAACCTCAAAACACGGAAGTAAAGTTAGCAAAATTGCGTTTTGGGACGTTTTTATCCCTTAATTTCTGCCCTAAATTATCTTTCTTCCATCAACAACCATTTTTATGAATTCATGTTTTGAGGATCGGTTGTTTTGAACTTCGTTTGCAATAAAATCTTCGTGAATCAGCGATCGGTCGACAACGCACATTGAGAAATAATTCAATGAACTTTGAACCGCATCGCCCTCTATCGGCAAAGTTGTTGATGTTTGATTAGACTTGATCCAAGGCTGTGTATTTTACACAATCTGCAGGCGTGCTAAACAATATGCGGCAATTCTTTACTCCGTTCGTGAACGTGTACTGCGATAAAGTCTAGCCAAGATCTTATGAATATGGTAATTATCAACGGCCATCAACGGCCAGCCACAGCGTGCGAAATGTTGGTTAGCTTGGACTTTGAACAGTGGACTGTGTGTTGTGTATACGCAAAGGGGTAAAAATTAGGCAAATGTGGTGACTAGTCTAACCAAAATAGACGAAATTGCAATTTCGCCACTTTTTTGCACTGCATGACTAGTAGCCCCATGAATAGGGCCAATCCACTCCGTATCCTTGGCCCCAGCACCACTGATTAGGCCATGAGAATGAAAGTTATAGATTTGCGTCCACCGCCCGCATGCTCTGAAAGCTCCCGCCGAAAAATTTTATTATTTTCACAAAATTTCATTATTTCCACAAAAAAGACTCTGCATCACAAATTTTCAAGTTTCAATTCAGGCCAAACAATAAAAGGGTTCCGTTTCCGATTATATGTCATTAAAATTGGGTCGGTAGGTCGGAAAGTTTTTTTATTTCGCGTTATTTTTTTTATTCCGCGTTATTTTTTTTATTCCGACACGATTGACGAATACGTCCACGATCGTTCATGTGTTGAGCGCAATTAACGGATTTGCACAACGAATTAGGCAAAATTGCGCGCAAACTGCAGTTTGCGCTCTGCAGATTTGGCAGTTAATCTGCCCGACCTTGCAAATTGTGCGCAATCTTCAGTTTGCGCTCTTTATACTGGCAGTTTAAGCGGCCGATTTTGCAAAAGTGTGCGCAATATGCAGATTGCGCAAACCCGTGGAATGCGCTTCACACAGCGCCGTGTACACACGTGCGCGCATTGAATTGTGGGTCGTTGAAGAAGCTTCTTATACTACGAAAAAATAATGAATAATGAAAAATGAAAAAAAGCCTCATGTCATTTCAAAAATGCCTGGACGCAAATCTAAAACTTTCATTCTCGTGGCCTTACCAATTCTTTCGCCCTATGATGTTTTTTTTCTGCAAAGATCTAGATCGTGAAACTTACCGATTGAATGCTTATACTTGCAGATAGCCGGACTGTTAAAATTTCTTTAAAAAACATCACACGTTTTTGAAAAAAAACATCATAGGGCGTTGATCAGTTTGATCTGTTGATCAGTTTTGGCGGCAGTCAACCGCCAGGCCCGTAGTGCACCACACTAGTCAAACCCCAATATTACACACACACACCCAATTTGGCAGGAAATAGTACAGCAATGACGGGGATGGACACAGTTGATTGGTTTAATTACTCATTCCACAAACCTCGTCTCGCCTACGTTACACAAAATCTACTTCAAAAGTTATGCGGCTGATCTTTGATTGCAATGGTTTTCTCTCATTAATTAACCGATTTCAAGGAGATTAATAATACAGATTATGGTAAGTGATTTAGTACATCTTGATGCAATCCAACTCGTAGACTCACACTAGAGTATGAGGCTCCTTCCCTATAATTAGTGTAATGCAACACTCTCTTCAATAAATCACTGACGGTCGCAACGCGGGAAGAGAGATCGATCCACGCCCGCTCCATCCTTTTATCCAACTTCGCTCTAGGCTGGTAACCCTCCAACAACTGTTATGTAGACCAGTACACGACGGCTAGGAACTAGCCAGGGTTACGTTGCCAAGCGACCTTAAACTTAAACCGTATCGCATTAATCGATACTGCATTGCGTTACAATAGCTATATAGAGCTGAAAATTTATACGCTAACTAACATTCCCATGTGGACAGTGACATTTTTTATTTTTTTGTTTAAAGGAACATTACAGAATTGGTTTTTGCTAACAAAATAGTTGCTGGCAGTGTAAGCACTTTATGTAATCCACCATATACATAAACTGACAAACCTGTTTGAGATCGATCGACCATCTGGGTCACGAGAAAATAGTGAAAAACCGATTACACATTTGCATGAAATCATATAGATTCAACAAATGAATAAAACGCTCACTGAGCGATAAACTCCGATCGGAAAATTAGTTTATTCATTTCTCATCAAATATGGCATTTCAGACATAAACATTTCAAGGGATGTTTTCTACTATCATCATCATTAGACCGTGTAAGTTTTATGTAAATCTGTGATCAAACAGTTTATTTTACAAGTTTTTTTCTTACCAATTCTGTATTTGTTAATAAATAATCATCAATCGTATATTTCTTTGCCTTCTGATTTATCATTCAAGAACTGAAACATGATACTATTTTGCATCTCCCCAGGAGCTCCTCAAAGAACAATTGGTAGTAGTAAATTAAGATACTACATTGTATGTAATAATTACCATAATGAAACAGTACATGAAACCACGCTTTTGAACTACATTGTAACTTACATTGTTTTTGAAAGAAACATTTTAATGAGAGTCAACTATTTTTCCATTGGTTTTGAGGACTCAGGATTGTATGAATACAAAGTATTTGGGACGCTAAGCGGTGTTGGACCAGAGACTTGTGCGAAGGTGTACGTTGATCTGGAGTATCGTAAGAAGTGGGACAGTTATGTGAACAGTAAGTATGGTTCCCCGTCTGTCTGTATTCCTTCTGCCTGTTCAGCTATGTGGAAGCCTGCTTAACTTTTTCAGTCTGTACTTCAAAAGATCGTCATAAGTTGCCGTCATCTTTTAAGATATCAAGAAATACCACAAGGGAAAACTGACTTGCACCCCTGAACAAAGATATTGACAAAATAGGGAGACCACCAGCATAAGGGCTAGATAGCTCAGTTGGTAGAGCGCCTGCACGATAATCCGAAGATTGTCGGTTCAAGTCCCGCTCAAGTCAATTTGTCTTTGTTCAACCCAAAATTAGTAACAAAATTACCCAGTCAATTTCCCTTGTGGTTTATTACTTGACGCTTGAAATAAAAAGTCGCTTCCCACTGAAAGTGATCCCTGTGCTGCCGCTTCCCAGGTTGTATCATAAACTTGGGTGTGATTCCTGGCTACACGGCGGTTACAGGTTGTATGGCTTCTGACTGACACCCCCCAACAAAGATATTAAAAAATAGGGCGACCGCCAACATAGGGTGCTGTTCAGAATTTGACTCTAAGAAGATATGAAAGAAAACTAAAAAGTGCCCTGAATTGCTTTTAAACTCAAATCACAACCTCCATTGTGGCCTTACTGTAGCTTTACTGGTGAACCTTAGAATGTGAGATAAATGGCTTTGCCTATAAGTACCAAATCCAATCTAATGAATTTAATCTATTTAAAGCTCTCCAGCTAATGATAAAAGAATTAGGCATCATCACATAAAGGAAAGAATGTTTGAACATTAGTCAATTTATCTTTGATCAGCCCAATTTTCGGTCAGCTTCCCGTAAGGTTTATTGCTTGAAATAATGTTTGGAAAAAAATTGGAATCGCAGTTTACTGTACAAACTAGTTCATTTAATAGCTGCCTTTTATCATACAGCAAGCTTTTATAAAAGAGCTGGAACAAATCAATTCCTTGGGACCTGGGAACGAATCGGTTTGGTGAACAATGATGATGATGAGTGATGATTAATGATTCCATTACATTTTACAATTGTTCACTTTAAAATTTGTAAGAAACAAAACAAAAGATTTGGTAGTTGATACTGAAATTAGTTAAAATACATAACCCCCATATGGACAAGTTAGAGACAAAATCGAACAGATAAACAATTGAAATTAAATATTGTTTCCCTTGTTATTTTGTTACCTCAAAATAGGGCGACCGCCAACATAGGGCTAGATAGCTCAGTTGGTTGACACCGGCACGATAATCCGGAGGTCGCAAGATCATGTCTCGCTCAAGTAAATTTGTCTTTCTTCAACCCAAAATCATCTTTTAAGATCTAGAGTAATTTAAAAATGACCCAAACATTTATTTTGTGCTTGTCCATATCAATGCACACTATTATACATGTACTGTTCAAAATAACTCTCCAACCCCCCCCCCCCTGGACCCCACAATAACTAATATGAATGCCCCCTAGTCAGTGGGCATAAATTAGGTTTAATTTTTATGGGGGCAAAATGGGGTTGCACCATTTTTCTATAGGGGCCAATTTTCTTAACCAAGATCGTAAAGGGACACTGCATGAGAGTTTATAATTCCATAAACAGTCACAGGCCTGATGTGATCATGACGACACAGCCCCTTTAAAACAAAAATCTGGAATTACTCAAATACTTCTTGCCTATACCATAATTAGACTTTAAACTTATGAATTTGTACATGTGTGCCTGTGTACAGATAATGGTATATTTTTACAATGATAATAAAGATAACAATATTATATTGTACTTGTAATGTTTTTCAAGGAAGAGTTCACTTGCCCGGCCTTTGTTATGACAGATTATTAAAACCAAAGTCTTGTAAAATACTGTACATTGAGTGCTGTTCAGAATTTGACTCTAAGAAGATATGAAAGAAAACTAAAAAGTGCCCTGAATTGCTTTTAAACTCAAATCACAACCTCACTTGTGGCCTTACTGTAGCTTTACTGGTGAACCTTAGAATGTGAGATAAATGGCTTTGCCTAAGTACCAAATCCAATCTAATGAATTTAATCTATTTAAAGCTCTCCAGCTAATGATAAAAGGATTAGGCATCATCACATAAAGGAAAGAATGTTTGAACATTAGTCAATTTATCTTTGTTCAGCCCAATTTTTGGTCAGTTTCCCATTGGTTTATTGCTTGAAATAATGTTTGGAAAAAATTGGAATCGCAGTTTACTGTACACTAAACTAGTTCATTTAATAGCTGTCTTTTATCATACAGCAAGCTTTTATAAAAGAGCTGGAACAAATCAATTCCTTGGGACCTGGGAACGAATCGGTTTGGTGAACAATGATGATGATGAGTGATGATTAATGATTCCATTACAATTGTTCACTTTAAACTTTGTAAGAAACAAAACAAAAGACAGTTATTAGTTGATACTGATATTAGTTAAAATACATAGCCCCCATATGGACAAGTTAGAGAAAAAATCGAACAGATAAACATTTGAAATTAAATATTGTTTCCCTTGTTATTTTGTCACCTCAAAATCAATTAGTTCCCTCAGATTATTTGTTTGTTTCTCAAAGTGTTATGTTCCCCCTCAAAATCATTATGTAGAACAGTATAGACGATGTGACCTGTGACATCACATGTTTACAAAAGAGCCACAGAGCCTGGACTTACGGCGGGCACATTTGTACACAGCTCAATGGAAGTATACAACAAATCTTATGTTTTATAGAGATTGCACTGTCTGATTTTCCTCAACTTTTGATATAAAGAAAGGGGGGACATCTCAAAAGCTGTACAGCTGTTGCTTTTGTAAATTTTGAATTTATGTGGAATTTATGACACAAAATATAAATTTTCCCATTGAGCCTGTGTAGTATCTTGCCCGTCAGGAATAGCATTATAATGTACGAGGTCACCACTCTGTAAACAAATGTAACATGGTCTATACAGAGCCCCTAAAGGGACAGGTAAAAATTAATAGAACAAGTAAAAATAAGAAATTAAAACAATTTTCCTTGAAATGTTATTTAGCTCCAAATCATTTTGTTCCATGACATATTTTGTTGTTCCTTCGCCTTCATTCACTTGGAATATTCACTTCATTCATTTTGTTTAATCTAAATAATATTTTGAGGGAACAAAAGACTATTTTATACTATTTTTATACTATACTAAACATACTATTTTGGAGGTAACAAAATTTACTTTCCACCCGAAGGACGCAGCAATAATGATTAAGTGTCTTGCTTTAGGACACAAGCGTCACTCTCAACCCACACTCTGCTGAACAGAAACATCAGAGCTTGAGTCCGGTGCTCTTATCTGCTCGGCCACGACATGCCACCAAACTAATCAATTACTCTTAAATTTTAATTTTCCTTTGCAGAGTTGTACACAGTCAAAGATGGTGAGAGAGAGGGTGTGTACTGGAGAGTCAACTACCCATTCCCAATGTCATCAAGAGACGTATCTTTTTTAGGGTTAAGCTCAAGATAGAGTAAATTATAACACACCTCTTGCTAGTTCTGTATTCTGGTTGGCTGAAACACTGTGGGATGAACTTTTATAGGCTAGTGCATGAGATTTGCACAACCATGAACCCCGGGAAAAAGGTCCCTCTTCTGGTAACTCACAGTCCCTCGGGGGAATAGACGTGCTCTAGTGACCTCATTGCCAGTCCATATGTGTATACTATTACAGGCTAAATGCATTTGCTAGGGTCAGACATTGTGTGTCGTTGCGACTATTTGCATTTATACCACAAAGTTGTTTGGGCTGGTTGAGCAGTTTGTCTCAGCTAATTTATTTTACTCGTTCTCTTTGAGAGGTGCCAGTTCCATCTCTGTCATCCTCATAATCTCAATTCATGATTTTAAAAATTTATTTGACATTATTTGAGGATTTCCTTAACCCTTCGGCCGGACAGTACGTGTTCATACGTGAATCGAGAGAGTTTGACGTTAACGATGAACACATTTGGGTGATCCTGGGTCGCAGTGTTCCCTTCGCTTCCAAACCTCCCAAGTCTGGTGTCATACGTGTGGATGATTTCAAGCAGAGCATGGCAATCAAAGCAAGTAGTGACGGCTCAAAAGGTAAGACTCGGACAGGGTTAGCTACGGACCCCTCGCATAAATGACATCAACAAGCTCAAACAACACCCTCACTGAGGTCAAAGGAAGACCTACACACACCATTGGCTGAGAGTTGTGCGGTTGGGTTGGCGCCATCGCCTTCCACCTCTGGGACCACGGTTCGAATCCAGCCGACTTTTATTGTTTCGTTCTTTACAATTTTGCCTATAAACAAGCATTACGTTAACAAAACCGATATTTGACTTTACTTTTAAGGTGATGCACACAAAAAATCTGCCAATAATGATTATTGATAGGTAATAAAAAACTAAAAATTAATTATTGTCTGGACAATAATTCATGTCCATCAGCCATAAATATACATTTTTGCATGTTACATTTTCCAATGAGTATTGTCGGAGGCACATGTCAAATTTTATTTATTAATTGTTTTCAAACAGCATCATCTGTCAAAAATTCTTAAAAAGACAAAATTCGCAAAAATTGGGCCATGCAACTTTATTTATTTCATAAAGAATGCTTGTTGGAAGGATTAAGTGATAATTTTTAAGAAATTAAACAATTTAAAAGCTTCTGCCTTCTAGTGACAACTCAGTTAACCTCACCTGAATAAATGAAGATGTGTTTCAGTTGTCTAAATATAAGGGGGTTGTTGCAATAGTTTTTAAATTCTTACTGCATGTGCCTTTGATACCCATGTAGCATTCATGCATTACTATGACGACCCAAAAGGAATGATACCAACATGGCTGATCAACTGGGCTGCCAAAGTAAGTAATCCTTTTACTGTCATCAATTTTTTTCATGAATAAAAGTTTCAGCAAATCATTAGGGATTTTTTAGCTCACATTGTGTTGCATAGTTAATCAGGTAAAACTTGCAAACCATTGAATTAATATTGTCTATTTTGTTTAACTTTACTTAAATATTGCAGTTTCTTTTTCAACCAGTTTGTTTCTGGAAATTATGTTTCGATAAAATAGCTTAGAAAGCATACACGTTTTTTTTGTTCCTTCTTGTTTTCATTTTCTTAATTTGTGATTTTTCCTACTTTAAAAAATCCTGGTCAAAATTGACCAGGATTGCCGGTTTCCATTGGCCCTGACCCACGTCTGGGTCAGACTGACCCAGAAACTGGTTTAAAAAAGTGGGATTTTGATTCAGATTATGCATCAGTTTGACAAAGTTTTAGGTCAGTTTGGCACAGGGGGCATTGAATTCGGGTCAATTCTAGCCCAGAAATGCATCAGGGGCCTTGAACTCGGGTCAATCCGACCCAGAAATGCCTCAGGGGCCTTGAATCCGGGTCAATCCGACCCAGAAATGCCTCAGGGGCCTTGAATCCGGGTCAATACTAGCCCAGAAAATGGGTCAGGGGGTCTTGAATCTGGGTCAATTCTGGCCCAGATGTTTTTAGAGTGTATGGTCAGAAGAATGTTTGTTGTAAATAAAGACAGGAGTTTCAAATCAATATATGTTTTATACTCTTTCCCAGACTGGAGTTCCGGGTTTCATGCAATCCATGACTGATGCATGTAATGGCTACCCAGCATACCTGGCTAAATTGGAAAGAAGTAAAGACATGGCAAGGTGATGCTGTTTGTTGGTAGTGGAGAAAAGACTTAATCGACTGGTTATTTATATCAGTAGCTGCAATACTTAGTCTGCAATTCGTGTTAAATAACTACTTAAGCAGGTTTTATTTGATGGGAATGTAATTGTATTTAGGAAAGGATGACTTTGAAGAATACTTAAATTTATTTATAAAACTCCCTGTACATGTAAACAGTAAAACCCTGTTTCGTGGAGATTTTTTAGATATCCTTTTCCTACAGATTTGATACTTTTTAGATATCCTTTTCCTACAGATTTTATACTTTTTAGATATCCTTTTCTTTTAGATATGACATTTTTGAGATATCCTTTTCCTTTAGATTTGATATTTGTATTGATTCTTTTTGAAATGCATAGTATTTTTGTGTTTTTTGTTTTATTTTTTTCTTTACAAGACATTCAAACTATGCAGAGCATTCTACAAACTTATTGAGTTAACCTTTTAATTGTCAAATATTACTATCTACTTAAGGGTTGTGCATATTCATTAGTAAGATTGAAAGTATACATTTTCACAGGTTTGTGTGTGACTTACATTAGTATGAAGATGGTTATGGTGGAAATCTTCCCTTCGATTTATTTTTTCTTTAAAATGAATAGTTACTGAGCAATAAGTAAAATAGTTAGTTTTGATCACACAAGTCCAAACCCTGAAGTTTAAAAACAGTGAAAATGAATAAGTTTTTTCCCCGCACTATTTGTTTGTGTCTCTGATGACCAATTGAGCTTAAACTTGCCAGGTTTGTTATGGATATAAAGTGCAGATACTGGGTCCCCCCCCCTCTCTAATTAACATCAAAATGCAGCACATAGATTGAGACTCGTTCTTAAAATTTTATCAAAGTCTACTCCGTCCTCCAACTGATTGTATTTTATTGAAGCAAAAGATAATACATGACATTTTGAAGGGGAAAGTCAACATTTTTTGATAAGTATTTAATTGAATCTTCTAAATTTGAAGGAACAATAATACAGTGTAACACCGATATTCATATAAAGGCTCATGATCATATCAAGAAACATACGATAACTATCCATGTACTCGATGCATAAAATAGGCCATGTTCATCCGTGGTAATACTCAAGATAAGGGTAGTCAAACTGTCAAATAATCAGTCGTTGATAAAAACAACTATGATATTATCATTCAGCAATAATGGACTGCCAGTATCAGTACCACCATGAAGTATGCATGTGTACATTTATCAGTATTATTGTTGGTCAGGTATGTAGGAAAGAAAGTGTGTGAATTTTAGTGATCTAGTAAACCACAACTGAAAAATGTTTTTATTCATATTTAAGTATTGAAGTAATTAAGTATGGCTAAAGATAATTAGGCTTTTAATAACCATAACAACTTTGGCTAATAATGGTTTATGGAATAAAGAAATTCAAAAGCTGAATAATCACAGTTGATAAATCTTCTTTTTAAAAATGGAAATTCGCCCAACAGAGGGCAAAAAGGCAGCTCAGGGCGAGAGTTATACAAGGAAAATAAGGAATATTTGAAGTGAAAGGAGATACCCAAATGAGATACCCAAATTTGTTATTTCTTCCCTGATCATGCTAATTTTTAATGCTTAGAGGCAGAGTGTACTATGGTAATTACTAAAAACGTTAATGACCATAAAAACTTACTTGGTAAAGATCACTGGAGAGCTTTTGATGTTATAAAACATTGTTAGAAACAACCTCCTTTGAAGTAATGTAGTTTTTGGGAAACAGGTAATTTTTCACCCAAAATTTGAACCTGACAATGGCTTCAGACATGAAGTCTTTCTCTGGCATCCAAAAGCACACAATTCTATGCAACAAGGTTTTTTTTTTCTTTCATTATTTTCTTGCAACTTGAATGACCAATTGAGCTCAAACTTCCACAGGTGTTTTTTTTTAGAAGACTGGTCTTTGACAATTACCAAAAGTACAGCCTGCCTTCAAGGAACGACAAACAAATTGCACTTCAATTACTTTTACATCAGTTTTTGGAATGTCACAAAATATATTGAGTTCATGGTAGTGTTTCTCATCCCGTTTCCCATGAACAAAATGTTATTCTTGGTCCACTTGTTTTTCAAAATAATAGCATCAAAGCTGGCATAAGGTGCATACATGAGTATGACTTAGGTACTTCGGATATTGTGTATCATCAGGTATCAGAACCATAAGACAAAGGTAACAAATTGACACAAGAATTTGTTTTAAGGAAGCTTATAAAGTAGTAACATATTCTAAGTTTTACATTGGTGTACTTACAATTAGTACGGCAGGTAGGTGATGGGATTGTTCCTTCAGGTGAAATAACAAGCAACGGCAGCCATTTTGAAAATTTTGAAAATATTTGTTCACAAATCAAATCTGCGATGGCCCTATAGTCGCATTTCTTTCTAATGACGTATTCCGACTGTGCCAAATGTCATGCTTGTATCATCAAAGCCTGCTTTTTTATGGAAAATGTAACTAATCTTTAGCAACAAATGACGGGGATAATTCATAATTATTCGAAATTAAATTAACTATGTTAAATTATTGGTATAAAGCTACTTACATTTTGAAACATGATAACCAAACCTGCGGTGGTGACTGCCTTATGTTCCCGACACCCCTATGTTCCAATGAATAACTCCCCTCGTGATCAACACGATGGGGTTAGGGTTGGAAAATACTTTAGGGGTGTCCGAACATGGGCGTGTCACCAGACCTGCTTTTGATAAGGTATTTCTCAGGTATGTTTTGTACAAAATTCTGAATTGCAATTATTTGTATACATATCACTAAGCCAAAATAATAACTATTACGGTGGATGTTTATTGCAATTGGGTGAAAAGAGACTTCTGAAGAAAAAAAAGTACTTTACAATTTCATATTTCTGTAGGATTTTGTTCAGTTTTAATCTGTTCAGTTTTTAGAACTAAAATTTTGAGTGCCTTTTGTTACTGATGCAATCTTATATGAGAACCAATTGGAAGAACATTTACATATAATCGGTCATTCCATTTTACAATTTGCAAATGTGATGCACTTAAAGATAAGAATACAGTATTAAATGCATTTCTATCCTTTAGTTTTCAATGAAAACACCACACTGATTAAATTAAGGTAGGGTCAAAGACTTGGTAAATATTCCAAAAATTAATGACCATAAAAAACTTACTTGGCGAGAAGCACTGCAGCTGTTGATTGTATAAACTATTTTGAGAAAGGATTCCCTTCAAATTAATATGGTTTGGATAAATTTTCACCCCAAAACATTTGAATCTGAGAAATGATTCGTGCACGACTCGTTTTGCAGATTTCTGAGGGTTTGTGTCCGCTCGCAATTGCTGTGGCCAGAGATGCGGTTGGTACCCGCTGTTTGTTTGCTAAACATGTCTCAGCAAGTAGACACTGTGTTCAGCTGAAACTTTCACATGTGGTGAAAAATACCAGGACAGTTTTTTTTCCCTGGTTTTATCAGGAAGTAGACAACGTGTTCAGCTAAAACTTTCACAAGTGACTTTTAAACTTAAAACCATTACCAATCCCCCAGAAAAAGTTATGTGTATGGTGAAATATGCCCACAGTTACAAAACACAAACAATATTTTGTTGTTTTCACTTAAACTGCACCACTCAAAGGTAGGGTCTTGGATGGTTTTTGTCATTATAATGCTGATTTTTAGGCAAAAGTATAAAGAAAGATGCAATAAATCAGTGAAGTTTCATATTGAAACTAATCATTTTGTCCTCAGATGATTACTTTGGCACACTATGCTTTGATTTCAATATCTGATCCGTAATCAGGTTAAAGGGAGGGTGTACCTTTGGTAATTACTCCAAAAAGTTTTAAATGAATGCCAATAAAAACTTATTTGCTAAGATGCACTGCAGCTTATAGCATGTTGATGAACCATTCCCTTCGAGAGGAATGTGGTTTAAGAGAGAGGAATTCAAAAACATTTCAATCTGAGACACGTTTCTGCATGAACCGTTTCTCAGATTGTGTATTCCTATTACGGATTATTCTTCCCGCGTGGACATAACTGTTTCAGATAGTCGGCGATATCTTAAAAACGCAACCTCCTTTTGAAATGAAATTTTCACAGGTTAGTTTTATTGTATATTTATCTACATAAAATTATAACAATCAAATTGTTCCAATAACCAAAGGTATACTTTGCCTTTAAATGAAATAATTCAATCCACCAACTTATTCCGGAACAGCCAGGGAGATATAAATAATAGCACCTGAAATTTAGACAGACTGGTCAAAGAAATTCAATGCAATGTTCACTGTAGCACATAAAACAGCTTCTATAACAACTGGATGCGAGAAACTCTCAAGCTGTAAAACCAACCTTTACCTCATACTTGCAAAATATGTATTTTGAGTTTAAAAGTATTATACAGGGTTGGTAGAAATGACAAAATAGTTGAAGATAGTGTACATGTTTTGTGTGATCAACCATATACAAGAAATAATAAACCTGTAAAGATTTTGGCGTAACTTGTTTTTGGAGTCGGGAGAAAATAATGAAAAATCATGCAGTTTTCAGCATGTAAACACATTGTCCTTTTTAGACACTTTTCTTGAATATGGCTTCATTTCAGATATTCAAATATATCACACAAAAAATGGTTCTAGTATGAACTTGGTTCTAGTATGAACTTCACAATCACTAAAATTAAACAGTGATGTCCGTTACCCTTACCAATCCTTTATAACACCTGAAAGGGTATGCACAACAAAGATTGAAAAAACTGATTTGCATGTAATGTGGTACAAAGATGGTCAACATCTCTTAAAATATTTTGGCCTGAAATGCCAGTTTTTGAAAACTGAGTTAAAGAACTAGTTTTGATCTTGCGAGTCCAAACTCGATGTTCTAAAACTGTGAAATTTAAAAAGTTTGTTTCCACTATTTTCTTGTGACTCCATTGACTGTTGAGTGTAACTTTTCACAGGTTTTTTGTTTCATGTACATGTACATGTATATATTGGCTTTATGTAATACATACAGTTACCAATGTTGTACATTGTTTTAATGCACAATAGTTTGCCATTAAAACATCTGTACATGTACATGTGTACTGTGCAATCTCATGTTTTGTGTCAGTTGGATTTCTTCTTTTTTTAAGTAATAATAATTATGATATTGGCTCTTATATAGTGCAAAGAGTGATCATTGCGCTTCAAACATTATTTCCCCTGGTCACTGGGCAATTTTTGTGTTCATTCCCTAAACCATCTCAGCTCCCTGGGGAGTATACAGCCTGTGCTGCCAAGTATGTATCGCACTAAAGCTAAATCAATCACAAGAACCATCTCTGCCCTCACAGGTACCCATTTACCTCTGGGTGAGAAGCAATTATAGTTGAGTGTCTTGCTCAAGGACACAAGTGTCATGACCGGGATTCGAACCCATACCCTGATGACTCAGCACCAGAACTTGAGTCCGATGCACTCGGCCGCGACACGCCATATATTTGTTTCCCTAGATGTATCACACATTCACAAAATGTGTAATAAAAGATGTTGTTTTAAACATACATAAGCTTAACTCTCTACTCTAAAAATAAATGTTTGTAAGACTTGATGAAACTTTCACTGCCTTTTCATACTGATAGACAAGACCTGCCGATTTTAATTTGCTCTCAAGATTAAAATTGCATATAATTTGGGACACATATAGCGACAAAATACATTGATTTGTTGTGTAAAGTTCAAGTAGTTACCAATTCCATTTCAATACCAATATTGTACTTTATCAACTTTAGTTGATATATCAACTTGGTCGATCTGTTACAGTTCGATATTTTTAGTTTAATTGCCATTAACATAGATTGAACATGTGATTTAAACAAATTGGCTGTACCATGAAATTAACATGTGTCTGTATGAATGGTTACATTTCTTAGGCTTTAGATACCACTTTGGTAGTTACATGTACATGTAAGCGCAACCTGTCAGTCATTACTGATATGAATCTTGTTGCTTGTTGATTATTTTCAGTTTTGCCAGCCTTTGGGCAAATATTTATTAGTAGGCCTACTTGGACATAAGTGCATTTCATCACTTACCCAGGCAACTTGTGCAAGTTCTTGAAGATTTGCACTACTGCCTCCTCATTGCACTAATTTGAAATGAGTGTACGGTAACAAATGCTTACCAAGAAAATGCTACCCCACCTCTCCCAGTTACACCACTGCCTTTGGTGTAAAGGTAAAAAAATACATGTTCTTCAGACAGGATAGGAGCAAGTTCGGGTGGGCGACTAGAGTGACTAGACTAACCAGAAACAGTGTGAAAGTGTGTGACGTAGGCCTCAAATTTACTAGCTCGACCATGCTCCAGTGCATGGTCGAGCTAGTCAATCTCCCTGTGCTCTATGGTTTCTAGTAAGTCTAGTCACTCTAGTCGCCCACCCGAACTTGCTCATGGTCAACATCAAGAAAAATGCAAGTTTCAATTATGAGATCCCATAACATGTGCATGAAAACACACAATCCAGAATTTAACCCTTTGACTTTCTTGTTGATTGTGGAGCTGTTTCACCCTCCGAAACCATTTACACACTTCATGCATGGTTGTGTACACTATGATCCAATGGTAAAGCTATAGAGTGTGTACAAAGCTACGGGCAAGTGTGAGGAATGGAAAAAGTTCAGGTGGATCAATAGATGTCACTAGAACGCCGCTTGGTTCGACTAGCTAGTCCAACTGGATCAACCTAGCACTCAACGGAGCACAGTTTCTCTTCTCAATTTGCCAAGTTACCTCACTGTTCCAAGATGGCGGTTAGGTACCGTTACATGATTAAGAAAGTTTTGTAAACTTTTGCAAACACAAATACTAAAATACTTAATTTTAGCAAATCTCTCTTAGAATAGTGGTTAAACGATAAATGGTAAGTTTTTGCCGATAAAATATATCAATCATAAAGATAATAATTAGTATTGCACTAATATGCAAGTTTTTTTTAATGAGCAGGCATGATATCTGGCCCTTGGAAAAAAAGCACAAACATTTTATTTAGGACAAGGGCTGACCTACACATGGTGTAGGCTTTAATAGACTTTTCAGGCTATTTAATCACAGTTTGTCTGACTTTTCTAAGGGAAAACAAATCAGAAATCAGATGAAAGTAGGATATATATCATGCCTTAAGGAGTCAATACATCTTTCTGCATTCACTCTGTCGATTGTTGACTTGTTGAGTTGCGATAATTGACAAATCAATCGACTAAATGCGCTTGAGTTAAACACAGACCACGCATGCGTGATTTAAGTGGCAAATTGACTAAATTGGTGTCAATCAAGCAGGAGGGTTAAAACTTGCTAATCTTGCACTGGAATGTCCCACTTACACTTAAATCAAATCGCAATCTCCAATTCTTTTGGAATCTAACACTTACTCACGTTAATCCGCTTAACCCAACCAAAGTTTTGTCCGATTCTGCATGAGAAAATCACAATTGGCTATCCAATAATCCTTCGGGAATTTTTGTCAGAAAGTGCTGAAAGCATAAGTACATTATGATCTAAAATACAACTCAAAATGTAAAAAATTAAAAATTTGAAATTTTCACAACAATGCGTGACTTGAAAGGAACCAGCTGTGACGGTTATTATGAATCAGTCCCAAATATTAAACCTTTTAATAAATAACTATTAAGTATTTCACTTGTAAAATTGGACACCATCAAAACCAAAACTCAACCGTATCAAAAGTGTTTCTTTCCTTCTTTATTTAAGGCAAAATCTATTTTGTTGTGTGTTTTTGTTGTTGTTCAGAGCAGGCAGTCATTTCCAAAGATATTCTGAGGGTCCAGATGTTTCTTGATGGCTCGTAGCGTCTCCAAGCCAGGCTGTGAGATGGCTTTAGGCATCCACTGTTTGCGCACCTTACCAACTGATAACAAAAATGAAAAAATGGTGGAATTTAAGACCATGACGATGGTTCCAAATATACTGAGCATATAGACGATGTGACCTGTGACATCACATGTTTACAAAAGAGCCACAGAGCCTGGACTTCCGGTGGGCACATTTGTACACAACTCAACGGAAGAATACAACAAATCTTATGTATTATGGAGATCGCACTGTCTGATTTTCCTCAACTTTTGATATGAAGAAAGGGGGGACATCTCAAAAGCTGTACAGCTGTTGCTTTTGTAAGTTTTGAATTTATGTGGAAATTATGAGACAAAATATAAATTTTCCCATTGTGTCTGTGTAGCATCTTGCCCGTCAGGAATAGCATTATAATGTACGAGGTCACCACTCTGTAAACAAATGTAACATGGTCTATTGAATGTGACAAATAAATGGACTATGACCGTTTGCGAATGAACGGCTTTGGAACAGCTATGGCCGGATTGCTGAAAAAGTGCTATTCTTCAGTATTCTGCTGCTGCCAATAGACTGCAAGTCTATGGAAAACGAGAAACCAACTCAAACTAAGACTATAATTTTCTATGAAATCAAATCTTCTTTTTAAAATTATTTATACAAAATTCTTGAAAATAAAAAATACCAATAGCAAGTTGTTATGAATAAAATGTAATTTTTTTTAATAATAAATATAATTTGTTCAGAGTAACATTTCAACAAAATTAAAACTTAAGATGAGGATGCTTATTTTTAGGACCCCCATTTGACAATCACGCCCGAATGTGTGTGTCCATCACATCTAGGTTTAATGAGAACATGACCATCAGTTGGGCAAAATTCTTAATTTTTTACAAATAACCGAAAACGGAGGTCAAGTCTTATTATCTGGTTTAAAACAAAATTGATTTTACTTTCATATCGTTTATCTTTTAGTATTACCATTCCCAACAACATAAATAATGACAGAATAATGACAAAATCCCGCCCACATAAAACTCCATATGGTTGGGACCACAATGGTCCCGGAAGTTCAACACTATGTACCGGTAACTATCTTTGTAAAGAATTACTAGTGGTTCTAAAAGTGCATGTGGTTTTGTTAAGAATGCTCCAATTGTCTTCAGAGCTTACTAGTTTCAACGTCGACTTGTTGAACCACCAGTTCTAATTAAAACCACCACAACTCATTCCTAAAGAATAGCCCCAACAGTGACCAAGACCTAGCCATAGCCAAGGTCCCTACTTCAAACAGAGCCTGAGCCACAAGTTTGAGAGAAAACAATGTGATTCAGGTCTTTTCAGGTAAATTTGATTTTTTTCTTTACCAACGCATCTGCTGATGTTAGCAAGAAAACAACAAGAGTTATATTTTTACCTCCATGGTGATGCGATAAACTTCCTCCAAGACCCAAGATCTCATCCCTAGCCGCAGCCTGCAAACAGAATTTGAATGAACTGTCAATGACATTAACCCTCACTGCTGGTGACCACATTGTTTTACCACTCTAGCATGAAGCACACATTCTTACACAACAGAAAGCTCTTGTTTAAAGACCAATTTTACAAACTCTATTTTCACTTTGAAGATAATGTTTTACAGTACAGCTAAACAAGTCTTACCATGAATTCCCTTTCACATAATCCAAAAATCATAGCGATTAGCCAATAATAGTCAATGTTCTTAGTGTTTCTTTCCTCAGTGTGATTTTTTGCACATAACCATATGGCGCTCTGTAGGCGTTTGGCTTTTCGGATCTTTCCACTCCATTTTGAAAGGTTTGCAAAATAGCAACCTTATTTTATTTTACCATCATTGGATCAGATCTTTCTCTTTCCAAACATTGTAAGTTTGGGTACGAAGGGTAAACATGGGCAAAACTACAGCTGTGTAACAAATGGCCTTTGTGCTCATTTTGAAAGCTTTTTTTCTGTGTAAGTTGCCAATGGTAAGGAAGAGGGGTATGAGTGCAGTTGACTAAAGTCACCTATGGTATGGAAAGGGTTAATCATGTAACAAGACAATTTGTAAGCCTGTCCCCCTCTGTTCATTCATCTTCGATTTTGATAGTAAAACAGGGTTTTTAACCATTTAACTTCAAAGTTAAGACTTTTATTCCTTACAATATTTGTCAATCCTAAATTATTTTAATATTTTATAAGAGCTGTGTCTTTTTATGATCATGGAGAATGTTCAAGTGATAATGGAGAACAAAAATTGGTATGTTTTGGTAAGAAGAAAAATGTTTCTTAGCGTTTATCTTGTTGCCAACAATTACCAAGTATATAACTTTTTAATAGATGAGAGCACATCCAACAAATCTAAGGATACACATTGTAATAGCACTTCGCACTAATGACGTCACTTTTGCTCCAAATACCAGGGCCAAGTTTCATAGAGCTGCTTTAGCTGAAAATATTACTTAAACATTTTCTGCTTGACAAAAATAAGCAGGATACCAGTCACAGATTGAACATTTGACATGGTATTTTGGCTGGTACCCTTATTCTGGTAAGCATAACTTTGTTGTGCTTAGCTACTTTTTGTGCTTAATTAAGCAGCTCCATGAAATTGGGCCCAGATGCCGGACAGACTTTCCACCACTCATGCGATCAACGATTGGGCGTGCCAGACTGCAGTAGTACAGTACACACGAGTAAACACAAGACACTGACAATGGCTTGGACACAACTGTGCTCATAGGTCAAATGTGCTCATAGTTCAACTGTGCTCATAGGTCAACTGTGCTCATAGGTCAACTTTGCTCATAGGTCAACATTGCTCATAGGTCAACTGTGCTCATAGGTCAACTGTGCTCATAGGTCAATTGTGCTCATAGGTCAACTGTGCTCATAGGTCAACTGTGCTCATACGTTAGTGAAGTTTGACACGTTGTCTGAGATCCAGCTATTTGCGTGACGCCACCATAATGAGCTTTTATTTCTAGCACTAGTGCAGAGTGTTATTCAAATATAATTGGGTTTTTTGGGGGGATATTTGATTTTGTTGCATTTCTGCAAATACTTGCCTCTATCTCTTCATACACCTCAATTGGGTTAGAAAGACCACGATACATGTAGGCAAAGTAGAAATAAACACAGGCTCCGGAGTCATACGTCTGAGTCACTCTGGTCAGAGGGAAAAATTGTATTCAGAAAATAAAATATAAACAATAAATTTGAGGTAAGGGAGGATATTGGTCAGTACACTCGAGATTCAGTTTTGTAATTTTTTAGGTTTTTTTCAAGTGGAAAGTTGGGTCTTATCTTCATCCGTAATCTCACACCATCATCATTTTTATTTACTGGAGTGAAATAAAGCAAATTCCTACACTTTCTTAATGAAAAATCTTATAAATTTAAATTCAAGCAGGGAAAATAAGTCATTAGTGCACCCATGAAAATGCATCAGCAAAAAAAATGTACTGTAAACTATGAGGACGATAGATAGGCAAGCGGGATAAAACTTTGTACCCTGAACCATCTATTGACCAATTAAATACAAAAACAAAAACTATTTTAAGAGGAAAAAGAAACTACATAATTAAACAAGATCAATGTCTCTTCGTGATAATAAATAATAATAATTTGGGAGGCTAATTATCCATACTGGCAGCTGCGAAGCTGAATTGCGAAGGATGCAGCTACAATGTGTTTGAGCAGCAGGCATGCGAGGGCGCCCTTGGCAGCGATCCACATCGACCCATACATCGACCACGGAGCACAGACAGAGATTGAAAATGTTTCACTTTTCCCCCAAGGAAGGAAAACTGAAGAACCTTGAGCAAAACCCTTGTGGCATTGGAGAGAACCACTGCACAACTCAACTCTAGACATTACATGTATGGCCTTAGCCGGGAATAGAACCGTGGCCACATTGGTGAGAGGCGAGCGCTTTTACACACTAGCCACTCATGCCGTCCATTGAGGTTGCATTCTTACCTGCATGTTGCCAGAGGCTTGTACTGGATGCCATGTCGTTTACACTCCGTATAAAGACGCTCTTTGACATTGCGACACAGATCAATTACTCTAAAATTAAAGACAAATAATTTCATTTCATTTCATTTGTTCCGGTTGTGAAGCCAAGGACTCTCAAAAAAGCTAACTTTATCACTATACTAGCCAAGAACCCCATGGAGAGAAGACAAAGAAGGAAGTTTCAGTTTTAGATGTGGGAGGAAAACCCCAGAGAAATATTCCAGAGAAAACCCACACAATCAGTCAGGGACTGAAAAAACCCAATCCACGTAGTGCCCCAGTGTTATTTGAACTGGCAGCAGACCTACCAGGTAAATCCATTGTTCTAGGAAATATGCGCATGCTCAGAACTACGCACACAATGGAAAGTTACCTGATAAGTCTGCTGCCACCTAGCGTTCCAAAGTCTCCCATTGGGGAAGGCTAGGTGGCAGGAGACGGAGTAATTTTCTATTAACGTCATTCTCAGCTTGTGCACATTTTCAAGAATTATGAACTACCTGATAAATGTACTGCCATCTGGCATTTACAAAGTCAAAATTGAATCTCGTTTTTCCCCCCTTCAAGAAAACCCAAAATACACTAACAAGAAATGAAAGAGAATAACTTAGTCATGTCCGGAAAAGATTGAAAAATAAATAAAAGCAATTGATAACTTTCCTACCTAAACTTAACATCTATTCATACCTACCTATCCCATGGCACAGTTGTCTCAAATGATTCTGCTATTACATAGAAATTCAAACCCAGGTCCTGTGGTAGTAAAAAGGAATGATTAACTGATTATTATAACAAAATAACACTAGACAATAAGGACCAATTAGAATTGGGTGACAAAAGATATTACCTAAACATATAACTAGTTTAGGAAGACATAAAAACAAAACATGACTAAGAATAAACAGTTTTATATTACTACACCCACCGATCCTTGTAATTTGATTGGTGCAACTTGCCTCACATGTCATCCATTATTTTGCCATGTTTTTACTGCCATGATGCTCCAAATTTAATATTGGAGTTCACTATGGATAACTATTGGACGATTCCCAACGATGTTCCCAAAATAACCATTCTCCGCCATTTTGTCCAAACGCCCTTTTTGGCCCTGCGACCCCTTTGAAACTTTCATGTCCCCAATCGCGACCCACCAGCCACAGATAGTGGGCCGATTGAACCCACTGCTGCAGAGGTAATGTCATAATAACAGGATAATCTTAACAGAAGTCAATTAATTATTAAACCAGTTTGTTTTTTGAGTAATTGCATCGAACTGATAATAAAAGCTAAGGAAAAGAACCGTGTTTTTGACGACAGATTGATTACGAGGCAAAATAGGCTAAATCTTAGCGCTTCTGACAAAGTTTGATGGCCCACCTGCATTTGGGTCACGACAAATAGATTGCGGACCGACTGTTGCCCACAGAAAACAAAACACGATAATGAAATCATCAAAAGTTGATGTTAATGTGTTTCCTATTAGCGGGAAGCAAAACATGATAAGACAGTGCATGCTTTGCCACACCTATGATTAGTTCATGGTCTATGTAACATGTTGTGAACCAACACAAATGGTGTTTACTGCTAACATTGGAAAACTAAAAGCAAACTTTGTTCTCACTCTAAGATAGGCAATAGCAAAGGTCAAATTGTAGCCTCTCTGCCCATTGTCTTCTCCTCCTGCCAAGCCACTGTGAAAACAAAACACACATTGAAACATTGTAAACAGTAATTATACTTTGAATCTTACATATCAAATAAAGGTGCGCCACTTTGTCATGGGGGAAAAAAAGGAACTGGTCCACAGTCCAATGACGAAGAGCAAACACCGATCACAGACAAACTCCAAACACAAAGATAACGGTGCAACAATAGCAATTGCAAAACATTGCTGTAGAATTGACCCAGTTATTCAACAAGAGAACTCTAAGTATGTATTATCACATATTTTGCATCAGAGGAACAGATAACAGATTGTTCAAATATATGTTTAAAAAGTTGCCAAAGTTGTTTCCTCAACAAAATGGTAAGATTTATGTTGTTTTTGAAAAACACCTGATCATTTGTTTTAAAGGTATTACCGGTACATAGGACTGGTAAGGCTAAAACCTGTCATCGTTTAATTTTAGTTTAAAAGCTTACTGATTATGAAGTTCATACTAGAAACATTTTTTCTGTTTACTATTTCCCTCTGAAATGAAGTCATATTGGAGAAAACTGTATTTAAAAAACTAAAAAAGCCCAACAGCTAATTTTGGTTGTTACAACAAAAATTAAGGACAATGTGTTTACATGCTGAAAACTGTGCATGGTTTTTCACAATTTTCTTCAGACTCACACAACGGATTAAGACCAAATTTTCACAAGTTTTGCAACTTCATGTAAATGGTTGATCACACAAAACATGAACACTGTCTGCGACTATTTTGTCAGCTCTTCCAACCCTGTATAATACCTTTAAAGAATGCAACCATGTTTATCATCTGGACGAAACTAATTTTGTGTGCACACAATCATACCAACACTTTTGACTAGAAAATTCAATAAGCAATGGTGACTTAGGGGATCTGAAACTCATCTTCTGCACTTTCACAATATTTTAAACTTAACTCTTTCTTCCTGGAAGAGTGGTACCGGGCCAAAATTCAATAGCTCTGCTTAGTGTCAAGACTTTAAGTGAAAACTTCCACACTGGTGGTATCGGGGATTCTTTGTCAAGTGTGTGCAAACTTCACATTACTAAGCATTAATCTGTTACAACTAGCACAGAAATCTAACAACAAACAAAAGTCCAGCAAGAAGGTGATAGTCTTTTGTCAGAACAATAAACAGGTAGTTAAGTTCACTTATGAGGCATCTTGTTGCGTTACTAGAAATATATACTAAAACAAAAAAATTATATTAATAATAATAATACAATTTGAAAGGTTACAGTGACACTGAGCACCGCTAGCCTTATAATTTTCCCCTGATTTCCGAGTTTGCTTTTATAGATCAGCCATGTTATAAGCAAAAGCTATTAGAGAATGAAGACCACTACGCACAGAACAATATTGATCATGATGAAGTTTGCCAGGCTTAGCTTGAATGAAACCAACAAAGAATGAAGACGAAATAATCTTACCCGAACTGAGAGGCAACTGTGTAGACTTTCTTCTCTTGAGAAGCAACGTCCTAGAAAAAAGTTCCAGAAATGATTTAATATGGGGCTACCAATTGAGGCACGAATTCAATACGAGATCATGCTGCCCGTGTACCGGTGTCTGAATTCTCATGGTCCAGCATACCTGACCAACCTACTGACCTTCCATAAAACAACCCGTACCTTGCGCTCCAATTCTGACAGATCCGCATTATCCATTCCTAGAAGCAAGCACAGTTGGGGTGACCGCGCTTTTTCAGTCGCGGCCCCAAAGATCTGGAACAATCCTCCTTACAACATAAGGCAATCACCTACAATACTGACTTTCAAGAAGACGTCACTTAAATCTCACCTGTTTACGAGAGCTTACTGTACGGCGCCATGAACAATGACCATTGGAATATGGCGCCATATAAATGTTGCGATTGATTGATTGATAACTATTACAAAAGAAAACAAGACCCCCCCCCCTCCCCCAAGTTAAAGAAAAAGTCATATGGACAATTCTTCAAAAAAAATTGGCATTACAAAAAAATGTATTTGTTCTAATGGAAGTTGTTGGATAAAATCAAGTCAGGGATTGTTAAATCTGAACAGAATCCATCGTTTAACCTACAAATCATTGTGAAAATTAACTTCTGAGACATTGAATTTGTCATTCCAAATTACCATCACAGATCTTGTTTTTTTAGAAATACAGTTGTGATGCTTGTTGCATTATCAACTTCAAGGTTTTTTTTTTTTTTCTTCGAATATTTAACCTGTAAATATTAATCTTGTCTAAAAAAACAAAGCATTAATGCTACAGATTTGATAAAAGATTCCGTACCTCTTTCGTTCCTTCAAATAGAAGTGTAGCAACCACCATTACATTAGGATCAAACCTCTTTAACTAAAAAGAAGAAACAAATAATCTTTCAGTGAGTACATGTCAATATTTTAAACTGATGAAGCCAGTGTAAGTAAAACTTTACTTTTTCGCAATCAACATTCACCTTAGTCTTTATGTTTTTGAAACTTCCAGACAAAGGTCTTGTGGTCCATTTGGGTTTTTTGTTGTTGTCATGGGCGAGGTTGTTGTTGACAATTTCTGTGGGGTAGAATAGCCTTGTAGAGGTGCTGGGGTCGATTTCACAAAACTCTTCCTAACTTAGGACTAGTCCTAGGCAATGCTAAGAGATAGGACTAGTCCTAAGTTAGGACCAGTACTTAGGACTAGTCCTATCTCTTAGCATTGCTTAGGACTAGTCCTAAGTTAGGAAGAGTTTTGTGAAATCGACCCCTGGTCACCTATTCCTCCTTGCAACTCACTGGCTTGGTATCTTATACAATTTTGTAAATGTGTATACTTGTAATTTCTCAGCCATTTGATCAACTGATGTTCAAAGGGGTTAGGGACATTATTAAGCATGTACTTGACTACTGCCTACATGGTTTGTAATGTGGCAGAGGGACCAAGGATGGGGGGGAGGGGCCAACTAAGAGGAGAACCAAATAGGGGAGGAACATTAATGAGGAAATCATTACCAACTCAAATGAGGATATTTCCATTGTTTTAGCTCGGTAACATAATCATGTTCAAATTTTGTTCATATAAGTCTGCATATCAGTTGTCAGTACATCATTGCATTACGGAGAAATGGCATTCTTTAGTGTTCATTGTTTGGGCTCATTCAACTGAAACCGTTGACACAATCACAAATTCCATTCTTATTTACAATATCTGCATGCCTGTTGTAAAAATTTGCTGAAAGTTGGCGCTAAAACTTCAACATGTAGCTCTGAGGTTGTCCCTTTAAAAACCAGGGGGCAATGTTCAACCTTGCGGCAATTCTTTTTCATTTAAGAAAACTTGAACATTTCTTCAGAATAATGGTTGAGAAAAACAACAATTGACACCCATTGAGTGACATACGGACCTATAGGTCAGGGTGTCTGTATACAGACAGACATCTTAGGTAGAGCAACATTGAGGGCTTACCCCCATTTGTTTTCCATTATCCCTTTTCTATAATTTTCTTGTTAAAAACCCAACAAGTAGAGTTATACCTAAAAATCTTCCCACAATGTCTATCTTGTAAGGGCACATAGATGGATTAAAAGAAAAAATAATCATTAGGATCATTCTGCTATGTACCTAAAAAAAAACACCATCTTTTAAAGTATTTCCAACCATAAACATGAACACTTCAAACCATGAACACTTCATACAAATGTCAGAAGTTTATCTTAACTGTTTGCACAACAATCCTTTCCGGTCTGGAAGAGAAAAAGAAAACATAGCAACCTATCTATCCCATTGAAACATGACAGAAATGGAAATGTAACTAAACCCAAAAGTGCTATGTTAAGAATTGTTTTTTTCCCCCAAACCTTGTTCGACAAACGATGAGGTCATGGCATAGTTGCTTGTTTCTTAATTGGGCAATGAAATTTAAGTATGTACTATACGTTTTTAACCATTTTGAGCTTGCAACATGTCTTTTATCAAAAAAGTACATTTTTTTTACTTGTCACAAGAGGGCGCTGTTCCAAATACAGGCATGCTATTTAGCCCTAGGGGAAAAAAGTAGGAAAATTAAAGGGCAGACCTACAATGAACATAACATGGTATAGGCTTTTACAGGCTACCGACTTTTCACGATTACATGCTCTGTACCTTAGTAACATAGACTTTCTTCAGGCTGTCCATCAGTGAAGTCCACATCGATGATGCTGGCCCTTTCAGAGCTTGACCTATCCAGTCCATCAAGAATTAAGGGTAATATTAAAGGGACATTACAGAATTGGTAAGAAAAAAACTTGTAAAATATACTTTTGGTCACAGATTTACATAAAACTTACACGGTCTTATGATGATGATAGCAGAAAACATCCCTTGAAATATTTCTGTCTGAAATGCCATATTTGATGAGAAATGAATAAACTAATTTTCCGATTGGAGTTTATCACTCAGTGAGCGTTTTATTCATTTGTTGAATCTATATGATTTCATGCAAATGTGTAATCGGTTTTTCACTATTTTCTCGTCAGACCCAGATGGCCGATCGATCTCAAACTTCTACAGGTTTGTCAGTTTATGTATATGGTGGATTACATAAAGTGCTTACACTGCCAGCAACTGTTTTGTTAGCAAAAAACCAATTCTGTAATGTTCCTTTAAGTGGGTATTTCATTCAATGCAGAATGAATCTTTGGGTGCCTAGCTAACAGATGAGAGGCTCTCTCACCCTTTTGGTGAGCTTGCTTAGTGCAACAGATTATAAGCAATAAAATGGGTACTTCTAATTAATAATGCATAAAAAGTGTAACATGTTTGTATGCTGCTAGAATAACTCTGAAGTTTTGTATTGCCATTTGAAGCTGAATTAAATTTCCTTCACTATCCTGGAAAATACAACTTCCTGCTCAAATTTCTTGAAATACAATAGTAAACTAAAATTGAATACAAATACCTTCTAGGCATGTGACAAATATTAACAATGATGGTAATAATTGGATTGGAAGAGCACAAGGTACAGTGCTCTATTAATACTAGTATCCAACATTTCACAGACACTTGAGGGGCATACACCTGGGTGAAGAGAAGCCAATTATGGTTAAGTGTATTTTGCATGGACCCTAAAGCAACGGCCAACTACAGGCAAGAATATGTAATGAGCACGATGACATCAATCATTTTCAAAATTGCTGATCACCTGCAAGGCTCAAGACCAGTTCCGGAAATATTATGAGATACATCATTTCTGTCAACTGCAACTTTAAAGACACTGGACACCTTTTTTAATTGTCAAAGACAAATCTTCTCACTTGGTGTATCTCAACATATGCACAAAATAACAAACCTGTGAAAATTTGAACTCAATTGGTCGTCGAAGTTGGGAGATAATAATGGAAGAAAAAACACCCTTGTCACACAAAGTTATGTGCTTTCAGATGCTTGATTTCGAAACCTCACGCGTGAGGTCTCAAAATCAATTTAAATATTTTACTGAGAAATTACTTCTTTCTCAAAAACTACGTTACTTCAGAGGGAGCGGTTTCTCACAATGTTTTATACTATCAACAGCTCTCCATTGCTCGTTACCAAGTAAGTTTTTATGCTAACAATTATTTCGAGTAATTACCAATAGTGTCCAGTGCTTTTAAGCAAGACATCGGTTTAAAAGAAAGTGTGATGGGTTATGATATAAATTTGGGCACAGTTGAACCTGCTTAAAATAACAGCAGCCTTTACCAAAATGCAGATTTATTTTAAAACGCATACAACTGTTGAAAAACCTTTCACAACAAATTTCTGTGGAAGATGTTTAATCATGAAATTGAATTAAGGAAGTGCATCCTACCAATAGTCAATCTATGTGTCTCTTAATTTAACTCATTGACAGTAACTGAGTGTTGCTGCCTTTGTATTGTCTAAATGCAGGATAAACGATGACCAATAAAAAGTAAAAACTACAGGCAGAAGTTTAAACCTACATTTTGATGACTCAGCCACTAGAATCTAAATTTAGTGTGGAAGAGTGCTTTGCCGACACGAGTATGAAAAGAGGAATATCTTACCAAACTTGAACTGTTCATTGTCCATGAGTCTGATGGATGCTGGTGCACAACGCTGAGGGGTAAAAGCAGATCCACTACAGTTAGCAAATGATAAGCCCTAGTCTAAGAATGCTTAAATTATTGGGTTCGTAACCAGAAACCAGGGCCCAATTTCATAGAGCTGCTTAAGCACAAAAAGCAGCTAAGCACAACAAAATTATGCCTACCAGAATAAGGTTACCAGCCAAACCACCTTATCACATGTACAATTTGTGACTGGTATCATGCTCCTTTCTGCTTAGCAAACAATTGTAAACAACATTTTCAGCTTAAACAGCTCTATGAAATTGGGCCCTGAACACTGTCTGGGACACACCAAGAGGCCCTTTTCAAAACCACGGCTTGGGCTTCAGCTTGAACGCGTCTAGTACTCATTGTCAAGTCCTGTAAGAAAAGCACACGTTTTCTAAATCACTGCAAAGCCGAAGTCCAAGCCCAAGCCCAAGCTATGGTTTTGAAAAAGGCCAGAGTTGTCTATAGCAAAATCATCATCATCTGGGAACTAACCCATTGGAAGATGAACTGTGGGCATCCTTCCAAAACCATGGTCAAGACACTGATGGAGAAGTACAATGGCACAGTGACTGGCAATGAACTAACGACAATGATGGAGAAGGACAATGGTGCAGCAATTGCTGATAAACTCAAAACACTGACGGAGGAGGACAGTGGCACAGCGACTGCTGATAAACTCAAGACACTGATGGAGGAGGACAGTGGCACAGCGACTGCTGCTAAACTCAAAACACTGATGGAGGAGGACAGTGGCACAGCGACTGCTGATAAACTCAAAACACTGATGGAGGAGGACAGTGGCACAGCGACTGCTGCTAAACTCAAAACACTGATGGAGGAGGACAGTGGCACAGCGACTGCTGATAAACTCAAAACACTGATGGAGGAGGACAGTGGCACAGCGACTGCTGATAAACTCAAGACACTAATGGAGGAGGACAGTGGCACAGCGACTGCTGCTAAACTCAAAACACTGATGGAGGAGGACAGTGGCACAGCGACTGCTGATAAACTCAGACACTGATGGAGGAGACAGTGGCACAGCACTGCTGATAAACTCAAGACACTGATGGAGGAGGACAGTGGCACAGCGACTGCTGATAAACTCAAAACACTGATGGAGGAGGACAGTGGCACAGGGACTGCTGATAAACTCAAGACACTTATGGAGGAGGACAGTGGCACAGTGACTGCTGATAAACTCAAAACACTGATGGAGGAGGACAGTGGCACAGCGACTGCTGATAAACTCAAGACACTGATGGAGGAGGACAGTGGCACAGTGACTGCTGATAAACTCAAGACACTGCAAGGTAATCCCTCTGCTGTCACTTCCCAGGTTGTATCATAAACTTGGGTGTGATCCCTGGCTTTACAGGCAGTTAAAGGTTGAATGGCTTCTGACTGGTACCCCAACAAAGATATCCACAAAATAGGTAGACCACCAACATTAGGGCTTGGTAGAGCGCCGCCCGTAATCCAGAGGTTGCAGGTTCCAATCACCTCTCATAAAATGTTCTTTGTTCAACCCAAAATAGTTTTAAAATTTTTGGTCGGTTTCCCTTGTGGTTCATTGCTTGATAAGTAAATAATAAAAACATTTTTAAAAGTCAAATAAAATTGTAAGCTCTACCTGTTTAGCAACTTCTCGCATGAACTCAACACCTTGATGGAATGCAGGAAACACCACAGAGCCGTACCGTCTGACCGGCGGTAGAGGGCGTACCCTGAGCGTGACCTCTGTCACGACCCCAAGGGTGCCCTCTGACCCAAGGATGACATGATGTATATCTGGACCTGTGGACATTCTAGGAACCTGAAAAGCAGACAGGGAAATGTGGCATTTATTGAGTGTTTAGATTTTGGAGAAAAGTGGTAAATTTGAAAGTGAATTAAAATTTAACTTTCCTTTTATAGAAAAACAAATTATTGAAAGAATATTGCTAAATAAATGAAAATGTTTTAATTGAATAAATGAAACTAATTATGTTTTCTCTACAAAAACAATATGCAATACAGGGACTACTACTTTTGAAGATCATCTTTCCTTCCCCTGAATACAGTTTTTTTTCTTCTTTCCTGTACTGCCTTTGCATTTTTGAAATATGCACCACATTTGTACATGTGTACCACATTTCTTTTTAGTGAGTGTGTGTGAGTGAGAAGAAGGTCTATTCGACATTTTGAACAGTATGCTCTGTCGGACATTCACACTAATTAATAAAATGAATACGCTGATCATGTTTCTACTTGTACTTGCTTAGATCTTGTAGTACCTGACAATTCTTTTCAATAGTGCCTTGTGGTGTCACCATTTTCACATGCACAAGCTGAATAATAAGAAAGGAAAAATACTACTGATTAGAGATAATACAATACAGCCATGGCAAACACATAACATAACAAAGGGAACATACGCCTCATTGCTGACTGTTATACACATCCCAAGATCGTCCAGCTCTTGTTCACTTGTTGAGCCCAGAACTCACTGTATTTCATCTTGTGACAGGGCATTTTCTGCATAGGCCCTACTATTGCATTGCCCCAGGACTGTTGCATTGTTCCCGATCTAGCTCTCGCATTGCCCTACTACTGTTGCATTAGACTTGCCAGTTCAATGACATTAAAAAGGTTCATCATAGAATTGTTGTACGCTGTGATACTGGGTCCATGGTGTTTTGAACACCTGAGGGGGCAAATGGCACTTGAGGTGTTTGCCCCCAATGGTGTACAAAACCCACGGACCCCATCACAGAGTGTGCAACAATTGTATATTGTTATACCATGGTGATAGATTTCTCTATTAGGCGATCTCTTGTCATCCTCCAACATTATTACAATGAAATTGGCACAAAGTTAAAAGAGCAGACGAACAGTGGCAAACAAATTGTAAACATCAATGGCGTCCGTTGACAGAAATACTGTTCACTGTTCCCTAGGGCACATCGCACGGGAATGTAAATCAATTTACCTAGTACCAGCGTAATTACAACCTCAAACTACAGGCTATTTCTAATGATGTACAAGGCGCTGGAAACGACCCCTGGTAGGCACGATCAAGGTAATGTACCTCGTGGGATACATCACTCATGCTCCCCTGAGCCATGTACATGCGTCTTTGCAGCCCATCACATGATTGGTTTTCGACCAACAAAAATTCACAACCTATTACTGTGGTTTAACAAACCTAGTTGTGAACTCACCAAGTCCTCAATATTGCCATAGACATTCTTCTTCATTCCAGATGCCCGTGTAGCAACCCACCCACCGAGGGAACTAAACTCCATAGAGTCTGGTTCGTGGCCTGTGCACAGACCATAGTTTCCAAGCTGTGGAATTGAAAAATTAAAATTGTATCAGGATCAATTCCGTACCTTTCGTACACCTGGGCCCAATTTCATAGAGCTGCTTAAGCAGAAAATATTGCTTAACAACTTTCTGCTAAGCAGAATTGAGCAGGATACCAGTCACAAATTGTACGTGTGACATGGTAGTTTGGCTGGTAACCTCATTCTGGTAAGCATAATTTTGATGTGCTCACTACTTTTTGTGCTTAAGCAGCTCTATGAAATTGGGCCCAGTTGTAATCATAGCCAGAGGGGTGTCACTGGTCTTCTTTTGTGCACCCTGTTTTCAATTATGACATATAGCTTCTGTCATTTACATGAAAGAGTACTGGAAGTGAACAATTTTGACTACCAGTTTCTGGTAAATTCTTAACACGTTGACTGCCGCCTGCAAGTAGTAACAGGTGTAACGGATTCTGCCACTATGAATATACTCGTAGCTCATAGAGATGAAAGGGCTATTGTTAATTGAATGCACTGGCATCACTGAGCACGCAACACAAATGCTTCTGGCAGTGGTAAGGACATACACCCTTAGAATGTGTATGTTCAATTTTCATGAGTGTATAGTACCTATTTGGTATGCGCACATGTACACTGCACTTGGAAAATCGGAACGCCCTACGAATCTATGACCAGCAGTCAACGAGTTAAACAGTAATTTCTTAATGCACATAATTCTTCCAAAAAGCCTGCATGTATTATGACATCGCTTATTTAGAACAGTTGAACAATAACTTGACATATTTTAGTCAGGATTGCCAAGTGGTTTCTTCCCTGCCTTTCACCTCTGTGGATCCCGGTTTGATTCTCGGACCAGAGCCTTGCATGTGGATAGTGTTTTCAGTCCCTACCTGTCAGCGTGGGATTTCCCCTCTTTGGGGTTTTCCTCACAAGTCTAAAACTGAAATGTCTTCATTGTCTTTCTTACAAAATTTGGTGTTATGTTTCTATTAGGATGCATTGCCGACTATAAATTTTATTGCCAGTAGATAAAAAGGTATGACACAGTTGATCAGTGGAAGCAATCAAGAGGTATAAAGGAACATGTCAAATGATGAGCCGCAAACTGTTAAGATTCTTGCCACTCACCTCCTTCTCAAGATCCAATCCCATGATTCCAGCCTCTATGTGGGCCGTTAAGTTCTTCTCATCTACCCACAGAATACGTTTCTTTTCGTAAAAATAGAAAAAATCGGACACAGTCAAGTTATTCATAGTTCAAATCTCCTTTGGAGAAAACATTACATGACAAGGATCTACATGTGACCCATATATCAAACTAATAGTATGAAACACATATGTATTCTTACATAATGTCTCAGTCGCGTTTTGGCGACACCAAACAGAAACAAGTTCATTGGTCATTGGTTAAGCTTTTTTTGCGTATTGGGTTCAGCCGTAGGGAGGCAGCTGTTTTGAACCAAACTGTAATCTGAGTTGTTGGCTCAGTCAGGCTTGGTTTCAAGATGGCGGTTTTTACAAACTAAAAAAAAAGTCTACGGAATTCTTTTAAAATTAAAAACCTTAACAAACCAATCCAAGTTGATAAAATTATTAAAACTAATAAGTTCCATGTTTCTGGTCAGGGTTGGCAAAACAGGCCCCTGTACACGCATCAAATTGAAAAGGTACAGTCCTGACATAACCATTGTGTCAAATTCAGACATTGTCATCTAAGAGTTGTATAATAATTCTACAGACCATTTGACAAATAATTACCTGACCACATTCTGATACTACTGCATAACTATCATACTGCATTCCAATTTAGTTTGTGCTTCCAAGACCAATGATGTTCTTGTACCATAATGCACTTGGGCCCTATTTCATAAAGCTGCTTAAAGGCACTGGACACTATTGGTAATTACTCAAAATAATTGTTAGCATAAAAACTTACTTGGTAATGAGCATTGGAGAGCTGTTGATAGTATAAAACATTGTGAGAAACTGCTCCCTCTGAAGTAACGTAGTTTTTGAGAAAGAAGTTATTTCTCAGTAAAATATTTGAATTGATTTTGAAACCTCACATGTGAGGTCTCAAAATCAAGCATCTGAAAGCACATAACTTCGTGTGACAAGAGTGTTTTTTCTTCCATTATTATCTCGCAACTTCGACGACCATTGAGTTCAAATTTTCACAGGTTTGTTATTTTGTGCTTATGTTGAGATACACCAAGTGAGAAGACTGGTCTTTGACAATTACCAAAGATGTCCAGTGTCTTTAAGCAGAATATATTGCTACAGATTTCTTATCAGCAGGATACCAGTCAAGAGGGTACATATGAGATGGTATTTTGGCTGGTAACCTTATTCTGGTCAGCATAAATGTTCTGTGCTCAGCTGCTTTTTGTGCTTAAGCAGCTCTATGGAATTGGGACCTGGTGATCTATACTGGGGCATGTTTTTGGAAACCCTGACCAGAAACATGGTTGAGCTTAAGTAATTGGTTAAGCATTTTGGCATGCTGGGTTCAACGACAGCTATTCCAACCGATCCCTAACCGGGTTGTTGGCAAAGGCCATATCCAAATTGCTGCTACAGCTACAGCTATGGCTAAGGGTATTGCTAAGCATGTCCTAAACTTCAACACATGATGATGCAGAAATCTAGCTGTAGCCGTAGCCGTAGCAGAAGCCTCTAATTCAGACACAACCTCAGTTAGACTTGGTTTAAAGATGGCGGAATTTACTAACTAACAAAAATGTCAACAGAGTTCTTCTAAAAATTAAAAACCTTGAAGCATACCAATATATTTTAATAAAAATAAGACTAAGTTCCTTTACTTGAAAATAAAATAAAGGCTGTATGTTTTTTGAAACATTATTTTTCAAGAGATGTACCCCTGTCACAAACTGTTTTTGATTAATTTTCAGGTATCTCCCAGAAATGTTTCAATCGGTGGTTTTAATGTCAGAAACTTGTTTCTGGTCAGGGTTGCCAAAACACACTTTAGAACTTACCATTTGTGACATGTCTAATGATACAATCATGCGCTTCTCTTCCGCTGGACACTGAACTGACTTGGTCACATTTGTTCCACCTGGAAAAGCGAGCGTAAATTCATAATATGTGAATAATGATCAGCTCTGATGAGCCTGGTGTAATTTGTATTTTTGTATTTATTAATTCTGGTTGTGAAGCCAAGGATTCTCAGAAAAGCAAACTTAATCACTATACTAACCAGAACCCTATGGAGAGAAGACAGGAAAGGAAGTTTTACTTTTAGATATGGGAGGGAAACCCCAGAGAATTATCACAGGGAAAAACCCATGCAATCAGGTTGGGACTGAAAACCCTAATCTACATGATGCCCCCAGCAGGATTCGAACCAGAGGTCCTGGAGGTGGAAGACAAGGAAAGAACCACTAAGCCAACCCGACTGCCCAATTGTTTTACAATCAAATTATACTGTTTCTTTAAAAAACAATTATATTTTTGTAAATTATTTACATAATTTTTTATATTTTTGTAAAATATTTACAGGCAATGAATGGCATAAACATACTTTCAAATGAAAAGGTTTAGAATCTCATTCCCTTCTACAGACTTCCATGCATTTTGCACAGCCTATGGCCAGCAATTACTAAAAATTGTTATTTTAAGAGTTCAAATTGCACTGATGGGTTAACCCAGTTGTGCCGATATATCAGCTTGTTGGACAAACTGAGAGGGTGCTGGCGAGCCGATATGCGAATACCATTGTACAAAGTCATCAAAATTCCAGTTTCTTACTGTTGTTTTGACGCGATAAACCTGAAAATTGTTCGTACAAACCTCCAAAAGGAATGACGCAGACATTGTGCTTGCAGGCCAACTCCACAATCTTTACTACACTATCATGGCCAGCTACAAAACACAAAGAAAAGGAATATAAACTTGATTAATACCACATTATTCTTGCATCAGGGAAAATATACAGTCATCTTGGTCTAGCCCTACATCAATGTACTGTTTGAAACACTGTATATCTGTTGCTTCAGAGAACAATCAAAAGGCAATTGAGGATTTTGTTTTCCTGTTGAGTAACAAACACTTAGTGCTTCTGCATCTAATGGCAGAAATGAATTGTCAAAAATAAAAAATATTACAGGAACATAACAGCATTGGAAAGAAAATGTTTTGTAAAATATACTTTTTGATCACAGATTTGAATAAAACTTACACGGTCTAACGATGATGATAGTAGAAAACATCCCTTGAAATATTTCTGTCTGAAATGCCATATTTTATGAGAAATGAATAAACTAATTTTCTGTTTGGAGTTTATCACTCAGTGAGCGTTTTATTCATTTGTTGAATCTATATGATTTCCATACAAATGTGTAATCGGTTTTTCACTATTTTCTCGTGACCCAGATGGCCGATCGATCTCAAACTTCTACAGGTTTGTCAGTTTATGTATATGGTGGATTACATAAAGTGCTTACACTGCCAGCAACTGTTTTGTTAGCAAAAACAATTCTGTAATGTTCCTTTAAAGCTTCTACATCAATGAATGGCAGAAATGAATTGTAAAAAATCAAAAATATTTAAAAAGGTAAACATTTAAAAGAAAACATCTCTTTACGTTTTTATGTTTTTTCCCCAGTTCATTTTAATCAAAATAGAGACAAAAACACGATTGTCCAGTGCTGATGTGAAATATAAATAAAAGAATGCACTAAAAATACCAAATGAACCTACTTGGCCATAAAACTATGTCAGGAACACGCTCAAAAGTGCCCTCCCGAAGTGCAAAAATTTCCTCTAATGTGTGACCTGTAAGAAACAAAAGAAGATTAATCACAAAATGTACATTACAATGAGAAAATTAAAGATTAAAGAACTTTCATCAATTCCTTCACTGTGATAGGCAAGATGCAGTGCCTTGTGTCTCAAATTAATTTGTTTCTATTGTTTTTAAACTCAAGAATTTATTTTTTTTAAATTATCTTTTACACACCCTACAGCACAATAGACCCTTCCCATGAAATATGCAAATTGAGCATCACGCGTGCGTACTCTCCCTACTGGTTGGCAAAATGAGTGAAATTTGCGCCTTTTTGTGTGGGACTGATGATGGCGTGACGCACATGCGTTTGTGCGTCTGCCTAGAGCACAACTCTACGGCGTTTGTCAACCAATAGTGTCTGTACGCATGCGAGAATATAATTAGCATATTTCATGGGAAGGGTCCATTAGTGCCGATAACCCGATGAATAGGAAGCAAGAAGAAATGTTCAGTTATAGATGTGGGAGGAAAACCCCAATGGGGAAAAACCCACGCAATCAGGTAGGGACTGAAAGCCCACTCCACATGCAAGGCTCCAGGTCTGAGGTGGGATTCGAACCGAGGTCCTCAGAAGTGAAAGGCAGGGTAAGAAACCACTGAACCAACCCAGAGCTGTGTATTTAGAGAGTTGCAACAACTTACCATTAGAAGCCATTTTTGGTCAAAAAAATGCTAGTGCACACAAAGGGTGCCAGACTAGACTGCACATAGGGTTGCGTTGCATTTTAACTGAAAATGGCGTCCAACGGCCACATGACCAAAGAAAACTGGTCCCTCCATGTCGCAAGTTTCTCAATACACAGCTCCGAACCAACCTGATCCTTATTTGTATTTCAATCATTCGGTATAGGCCCATTTCAAGTACCCCCTCAGGACTAAACACTTATTCTACCCATTTTGAAGTAATACGTCTGAACACCGGTTAACTGAATCTTTGAGTTAGACAGAAATATAGATTACCATGGGCGCGGAATAATCTGTCCTGAGGATCAAACGAAAATGACACTCCAGCACTCTGAATAGCAGCAACAAAATCTTCATTGCGTATCACATTTGGTATGTTCTCTGGACGTATCTCTTTCTGATATTGAAATACAAATCAAAATGTTCAGCAGGGTTAATACTTCAAAGAAGATTCAATTCAATAAAACACAAATAATAAGATTCATTTCATTGCTGATTGATTAGTAAAACAGATGTTGAGTATGGGCACTGGGGTATCCCTTGCTCTAGAAGAGGATTCAGCCTTCCTAAACTGACAGTGCTCTGTAGAGTGTGTGGTTTTACTGGCCGTAAGTGCAGAATTCTGTGGTACACAGTGCCATGAAATTGGGCTCTGGCCATATTTATAATGGGAGACCTTTTGGGACACTAGGTGGCAGCAGACTTACCAGGTAAATCCATTGTTCTAGGAAAAGTATGCATGCTCAGGAATACGTAAACAATGGAAAATCTGCTGCCACCTAGTGATCCAAAGTCTTCCATGACAGAGGAGAAAGCAAAACAATTGAAAGACTTTTACCAATCCCTGCAATCATTCAAAAGAATAGTTTCAAATGCTACCAAGACAAGTATGCTGGTTTTTTTTTTACCTTGACAAAAAAAGGGGCAATTTTTTTAGTTTGATAGCATCCTGCGTTACGGTAACACCTCAATATAAAAGGTACTATGTATTCACACTCAATCAATTGATAGCAACGTTTATATGGCGCCATTTCAATGGTTGTACAGTAAGCTCTTGTAAGCTCTTGTAAACAGGTGAGATTTGAGTGTCTTTTTCAAAGTCGGTATTGCAGGTGTTTGGCTGATGTTGTAAGAAAGACTGTTTCAGATCCTGAGGGCCGCGACAGAAAAGGCCTGGTCACCCCAACTGTACTTGCTTCTTGGAATGCATAATGCAGATCTGTCAAAACTGGAGTGCAGGTTATAAGTTGTTTTGGTCAGTAGGCTGGACTACGAGAATAGTGGTCCAAAACTGTAGTAATAATATGTGGCTCTAACATGTGCATGTACATACAAGTAGCACCAAGTAGCTAGATCACATTCCTTTACAACATTATCCCTGTTCATCAGGCATACTTTAACAAATCCATACACTTTCTCAACTCCCCGGCAGCATACAACCTTAAGCTGCTTATAATCCAACACATTACCATCATAGCCTTCACAAGTCACACTTAACCTGTTTATACATCTGGGTAAACTAAAATGGAAATCAGATTTCTATAGGTTGCATGAACATGACATTAATTACTAAAAGTTTTCGACCTTGACTAGAGATCTCATACTTATAACAAGTTGCATGTTAAAGCCTAGCCGTCCCAATTTCAGATTAAAGGTGACTTGTCTCAAGAACCATAGGTTCTAGTTTACATGTAACTACATGTACATGTACATGTGTTAAAAGACAAGAAACACATTAAAGGGGACCACTTTACATCCGTCATGTTTAACAGCAGTTTTTTCAATTGTTGTAATTATTACTACATAAAAAAGTAAAAAAATACATTTAAATTTCCATCAAATAATGGATGAAAATTAAGTAACTTTTTCCATCCATCTTTGCTGGAAATTGTAGTGTGATTCAGATTTAAGAAAAATAATAATAACTTCTTAACAATTCAAATGAATCAACTCAAGTTATTCTCAGTTCAAAGCATGCATGTCCAATAACATGTTGCAACAAATCTTGGGGTGGTTTCAGGTACACAACAAAAATGACCGCCATTTTTGAACTGCTGATGTGATGAATGTAAAGCGGTCCCATTTATTTTCTTGTGTTTCTTGTCTCCAGATAGCTGTTATCTGTTGTGCAAGACCAACTGTTTAAATCCATACATTAAAGGAACATTACAGAATTGGTTTTTGCTAACAAAACAGTTGCTGGCAGTGTAAGCACTTTATGTAATCCACCATATACATAAACTGACAAACCTGTAGAAGTTTGAGATCGATCGCCATCTGGGTCACGAGAAAATAGTGAAAAACCGATTACACATTTGTATGAAATCATATAGATTCACCAAATGAATCGCTCAGTGAGCAATAAACTCCAATCGGAAAATTAGTTTATTCATTTCTCATCAAATATGGCATTTCAGACAGAAATATTTCAAGGGATGTTTTCTACTATCATCATCATTAGACCGTGTAAGTTTTATGTAAATCTGTGATAAAAAAGTATTTTTTACAAGTTTTTTTCTTACCAATTCTGTAATGTCCCTTTAAGATTAAAGTTATGAAAGTTTGGATATCCGGAATGATTCTGTAACCTGAAGTTAATCCGTTGTACAAACTAACCACTTATCTTTTTTTATGCAATGTATGAATTACCAAACACTTCACACTTTGTATTGTGTAATATAATCATATTGCTGGTAATATGGAAATACACTATGGATTTAGTTAAATTAAATAACGTCAACAATTGTAATCTAATCACATTCTTGTAGAGTATTATCAACTCGCTGGAATTTCTGCTTGTGCCGTGTGCGGGCACGTGTAGTCCACGCATATGGTCAACGTTACTAGGCATTTTTTGCTTACACGGCTAGCGAAGAAATTCGGCACTTGCCCTGTGAGCGAAGAATGGTAATCGCAAACGCAGAATTTGGCGGTAAGCATGAAATTGGGCCCAGCTCCCTGCACAGAGACAGCAGTGTGGATAGAGCGATTAGCTAGATCCCGACTCACACATGACCAGTACAGATACCGGGAAAAGGTCCCAGACAGAGGACAAGTCTACAAGCAGATTGATATATTATTAGACAACCTCTATGTAATTAAGTCTACAAATGGAGCTTAATCAGCATTTACTGTGTGAGTCAATTACTTGGACTCTGATCAACAATGTTACCCAAGCAGTTCAAACAAACACTTCTGACAGTGTTAACATTATGACACACCAAGATTGCAACAGGACAACATCGGTGTATGATCTGTACATACAAACTAAAATATAAATCTTTTGGGTTGAACACAAAAATTGACTAAAGCGGGATTTGAACCTGCCACCTCCGGATCAAGGTGCCAGCAAATAGTTAGTGCACATCTTGATTGAGTTTCTGTTTTAGGGTACAGTATTGTTTGTAAATACATCAATATGTCACATCCCCTGGCCTTTTCTACTTCCAGCTCCTAAAACTGCCGTACATTTATGTGGAATTTAAGCTAAATTCCCATGTCTCACCATTCAAAGGGAATTTTTCTGTCAAAAATTAATATCTTGCAATGACACTGCTCAACGAGACCTTATTTTTTTAGCACAACATAAATGAAAGGCAAGTCCAGAACTTCAAGGTTTCTCAATAACCAATAAAGGGTAAACTGTGTGAAGTGGGCGAGATTTTATTGCTGTTACCTCAATATAATATGATAATAATGGCTTCTTATGTAGCGCGCGTATCTGTCACTCAGTGACACTCAAAGCGCTTCAACATTCAGTATTTTCTTGCAAGGTATTGTGGAGCTACGTTTTGAAGTATGAGACCTATTCCTTTACATAGCGCCATGAAATGGTTTACAAGGTGCGGTGGCGCAATATGCTGCCAATCTAGCCAGGAACACCGGGCAAACCCCTTCTCTTTACGATAAGTGCACTGGGTTCTTACACAACACACGGAACCTACGGCTTTACGTCCCATCCGAAGGCCGCGGCAATAATGGTGAAGTGTCTTGCTTAAGGACACCAGTGTCACGACCGGGACTCGAACCTACAATCTGCTGATCAGAAACACCAGAGCTTGAGTCCGGTGCTCTTATTCGCTCGGCCACGACACGCCACAACAGGATGCCACAAGGAAAACTGAGAAACAGCATTACAAATGAAACCATTTAGTTAAACCTACATGTATAGTATCACCTATGTGATTCCCAATGTACACCTCAACCCATCAGCCATTGTACATGTAAAGAAGTGTGAAACTAAAAGAAATCCTCTTTTTTGACAGTGACATTTTGGGTTGACCTAAGAAAAATTGACTAGAGCGGGACTTGAATCTACGACTTCCAGATTAACATGCCGGTGCTCTACCATCTGAACTATCTAGCCCTAGTGCTGGCAGTTTCCTTATTTTGTCAATACCTTTGTTCGGGGTACAAATCAAAAGCCATTCAACCTGTAAAGACTTCCTTCACAGTTTGAAAACTTGACGGCCCCATAGTCCCCCAGACATGCTCCTGTCAGGACTTTGAACGCAGTAAATCACCCCACTGAATCTTGCACAATGTTATCTTGTTTACCCGGTATTTCCCCAGTGCTGCTTTGTAACAGTTACACGCACAAAGACCATTGTCTGATCATTAAAATCTACATGTTTACAGATGACAAAAACTTTTCAATCTTTTTGACAAACAGATAATACTTTGACCTCAGAACGCACCAAATGGCGATTGTTGCACTTTGATCCGACAGTCTCCTTCAAAAATGTGCAATTAATTGTCAGGCATCTTTGAAAATACTTTTTGTGTACCATTCCAGGCTGGTACATGTCATGTACAATGTATCTTCAAGTGAACAATTTTCAACATAAGGGCTTTCACAAGTGTTTCAAATTGTAGGCTAGGGGAGGGGGCTGATTTTGTATTGTTTCAAGCTTTTTCAGTTTATGAAAATGTTATTCCTTATCTAGAAATTATTTCTGCCAAGGAGAGGCTATTTTTCCAAGAAGCAGACAATTATTTTGAAAATCTCACTCATGCACTTCTGAACAGACTGGTAATGGCCTCCTGTCTTTATCAGTCCGTCAGGATTCCAGCATGTGATGACATCGAATGTCATGAAAAACAGCACTTTCTATAAACTTCAAGTCATAAGCCACAAGGAAAAAACTGACTGGATAAATTTTATTCATTTTGGGTTGACCAAAGAAAAATTGACTAGAGCGGGACTTGAAACTGCGACCTCCAGATTAACATGCCGGTGCTCTACCATCTGAGCTATCTAGCCCTAGTATTAGCGGTTTCCTTATTTTGTCAATACCTTTGTTCGGGGTACCAGTCAAAAGCCATTCAACCTGTAACTGCTGTATAGCCAGGGATCACACCAAAGTTTATGATACAACCTGGGAAGTGGCAGGAGAAGGATCACTTTGAGAGATACAGCTTTTCATAAACTTGTGAAACCAACCAAGAAGAACCAACATTTTATGTCTAAAAATTTCAACCGTTTGAAACTCAGTGATTTTAATCTGCAACAGACTGATCTAATAAGCACCAATGCACTGCAGACACACAAAAACCACAATCCAAATGGTGGCAGCGCAGCAATTTTAATATCTCAGATATTTTGTTTGACTTTTGTGGGCATTATTCGCAATTGCGATTGTCAACACATCAAGGGGCAGAGCTCAATGGACCAGTCTATTTATATTAGGAAAATGGGCAGAGATGCAAACAGACTAACACAAGTCTTAATGACTTTTCTTTAACACACATATTTGGTCCTTGGAGTACAAGGGCTAACCTACATGCACATGTACACATAGTATAGGCTTTTATAGTCTTTTCTTCAGGCTATAAAAAAATGTAAAAAAAATCTCGGACTTTTCCAAGGGCAAAAACATTTTGAAATCAGACAAAAGTAGGAAGCACATCATGCCTGCTTCAAGCCTCACCTGTGGATCTACTTTCAAGTCGGTATTTATTCCCTCGATTGATTCTATCCACCCTTTGAAGTGAGGCAAATCACCAGCAATGTTGTACCTGAAAAGAGTAAAGAGTGCATGTACTTTGTAAAGTTAACAACAATTAATTCAGAGCTCAGGTAGGAGAATGGTAAGGGACAGCATTGCAAACATGAATAGTTCCCTTATCTGGTTTACACCTGTAGATGCATATTAAGATTCAAGCAAAGAAACCACAAGGGAAAATGACTGGGTAAATTTTATATAACTTTGGGTTGAACAAGAATCCATACAAATTAACACTCTCACTAATCTAGAACAAATAGTCACCATTTTTACAGAGTGACGTATGGGACTCAACAGCCAAAAGTCTGTGTTCAGAGAAAACTGCGGTTGAAGTTGAGCTGTTTTTGAAACTGCTGTTTAGGAGACTGCTTCCTATTTCTATTCAATTTTTTTTGTGTGTGTTTGTTTTCTGAATATCAAAATAAAGCTGACTTATTTATTCATACAGAAATGTCAACGTGTGTTTAATGCAAGCAATTGTTTTGATGAGCTAAACATATGTTGCTTCTTAAAAACACGCAACTTAAATAGACAGGTCTGTCATTTTGTGAATACACAGAAGTTGCATCACATGTGTTTGGCTCATGCCAGTGCTTTGTATTTCAATGGATAAAGTGGCGCATCGTGTCACTTCACTTTGTGCAAATGCAAAATGGCCAATTTGGTGATACATCGATAATGATTATTTGTGTAATTGCAAAACTATTACGTGTTGGGCCTTGAAACTTGCTGAAAATGTTTACAGTAACAAGTACATAATTAGTTTGAACAAAAACCAATTTGCAAAATTGTGATATTTCGACCCACACACACTGTACATCACTTTGTGAAAACAGCTACAAGGTGATGTAAGTGTACAGTGTTTTTGTTAAGCCCTTTCTTCTGAAGAAATTTCTCATACAACTACTAATCCCATTCAAATCCAAGTGGGGTGGGGAGATACTTTCTAAGTCTATAGAATAAAATCCCATCAGGGTAGTTACAACTCCTTGCACAATGCCATGTACAGCCACAGGCTTGCAATGATCAGTGATGACAGTCTCCGTTTAACGATAAATTCAACCATTTTGTTAATGCTTACTGGGCATGTGTACAGGTACAACCATGACCTTTCAAAGGAGGTATACAATGAATGCTGCCTCAAGGAAGCCCTTGGCTGTTCAACTAAGGGACAAACTTTAAAAACCGTCCAACAATAAAGGATCAATAATCGGGAACAAGAGGAGGTGAAGTATCAGTGGCAGATCCAGGGGAGTGGAGGTGGGCTTGCCCCGCCTTAACCTATCCCCCCATCCCATCCTGCAAATTTATTCCAATAGCTGTTTGTTAGATGGCACACTAGACTTTCAGCGCCCCCCCCCCCTCACTCCGTGACAAATGTTTCATTGTTTCACTATTTAAATTTGACCTCCTGTTACCCTGTACCTTTCCAAGTCAGTTAAAACCAGAAAGCATTAGTAGAGTTAGTTCCAGAAACTAGATGAGACAAGTAACATAATAGTTTGGGGTTGAACAAAGAAAAATTGACTAGAGCGGGATTTGAACCAACGACCTCCGGAATAACGTACCGGCACTCTACCAACTGAGCTTTCTAGCCCTATGTTGGCGGTCTCCCTATTTTGTCAATATCTTTGTTCGGGGGTGCCAGTCAGAAGCCATGCAACCGTTAACTGCCGTGTATCCGGAGGTCGTTGGTTCAAATCCCGCTCAAGTCAATTATTCTTTGTTCAACCCCAAACCATTTGAAATTTACCCAGTCAGTTTCCCTTGTGGTTCATTACTTGACAAGTAACATAATATTAATATTTACCTGCTTCCAGTGAAAGAGAAGTTACTGGTGTCATCAATCTCAAACTTTGAATCTCTATAGCCCCATCCATTCCACTTTAATACCTCCTGCCTGTATTTTCAATTTGCATTGGAATATAAAAAGTATACAAAGTAACTGATATCATAGATAAAATTTAACATCACAATTAAAAGACACATGTAAACCCCTTACCCCCTCTGGTTATTTATTGGGATCCGTCCTCGCTCTAACAAAATCTAACACCCTATGGTGACAAAACACCCAAACTGTTGGACTCTGATAATGGTGTTGTGCTTGATCCCCTTTAAAATTGTAAATCACCATCAGTTTACAAAATGCAGTCCTCAGACAAACAGAATCAAACCAAACCATGCAGTTGGATCTTTGGTGCTTAGGGTTGACAATAAATGCCTTATTTTGCGAAACTGTTGAATTTACTTTGGCATACGTAATAAGCAGCCTGTTATTTTTGGGGTGGATCAGAACATAATGCTCACAAATTCTGACATGGTCCTGAATGAAATTACGACCATATTGTCTCGTACTAGCAAACTCACAAATAAATAGCAACTTTCTAAAAAACACCTTAAATCTTTTAGCTGTAACCTAAGCTCTACAGTTACCTTCTTCAAACTCACTGCCATGGCAGCACACCATCAGAATGTTAAAACAAGAGTAGCATGGCTGTGATAGACCACGCTACTTTAGCAAACCCAGCATTTAAGAATGTGCTAAATTCACGAAATAAATTTGATTTCAGTGAAACCAGATTGTTGTAAATGCTAAATGCTGCTTGAGACAGGTTTGTACTCTATAAGTTGCTACACATGTACATAGTAGTTTTAACCTCCATGGTGAAACGTGATAACAAGGTTAAGAGCACTGGACTCAAGCTCTGGTGTTTCTGGTCAGCAGAGTGTGTGTTGGAGTCTCAGTCATGGCGCTTTTGTCCTCTTGAGCAAGGTACTTAACCGTGTCCTGTGCGTTGTTTAATGCAAGTAAAATAACCCAGTTGACACTAAATCACTAAGAGAGGGGGTTTGCCCCTGTGTTTCTGGCAGTGGCTGCTGAATGTGTCGCAGCACCTTGTAAACCCTTATAATCAAAAACCTCTCTTGAAATGTTTCTGTTTGTTCAAGGGCCTTGAATACCTTACTAGTAGATACGTGCGCAATATAAGAATTTGATTATTATTATACTATTTATAAACTTCACAACCAATGTATTATTACCTCCGTTTGGGTATTCGAACTGTTTTCTCTTGTACTGAGCTGGCACTGCATTCATTTAGCTGTATGGGACCTTGAGTTGTAAACTGCAAGAAATTAGAGAGCAACAAAATATCAGAAAATTTGGTGTCATGGCTGAGTGGTCTAGAGCACTGTGCACTGCACTCTAGACTCTTTATTATAAGACTACATGTAAGAGTGGGGATGAACCCTTGAGCAACACCCATTCAACCATAACTGCTCTGCCCTCGTTATTGGACACACAGGGACCAGTGTGTTATAAACATAGAGTTATATATAAGAACTAGAGGACACCTAGCCAAGTACTACCTCGCGCGGTTGCGCCAGTTTCAAGTACTACTACCATTACTTTACTGTACGCACAACAACAACATGAACACCATCCGAGCGCAGTGATGCGTGCATTTACCATACACGCACATCGTGTACTTCGTACTCAATTTTGCCCTTTATAAAATGGCGCTCGTGTCTCCTTGCAGTCCCGGCGCGTTTGTGCACACAGTATTGCCAGTGCGCCCTCTAGTTCCTATATATAACTCTATGGTTATAAATGTAACCCTCGTAAAGGTGGCCCAGAACGTTCTATTAGCGTTAACAGAAAGTGCTTGTCCCAATGTCTCTGGCAACATCTGGCAGCAATATGCAACCTCACCTTGTATTTCCTTTGAGGTGTTAAAAAACTGCAATAAATAAATCCTTTAATTTCGGGTTGAACAAAGAAAAATTGACAAGAGCGGGATTTGAATCAACGACCTCCAGATTAAAATGTGCCGGCGCACCTCCAACTGAGCTATCTAGCCGTAGGCCTATGTTGGCGGTTCGGTCTTCCAATTTTGTCAATTTGTTTGGGGGTGCCAGTCAGAAGCCATACAACCTTATACTGCCATTTATGATACAACCTGGAAAGCGCCGGCAGCTAAGGGGATGCAACTTTTTGTTTTAAAAATCAAGTTATAAACCTCAAGGAAAACTGACTGAGTCAATTTTTAATAATTTGGGATTGAACAAAACAAAAATGACAAGAGCAGAATTTGAACCATCGACCTCCGGATTAACGTGCCGATGCTTTACCATCTGAGATCACCAACAAAGGTAGAGAGCCCATTAACATGGGCGGGGTAATTATACCATCAAAGCAGCAGGGGCTTATTTCATGAAAGCAAATCTTGTGCAAACTATTGACCCACTTGCAAGACGTGTAGCACACTTAACCGTGCCTGTCCTGTTCCCCGTTTTCAGAGTCAAAATGTGCACAAAAGGAATTGACCCCACAAATGGTGGAAATGGTACACCTGCATTGCGGGCTGTGCGTTCCGTGTCTGCAGGAGTCAATAGCAGAAAACTTTGCTTAACCACAAGTCTATTTCACAGGTCAGAAAATTAGGCAGCCAGCTAAGTGCATTCACCATATATTTGCCTTGTTACAACATTCATTTGCCAGATAGTTAGCATGTCTTCATTACACATTCACACAAGCTTAGCAGAACTCTGCACTCCAGTTGTGATTGGCTTCAGTTTGGAAAGCCGTCTCGAGACATTAGACTCTGTGCACAAAGTCAGCAGTGATCAGCTGATGGTCAGGCCTGCCGATGGTTCAATGAGTTTTGTATAGCATTCCTCCAAATGCAAATGAGCTGATTGGGTTGTGATTCTTCAGTGCGTCTCCTTGTATTATTTCTACCTCCAGAATTCCTTTTTGTTAGTTCTAAAAACAAATTCAGTTGCTGTCAACTGCACTCCTGATCCTCCACCTAAGCTGCGATTAATCATAGCTCAGTCTTGGTCACATCCCTTAACTGTCAGGAGGATCAAGGGCTACAATTAACACATCAACCATGCGTTAACTACCTCCACCCCCACCACAGCAATAATATAAACTCACAGGTCGTTATTTTGACTGGTAGTGGTATTTTATTTTACCGCATTCACAATCATACGCGGTGTTGTAAACGTGCTGGGCTTAACTGCGTCATTCTGCAATACCAGTTAGCGTACGACCAATGTACGCGGAGTAGGCCTATTCGATTGGTCACGCAAGTTGCTTTTGTTTTTGCTAATTAATGGACCAATAGGAGACATTCCTTTTGCGAATGTAAGAAGATGCAAAGTTTTAGAAGAACGTTTCACTTTTATCGCAGCTCGGTTAGGAGCAACATCTTAAATTCTGATACTTCAATTCCTGTGGCTATGTGTGCCCGGGTTTTGGAGTAGCTTCTGTGGGGGTAGGCATGCCTGGATGCCTTTGTTGTAATTATTGCATACTGCATTGGGCAAAGTATGCCAGTTCTTTTATTTAGCTACAGGAGTTATTAACTCCATGACAATTTTAAGCTCTGCGAGGTTAATGAACAAGTTTTGCAGCCATGTTTTTAAAAGTTGCGACAAACCAGTCAATTTTGCTCATATCTGTAAAGATCATAGATCTGTTCATTATTTTATCGTCCGAACATACAATAACGTTAAATAAAATTTTAAAAAAACTACTCATGAATTATTATTAAGTTTTAGTTAGATTTAAGGACATTGAGAAGAATGGCGAATACACAACTTCACAAGTAGAACCATAGAACTTAATGCACCCACGATATTTCCTTCCTCCATCCATGCTCCATCCATGGCATGGCGGATACACACAGACAGAGTACAGTTCACTGACACTGTCAACAACGATGTCTGCCCTTTTCCCCTGGCCCTGGATTTTGCTCTAAAATGACCTGCGCTGATAAATGAGGAGGTGTTATGGCCACCCACCCACCAGCTACCCACAATCTTCAGCCTTTTCCCAGCAACGCCCCCGCCCCCACCCCAACTAGCATGCAGCAGGTGGTGATCAGGTTTTTTTTTTAACCGTCATTGTCACTGTCGTCAGTACCTACCGTCTCCTCGCCTCGTTCCCCGGTATCACAAGTGCTGCTTGCTCCACTCCCGTAAAATACACTCGGGCACGCGAAGTCACTACTTTGAACTGTAGTTTTGTCTTTGCTCGGGTCAAACTGAGGCTTGAGGTGCCCCAGGATCACATTGGTACGCTCCCTTCCAGCCATATTTCCCAAATCAGATGATGAACTAGATCTGGAAATTCGCTAAAATTAATAAAACAGCAACCTTCTCCAACAACAGGACGTCCAAACCACAGTTGATCACAACAACGTGACAGACCTGGTTTTAATAAACTTGCAAGAGTCGTACAAGAGAAAACTATTAAACTAACGATTTTAGTTGAAAGATGTTTTCTTCATCGGAAAATGTTAACCAACTTAAAACGCATCTTTTTCTAAATAAAAGAAAATGTCTAAAAACTTCCTTGTTCAAAAGAATATCAGTGAAAAGTGAAGAAAACGGTCTTTAAATTTACGATTTATTAAAAGGACTAGTGTACCTCTAGGTTAGATTAACATCACGCCATTATTTAATTTAAATACATGTACGTAATAGAATGCAGTTTCTTTCAAGGTGACCAAATCTGTCCTCTGTCCTTTCTCTATGGTCTTGCCATCTATTTGGGGATTTCAAAGAGGGGGTGCTCAAAAGACAAACGAAAATTATAAAAGAATAAATAGATAAACAATTTATCAACAAAAAGGATAATTTTCTAAGAATATTATTTATACGTTGGCATAAAATATCAGTGACTAAACCGCCTGGAGTGGAAATGGAATAAACAAAGCGGCCGCAGCAAATTTTAAATGGAAGGCCTGCTGGAAAAGTCACATCATCAGTCATAGAGAAAGGACAACTCTACGCATCAGCCAACGGTCTTGATAGACGTAGTACTAGTAGCTTAAGTAGATAAGTTAGTGAATTTTTCCAGGGTATAATAGTCAAGAGGACCAAATTTCAGGGAACCCAATTAGTTATTTTGTAATTTTTTAAAACGGGTTTGGGGGAACTGTCGTCGAGAACGCTATAAGAACTGTCGAGGAAGCAACAATTAGCCTTTTTGAGATAATGGTGGACACTATAGGAGTGCAATGTTTGGTTTGGTTTGGGCATGGATGGAGGAAGGAAGAGAACGTATACCCAAGCCTATATAAATAGTATTGTGTCCGCCATATCTCAAAATCACTTTATGGTATAATTTCATAGATATACTTTATGTTTTTATCTCTCCAGGGAAGCACATTGCGTATAGCCACAGCAAAACTACCTATTAGAGCACAACTTCTTCCAGATATAGGCCCGTGGCATTTTTTTACGAGTGTTTTTCACCCATCGTCCTTTTATCTGCACCGAAACGTTCATTCAATGGGCGCACGAGGGCGCTCTTTACGGTACTTCACAGACGGCGCGCAATTTTTTTGTTCGTACCACACTAGAGACAGGGAGTCAACAGTGAAGGGATCCGGGAAAGCGGTCATACCTTATGCGTGTATGCATTGGCTCTAGTGTGGTACGAACAAAAATTGCAGACGGCGCGCACACAACCATTATTTGTTTTCGCCCTTTGCAGTTGCACGGTCAGCAATTTGCGTGTAGAGAGCCTCGAATTAGGGACAGCAGTGAATATAGAAGCATTATATAACTTCATATATTGTCACGGTAATGTAATGACACTTTCATTCAAACAGATACATTAAATACAATACAAATGAAGCATCATGCAGTCGATCGAGGCTCTACACGGCGGGTCCGTGCAGTCGCGAATGGCTCCCGGACTCATTTATTCACTCTTTGAATCATAACCGTTTTTCTGATAGTTTACTCGCCTCATTTTTACGTTAACATTTACCATTAAAGTTACTAATAATTATTGTGTCAATAGCCACTTGCTACTGCAGCTGAACCACACGTAGGCCTACATTTTACGTGGGATGCTCTTTTGCGCTGGTGGCACCGGTTATAGTTATCATGTGATGAGGCAGAGTGAAGAGATTAGCGAACAACTTTCGATACGTGAACTTTGTTTACAATAAGTGTGACCTTGTACATTCTTTGAGTATTCTGGCAGGCAAGATACTACACTGGTCCTATGGGAAAGTTGACATTTTGTGTAATAATTTCCACATAAAACCAAGAGTTATGAAAGTAAAAGCTGGACAAGTTTTGAGATGTGCCCCCCTTCATCATATCAAAAGTTGATAAGTGCAATCTCCATAAAATATAAGATTTTATGCTTTCTTCCATTGAGCTGTGTACAAATCGTGCCTGCAGGAAGTCCAGGCTCTGTGGCTCTTTTGTAAACATGTGATGTCACAGGTCACATCGTCTATAGGGCGATAGATAAACTGTTAATAAATCCTAATCTCTTCAAAGAGAAGCTCACACACCCGACCCGTGGAACAACCCACTACATAATCTGGTCACCTGTCTTGATCCGTATCAAGACAGGCGCACTTGTCATACAGGCCCAATGGTTTCATTGGATACAATGATTTCATTGGATAAACGTGCAGTGACGTAAGCTTTCCATATCATTCTGTGTTATGATTGGTGGTCCGCCTGGAGATGTAATTTGTCAGCTTGCACTTCCAATCGGCGTGTAATGTTTGTACATCATGTAATACTGTTTTATTCACTATGTGTACATGTTCGTATGAATTGACTGCGAATCTCCGCGTGAAATGAATGCAAGGTCAAAGGTACATCTGGCAACATCCGGTCAGGCAGGTATTCACGAGCCACGAAGTGTGACGTCAGCTGTTCATGCTACACACTACATTGAGGACCATACATGGCTTCCGGTTCGATCAGGCAAACATCGAGCCTTTAAAAATACGTAGAAATATTGCAACTAACTCTGAGTTTCATCGTATACCAAGGACAACCCAAATTTGCCAATAATAACACACCACCGCAACGCCTGTGTCCCGCAAAAAACCTTTCTATTGTGATTTTTACCATAAAGCTTGAAAAGGAAATCTTGCTACTTTGAATATTTTATTAAAGCAAAGTTTGAATATCAAATTGAAATCTCGCAAGAATACGGGAACATTATAGTTAACAAGACTTTGAATGCAACAGTCACAATTATGACGTATGCTTATTCATAATAAATGACTTTGTTCGCTCTACAGTATAAATGTCGCTTTAATGCTTCCATGCAAGAAACCTTGACCTATGGAAAAGTATACCGTTCAAATGTATATAATTGGACTTCCCCTCTCTGGCTTTGCGTAGTTGTGCAACAACCTGACTGTTCACCATCAGACGTCACTCAGCCACACAAGACCTTATCACTAATCAGTTGCTGTCCTTCCTGTGAATACAATGAGCATTGGAAATGATTAATGCCATTAACAGGTGAGTTATACTTAATTTATATAGGCATTAGCTTAATTTTTGGTATAACGATGGAAGAAGGAAACAATACAAGTCAAGCTGGCTATAACTGTACACTCCCAATAACTGGGGTGTTGAAATTGTCACATTATAGACACACAGAAGTGATTCACAACTAACACCAATGTAATTGGGGGTATCGGGGTTTGAAACTTTATAACTAAAGAACTGTAACATAAACAAATACATTTGTTAATTTCTTTAACCAATAGACAAGTCTAGCTCGAGTGTGATTTTTGTGGTTTGTTTTTTTCAGTGTGTGGACATGGGGCGACCCTGACGCGCCCGGCTTTCCAGAGCACATCTTCGACATAGCAAAAAGTGCTTCATTTCAGGTAATGGCCTTATATTAGAAGCGTTCACAAAATTAGTTGATGTTCTTGTCACTGTAAACTGCCGTATTTTGGATGGCCGCATACTTGAACAACAGCCACCCATATCAGCCCCCGGCTTGTGTATTATTTAATGTATGAAAAGTAGTAGTGTTTAACTATACTTGTACTGAAACATGTCAACAGCTCGATATATTATTTACTGCGCTAGATCCCATCTGATAAACACAAAAGATATTTTTGCGCTTGTTTGGTTGGTTGACTTAAAGGCACAGTACACGTTTGGTAATGACTGAAAATAAATGGCAATAAAACTTACGTGGTAAGATGTACAGCAACGTTAGTATAATGCATTTTGTACTGCGGTTATGAAAAAATATATCACTTTTTATCCCCAAAAATTTGTATCTGAGAAGCGTTTCTGTCAGAAACGTTTCTCAACTTGTGTATTTCTATGAGGAATTATTCTTCCTTCGTGGACATAACCGCTCCAGATTTTTGAAATGAAACTTTCACAGGTTAGTTTTATTGTATATATCTGTAATTCTATAGCTTTGAAACAAACATGAAAAAACAGTAGGCAGTGGCGGCACCAGACCTGTTAATCTGGGGGGCAAGAGGGGGGCAAACTTAAATTTAGGGGGGGGGGCAAACAAAAGTCTATAATGTACTGTATAAGCCTACAATTCACTCCAGAAATAAGATTTTGCACTGTGTGAATGTGACGTGTTGTGCGAACTGCGTGTACAATGGCTGCTTACGGTTTTGGGCAGACAATGCATTTCTATTTATAGCAAGTTTCCAAGCTTGTACATATAAATAAATCCACATTTTATTAACATTGCCGGAGACGGAAAGTGCATTTGGCTTTTTTGATGGTGCCAGCTAATTATGATGGATGAAATTGAGTTTATTATTTACAGCGCAAACAACATTGTAACAAATTGGGTGCAATCGTTTGGGATTAAACTCAATTTCCGCCATCGGGGAAAAAACTGGAGGAGGGGGGAAACTGGGGGGCAAACAAAATTACTAGGGGGGCATTTGCCCCCCGTGCCCCCCCCCCCCGTAGCGCCGCCGCTGACAGTAGGCTCCAATTACCAAACGTGTACGATGCCTTTAACCTAACCACCAGCCTTGAATGTCTATCCTTGCTTGAAACGTTTTGTACCAGGTTCATGATCAAGTACACAAATTGAACAATATGAAGCCTTCACCATTCATATCTGTGCCGAATGTACGTGCGTTACTTTTTTCTTTGTCGAAGGTCTATACTCAATCTGTAAAACCCAAACAACGCAGTTGGCCTGATACTAGTTTGGTGTGTAAAACACAAAACCAACCATTTTACCATGTGAATGGTTTCCAGATGTCATCACAATTATTATCTTTGAAAAGCATATACATTATTATTTGAAAACTTAAATACCGTTCACGTACTAATTATAGCCCCTAATAGTATTAATTGCTATATTAATTGGTAATAACTAATATCCGAGCGTGTCTTTCATTGTCACAGTTGATGTGTGTATTTTATATTTTTTTAAAAGAAAAAACACATGTATAACAAAAGGTTTTCCAGGCCAAAAATCATTCAGTTTAACACATGACTCATTCTATTTCGTTTTCGTAAAAGGCTAGAGGAAGTAGAAATTCAACTGATAAATGGTGGAAAATTACAGTCTTAAAAAGCCTATGAAAATGAAACAGAAGGACTATAAAACAAACCCAAAAGAGAAGAACAAAAAATCGGTGTGCACGATAACGAAATTTAAAGAAATAGTACAGCTAAAATGAAACCCGGTTATAGTTCTAATGAAAATGCATAAATTTGAATTCGTTGTGAATCGTTGCTGGAAATGACCGAAAGAACCCTATAATATTTCCATTTGAAGGATCCAGCACAACCTCTGCCGGACGAGGACGTTAAATTTAGGTTACTGGAGCTTCATGTGGTTCCGCTCGAGAAGACTTTGGGGGACGGAGGAAATGATGTGCGGTCGAAATACCCGTGTAGGGTGTTCACCCATACAGGGATACTATCAGAAATGCAGGTACTGAATAAAAAATACTCTGAAAGTGAGTTTCTGTTCAAAATACTAATGAAACATTGAAATAATAATACTATTGAAAACAGTGCACGATTGGTGACCGGCATGATTGTAAGGTGAAAATCTGACGTCACGTCGGTTGGTAACAGATTTCATGAACAGTGCGTTTATGTTCGTGCACCACCGCACACCAGTGAGCCTCTGATACAAGACCATCCAGGAAAAATGTGCACCATACAGTAAAGATTTTTCGCCAAAAGTATACAGTCACCAATTAATATTCCGGCACAATCGAGTTTCTATATATAATTGTTCTCTTTTCTTTATTTCTATTCACTTCCGGGATTTACATTAAAGACACTGGGCACCTTTGGTAATTGTCAAAGACCAGTCTTCTCACTTGGTGTATCTCAACATATGCACCCAAAAAAAAACTGTGAAAATTTGAACTCAATTGGTCGTCGAAGTTGCGAGATAATAATGGAAGAAAAAACACCCTTGTCACACGAAGTTGTGTGCTTTCAGAATATGCTTGATTGCTTGATTTCGAGACCACACGCGTGAGGTCTCGAAATCAATTCAAATATTTTACTTCTTTCTCAAAAAGTACGTTACTTCAGAGGGAGCCGTTTCTCACAATGTTTTATACTATCAACAGCTCTCCATTGCTCGTTACCAAGTAAGTTTTTATGCTAACAATTATTTTGAGTAATTACCAATAGTGTCCGTGCCTTTAAGTTCTTATGAAAAAAAGGATGACCCGTTTCCATTGACCTACCTGAACGCATCCGCATTAAAACATACGGTATTTCAGCTGATTGATAATAAGCTGAAATACTGACGTCTCAAATAAATCTAATAACACATGTTACAAATTCAGTTCCTTTTTTGAAATGCTGATATTCCGTGAGATATTTTCCTTCATCTTGTTTATATGATTTCCTTATTTTATTTTTAGTTCATTTTATTGTATTTGCCAGGATGAGAATTGTGGCACCAAGGAGTGCCACTATGCCGAGTCTATCGACGAAGCCCTCACAATTTACGCCAAGCTTTACTCTACCTTCTCCAAGTTTCACAAAACAAAGAAATTCCTCTCCCGCTGGATTGGATCGCAAGTCTACCGCAATGTAAAAACCTTTTGTCTTTTTGATAAACATTTCGAAGTTTGTCTTTTCCCCGTTTTCAAACTGCACAAATGGGGTGTCAAATTTATTATCATTGTATCTATATGTGACAACACAGACACAGTGTTAGTTATCTCCATTTGTGTCGGTGTTGTCACAACCAAGGTTATCAATTTAACACCGGAGTTTCTGCAGTGGACTGTCAAAACGTATAAACATAATGTGAACAAAGTGCCTCGAGAAACAACATGTTTCTCGATGAGTTAATACAAAACCAAATGTTGGCAACAAAATGCAAAAGGGTCTCTTATGTGGAGAACAACAACTCTCTAAATGTAAAAGAGTGAAAAACACCACTCCTTACATATCGAGTTGTCCCTTAAATGGCTCTTTAAAAAGAGTGGTGGTTATTTTACTCTTTGAGAGGGGTTTCACTTCAGGACAGAGTGAAAAATCACTCAAAAAAATGCAAATCTCATTCTAAAAAGAGTGGAAGACCACTCGAAAAAGAGTCGTCCCTCATATGGCTCTTCAAAGAGTGCTTTTTCACTCTTTCGCATTTAGAGAGAACGTTTCATAAGGATATCAACGTAAACTATTTGTTAACATTCATTATGAAGAGCACAAACATCGTATTTAGCTGTTTTGTTTGTTTTTTATAAGTTAGATTTTGCGGTTTAGTGGTGTGAAATAGTTGAGTCAACACATTCAACTCATAAGAGAATACTCTCATACACAGGATGTGAATAAAGCCATTCATTTTCTACACACCATACGAAGACAGTTGTTTTAGGGTTTTTAGCAACATGATTAAGTACAAGTTATGACATATTACGTAGAAACGAGCCCAGTTGAACTTTATAGTGGTGTGAACCATCTTTGTTTTCTTTCATTAAAAAAACATTACATCCAGCCGGGGCTGGAAAGGCAGAAAGAACTTGTACATACCAAAACAATTAATCTTAAAAGAAATGGTGGACACAGAACTAGCACAACTAACACACACAATGTTGCTCATGTGTAATCTCTTGAACGTTATCATTCAGCAAGCTTTGGAGTCCTGTCTTCGAGACGGCCCAGCAATCTCAGATGAAGTTGTTCGCCTCCTGGAATACGTCTGGAGGGAGACCATTGGTGAGCTGCAAGAGCTCCTTAAGGTTTCCTACAGGAAAATTGGACTCGGCAAAGTGAGTTTTGACTTACACTGTGCCGGGAATCTCATGAACTCTTCCGGGGATTTTTTAGGAGGGGAGGGGGTACTTCTGTAGAAGTTAAAAAGAGTGTTATAAAGCATGGGACCATTTGGGGGACACCCTCTGCCAGATATCAGGCGTGGTATAATGGCTTTGACGCACATGCATCTTACTGATAACAAATAAGCCTTCTAAGAAATTCCGAAGGTTTATTTGTTTCAATTACTTTGTATTGGATGATACAATGGAATGTAAATTTACAGAGTTCGACGTTATTTTTTGGAAGAGTGTTTTCATTTCCATTATTTTTTCAACTATAGCACGCAAAAAATCAACCTGTGAAAAACCTGGTTATGTTTTCGAGAACGCAACGAAAAAAGAGCTGTTTAAGTTTTAAGTAGCTCAGTTGGTAGAGCGCCGGCACGTTAATCCGGAGGTCGTTGGTTCAAATCCAGCGCTAAGCAATTTTTCTTTGTTCATCCCCAAATTATTTAAAATTTACCCGGTCAGTTTCCCTTGTGGTTTTTTTACTTGGTAAAGTAAAAAAAAAAGTCGCAAAAAAGTAGCATCTCCTTATAGTGATTCCTTGGCTGCCGCTTCCCACTTGGGTGTGATTGCTGGCTTCACGGCAGTGGTTGTTCGGCTTCTGACTGCATGGAATACACAATCTGAGAAACGTTTCTGCATGAAACGTTTCTCAGATCGAACATCTTTTAATTCCCTTCCTCTTAAAACAACATTCCTCAGACGGGAATCGTTTCTCAAAATGTTATACACTATCAACAGCAGCAGTGCTTCTTTATACCAAGTAACTTTTTTATGGTCATTCATTTGTTGAGTTATTACGAAAGGTATACCCTCCCTTTAAAGGAACATTACAAAATTGGTAATTGTAAAATATACTTTTGATCACAGATTTACATAAAACTTACACGGTCTAATGATGATGATAGTAGAAAACATCCCTTGAAATATTTCTGTCTGAAATGCCATATGTGATGAGAAATGAATAAACTAATTTTCCGTTTGGAGTTTATCGCTCAGTGAGCGTTTTATTCATTTGTTGAACCCATATGATTTCTTGCAAATGTGTAGTCGGTTTTTCACTATTTTCTCGTGACCCAGAGGGGCGATCGATCTCAAACTTCTACGGGTTTGTCAGTTTATGTATATGGTGGATTACATAAAGTGCTTACACTGCCAGCAACTGTTTTGTTAGCAAAAAACAATTCTGTGATGTTCCTTTAAGTTTTGTCAGTGAGTTTGTGCACGATTATGACTTAAATGTTGTTTTTTCAGCCAGTGACAATCTGTCATTAGATGTAGTTATGAGTTTGTGTTTCCTTCATCTGTAGGTTGAAAAAGCAGAAGGTGTACTTTTACAAATAAGGAAGAGTCTCGAGAAGAATGAAGAGGAGGAGGATGGAGATGAACTGGAAACTCTCAACAGAGCGTTCTATGCGTTGATACCACATAAACCACGACTTGAACAATGCATTAATAACAAAAGAATGATCGCCACCAAACAGGAGCTATGCCAGGTAAGATTGAACAAAATCATGTATGGTGAAATGCCCAAACTCACTACTTTGAATATGCATAAATCTGATTTGGAAAAATAAATCGTGCATAATTAATAACATGGTGGCTTTTATTGAGGGGCTCTAAGGTCAAGTTCGGTTTTGTGATCCACTCTTTTTACAATCTGAACATGTACTGTTTAGTTTATTCCTTAATTTGTATGAAATTCAGTCAAAACGGCATTGAATTGGACCTTTTGACAGGCGCACAAATTCTTCTTTGAAATGTACAAACCCGTTTGTTGTTGATGTCCGATGAGGCGATAAAGTAATCTTTTCAACGCTCTCTCAAAGAGTATCAAATAAAATTCAATTTTTACAATTTTAACGTGAGGATAGAGACTTAATTTGTACCCACTTTTATGGGGACTCTATCTATTTGAAATTGAGTGCATCACAAAATTGAACTTGACTTTGGAGCCTCTCTTTGAGTGAGATCTCTGAGAACAAACATTCACATAAAGAATTATATGCATCAACCGTAAAATCTCACGCCGCGGCAAGTTGCCAATATTGATGTAAATTTCAATTTCACAAATTTCGCGTCTTCTTGCACTGAGTCACGAATATTGATGTCAATGTTCTTGTTTAAATTATGAGACTTTACGTCTATAGTCTGGAATGTACCATCAAACTAAACATTAGAGCACAGTTTGCTCTGAGAACTAAGTTCACGATGTAAAAGGAAAACCACGCAATTTCGATGCATATTTTGTGTGGATCATTGTATTCTACTTTTAAAATATCTTTCCATATGTATTTTATAAACAACGGTTACCAACGCTTTTTATAGACCAACTCGCCCAATCCAAGACAACGTGTACCTTTAAAACTTGGGCTGAAGAAGTTAATTCAAAAGAGGGCGCTATCAGACGAAACTTCTACACAATTCGCTATAGGGGGGGGGGGGCAGAATCTCCTGCCACACCGGATTTGCAGTCAGTAAGCGCCAAAATGTTTTTTCATTATCATTATTTCCATGTATTACAGTTAATCAAAGATATAGTGAATGTAAGCGAGTCAACCGACTGGTCCCAACGCAGTAGCATCCAAGCAAGGTATCATGCAATACAGTGTTTTCTTAGCTACCTACCTCCAAATCATCCAGAATTCGCAAAGATCGAAGCTTTCTTGATGGAAACGAAATCAAGGTAGGCATAACGGTCCCTTATGTTTGGGGAATAAACTATACTAAGAAATTTAGATGAAAATCGAACGTGTGAAGATGATTAGCCAAGCCTCTGTGTATAGTGCTTGATATTGTACGATCGGAGACGCTTTAAGTATTACCTCAAGTACAATATCCACTGATAGTTATTTCTTGCTCAACGGAAACAAGGGACGCAGTTAACGTGAAGGTTTGGGCGAGACATTCTTGGGCACGATGCAACGTAGCACTTTAAAAACTCCCGCGTCAATCAGACTAAAGTCATCCCAAAGGGGATATTTTCAATTGAGGTCGCAGATTCTGGGCCATGGTTCAAACTGACAGCCCAATTCAAGGGACTGCGACCAAAGAGGCCCTGTCCCGCAGGCCTGGAATTTCATCTTTGAGATGGAAAGGCCATTTTCCATTTGCAAAGGGCACTTCCATTGGACAATTTTAAAAGTCAATGGGAATTGTTTTAAGGTGCACCGATGCCAAATCCAGGACAACAGAGGCCATGACCTCCATGTTATTCCAGGCGATGGGGTTCCCATATTGGTAACCATTTAATTCATGAGAAAACGTTCGCGAAGACAAAATACCAGTAATAATAACTACGAAGGTTATTTCAGTGGGTGGATTTATTCCTTAGCATACGTTCTTAATTTTCGGTTTGCAGCGAGGAGCCTCTTGATATTAAAAGAATATTTGCCGCCACTCGAGGTATTGAAGAGGCATCATTTGACGGGACCATCGGCAATAACAAACTCCTCTTCCACGGATCAAGACCAGCCACTTTCCTTGGAATTCTCTCAAGGTAAACGTAAATGGATAGCTACCAACAAATGAGGGCGCACTTGTGGTGTGGGGGGGGGGCGGGAGAGTGGGGTCAGTGCCCCCCCCCCCGTGAAGAAGTCCCATTTGGTGTTCCACGTGAGGCATGGTGTACCCTCTGTTGCGTCTTCAATATGTACTTGGAATCTCAGGAATTCTTAAGGGGATTGGTTTTATTTATTTATTTAATTTATTTATTTACTATTGTTATTATTTTTTCCCGCATTTTTAATTTTTAAAATATTTTTTGAATTATTTTTATTAATATATTTTTTTGGGGGTAAGCCTGTACATATACAAGAGGGGAAAACAGTGTTAGAGTCTTGGAACATTTGGGGTGGGGTTACTCTCTGCCCAATATCGGGCATGGTATTAAAAAATCCTGGCTACGCCACTGCCTAGTCTTGGTCCAAGACGTTACTATCTTATACTGAATCCCAAGCCGCTAAATATCTCATTAAGTTGAATACAACTTGTGATTGAAATGTTACAAACAGTTTCTTCAGAGATTGGATTCCCATCGTCCGGTTTCATTTATTTTAACACCATGTTGCAATTTACTATGTAACACCATTGTCCTAAAGATGCTCAGTGATTTCACTAACGATCGATGACATTGGTATAGTTTATTTATAAGTAGAGGAATCCCTAGTGTAGCGTTCGTTCTGGACAGAGGGACACAGCCCCATTGTCAATTTCCATAATTATTTGTCTTATTCTGTTAGGGGGTTGTTGTTACCGAAGATTGTTGTAGAAGAGTACGGCGGTTCTCGGCGAGATGCTGGTCTCCTTGGACAAGGCATTTATTTTGCCGATAGAGTAAGGTATGCTCAGTATGTAACATTCAAAGTTATATTAAACAGTATACGTAAAAATTAGAAGGTTTTGCCACTAAACTGGATTTGCATGACATTGATGTTAACGTTGGAGTTAAAGTGATCGTTTATTTTTCGTCCAGACGAAGTAGATCTACTGTAGTGGCACATCTTTCTGGGAGGAGAAACCTGACCCAAATGGAAAAGTTGGGAGGGGACCTGACCTGATGAGAAAGTTTGGAGGGGAACCTGACCTAATGGAAAGTTGGGAGAGGGAACCTGACCTGATGGGAAAGTTGGGAAGGTAACCTGACCTGCTGTGAAAGTTCGGAGGGGAACCTGACCTGATGGGAAAGTTTGGAGGGGAACCTGACCTGATGAGAAAGTTGGGAGGGGAACCTGACCCGGTGGGAAAGTTTGGAGGGGAACCTGTCCTAATGGGAAAGTTGGGAGGGGAACCTTACCTGGTGGGAAAGTTTGGAGGGGAACCTGTCCTAATGGGAAAGTTGGGAGGGGGAACCTGACCTGATGTGAAAGTTCGGAGGGGGAACCTGACCTGATTTTGAAGCTTCTTTTTGAGCTGAATTTCTTATGCATAAGCTGACCTTATTGACCTTTAGTTGACACTCGATCATGCACGAATGAAGCAATTTCAAATTGTATCAGTTTTGTCTTCTATGTCCGTTGATTAGGAAGTGCATAACTTTATTATTATCTTCCATTATCTTGCAGTACGGCTCAGCAATACTCACCACCAAGTCAGCAAACCGCTACCAGACTACTGGTTATCAACAAAGTAGCATTGGGTAACGTCAAGGAGCTGTACAAGTTTGATATGACTCTCGATCAGGCACCCGATGGGCACCATAGCACCCACGGGGTCAGCAGATGTTCTAATCGCCCAGAAGAGTCCGAGTTTGAGGTAGAATGAGCCCGTCCAATAAAATATGCTAATTGCAATCACGCATGCGTACAAACACAATTGCTTCACAAACGCCATAGATTTGTGAACTAGGCAGACCTCAAACGCGTACGCGTATTGCATTGTTTTCTCCCAGTTGCAGTGCCAAGAGCGAAAAGAACTTCCTTGATATCCTTGAATGGACCATTTCATATAAGGGGGGAGGGTGGAGGTCAGTTCCCAGGGTTGCTGTGTTTTCTTATGGGCTGTGAAAAAAAAAAAACAATACCCAGCGTACAAAATATTCTACATTTTTTAGCACCAGGGTCAACACAGCCCACACTATCCATGGAACCGTTCCAGCCACTTGATCATTGTATCAGGTTGCTATTATGGATACAGCCACCATAAAAAGAATGATATAAACACATTCTAAAAAAAATGAGTCCATTGAAAACTTGCTCACTTTGAGTACCGTAATCTGTCCATTGCAGGATGACGAGTTTGTTGTATACGAAACGAACCAGCAGTGTATGCGCTACCTTGTTGAGTTCACCCTGCCAGGAGAAACTGAGATAGAGATACCTCTTTGTGAAACTCCTCAGCTTGCTGAAGGACCTGAGGAGATCATCCTCTGCAAACAAGTCGAGGTTGAAAGTAGTGCTCCAACAACAATTGGTAATGCAGAAGACAAGAGTCATTAGGCTAACCATCAACCTTTTTCCCCAGGGTTGATCGATCTCGCTGCGCCTTTTTTTCCTTACAATTTGCAATTTTAAAACTGGCGGACTAAGCATCTTTACAAGCGCCCGAAAGTTTTTAACGCGCGTGCGCGCAGGGCAGTCATTTTTAAGAGCCAATCAGCGTTGTTTGAGATTACAAGGGGGTTAGTGACGAGCAGGATGAACAGGATGATCCGGGTATACAGTTCCTATATATCAATCTGCAAGAGCAAATCCGTTAATCCCGAGTTTTTAATGAACACAACGTTCAACCTATAGCTCTTCGATTCAACCCACCTGTAAGATAAAAATAAAAGGTAATCACATTTTTCGAGAGTACCACCCAATGTCGGCTTATGTTTTGACAGGGAGTTGTGCGCACGTTTACGTGGGTCTTATGGTTTCGCTTTGGCCAAATAAAATTTGAACAATACGCAGTGCTTTCAGGCTATATAATCTCTAGAAGTTGTCAGTGGTTTCAAGTTTAGAATACGTCAAATTTCAGGATTTGTTTCCGGTCATCTGTTGAACTAGAGGATCGCAGTGACTTTACCTGAACACTTTCAAAATGACTGTAACATCTGACTAATGGTGGAAAACGAATGAAGACGCGGTCTTAGGGTTGTCGTTGTTTCTTTTACAATGGCCCGGCCCTCCGCTCTATGGTGAAACGCTGTTTGAAAGTATGATGCCCAGGATGCCCTTACAATGTAATTTATTTCACATGGACACCTCCTTTAAACATATTATTTTCTTTACCAGATCTCAGTGATGTCGAATGTGCGAAAAATCCCGCTGCAGACGTTGATGCCGGCCTCGTCAGTCAAAACGAAACATCAGACTCGATCACCCTACAGGCTGTACACGTCAGAGCAAAGCTACTGGATCTAGTGGCTGAGGTAAGTAGCGTTCACAAAATAGGTGTCAACTAAAAGACTTATCAATTATTAATTGAATGTTAACCAATATATACAAACTAGCTGAACCATCAACTAATAGGTATCAACGGTATCAGCTGATATCAACAATCGGTATCAACTAGAATGGATCAACTATTAGTTGATACCGATTGGTTAATACCTATAGTGGTCGATATTATTATTTATTGGTTGATACCTGCAGTATCAACCAATAAGTTTTGACCATAAGGTATCAACCAATCGATCAACTAATATTTTATCCATTTTAGTTGATACCGATTGGTTGATACCTTTTGGTACTTTTCAGTTGATTTCAACTAAACGGTACCAACAAATAGGAACCAACAATGTATCTACAAAACGGTATTAATCAAAAGCTATCAACCAAATCAACCAAAGGTGTGGAGCACGTCTGATTGAAACTCATTTGAGGGGTGCATTTACTAGGATATCATGCAGTTATGTAATACTGTCACAAACGCTCCAAAACGTTATCACGAGTCCTTTTTGTACCTTTTTTATTTTCTGAATTTGCGATTGGTTTCGTTTTGTTTAAATTTGTTAATATACATTTACATGAGCGGCAATATCATGACAAATAATTATAATATATCACATAAGATCAGAACTATGCCTGACTTCAAAATCGTTTTGAAAAAAATACTGGTATAGTTTTCTCATTTTTGAATTTTTAGAGAGTAAATCAAATTTGCCAAACACCTTTTTATTTAATGAGAGTGTCCAATGTTCGATCAACCAGGTAGTGGTCCTGCAGTCTTATCGCAACAATAGTGACGAAACCATGGAAGCCAAGTACGTATTTCCAATAGACCAATCAGCGGCAGTTTGTGGATTTGAGGCATTCATCAATGATAAACATGTAGTTGGTGTCGTGAAGGAGAAGGAAAAAGCTCACAAGGAGTATCGCCAAGCCGTTGAGGCTGGACACGGAGCGTATCTCATGGATGAAGAATCACCTGTAAGTTACTTATTCGTCGTTTTCCCGCAAAAGCAATAATAGTTTCTGATTCTCATTACACCGCACACCATGACAAAAATTGCGAATATGATAAACAGACACGGACCCCACCCATAATAATGCATGTAAAAATTGTTATATTATGTTTATGTATTTCAAGTCATAATAGTCGTCAAGTGTCACTGAATTGGACAGCGCCAAATTACCATAAGTTGTGGTTTTCGACCGTTTACCAAGTATAGGTTGCCATAATCGTTATTTTAAATGTAAGGAAACGTTGCTTACAGTTCATGTGAATCCCTTGTTTTTGACAGTGTCTTTTTGTTTGTTTTGCACCATGATATTTTCTAAAAAAGGTACTTAGTTAACGTTATTTGTTTGTTGTGTAATTTTTTTAAGCATGTTTTCTCGGTCAGCGTTGGCAATCTTCCTCCGCAAGCTGACGTTCTCATCAAAGTGACGTATGTGACAGAACTAGCCGTAGAGGGCGACAGACTTGCTTTTAATCTCCTCGGTACGGTTGCACCGTGGAAACGCCAGGAGGTGCTTGCCAAAGGGACGCCCTCAGAGGGAGATGCTGTCGATGTTGAACTGGAAACAATATACAAGTAAGTTTTAGTATTTTCTCCGTAATGCTAACGATACTAAGCTAAATCCATCATGAACTGTTCAATGAGTTAATCAGTCAGAAGAAGGTGTCCTATACACCAAAACACAACTTATAGTTAAATATGAGATAGTTCAACAGACTGTTAAAAAAAAGAGGAAAATATCTTAAGGAGATCAAGAATGGTTATGTTTTTATGTAGCAGCAGAAAAAAATGATCTCAGGACACCAAAGTGGTTTTAGAATAATATACTAACGCCGAGGATAAAGAAAGCTGCAGGAGAATTATTTTTACCTTTGTGTGTAAGTGTCTACAAGAGGACTTGTTTTTATAGCTGATGTTGTCAACATGGTAATCTCGAAATAGAATAAAGCCTACTGGTGTGGCAACAACTGTATTTGTTTGACTCGTTGAAGATTTTAGAAGAATACAAGACGGAACAGGCCCATCATTTCAAAGAAACAATACATACACTCTAAAAACCAGATGGGTCAAATTTGACCCAGTCTCCGGGTCCCAGGGGCCCGACCCATTTCTGAGTCAGGCTGACACTGAAACATGTTTCAACAAATTTGATTTTAGCTCTGATTCTGCGTCAGTTTGACTCATTTCTGAGTCATTTTGACACAGATTCCGGGTCACATTGACACAGAAATGTGTCAGGCCCCCCTGGAACCGAAACCGGGTTCAATCTGACTCGGAGTTTTTGAGTCTAGACCAACCCATGTTCTTCACAACACGTTTACATGGTTAGTTTGCTTTGGTTGGTAACCAACCCCTGGAAACACGTTCATCTCTTCGCTCGGCCCCAGCGGCCTGTCCAGGACCGCTGGGATGGGCTAATCAGCTTGCACAGATTCTTGTTTAGGAAGTACGTCATGCATGCAGTGCTTGCAGTGTGAGTGTGATGCATGATGGGACTGAGCATTAACCAATGAGCGTGCTTGATACATTTGCCCATCCCAGCGCCTTTGGTTTTAAGGCAAGGCGCTGGGGACAAGCGAAGTTCATCTCATGTTAAATTAATACATGATGAACATAAAACAAATTGTGTTTGATGTGTTTGTTAATACAGGGAGCAGTCGATCCAAGTTGCAGTGACCATGGCTACTAAGATCACAAGTATCGAGTCAACTACACATTCTATTCTTGTCAAAGTGAGTCATTGATTATAAAATAAATATATTTCCAAGAAGGTGGTAACGAAAAAGGGTACTCTGTTGGCATTTTGAGAATCCACGACAGCGCTATGAACATAGTTTACAGTCTGGTTAGGACGTATCCGAATTGGCGGCTACGGCTACGGCTATTATGTCCTATACTTCATCGCATGGTGACGCGGCGATCAAGCCGAGCCGTAGCCAGAGCCGCAAATTCGTCCACGTCAAAGCTATTGAAATACCTCCGCCATGTTGAATATTAGATGAAGTTACTCGTTATGTGCAGGTTAATGGTTACAAATGGTTTGGTCGCCCAGGTAGGTGGGACATCGAACATCGCAAATACATGTGCATTTGAAACAGCCTAATACATACTTTTATTTCAACTATTTGTTCACTTGGGTCGTTTTTCTGAAAAGAGATGCTCCCATCTTCGCGTTGATAAATTGCAAACACTCAAATGTGTTGGTTTCTTTCTCAGCAATCAGACAATGTGGCATCCGTCATGCTTGGTAAGGACTCAAAGCTCGATGAAGGGTTTCAGCTATTGATCGGTGTAGAAGAGATTCACAAACCAAGAATATGGATAGAAGAGAATGAACCAGGCTCCAATGACCAGGTATCAAAGTAAATGTGGTTAAAGGTATTATATACAGGTTGGAAGAGCTGACAAAATAATCACAGACTGTGTTCATGTTTTGTGTGATCTACCACGTGAAAAAACAAACCGTTCAAAAGTTGGGCCTACGGCGTTGTGTTGGTCAGGAGAAAATAATTTAAAAACTTGCGCTGAAAGGATATCGGGACAAAGGTGCGTAACTCTGTAAATCGTTTTGACTTGGAAGGAGCTCTACACTTCAAAAATTATTCTTCAGTTTTATGCTAGATTAATTTTTATGCGGTACACCTTTATCAATTTCTTAAAAACCATTCAGTGATGGCCGTTGTCACCACAAGCTAAAATGCTTTAATGCTATCGTCTTAAAGGGACACGTTGCCTTGGATCTGGCGAGTTGGTCTATTAAAAGCGTTTGTAACCGTTTGTTATTAAATACAAATGGTTATAAAGATGCTTTAAAAGTAGAATACAATGATCCACACAAACATGCCTCGAAATTGCGTGGTTTTCCTTTGACACCATGAACTAACACGGTCGGCCATGTTGTGGAGTCAAATTGTTGACTCCACAAAATGGCCGACCGTGTTACAGTTCGTAAACATCTTTCTAACCATGTGCATTTTATAACAAACGGTTACAACTGCTTTTTATAGACCAACTCGCCCGATCCAAGGCAACGTGTACCTTTAACCATAATCATACACACTGGTCAGCACATGCCATGATATCCTAAGCTGGACCTTGTCACACATCCTAGAGGGGGTGTTAAACAGGGTTAGTGTTTTGGTTTTAGAAGGGGGTATAGGACAAAACTCTGCCATCATCATTTGTGTACAAAATCGGTATGTCAATTGTCAATGGTAGATGAGAACAAATTATAAAATTTAATTAATTAAAGCAAAAAAATAAGCTTAAATTAACCCAGGCGATACCTGGATGTGTAAAACAACACACTTAGATACAAAGATCATTGAAAACAAAAAAGGCGAAACAAACCCTTTTAAACTATGGAAAAAGCTTGTCAGCACAACGTACCACGGGGGCGTTGCAACCAAAGCGGTCACTCGCTGCAGGTACAGCTACTATTTATTTAAAGGAACATTACAGAATTGGTAAGAAAAAAACTTGTAAAATATACTTTTTGATCATAGATTAACATAAAACTTACACGGTCTAATGATGATGATAGTAGAAAACATCCCTTAAAATATTTATGTCTGAAATGGCACATTTGATGAGAAATGAATAAACTAATTTTCCGATTGGAGTTTATCGCTCAGTGAGCGTTTTATTCATTTTTGTTGAATCTATATGATTTCATGCAAATATGTAATTGTTTTTTTCACTATTTTCTCGTGACCCAGATGGCTGATCGATCTCAAACTTCTACAGGTTTGTCAGTTTATGTATATGGTGGATTACATAAAGTGCTTACACTGCCAGCAACTGTTTTGTTAGCAAAAACCAATTCTGTAATGTTCCTTTAAGTGAGATATTCTCGTATACTTTCCTCTTTAACAAGTATTTCTATTTGTTACATCAGGCCGCCATGCTGGTGTTTTATCCCGAACTGGATGTGAGTAACCTAGCTAATCCAGAGATGGTCCTTGTGATGGATTCATCGAACTCCATGAAGGGAAACAGCCTGGACGAGGCCAAGAAGTTGCTGCTTCTCATTGTGCAGAATCTTCCTTCACGTTGCACATTCAATGTGGTAGTCTTCGGTACAGGTAGGCTTCGTGCATACTCTGGCTGCAGCATCCACATGCGGACGCCACGGGAATGTGAATGATTCTCATTATTTTTTCAACATACTTTTGTTTAGAAAAAGAAATAAAAATCGCAGATGCTCATCACCCTTATCATCTTTATAACAAGTAGGCTTTCGGTAAGAAATTACACAATTTCTTGTCGGTGTCAAAGTATGACTTGGGTGGTGTGGAGGTAAATATTGGAACCTTCGAGCGTTGGGATATAGTCTGGGGCTGCCACGCCCTTAAAGGGTTTTAAGTTGTATTATGTACCTCCATGTAAATGTTTCAACTGATAACCTTCCTTCTGTTTGCATATTTTGGGGACAGAATTCGATGAGCTGTTTCCTGCAAGTCAACAAAAGAACAGAAAGACTGTCAAATCGGCTAGGGAGTTCATCGAAGGATACACCGTAGGAGGAGGCACTGACTTTTGGCGCCCTCTACAGTCGCAGAACTTGCTGAAACAGGAGCGCATGCACAGAAATCTGTTCCTGGTAACCGACGGTCACCTGAATAACGAAGAGGCGACTTTGAGAGCCGTTGGACGTAACAGAGCCTTCACAAGGATCTTCACCTGTGGCGTGAGGTACATTACTTCCTACGGCAGGTGTCAAACTGAGAACGTGTCCGAATTGGCGGCTACAGCTACGGCTATGGCTGGACCGCCGCGTCATCATGTGTTGAAGTATAATTACGTCCTTAACAGCGTCCTTGGCAACAGCCGTAGCTGTAGCCATAGCTGCCAATTCGGATACGGCCTGATCAGGCAATCTGCTTGAGGTGCATCCGAATTTGTCGGTTCGTGTTGGCACAAGCATGTTATATTAGGCAAAACAAAATTCATCCAGCGTTTTTCCCATTCAAAAACTATATATTTAGCTCGGTGGTCGAGAGGTGGTTGACATCTGCTCTAGAATGGCAAAGGTCGTGGGTTCGAATCCAAGCCGAGGAATAGGCCTATACGCTCCTGGATTTTTTCACCAGGACTGAGTATATATACAATGCTTAACACATACCGGTGCAGGACTTAAACACAAAGTATCCTAATGCAAATTTAATATCCATTAATATTCCCTGGAAAATAATACTAATTGTTTTACTTCAGTACTTAGGCTATATTATATGCCCCATACCTTTTGTATGTTTTCCTATATTGGAAGAGATGGCACATTGTTTCAGAGAAAAGGATAATTATTTATTTAATGTTTTATTTTAATTCTTTGGACAATACACTTTTTGCAGAGGCCGTCCAGTAATGTTGTAAACAAAACAAATTTCCAAAAGAAGTTTCCTCACAGACAAGATAAAATCGCGAAAATGGAGGACTCAAGTTCAAACTAAAGAATGTAAAATTTGACTCAAGACTGGTCTCGAGTCCTCCAGCACTGAATTAAAGACTAAACACCAAACATAATAGGAGAGAAAACAGCTTATGAACAACTAAAACGCAATAAGATTAACCAAACAAAACATTAAGGGAACAAGTCATTACTGGCTGGTTCCAAAACAGGATTCTGCTTTATTTATTAAGTATAAATAATAATCTGGATGATACAAACATGGAATTCGGCACAGTCCAGATTTTGTCTTGTGATTTTTTTTTTTTAGAATAAGAAACGATGGGAGACCTTTGAACGCAAGATGGCAGCAGACATACCACACTTTTTTACCAGGTAAAATTTAATCGTGCACGTATAGTCTAAGCATGTGCACATTGCCGAGAACAATGGATTTACCTGGTAAGTCTGCTGCCACCTATAACGTCCATAAAAAGTCCCTTATTGCAGCCACTTTAAAACATAAATTAAAAATTGCCTTTTACTCTCCCGTATAGCCAAATATTTTTCTCATGACATACTCTGTGGTGCCAAATTCCAAGCTTGTATCACCCAAGGCACAATTCCCCCAAATATGTCCCCTATCTGCCCCACTACTTTTAATCAATGACCTGAAAATGTTCTTGACATTGCTTTGTTTGGCAATTTTACTGATGTAGTGCGACAGCAAATCGTCACCTTCTTGCGGCCGTTGCAAGACACGGCGGGGGAGCTTTTGAGTTCTTTGACAGTGCAGCAAAATCAACGTGGGAGAAGAAAGTGAGTACATCGCGGTTGAAATTGATGCTGCAAGATTGAGTCTCGTTTAAAAACGATGCCTATAATACTTGGTTGTTTTTTTTGTGACTTAGAAGGATAAAGCGGTGCGTAAATTCTACAGAACTACAGTTGTTAAAGGCACTGGACACGTTTGGTAATTGCATATGCATAAAATAACAAACCTGTGAAAATTTGGGTTCAATTGTTCATCGAATTTGCAAGAACGAAAGAAAAAACACCCTTGTTGCATTACTTTGTGTGCTTTCAGATGCATATTAAAAGGCTTCAGCTGAAGTCTTTTATTATTATGAATGAGAAATTACCTCTTTCTCAAAAACTATGTTACTTCAGAGGGAGCCGTTTCTCTATCAACAGCTCTCCATTGCTCGTTACCAAGTAAGTTTTTATGCAACAATTATTTTGAGTAATTACCAAAAGTGTCCAGTGCCTTTGGAAAGTGTCCAGGGAAAGCTGCACTTTCAATAATGACGTCAATTATTCAAGTTCTTAATTACTCCACACACCAATCCATGTTGTTTAACAATAATTAGGAGAGTGACCGGCAGGATACCAACCGTTTTATCAAACACATTCTTCCTCCTGTTCGGGTCTTTTCTTTTCTTGTCTGTACAAACTTGTTGTCAGTATTATTATTATAGCTTGCTTAAAGGCACAGTACACGTTCGGTAATGACTCTGAAAATTAACGGCAATAAAAACTTACTTGGTAAGAAGTACAGCAGCGTTGGGTAGTATAATGATTTTTGAGAAACGTTTAACTTCGAAGTACTACGCGGTTATGGAACTTGAATCTATTTCAACTTGAATCTCAGAAACGCTTCTCAGACTGTGTATTCTTACGGGGAATATTATTCCTACGTTGAAATATTCGCTCCGGTTTTTCGGTGATATCTCAAAAACACGACCACCTTTTAAAGTAAAATTTTCACAGGTTAGTTTTATTGTATGTACCTACATTTATATGATTAACACAATCAGCAGGCTCCAATTACCAAACGTGTACTGTGCCTTTTAACCGTTTAAACTAATGCCGTTACTCCTCGTTCTTCAGCTACCGCTTAATTTTTTGCCTAAAATGTTTTATTTGATTTTTGTTTCATCAACATATTTGTCGGATTAAAAAAAAAACATTCACGGGAAACTCTTGCGAATGACAATGATAAGCTCAACCTCACAATCACTTAATCATTTTGATTCGAGACCGGTTTTGTCTTAAAAATGTACATGTTGCCTGTCGGTAGGCAAATGATTGTTCATTCCACGCCCCTTCTTTTTGCCATTTTCCGAGCACTTCTGTGTTGCTCCGCAGAGCGCGGAGTGATATTACATTAATAATAACTTAATTTTGTTCTAATTCGCCACTCAACCGAACGAAACTACATTTTAAAAGAACATCCCACCAAACTAACTTAAGTGTCAATAAAATTGTGGCACTAATTCAAGATATAGAAAACGTATGTAATTACCCCCATCACCATAAAACACGTAGGTCATAATAAATAGATTATGTCAACAGTTTCGTTTGGAAAAAACTATGTTAGATTAAGCTGCAGGTATCCCGAGCCAGTCAGCCTGCCGTAACATCAGTCAGTGTCCAGTGGGACCAAGACGGTCGAGACACCCTTCCACTACTCCAATCTCCTGCTCAAATCACCTCCTTGTTCAGGAAGAACCGACTTATTGTCTACGGGCTTCTGCAAAACTTTGCAAAGGTAAAGTACGACATCAGCTGTAAATTCATAATCTCTTTCTGACAAAAGTGTAACACAAATTAAAATGTTAACTGTCACAATAGACTGTGCATGCAGGTCGTGCGGATATTCGCATACATGATAAATGAAGTGTGTAATTTGTCCACGTTAGAATGTTTCTAAGGCAAGTGACTTTTGGTTTTTATTTGCTTTTGCTTTTTCCTAGGCAACTCTTTTTGCTGAAATAAACGGTAAAAAGGTTGAGACAGTACTCTCTGCAGTAGACCAACCGCGCACAGAAGGAAAAGTAAGAAACCTATTCAGTTGATGACCGTCGTAGCTGTAAAAACAAAAAACACCAGACACCATTAGATATAGACTGACCTAGGCCCAATGTCAGAGAGCTGCTTAAGCAGAAAATATTGCTTAACAACTTTCTGCTCAGCAGAAATCAGCAGGATACCAGTTACAAATTGTACATGTGATATGGTAGTTTGGCCGGTAACCTTATTCTGGTAAGCATGGTTTTGTTGTGCCATAGCTTCTTTGTGTACTTAAGCAGCTCTATGAAGTTGGGCCCCGGTAGAAACAGGGGAGAATGAGGGCCAAACACCAGCAACAATAAACAGATAAATGAAGCAAAAGATTTCTCTCCATTTTAGATTTAAAGATAGTCAACTTAATTGATGTTTACCACCAAGTTAGGATTCCCTTCGAAGAAATTAGCTTCGGGTTTACCAATGCTATTTGCTTCCCCGGGATGGTAACAAAAATAAAGAATACAGCTGACTATGGGCCACAAAGGCCTTGACGAAAGGCTATTGTGTGGGACTGATGATGGCGTGATGCATACGCGTTTGTGATGGCTAATTTACATAGACAAAAGATAGCTTCAACTTAGAAACACAATAATTCTCAAAAAACTGCTTCGCACAGATAATCCACAAGTTAGCAGCACGTGCCGTTATCAGAGACTGGGAAGAGGGCGTCCTACACGCTGACCGCCCAGAACATGAAGCTCAAAAGAGAGAGCTTACGTCACGAATTGTAGAGCTCAGCATTCTTCATTCGATCGTGACGCCAATGACTAGCTTCATAGCAGTGGAAGAAAGAGAAGAAGTAAGGATATATGGTAATATTAAACCCTTAAAACCAACGTACAGGATAGGTATAACTATCGAAAGAAAAACAACCTGACAGATCACTGATTATACAGTTTGTATACCAGTGCCAAATATTTTCGTCTAAGATACTGTCAAAGACATAGAAGAAGTCAAAGACATAGAAGAAGAAGCCCGGGATCACTGTTGCTTATTTCGATTGCCGTAGTTGTAACAAGTCCGATTTGAGCACGAACAAAATACCTGACAAAACATTAAGCATTGTCATTTTCCCCGCTACAACTGACCATTGCGGTTGAAGGGTTCGTCATTTTGTGAGTTCCTTTGAAAACTAGGGATTCAATTTACTCCTCATAGTTGTATCGTTGGATTAGTATCAACTCCAAGAGAGGATTTAAACAATACAACTGGATACATGGATTGCTGGGTCACTGTGATCACCACTTGATTGATTTGGAAAAAGTAGAGCCCCCAAATCTGTTCGCAGTGTGAGTTATTATTATCAACATTAATTTATTAGATTTTACTGTAATATAAATTTCAATGGAGGCAAGATATAAACACAGTTGGATTATCAAACTATCATAGGCCTTGGTTGCTATGGGCTATTAGATGCTGGTGTTGAAGAATATTGTGATCTCTTATTCTTACCTTTGATTATTATGAAGGAAGAGCAGATGCAGATTGCAGGAGGCAAAAATCCAGAATTGCGTCGCACCGTGGAAGATCTTCTCTTAACAGAAGACGTTGATCAGCTGCCAACCCTAATCTGGGAGGAGCCCAATGTAGCCAAACAGCCCGAGGTTAGTTTTTTTTAGGTGACAATGGCAGCTAGTCTTGAAGGTAGAGTTATTCTTTGGTAATGGCGTTGAAAAAAATTGGTTAATTTCGTCTGAAAGTGCTATAAAGATGGTATTGGTAGTAAGCATGGTGCGAAATTATTTGGTCTTGAATGTCCCTGTTGATTCGAAATCATGAAATAAAAGTATGTCAAGAAATTTGAACCTAAGGCGATTTTTGGAGATTCAAACTTCACCGATGTCCGTTTGTGAACACTGCGGCCATAGATGGGTTGATAAATTAATGAAACACGATAATTTTCTTGTCAAGATTAGATAACACATTGAAAGACTTAGTGAACCGTAAACTATTTTTTCAGATTTTCTCTTGACTACTATTAATAACATTAAAAAATGGTAAACTGCAACTATTCGACTGCGTTTGAATTCAGCTCTCTCCGTCAAGACTCGTGACCAAGCTCCTCCAGACGGCTAACGCAGCGGCAGACTCCTACTCCTTCAAAACTGCAGAGAAGTTCTTTTCAGAGGCCTACGAAGTAGCTAAAGAAAAACTGTCATACGCTCAACCTCTTACCTTGGAGGTAAATGTCCTTCCGGTTTTACTTTTCTTGGGTGGGTTTTTGCAGCCCTGCCTGACTTGGCTGCATGGTCTTATTGCGGGCTCGGTTGTGCTGTGATGACGTAAATGTTTCAACCAAACCGTAACCAAGTTGTTGGCTTGGCTTGGTGTCAAGATGGCGGAGTTTTACAAAAGAAAGAAATCTGCCAACGAAATTTGTTCGAAATGACTCATCCAACGGATAACAATCTAATAAGATTATGAAGAATGAGTTTTATATTTGCTAAATAATAATAAAAAACCGCTGGCCAAACAATGGGGAAACAAAGAAAAGTTCTCGATTTACTGGGTCGACATGTTTGATCGCGACGGTCAGAAGACGAGATAATCTGAAAATATTTTTACACATGTTTTGTATTTTAGGTTGCTCATCGTTTTTCAAAGTTTTGTGTCCGTGTTAAACGCGACATGGGGCAGGCCTTTGATCTTGTTAATAATGCCTCCCTGGAGACGAAGACAACTTTACCGGAGGAAGTTCTGGAGACGACGGTAACAGAAGGTAAAATCCAAACAGTCTTTCACTCTACTTTAAAGGCACTGGACACTATTGGTAGTTACTCAAAATAATTGTTAGCATAAAAACTTACTTGGCAACGAGCAATGGAGAGCTGTTGATAGTATAAAACATTGTGAAAAACGGCTCCCTCTGAAATAACGTAGTTTTTGAGAAAGAAGTAAAATATTTGAATTGATTTTGAGACCTCACGCGTAAGGTCTCGAAATCAAGGATCTGAAAGCACACAACTTCGTGTGACAAGGGTGTTTTTTTTCCATTATTATCTCGCAACTTCGACGACCAATTGAGTTCAAATTTTCACAGGTTTGTTATTTTGTGCATATGTTGAGATGCACCAAGTGAGAAGACTGGTCTTTGACAATTATTACCAAAGGTGTCCAGTGTCTTTAAAGCTACTCTCTATACAAACTACCGGGTCAGAATTGACCTGGATTCCGGTACCAGGGGCCCTGACCCATCTCTGGGTCAGGTTGACCCAGAGACTAGTGGGTTTCTTTAAAATGAGATTTTAGCTCTGGATTCTGCGTCAGTTTGTCCCATTTATGTTTTATTTTGACACAGATTCCGGTTCACACTGACCAAGAAATGGCTCAGACGCACCGGTACACGGAAACGGGTCATTTCTGACCAGGTTGTTTTTAGAGTGTAAAGGTAACTTCGAAATGAAAAACACTGACAGCTTTAAGGGTAAAGATATTTTGTACTACCCCTCAATATTTTTCCGAGTACAGAAGGCCATGGAAGAAAGAATTAAGTCACAGCCCGTCCCTGCCCGACCCTACCACGTATCTAGCCCCTGCCCACAAAATAAAAAAGAAAATTATTTTATATTATGTGTTCAATTTAGGTGGATAGAAGGTGCATGCATGACAAAACAATAAATAAAGACATTTGCTAGGCGATATTGGTCCGACATAGACCATTATGCTCGACATTGCAGGTCGGACATAATGGTTTGTCCGACACAAAACGAGTCGGACATCGAACAAAAAGTGTCCAAATCGCTTGTCAGAAATGATGGTCTGCAACAGACGTTCATAATGCCAGGATGAGTTCATGTGAGTTCTGCAAATTTATGTTCTGCTATGGAGTCAAACGTATGACTCCATAGCCGACGTGTGCTGCAGAAAAAAAATCGCCAGCGGTTCGTTAGGGATAGCGGGTTCGTGGATTCGCTCGTCCCCAGCGCCTTGCCTTAAAACCAAAGGCGCTGGGATGGGCAAACGTATCGTTAACGTTATGCTCAGTCCCATGCTCAGTCCCATCATGCATCACACTCACACTGCAAGCACTGCACGAATGACGTACTTTCTGAACAAGAACCTGTGCAAGCTGATTAGCCCATCCCAGCGGTCCTGGATAGGCCGCTGGGGCCGAGCGAAGTTCGTGGAGTGATAGCGCCCTCTATGGCGGAAAAATACAGAACAGGGACGTCTTGCACCAAGACTAGGATGAACAGTGCGTTTACACTTATTTGATAATTATTGTAAAGTGGAGGAATGCAAGTAGGCCTATGAATGTTAAACAGGTTATTTACATGAACCATTGTTTTAAATTTGAACAGACTTCTCTAATGTGGATGAACTGGATTCCTTACAGCAAGCTGTTGAATGGGCGAAAACGTGAGTGATTCGTTCCAATAATAATAATAGAGGGAATGTTACAGACCACGTAACCTTTGTTTACAACATGAGTGACCTTGTACATTCTAGTGCCTTTCTGGTAGGCGAGCTACACACTGGTATTATGGAAACATTTTGTATAATAAATGTCCACATCAATTCAAAAGTTATATGTAGCAGCTGAACAAGTTTTTGAGATGTGTCCCAGTTCTTCATATCAAAAGTTGATGAAAATCAGACGATGCTATCTCCATAGAATATGCGATTTAATTCTGTCTTCCATTGAGATGTGTACAAATCATGCCTGCATGAATCTCCAGGCTCTGTGGCTCTTTTATAAACATGTGATGTCACAGGTTACATGGTCTGTACAGCGGTAATTTCCACCCAATGTTTGCCTTCAACAACGTCATTGAATAGCATACTATCATTGCGCTTTCCGATTGAGTGCACTCGTGGGAGGTGAACTACGGCCCAGTGTTCAAGTTCCGGGCACTAGTTCAACGAGCTGCGACACAGATCAATGATGCTAAGCAAATTTAACACAATTATAATCAGTTATAGCAGGGGACCAGTCAATCGCTGTTTACATAGTATAGTCTTTAGACTGGTAATCTTTGCTTAACAAAATTGTGTGCCTTTTTGAAAGTTGGCTCCGATGTCTTTACCTCACTGCATCTTCGACCTTACCAGGTGACGAGAGGCTTGGCTCGACAATTAAACTTATTACAAAATTTTACGATTTGAGGCTTCGTATGCTGGAAATAATTATAGTGTGTGAACGTTTCGATTACTGATGTGCTCAGTTCAACCGAAATGTTGAGAATAAAACAACTGGCTCTTTTCAGAGCCAACAGATTTTCAAAAAGAGATTACTGCACGGACCCGCCGTTTGCAGTCGTGTTTCGTTAAGGAGAAAATGTGACGTATGCGTCGATTGCTTTTGTTATGTTTATAAATGTATACGTTAACGGTATTAGAAAGCCAGTCCTCAGCTAAGCTAAACTAGTTTAAAGGTGGCAAACAAACATTGCCTTTACCCCCCGCTTGCCCCCCTCCCTCCCTCCCTCAAGAAAAGGTTATTATAGTTCTAAGGCATGCGCTAAACGTCGCACTTTTGCCGTGTCGAACTCAAATGCACGGCAAAAGCGCGACGTTTGTCACCACGTCGTGCAACTATGCTACACGGCAGTGTCGAATTTAAATCAAAAGTTTGCGCTAAACATCGCTTTTTTATCGAATTGAATTCATAGTTTTCTAATTATTTTAGTTCGACACGGCTAAAGTGCGACGTTTAGCGCAGGCCTTATAAGTCTAATAGTTGTTGGTTTTGATTGTGTGAAGGTGTGAGATTGAAATGGAAAGACAACGAGACCAACCAATGGAGAAAGCAAAAAGACACGTCCCGTCCATACCATTTGCTTCCCAAATGCCACAGCAAGATGATCAAGGTAATTAAAACAATTTAACTATTTTTATTCATTTTTTTTTGAAAAAAAACAACGGGTCGCATATACCCTGGTTGTGGACAAATCTGGTCTTGATCGGAAGTCTCCCCAAACTCATGTTCCCTCATTATGATTATTTTGCACTTAGATAAAGAGATAAAGGGTTGGAGTGGGTTGTCTCTATTATGCTATTTTCTCAGACCCATAATTCCTCTTGAATAATGGTGAAGTTCGTTATCAGCGCGTTTCCAGTTTAAACTTGAAAATCTTTGTTTTCGATAATTTCCCATAATTTGTTATGCGAACAGTGCTTTTTCTAGAACAGTATTCAATTTATTTATTCATTTATTTAATTTTCAAGTTTTTTTTTAAATTTTATTTGATTATTATTGTTTTTTTTGGGGGGGGGAGCAGACCCTCTGATGTTTCTGTATGAATACGAAAAATAGAATTACGTGGTTTAAAGCTAACTAAATTCATTCCCTTTACAACAGTTGATATTTTTAATGTTTAATGTGAACAGAGTGGTTGGAAGATGTTGAGGTCCTCCCAAGTAGCCGGCAAGATGAATATAACTATCTCTTGGAAGCCATAGAAGTCTCACCATCTACTGGTTTTGATTCCATGGAAGCTGACGTATTTGGCCTGAAAGACTCATTCGGAGGTATACATAAACCGGAACCGGAACCGTTACCGAACTTGGAACCGTTACCGAACTTGGAACGGTTCATGTTCTCGGTGACGTCAATGAAAGACATGAAATACGAATCAACTGTCGTAATCCCATCAGATTGGGTTGAAAATTCAGCATCAAAACGTAAGCTTAGGCTTCCTATTAGGCGAGCAGTATTTCGAGAAGAAAAACCGAAACTTGCCTCGGTGACGCCAAAGAAAGACGTGCCTTTCAAACCAACGCATGGCACACTACCGTCTGTGTCCTCAAAGAAGAGCCTGGAAGAGGGAAGTATCGTTATGCCCCTACCCTCCAGTTCGTTATACTTACCGGCTGGCAGGGATTCCGGTTTGTTAGGGGCTGACGATATTTTGGACAAGACGACACCAAAGCTGACAGGAGAACCTAAAACGAGATCTGGGATATTCATACCAGCATGGCTAAAGAACCTTAAACCTTTTAAGAAAAAGAAAGTATCAAAACAATCTCTATCCGGTTCTCTATCCGAAGCACAACCAAGACTTACGGTGTCGACCAACATAGAACGGCTTCTTAGAGTGCAAGGACAGGTAGGTTACTGCACAGTTCTGCTTGCACATTTCTAATGAAAAAGCGTGACAACACAGCTATATAATCATTGAGTAGTTAATCTTGTAAACGATCTGCTTTATGTCTCTGCTTGTATAGAGTAATAACCCTGTCACCCCGTGACGATTTGTTGGTATAAGTTATCTAATAGTTTATCGAAACGTTCTATATAAGTTACTATTACGTAATGTAAACGTCCAACTCGTTATGAATACGCTATGTATACGCCCAAAATTGAAGAGAAAAAAACATTTAGAGAAATTTTGATATGTCGGCTTACGCTGGCTAAATCGTCAAGATGTGACCATTAGTACACAATAAATGGACTGTAAGCGCATAATTCAGCAGTAAGCAGAGCCACGAAATCGGGGCCTGATTTAGACGAGACCATCGCATTGCTGTACTATGTTTTTTTATGCATCAGTTATAATGATCAGAACTCAATCAGGTCACCCAATTATTCCGCCAGCCTCTTCGAAACTGACTGCGTGGTCCTTTGTTTGTTTCCCCCTGATTGTCACAGGACGGTTCTTGGATGTTCTTCGACGCGATACTCAAAGTTAATCGTAGTGAGACAAAAAGGCTCATCAAAGAAAAACTGGAATCAGGTGAGAGTTTTAAAAGATGGTTCTAAATCAATGCGTTCCTCTTAAAAGCAGGATATACTTTGGGTAATTGTCAAAGACTAGTATCCTCACTCTGTGTATCCCAACATAAGCATAAAACAACAAACCCGTAATTATACAGATCAAAGTGTGGTTTTAGAAGCCAAAACGCCATCGGCCCATCACATGGTGCCCATTTTGATTAGCAGAAAATTGCTGAATAAAATAATGAACATGAATGCACGTGTAGCCATACAGCCTGATTTCGGCAAACCTGCATATAGGACGGGGTTTCATAAGAACAGGGGATCTATGCACAATAGATAATGCTTTCACAAATCTATGCACTAAATTTCTTTTTTTATTGTGATGAATGTATTGTTTTAGAGTTGGTATCGCATGGAGTTGCTTTGGACGTTGAGGGCGTCCTTTTTCGGATTTTCATGCTAATGTCGACAATCATGGCGTGCCTTCATATCGAGACCCGTTTGGTGGACCGTCAAGATCGCAGGGAGATCGAGGAAGAGGTCTCCCACTCGGTGATGAAGGCGAAGGAGTTTATCCAAGTGTCCCAAACTGAGATAAGGGAGATACTAGGATTTCACTTGGACTGGGAGGAAATGGGGAGGAAGTTGTTACTCTCTGGGTAGATCAGAAAAAAATATTTACTGGGGCAGGAAACGCGGATGAAATTTCGTGCGTTTTAAACTCAGTCGCCACCCCACGCGGATGCATTGGGATAGCTCAATACAGAATAATTCTCCGGAATATTCAATGTTGGTAACAATTCATTATGAATAGTGCTTGAAATAGTGTTATAATAATAACTAGACATCAAGTGTTCGTAAAAACGAACACAGAGGGGTTTCGGTTGCTGGATTAAAAAGATACGATGTCACGATTTTATACTGAAAATTACATGTGATATTCAAATTATATGTGTAGTTTGGTCAAAAACCTTTAAAAGAACTCTGTATAAATATTTTGTATTTGAACATCCTGTTTAAACCGGAAGAAAATGTCAATTAGGGTCATGAACTTCAACGGATTCAGAACTCTGCTGCAAGACTTGTTACTCGTACCCGTACACATGAACCCATTTCCCCAGTTTTGTTTAATTTACAATTGGTTAATACCAGTTAAACAGAGAATAATTTTCAAACTCCTAGTAACGACATTCAAATGCAAACATGGTATAGCTCCTCAATACTTCAAAGAATATTGATCCACGAGTATTGTCCTACTAGAAATCTTTGTTCTGGCTCGCAAAATCTCCTCACTCCTTTTCCAGCCACCACCAAAGCATATGGGCAAAAGGGCCTTTCAGGTTGCATCTCCTGAACTTTGGAATTCACTCTCCAATAATATAAAGGAAAGCTCCTCTCTAGAACTGTTTAAGTCTTTTGTGAAGACATATCTTTTTGTAAAATATTTTATATTTTTCATTGTATGCATTTTGTGGTTCTTTCTGTATTTTCTGTAATTTTTGTATTCTACAGTCCTGCTGGTTTTTCTCTCTTGACTTTCCAAAAGCGCTTTGAGACTTCACTGTAATTTTGCGTTATATAAAAACTGTTTATTATTATTTTTATAAATATAAGAAACACGTAATTACTTCCAAAATTACACACAAATTATTAGTTTATCCTGCGTAGTTAAGAAATATCAAATGTCGGATATCATAATCTAATGTAATTCAAAACCCGTCGCTAGAGGGTGCTCTTTCATACGATGATGTCATCATGTGAATCTACTCACAGAAAACCACATCGAAATTCCAACCCACGCTTTAGACCTCTCACAAATTATTTTTCATTTGAACTTCCTGTTCAAATGAAGGAAGGAAAGGTAAAATTGGGTTCATATTTTGAATAAATTGTCAAATGTGTCATAAGGTACAAGACGGCACAAAGATTATGACTTGATGACATTTTGATTCGAGAAATGTGATTATTTTTATTTGAACTTCCTGTTTGAACAGGTAGGAAAGGTCAAGGTGGGGTCATATTTTATTTGTTATGTATATTTCTGGTAATGAAACCATTGATGCCTTATAGGTGAGCTTAATCAGTGTAACTCGCAAACCTGAGGAAACTTGTAAATAATGGTGCTTGCTATTTGAACCAGAAACACCGGTGTGACCCCCTACTCTTCGACGATTTTAACATGCACTATATCAATCCTAGTACACGGCACTTATACTATTAATGTCCCATCCGAGAGGCAAAGCAATAATGGTAAAGTATCTTGCTCATGTAGGATGCTAAAGTAGGATGCAAGTACCGCGACCGGGACTCGACACAACATGTCATGATAAGGGTATAACTTGCAAATCTCACCATGCAATCTAAACCCAGAGCTATGTTATCGCCAAGCACGTGGCTAACATTGTTAATTGTCAAAGATCAGTCTCCACACTTGATGTGATACATACACATTGATTGAAACATGGCCTCCATGATTCATGAATTAACAAGCCTTGGGAAATTTAGGCTCAAACGATCACTGGAGTCATGAGAAAATACTGAACAAAACCTTAGATGTTTTTACTTGTTTCAAACGTTTAATTGTGTTTGGTCTCGTGAGATCAGAAGCCAATATTTTGCTTCAAGCAAAACTAAGTTACCACCATGACCATCTTTATATTAATAAGTATGTAAAATAAGGAACAAATCTTACCAATGTTGTGCACACCCTTCAACGTATTAGCTGAAATAAAATAGTTATTATAGATTTGCAACTCTCGATCTATAAGAGAAAATAGTTGTCTATAATTAATAAGGTGTTGAAGCTTCTTCCAACCAATCACCTTGTGTTGTGGTTCTATGAATCTATACATACGGATCGAACGAGAGTAAAATGAAACATACTCCCGAACCTTTTACTAATGGGGAATAACAAGAACACGATTTTGAATGTCTGAAATTTTCGTCTAACCTTGTAAGTTTTTTGATTTTGTTTTACATTCAGTTTTCTGTTGTGATTCATGGCTTTTCTTATTGCTCTGTATTTTACTATTTTGCTATTTTACTTTTTACTATTTGTATACCCAGGGTCCTTAGGAATAGCAGTTGTTAAACTGATAAGGCTACCATGTCTAAATAAATCAATAAATAAAAAAATACATTACCGAACTTTAGTTGAGACTTACCATCTCAGCTTACCGTAGATTATTAATATATCTCACTCAACGGGACGACTTTACTGCCAAAGAGAAGATAGGGCCTAAGTCATTTTTTTTTTACTTCCAAAAAGTGGTCTTGACTCTATTGATTACGCAAGTCCTCTTTGTTTCATTCATTTGTTTTTGCGAGATAAATTCGTTGGTCGCATAAATGGCACTCGTGGAGATCGTGTGTACATTAGACTTGATTTCAAGTCTGAGATTGCGGTGTTTATCTGCATCAGCTACGTAAATCGCCACCACATATAGATTGGCACATACACACGCTCTGTTCTATTCGAAGGTTAATGTCGGATGGTACACAAGAGGACGCTATTTTAGGCAATACTAGGCTGTAAACGAATTGGCAGACGAAGACGCGGCAATCCAGCTGTAGCCTTAGCCGTAGCCGCCAATTCGGACACGGCCTTATATTGGCTGTTTTCTAAGCAAAAAAAACAAGTCTATGTGTACATGTTCTTGGAATCATTCATTTTTGTCATGCTGATTAATTCGGTTATATCTAAATGTGACGATTACATTACATACTTTTGTTTAGTAGAATCACATTATTGACTTGAACATTCCAACAGATTATAATTTAATTGTACGAAACCTTAGCAGTTATTTTTTAATAGACTGTAATTTGCAATGTAGCAGTTATCAGAGAAAGATTTGCTGGCTTTGTGTTTTGTTTTTGCAGAAATATTTGTATGCGGCTCTGAAGCCAAGTTGGAATATTCTGCATGGAAAGTCAGAAATACAGATTTAATAATAACATCGTAAAATTGTTTGATTGTGTATAAGATTGATCTTAGGATGCTTATCAAATCTTAAAGCAAAGTGTGATTTCACCTTACAACACTGGGTGTCTTGGCCCAGCAATCTAGGGCGGTGGACTCAAGTTCTGTAATAAACAGAATGTGGGTTCGAAACCTGGCATGGGCCCAATTTTACAGAGATGCTTAAGCAGCAATTAACATTTTTTTGCTTAGCAAAAATAAGCAGGATACCAGTCACAGATTGTACTTGTGACATGGTATTTTGGCTGGTAATCTTATTCTGGTAAGCATAATTTTGTTGTGCTTAGCTTTTGTATGTGCCTAAGCAGCTCCGTGAAATTGGGCCCACGTCAGTAGCGATACTCGTGTCCTTGAGCAAGGCACTTTATCATAATTGCTTCTCCCCGCCCAGGAGTACAAATGGGTACCGTCGAGAGCTTGGGAGTAGTAAACTGCGATGGACTGGCGTCACGTCAAGGGGGGAACATAAACATTTTCAGTCGTTTAATGCCAATAAAACCGGGTATAAACACCGGCCTGATGAGCCATATATTGACTCGGGACAGTTTGTACTATGTGTACTACCTTACAAATGACTATTATATGGAGTTTGTGGCAACTTATCTTCAAATGAATCTTAGTGTTTTGTGAAATCGAGCCCCTGGAACAAATCCTCCACAAAAAAAGTTTTGTTTGAAATACTGTCAAATAACAGACAGTACTACTATATTTTGAAGACCCCAGCATAACATGCTTAATTCGATCGCAGAAATCGAAATACTAAGCAAACAGGTATATGAAGCTGCACTTGTACCCCCGACAAATCACAGTCCGTTTTGTGTTGTTTGCACAAGCACGACGACCTACTTTGCTCCTAAATTCGGTACCGGTCAGTTGTGTTATGTATTAATTTAAAACTTTAGGATTTAAAAACTTGGGGATGAAATGAAAATAAAACAGCGGCAATGCTACGGGGGGGGGGGGGGCAATTTGTCAGTGCCACTAGAAAAAAAATCCATACAGATGTATGTAGTATCCTTAAAAATGGGCCTCTGCTTCCTCCCCCCCCCCCCCCTCCACTCACACACTGAAGAGCAATACCCCAATGTGACCCCTCCCCCAGTGAAAGTATCCTAGCTGCACAGATGAAAGGAAATTACTTAACAACAAAAACGGAATAATATTCATTTAAGTTCGTTCCGTGTGAACTTCAAGCTCTGCTGTATGACCTTCAACAACAACAAAATCAATATAAAAAAAACACCTTCATGAACTGTTCCTTAAATCTGGTCTTTTTCATTGTATAACTGCAATGTTTACACAAAGTTAACTTTGTTCCTCAAATTTGACCAGTTTTGTTAATCATTGACACTTTGTACCCGAAAACGCAAAATTATACAATAGTATCAACGAGACTTCATTTGCTTTACCCTCTTGGGTACAAGTCAATGTTTGCGGTGATAAGTACTTCACTAAATGCCCGATGACCAATCAAATGGCGTGATACCTACTCCCTCTCTCTATTCAAACAAGGTCTAGGGTTAAGATAAATACATTAGTGACTCTATATGGGTTTTTTTTTATTGGAAAAAAATGAGATTTGATATTAATAACACAATCTTCTGATTGGTGCCTAAGTAATGATTAACAATTTGGCGATGGTAATTCCGAGATGAGTTGGATTTGATGCCATTCCGGGCACAGGCTGTGAAACGAGTAATGCGTTCACGCCCCCTCGTCACCGGTAAAACAATTTTGTTCAGAATTCGGTCTTTTCTTGGGGTTTTTTCCCCCATCACTGAATAAGCTGGTCAAGAGACTAACATCCACTCAATATGCGAAGTCTACAGATTCTTGCATTGTGTTCGCTCCTTGCATCAGGTAAGATTTAATTTCCTTTCAAATGAAAACAAAAAAAGAAAGACAAAATGAACCTCAACTATACTCAGTTAAACGGAAACGCCCACAGCGGATAAACGAAATCTCAAAATTCTAAGACACGTTTAAAATTCTTTTAACTTATTTTAATTTAAAAAGCAGGAACATAAAAACATTAAATGAGTAGAGTCATCACGACGTCACTGAACGCCACGAATGTATGTAGCTTTATATAACTATTACATACGACTGTAGGCGCTTACGGTGTTTCATTGATGTAAGATACGACATTATTGGGGATTTTTAGAAAATATTATTTGGGTTTTTATCCCATATACTAATGTGTGTTAAGCACTGTGTACATGCCTCTTAACGATGACTAAGAGAAGTCTAGTCGAAATGTTGAGACCACTTAATAACTCAGCGACAGTGAAGTTAATAACGAGAAGTCCCCTCGATCCACGAGGGGAAAGTAGTAGCCCAGGCCGATTTCTTACCTGCCCAGGTAGTAAGCCTACCTAATAAGAAGGACTGTTCTTTTCAGAACTAAGTAGTCTGCTGTATTCCGAAATAACTCAGGGGTAGTAGAATAACACAGCAAAGCAAGTTCTCAAGAACAATCTACATACTCAGCAATTAGATATAATATGTTTGTACCGTAAACCGAATATACATTGATACATCACCATGCAATGCCTCAAACCCATACGGTACATTGTATATTCAGGCTTGCTTTTTAGTTTTTAGCAGGCTACTCAGATGAAAGGGTAAAAACCAAACAATATCCTTGAGTCTTCAATGCAATTATTAGGTCTACATAAATTAAATTGTTGCTGTATCCGCCGTTAATAGCACAACTTGCCTCAGACCACCGGACACGCTCTCGATGTTTTCAAATGTTGTAAAAATAACAATACACTAAATGTTTACACTAGCAAACTTTCGCAAATGCTTTTTGTGTGTAGCTAACTGACCCAATAATTTAACAATTTAATAAACAACGTAGCTAAAAGCACATGTACAACATTTGTAACTTTTAAAGACTAGTATCTGCACTTGTGACCCAACATTATACATGAAATAACAAACCTTTGAAATGTAAAGCTCAATCGGTCCTCGAGGTCATGAAAAAATAGTGTGAAACCCCATTATATGTTTTCACTGTTTTCAAACATCGGGTTTTGGACACGCGCAATAAAGACAAATTGTTTTACTCATTTCCTAAAAACTATAGCATTTCAAGCAAAACTATTTCAGTGGAAGTTTTCCACCATTACCATCTTTATACCATGTAAAGCATGTGCAAATCTGTGAACATTTATATTTTCAATCTTACCAATGTTGTGCACACCCTTTAGGCGACATTTATTATCTGTCTGTTTAAAGGAACATTACAGAATTGGTTTTTGCTAACAAAACAGTTGCTGGCAGTGTACACACTTTATGTAATCCACCATATACATAAACTGACAAACCTGTAGAAGTTTGAGATCGATCGGCCATCTGGGTCACGAGAAAATAGTGAAAAACCGATTACACATTTGCATGAAAATCATTAAGATTCAACAAATGAATAAAACGCTCATTGAGCGATAAACTCCAATCGGAAAATTAGTTTGTTCATTTCTCATCAAATATGGCATTTCAGACAGAAATATTTCAAGGGATGTTTTCTACTATCATCATCATTAGACCGTGTAAGTTTTATGTAAATTTGTGATCAAAAAGTATATTTTACAAGTTTTTTTCTTACCTATTCTGTAATGTTCTTTTAAGATAATTTATGTACGCCCCCCCCCCCAGCCAAAAAAACAACAACACATAAATATTACATACGGCAAAAGCTCCAGTCCGTCAACCGACGAAAAATCTTGTGATCGTGGCATGCAGCCGAATTTTCAAAAAAAAAAAAAAAAAAACACCAGAAAAATTGTTAAATATCTAAAAGATTTAAGGGGGCATTTTTTAAACTTTCAGGAACAAAAGATCCATCCTTAAAACATTTCATTCAGTGAAAAAAACTTAGAGGATGAACGATACACCTTTTCATATTTAATTATATCGAATTATTTGAACCCATTTTAGGGAAGTCATTTAGTAATGCATATGGTAGAACATCGTTTCCTTTCGTGTGGGACAGTAACAAGCATTTATATTTTGGTTGACCAAAAAAATCAATTTACCTTACTTGATTATTAGTTAATTACTTATTAATTAACTCTCAAAAGGGACTTATTTATTTATTAGTCCTAAGTGAAAGGCACTATAACGCGTGTACATGTAGATATGTAAATCTAGACCTTTTTGTTACCAATAATATTGTCACATTTCCCATGTGAATGGCAATGGGGTGATAAAACAAAAAGACGTAATAATATACAGTTATGAAACTACAGTTGTTTAAAATATATTGCTTGTTTGCATTGCATGAATCAATGACTGTGTTATAGTTTACCAAGCTGGGCGAACAGTGCGATTCACAACAATAATAATTGTCTGTTCGGCTTACACAGTCAATGGGTTTCGAAACTACAGCTTTAGGCTTCGACTATGGCTTGGGCTTCGTCCGGCTGCATGAAGTCCCTGACCGAAAGTACGAAATAACTGACGGACCCCGAGCCGGATCCTAAGCCACATAGCCTCGTTTTCAAACTGAAGGGCGAACCGCTCGTGATTTGTTTCTTCTTCATACCACACGCTGGCTATTGTATACTCACATAAGCTATGGGCGCCTCCCCGGATCCCTTCACTGCAGACCCCATAGTAACTGAGAGGTACCCTCAAAAAAATTGCGAACCGCTCTGTACTTGGAACTGAGTACGCCCTCTACGTGATGATAACTCATCATGGTATTAGTCTCGTTTGGGGGAGTGAGGCAAGGTATGTTTGACCCGGATATGCCAAACTTGGATTCGGACACGAAATCCGGGTCAAAATCTTATATACTGAGGAATATTAGGCCTATGGGTCAAACAAATAATAGTTGACAGGTCGAGTCAGTTTGACTCTTATGCTGGCTTTTACTGACCCTCCAAAGGTTCTTTCGCGTGGATCTTGGATCCTGATCTTTTTAAAACAGAGAATAGAAAGCAAAAAACAAACAGACAACAAACAAACAAACAACAAACAAACAAACGCGAAATTTCCGGATAGCGATTTTATTTATCACAGAAATTGTATCATACTTTTGGATATAAAAATAATACATTGTATTTTATTTTGGTTTTGCCATTGCACCGGTGTCTACCATGTCCCTCGGAAAGAAATTCAAAGGCTATACTTGGGTTGGATTTGAACCCACGACCCCCACATTCCAGAAAGAAAATTGAGTACAAGTTAGAAGTAAATCACAGAAATGGATTTCAGGCACAATACGTTAGTGAATAGTTTTTGGTTACATGGCGATGAGTTAGACTCCAGTCAGCTTTCGAACAAGACCAAATATAAGTTATTTTTTATATGTGTGCTCAAGGGTGTCCACTCCACAACATTGGTAAGAGTGGAAACATAAAAGTTCATCGATTTGCACACAACTTACATGATGGAAAACTTCCCTTGAATCATTTACTATAGTTTTTTTTAATTATAAATGAGTAAAATAGTTATGGTTTTAATCTAATTGCGAGACAAACCCGATGTCTGAAAACAGTGAAAGCATAGCGTTTTTCAAGACTCCAATGTCTGATTGAGTTAAAAAGTTCACGTATGTTAATTCATCGTGAGTGGATACTGGCTTTGGCAATAGCTAATGCTGTGCACATGCTTTGATAAGGCAAAGCGCACCGTACAGAGGATTAGTAATTGGTTAATAAAGGATGACTCCTTGTCACTTACAACTTTCTCGATCTGTACTTCTGTTAAAACACAAAACCAGAAAAGCTCACAGATTTACATTAAAGGAACATTACAGAATTGGTTTTTGCTAACAAAACAGTTGCTGGCAGTGTAAGCACTTTATGTAATCCACCATATACATAAACTGACAAACCTGTAGAAGTTTGAGATCGATCGGCCATCTGGGTCACGAGAAAATAGTGAAAAAAAACCGATTACACATTTGCATGAAATCATAATAGGTTCAACAAACGAATAAAACGCTCACTGAGCGATAAACTCCAATTGGAAAATTAGTTTATTCATTTCTCATCAAATATGGCATTTCAGACAGAAATATTTCAAGGGATGTTTTCTACTATCATCATCATTAGACCGTGTAAGTTTTATGTAAATCTGAGATCAAAAGTATATTTTACAACTACCAATTATGTAATGTTCCTTTAAACTTACTTGGTTTGAAGATAATGATGGTAAAAAGCTTCTCTTGAAATATAACTGGCTGAGGTGCTGTAGTTTTTGAGAGATGAGTAAAACAATTTCACGAAGGCACCTTTCGTTTCAGGAAGACGAAAAGTCTTTTTTGAAGACAATTCATTGAATGCTGCCCTCACACATCCGATAATCATTTTACATTTTCAGGTGGAAAGATTCGCAAATGGTTCATGTCTTGTTTCCCAGTAAAACAGGAAAATATATATTTTTGACTTTTTTGTATTGGTCGTCTATAGTATTGTAGCGTTACATTCTCTGCAGTGTGTTTGTGGGCAAAGCATTACCTACGAAGTGTGTACTCTGAGTACAAAAGAGGTCCACACAAGGAATTTTGAAACAGTGTGTGGACTAACACACGTCCACACAGTGTTTTCACCAGTGCTGAGGGATATGTTTTTTCTTAAAAGGGATTTTCCAAAGAGGGTCTCTGTGTGTAAGTATAATATTTAAAACACTCAATGGACAAAAGATTACAGTTGTACTTGTATCAGCTCTTCCATTCCGCATGTGCCTTTTATCTTCAATTCTATGAGAACATACTGCCGTAGTTACATTCTAATTGCATTTTTTTCGCGATTTGGCGGAATAAGTACAGACTGAACGAATGTGCAAGTCATGTCCCCCGGTGTGCGTGTGTCCCCCATACAGTAAATTAACGTAGGCTGAAGGAAGTTGAGTCAAAAGAGTCACAATTCGCCGTGTATGGGACAGAATCTCATGCCACAGTTTTATTATTTTTTTAATCATGAAAACTTTGATTTTTTAAATAACCTTATATTTGCTAAATCATGTAACATTCCTTTAATCGTTAATTGGATAACTGCAAGCAGAGTTCGTGCCAGGCAGAACCTTCACTTATCTCTATTTGATAAGATTTGGATAAAACACTTTAGTAGTTGCGATTAGATTTGTACCAGGCTGTGTGGATTGCTTATGTTTACAATGAGGTCTACAACGGGTCAATGGTCACGAGTACTGTCTCAACCATTAGACAGAAGCTAATTGGGGGCGTTGTTGGTGGAAATAATTTCAAATCATCCTTGCCTCGCTCTTGCACCTTCTCGAAAAAAAGGGAAAATTAAATAAATTTCGTGTGGCTGTGGCTAGTATGTGTCAGCACTGTGGCCCTTGTTCGATTCCCGCCTAGGGTCATAGTGAGTAGAGTTGTGTGCTGGTTCTCTCCTGTGGTGCACGTGATTCTCCAGGCCTTCCGGTTTTCCTCCCTCGAAAAAAAAAATGGGCAATCACCTTTGATCTCTGGCGTGCACCGTGGTCATGGGTCTGCATGAAGGCGCATGATTGCGGCTTGACCACGTTGTAGGCCTCAAGGATGGCCTCCAACATTACTATTATCAAATTTTACGCTGAAGTTGGGCAGCTCTTCAGCCGGACCCCACCCATGTATTTCTAGCTAACTGTCTGTAAAGAGTTCTCGATACTTGAGAGATAAGCCGGAAGGGATTTTATTAGGGCCTAGTAAATTCAAGTACAAATAATTTTTTATATTACCATGCCCGGTATGGGAAAGAGGGTATAATTATATCCCCTCAAAGTTCTCACACTATTTTCCTCTTGTACAGAAGTGTACCTCCCCTAAAATCATCTACAGAAATCCTTAGATTCCAAGCATACAATAAAGCACAATGGGGGGGGGGGGCTACACCATGCTCCATTAGGGCACCAAATGTTCTTATACTGTTCTCGACTGTTTTCTTTCTCCTTTTTCATGACTTCTGCGGTATGAACTACAAAACTTGAGCACATTAAGAACTGAACATGTCCAAGTGTGAATATTTGATAAGCTTTATATAAAATGTACATCCTAGTCATGCAAAAATGTACTGCGATATGTTTGTGTTTTTGTTCGCAATAAATTGTTGCCAATCTTTTACCAAATTGGACCTATTTTCAGGGCAATTGCAAACTGATTTTTCGATGAAAAAAAAGAAGCACGTGATCCACAAATTATTGCAAATCATTTCTATTAATATTGTGTTATCGAAGAGATTATCTTGTATTCAAATAAATGCCGTACTCCTGTTCTGTAACCCCAACCGCCTACTGCACGGGCAGTAGAGAAATCGCTCAGCTTATCAAGTCAGATCTTTGATCAGTGGTGCAATCTTCGGACCCGTTCAAGTGGGTCCATATACAGGGTGACAACGTTTTACCCCAACTGTTAATTTAAAGACATTACAGAATGGTAGAAAACTTAAGGAACATTACAGAATTGGTAAGAAAAAAAACTTGTAAAATATGATTTTTGTTCAAAGATTTACATAAAACTTACGCGGTCTAACGATGATGATAGTAGAAAACATCCCTTGAAATATTTCTGTCTGAAATGCCATATTTGATGAGAAATGAATAAACTAATTTTCCGATTGATGGAGTTTATCGCTCAGTGAGCGTTTTATTCATTTGTTGAATCTATATGATTTCATGCAAATGTGTAATCGGTTTTTCACTATTTTCTCGTGACCCAGATGGCCGATCGATCTCAAACTTCTACAGGTTTGTCAGTTTATGTATATGGTGGATTCATAAAGTGCTTACGCTGCCATCAACTGTTTTGTTAGCAAAAACCATTTTTATGTAATGTTCCTTTAAGAGTTTTCAACAAAGTGCACGATGGTTCCGTATGGTTTTTTTTCTTCTTCTTCTACACATTCATGCGTAATGGCTCCGTGACACAAAACACCCCCGGGTAATGTCATCCATCCCCCGCCCCTCACCCCAGTAAACAAGGAACATTGAGACACATTTTCATGGGAAACTTCACAGGTCCTCACACGTACATTGCTTCAGCGTATAAAGGAAACGAAATCCCATATTGACCAACGAGCGAAACGGCCTATTTCTAAAGATACTGAAGTTGTAACGGCTACTTGTTGTACAGAGGCTACCATTCTTGAGGGAAAAAATTACGACGGTCAAATGGTAGTTTTCATGAATTCATATCTATGGAAATTATTTTACCGCGGGTTACCGCGGGTGTTTTTCCATTTATAGACAAAAACCCTCAAACTTTAAATTTAACAAGAATGTTGTGTGTGAAAAGATGATGGTCGTTGTTAGCCATAATGTGGCTAGCCAAGTGTCCAGAACCTGCAGGAACTGTCCTACAAAAGCCATACGCACACCACACGCACACAGATTCCTATTTTTGCATCCCTGTGGATGTTTTTGTTCTTTCGATCCTTTGTCCCATAGACTTTGTACACAAAATTGCTTGTGGAGCAACCCAGTCTTTAGAATTTCCCTATGGAGACCCTTTGTTGTCCCTTTTCTGTTTTGTTCTCGGTCTCCATAAGGTAGCGAAAATTAAATCACCACACGCACACCACACGCACACCACACGCACACCACACGCACACCACACCACACCACACGCACACCACACGCACACCACACGCACACCACACGCACACCACACGCACACCACACGCACACCACACGCACACCACACGCACACCACACGCACACCACACGCACACCACACGCACACCACACGCACACCACACGCACACCACACGCACACCACACGCACACCACACGCACACCACACACACCGCACCACACCACACGCACACCACACCCACCCCACGCACACAACACACACACGCACACTACATGCAAAGTCTAATATTATTGTCTAATGGAAAAGCACCTGCAATCTTTCAAGCAAAGTCGTTGAGAAGCGCGTGTTACCGAGTTACTTCAACTCATAAAGAAAATCAAACAGAGCAGCAAAACTCAAGACTGCTGTCCACGAACTATCCAATCACAAATTAAATGGATATACAATTATGTCGATGTTCACATTATGTGTTTTATCGTAAAATGTTGACACTTGAGTACGCCCGACTTCAATGGTCTTGAAACTTTTGGCATAGGCCCGAATTCTAATCTTCCAATGTTTAAGAAATTCTTGAAAAGAGAGTTTAACTGTTATCTATCAATGTTCTTTAAATTAGGTGCGTTAAAGACATTGAGCTAGACCTAAAAGCTGCTTCCTAGTCGGCCGATTCGGCTGAGGCTAAGACCGTTGGCTGCAGAGAACGTTTTACCCGACGTCATCTCCACAATAATCTTGGTGCCTCGATTTGGGAGCCAATGTCTCCGTGTGTTATAGAGAAATGTGCAGCAGTATAATAGTCTTGGTGTCAGGACGCTCCAGTTGCGGTTAAGTTTTCGTGACAACATTGTGTTCGTGATGACTACACAAATGGAGCGTCTTGGAACCAAGACTACAGCAGTAGCGTCGTGTGACGTTGGTGCTCGGGTCAAACCGGAGTCCGGCCACAGCCACTGCCGAAGGCCGAAGCCATCAATTCGGAAACAAATTATATGACCGGATTCATGTAAAAATTTCTCAAAGTTGACATCATCCTTTGACATTCACATTTCTTCGGTGATCAGTGGACACCACTATCTTTACACCAAGTAATTTATTCCTCTAAACTAGACATTCCTTTTGCTGGTACTCAGAAATGCCATTTCTTTAATTTCAAAAGAATGATCAACACAGGTTGCCCCATTGGTATCAAACCCTCAAGCTTACGATAGAATGAAAGTCCTTCTCTTTTATAAGTCATGGCAATTAATTATTTAAATAGCAAAAAACTTTGGTATGATTTTCACTTCAGCTGTAGCGCAAAGTGGGAGCTTAAAATGTGGCGGGAAATGGCAACAGTTTAACGACAAATGCTACTACGTGAGCGGAGCCAAGAAATCGTGGGCAAATGCACGGAAAGACTGTCAGAGTAGAGGTGCTGATGGTGGAGACCTTCTCATCATACCAGATAAAGCCACCAACGTAAGTATTGCCACCAGTGGCTATTAAATTATCTGTATATTTTGTTTGTATGAATAATTTATTATCTGAAACTGTCCGAGGGAAAGCTTACATGTTATACACTTAAAGGGGCACACCGGTTTCGTTGAGCTATTTGTGCGACAACATAAAAAAATCATTCCAGAGGTTTTCCCGGAATGGAGAAGAACGGTTCCCAGAAGAAACATTTTCGAGCATTTTTCAAAAAACGAAGGTCACGTGACTTTTTGGAACCGAAATGTGGTTCCGAAAAGTCACGCGATCTTCAGAGTTAGTTTTACTTCCAGCCGTATAAAAGTAAATTACTGAACCAAATTTAATTCCGTTTTTGTTTCATGAGTATTTAGATAAAAACGAAGTATTCAGATTATGGATACAAGTTGTAAATAATGATGAAAAATCGAACGTAAGATCCGCATTCAGAAAGTCCGTGCAACGGAAGCGTGTTTTTTACGGCGCACCAGCAAGTTGGTGTGGATCGAAATAGACTGACTTATGTTTATGTCGGTTTTTTATTTACACGTGAATTTTTGCTTGATGGATATGAAGACTGGATCATCATGCCTCGCCATTGTTATCATTAATACATAAACAGAGCACCAGTCTAATTACAACAATGTCACGTAAACTTGACAGTTGCAACGGCTTGAAAAGCGTATACGCTGACCTTTAACCGCGTTTTTTCCACATTTTTCGTCAAGTACGTGATATTTATGTTATTTCTTTTTTAAACAACCATCTTAAAATTATTGTCTGTGATTCCACATCACTAAGGTAAACAGTAAGCCGGTATGTCCCTTTAAGCCTAAAGGTAAGGGTCGTCGTTTGGGTTTTTAATGTCAACAGTGCTAATTTAACGGCAAAATTACCAAGAAAGATACAATAAAAGTCAGTGACAGTAACAGTTGAAGACAGTGCCATTGAGCAAACGGAAGAGAAAACTTAACCGCGCACGTTTATGTCGTGAGTGTGGCGCATTGGAGAGATGCACATTGTGCTGCCCATGTGTGCAGTGGTGATGCAGCCAATGTTGTGATTGGTCAATATGTTAAGGGGGTGGGCTTAATGGATCGGTCTATTGACATGATTCTTTCTATGTTTGAAATAACTGGTACGTCTATATGTCATGTTTACCATGACTGGTATTTTAACAGACGTTTTTGAAGAAGTTGCTCACTGGAGTTAAAGATGACAGCTGGATCGGTTTACACGATATTTCGAAGGAGAAGACGTTCAAGTGGGTGGACGAAAGGACACTAGATGCTACAGGTTTCAAGTAAGTGGTTGTTTATGTTTTATTGGAAAGCACTGCTTTAGCGCCACCAGCGGCAGAATCACAACTTCAGTTACAAGAGATAAAAGTTAACAAAAAGAAGAAAGGCAAATTAACAAGTTAACAAATTAATTGAGGGCGGGCTGCAGTTTTTCCCAGCTATTTACCATATACAAAAAGAAATCATATCTGACTAACGACTCTGTAAGTGTAAGACTAATTGGATAGAGAGGATAGTCTATTGTATTTTATAGGGTCAGGGTTTACGCATCAATATGGACAAGCAGGAATTCAACAGACTAGAGGGTTTCCTTCAGTAATAGTCAAATTTATGTCAGCTAACCCCAAGTTGTATCCATGTCTTAAATTGGAGAAATTTGGTAGGCCTTTTGGTTTTTGCCAAGAATACCCACTTTAATTATTATTGAGCACTTGCTGTGCTGTAAATCAAACGGGGGGACAAAAACAGCTGCTTGAAATATTTGTATGATTTTTAAAGACCATTGCGGAATAATTGTTTTGTTTGTTCTTACATTGTACAGGAACTGGGCAACTGGTGAACCTAACAACGCTGGTTCAGGCGAGGACTGTGTAACAATTGTTACAGCAAATACAAACCTGGTTTGGAATGACGATGGCTGCTCCGCCAAACGTTCGTTCATTTGTGAACGTGACCTCAGTAAGTATAATAAAAGAAGAATGTACAAGAAAACTCTGCATGTGTCTTGGGTACAATTTCATCAAGCTGTTATTTAAAGTGTTAAGCGAAAACAGAAGAATCTTGCAAAGCAGAAATGGGTTATCAGCGAAAATATAATGCACATTTCTCTTGACTGGTTGCCTGCTAAAGTTACGTAGCAAATAATGTTTAGATTTTCTGCTGATCTGCTTTAAAAAATCAGGTCAAGATTTTAAATAAAATTGGCTTAACCACGAGTAAGCAGATTTTGCTATCCAGGTTGTTTGAGTGTAAGTGGCATAACCATGGTGTAAACCCGTAGTGGTATGTACAGTATGGTCAGGCAGTACATTGACCATGCACAGTTAAGTGCAGGTTTGTCAGTTTATGTATATGGCGGATTACACTGCCAGCTACTGTTTTGTTAGCAAAAACCAATGTTCCTTTATGTGGCAATAACCATGATAAAGTCATGGTCCATTACCATGGTATCCATAGCCCAATATGTTATTATAGACGATTAGGGCCGTGGGCGAATAGTTACGTGAATATTCACAGTTTCTGCCCCAATTATGGCAAATATTTACGCAAATATTTGTGACAAGGCCGAAGTCGTAAATATTTACGTGAATATTTGAGGTTTGGGGCACAGATCGTAAATATTTACGTGAATATTTGAGGTTTGGGGCACAAATCGTGAACATTTACGTAAAGTATGTTCGATGTCCCTTTAAAGCCGCCATATTCATCTGATATCAGTTAATGGGTATGCCCTAGCCAAAGTTTGACTCCTCTGTTGCATAAAGTACGCGACGGACAATGCAGTGCAACGGAGAGTAGCTGGCATCCTACCAGGGCTAGGTCTTCCCCAATGTGATCCAGATCCGTGTATGACTATTGCTAATAAATTTGGATTTAATATCTGTTTGTGTCAGATGCAATTCCAAAATGTGACTCCGCAAACAAATGGAAAAGCTACAACGGCATGTGTTACAGATACTTCAGCTATAGCACAACATGGCAAGGGGCTGAAAACGACTGCAAGCTGACACCAGGTGGTCGTCTAGCGTACGCTCAAAGTGCCGCAGACCAAGCGTTTTTGGACAACTTGCAATACGTCCATGGAAATGAGTACTGGATCGGTCTATCTGATAAGGTATTAACTGCATTGATTTGTTGATTTATTGCTATTAAATATGTACTTATGGGCCCCCGGTAAAAAAGTGTTGAAGCAAATTTTACAAGCATTTTCTAATTCTATGGATGAGTAATGCAATGTGTTGAGTTCAAATACTCTTCGATGATTAAAATGTAGTAATCAAGCTCAGTAGTAATGAAATTTAAACCCTGGAATAATATTTATTTCTTTGTGTTGACAACTTTCAAAAATCTGTTTTCATTATCCTCTGTCAAACAATGAGGCATGAGGAAAACGTTGTATCGTGTTTATCGTTAAAGGCAGGATAAAATCTCTTTTTTAAAAGGTAATTGTCAAGACCAGTTTCCTCACTTGGTGCATCCAAACATAATGCACAAAATAACAAACCTGTGAACATTTTAGGCTCAATTGGTCATCGAAGTTGCAAGAAAATTATGAAAGAAAAAATACCCTTGTTGCATTTCAAATGCCTGAAAAAGGCTTCATGCCAGAAGGCTCTCTCAGATTCAAATATTTTAGTGAGAAATTACCTCTTTCTCAAAAACTACACTACTTCAGAGGGCTTTGTTTGGTTTTAAAAAGTATTGATAATGACGGTAGATATTGTCTGTAGGTAATTCAACATTATAAAATTATTATTTTAACTTACAATTTTTTTGACAGAAAAGTGACACTAAGGGCGTTTATAAATGGAGTGACGATTCGGCGTTTGATGGGAAAAAAGATTTCTCTAAATGGGGTAGCGGTCAGCCTTCAAATAAGTAAGAACTTTTTTGTGCTGTAAATCGAAAATTCATGTAAGATTATCAATGATTTTCGGCCGATTTGACCCCTAAAATTAAATTTAAATTCTGAATAGCTAATTCTAAAGATTCGAGAAAGCTCGTAGCTTTAATTTAAAGTAGTACGTGATAAATCCGCCAATGGTATGTCATAATTAGTAATAACAAAACAAATTAATTGTTGTCAAAATCCCAACATAATCACACGTTCATCAGCCATTATACAAAAAAGTTGTGCAAGTTGCATATATTTGTCTGCACTTGCTGTGGCAAATGCGAAAGTTTTTGTATGTTTTTTGTTTGTTATACACCTGCATATAGAATGTATAGACACATGTATTTTTCAACTTGATTTTTTCCCCAACATGTAAAGTAAACGGGTATTATATTTTTTACCAATTCGTAAGAAAATAACTCCTTACTTTTAATTCACTGTAGATTCTATGGGAAGGAAGGAGACTGCACTGCGGTCAAGAAAACCAGTTCTTGGTACACTAAAAGCTGCAAGACAAAGAACAGTTATGTGTGTGCTATTCCAGAAGGTCAGTAAGGATCAAGAATATTCTGTACACTTACTTCCTTATTTGTCTATCTCTATCCCAAATGATGAAAGGCCCAATGTCATAGAGCATAAGCACACAAAGTAGCTATAAGCTCAACAAAATTATGCTTTCCTGACTGGTTACCATCCAAAATATCACACATGTACAATCTGTGTGATCGGTCTTTTTCTGGCAGGCGAAACGCTATACACTGGCCATATAGGAATCTTTACATTTTGTGTCATACATTCCACACAAATTCATGAGTTATAAAAGTAACAGCTGCAAGTTTTGAAATGCGCTCTCTTTCTTCATATCCAAAGTTGATAACAAAAATTGTGCAGTGCAAATTCCGAAACTATTATTACTAAGATTTTTCTTCCATTGAGATGTGTACAAATTGTGCCTTCAGGAAATCCATCAGGCTCTTACCTTAGAGCTGTGGCTCTTTTGTAAACTTTTGCTGTCACGGGTCACGTGGCCTGTGACGTAGGCCTGTAACTATACCAAGATTAAGCACCTTTTAAAGTATTGACTCAAGATTCAATACCAAGTATAGTAGAGCCAAAATATAATTCAAAATATTCATATTAGGTGCTGATAATATCACTGTTACCCTTTAACGAGCAGCTGTTTCATTCAAGTGAAATTACATCATTTGTGTTTGTTGTAATTTTCGTGAAAATGTGCATTTGATGTGGGGTGGGATTTAGTATGAAATATCGTTCCAACAACCCGTTTCCATTTTGTGCGTCAGTTATAGACCTTCCTGCCAAGAAAAATGAGATCGAAATGGTGAAATTGTTAAGCTGTCAGACAGTTGTATTATAAGACTCACACTAGTTCATAATGGTCGGCCGACCATCGCTTCAAAATTATACAAAAATACATTAAAAAATAAAACAACACCTGGTGAAACGATTTCACCTTGAGAATAATATGTACTCTCAGTCAAGTAAGTTATTTTATAGTAGCTTGGTAATAATGTCTGCAAATGGTAATATACCTTTAAGTTTGAGGAGTAAAAACTACCGGTAGCCTAAATGTTTAATTTAATTTATAGGCGCATGCGCACAGGGTTGGCATTTCTTCAATGGGCAGTGCTATCAAGTCAATTCCAATACACTAATGACGTGGACTGATGCCAAGGCTTATTGTTCTCAGCAGTCTGCCTATCTGACTACAATTAAAACGTAAGTAATTAACGTCGTGTCCGAATGTATGGCTTCGGATGTGGCTATCGATTATTCAATAATCAATTATTCAGTTAATGTTGCCAATGTAGCCATAGCCGTATAGACCTAGTTGAAGTCGTTTCATTATGACACGGCTTAAGTGTTGAAGGCAGTGGATACTTTTGGTAATTACCCATGAAATCAATTACCACAAAAACTTGGGCCTATTTTTTACTGGAAGCGCCTGAGAGCTTCTGATAGTATAAACATTGTGAGAAACGACTCCCTTTGAAGTACTGTAGTTTTTGAGAAAGAGGTATTTTCTCACATCTCGTGCATTTGAAAGCACACAATTTTATGCAACAATGGTGCTTTTTCTTTCATTATTTTTTGTTCAACTTCGATGACCAATAATTGAGCCCAAATTTTCACAGGTTTGCTATTTCATGCATATGTCGGGGATACACCAAGTGAGGATACTAGTCTTTGACAATTACCAAAAGTATATCCTGCCTTAACAAAAGCTAGCCTCATGATGAAGAAACAAAACGAAGAAAAACCTGGTCATAATCAGAACAAAAGGGGGTTATCCTCATATGCTCTTATATAACATTGTATTTTGTAATATTGCCACTTGATGGTTGGCTACTTATTAGTCTAAAAATGATAAATCTCCCCATATTTACGTGATCTAATCGCAATAATTCCGGTTTATGTGATAGCGTGCTAAATACTTGTGATAAAATTCCCGCCATGTAATAGGCCCTTGATAGCAATCAGCTCCATCGGAAAACTCTCTAGTTAATCAGCCGTGAGAGGGCGGTGTTGTCAATCACTGAACTTCACTAAACTGTACACAAAACGAGAGCACGGCTCTACTATTTTGGTGGTCTCTCAAAAACTATTTTATAAGACGAATGCTCGTGAATGATGATTTTGTTGAAGTTCGCCATCTGCCAACAATGTCAAGGCTTTGGGGTTACTGACAGTATTAGTCACCCTATAACTTGTATTTAGTCTTAGACTTAGAGCTAGGAATGTCACGGACGAGATTAGCGACATTGACAGTGTGGTGGAACCGTTGCATGCAACGGAGGAGTCCAACCTTGGCTACAGATGCTCTCGGCACAGCCAGCTTACAGCCCGGTTGCTGTACTCTCGTTGTCTCTACAGACACCATTTATTAAGGCATTTTAAACACGCACTCCGCAGTGGCTGGCCTCAACGACGGCGGGGCTCAGTTGTGAGTCGGACCATGGTGCGTCGTAGGCCTACCTGCCAGTCCTGGTGGGATACCTCCGTCCGGTTGCCAACCCAGGCTAGCCTACCTGCCATTTGCTAACTGGTATTGCTAATGTTTAGTCCATGGAGGAAGAAAATGGTTGGACCTAGAAATTCAATGGGTGATGTACTCTACAAACCTACAATCGTGCATGTGATGAATTCCTGTAGTTTAAAGATAAAGAAGGTATTGGCTTCCAACAACATCAAGGACCAAGACAAAATTCTAAAATCATTTGCTAGAATCAAGTATTCGGCCATCAATGATGTGGGAAAACAATTTCCCATCCATATTTGTTTTTTTATTTTGATTTCTCAAACCAAATCCCTAACAAAACATACTTAAACTTTCAAACAATGTTCTTGAAAAAATGTGACCACCTTGCATGTATTTTGAGTTGATGCAAAATGGAAAACTCACTAGGATATAATAAAGATCGCACCCTTCAAAAGTGTATTTATTGCATTTGCAGTACATGTAAATACACTGATTCTTTAATTTTAAAATCTTCTTTGAATTTGAAAATTGTAGTGATGCTGAAAACAATTTCCTCAAGAAGTTTCTCTTGGACATGAACAACCAGAACATCAATTTGCTTTACTTCGGCTTATCAGGTTGGTTGATTTAATATTTAGGTGTTCGGGCACTCCGCCCGGAACACCTCTTGTTTTTGTTCCGTTTTTTTAATTTTTTTAAAAATACTTCTTCTTCTTCTTCTTCTTCTTATCTCTCGCGATTGTCTGCTAACAAAAGCACACTTCCCACGCTCACACAACCTTATAACTTTACACATAGTTAGATATTTACTAGGAGTCAAAACCGTTGCAGTGACGTCATTATGACGTCACCAGGTGTCGAGTTACAAGCCATTTAAGTAAAAAAAAGTGACCTCATGCCAATACATGTTAGGACCGTAATACAACCTCCCTCATGTAGTTGTGACGTCATGATGACGTCATCATGTGTCAAAATACAGTAAATCAAACTTTAATACTATAAAAATTCATAACTCAAGAAGTACTTAAGCTATTAATTCAATCTATATGTCATCGGAGAGGTCTTGAAAAATGTAGCAATTACTACACAAAGTGTTACACCATTTGACCTTTTTTTCGGAAGTTAAAAATTTCAAATTTCATACTTTAAGAAATATTCATACTTTTTACACATACACTACTCACAAATGTTACACCATGTTGTATGTCCATAAGCGGTCTCAAACTTTGCCACAGAGATGTTACCTATTTGACCTTCACTTTCGGTTGAAATCGAGTACGCATTGACCCGCTGTTAAACCGCGGGAAAATAACAGCACTGAAAACACACACAAAGCGTGATCTATAGGCCTACCGGTTGCATTGTGAGTGGCTTTCCTCTATTGACAACAAGGATCAAAAGTCCAAACATGCTTGTACTCTAGTCTCTGTTCAAGGTTCACGCAACCTGATTTTGGCAATAGCTTTGTTAGTCTCTAAAACAGCCGTCCATGCAAACCTCGCTAACAATCAAATGCCAGGCTTCTTCTCCCCCGCGATTGTCCGGTAACAAAGACACACTTCCCAAGCTTACATAAACTTGAAACTTCACACATGGCTAGATGTTCATTAGTAGATGAAACCGTTGCAGTGTCGTCATGATGACGTCATCAGGTGTCAAGTTAAAATGTTTTTAATCATTAAAAATTTTAATCATTGAAAATCCATATCAAATCAAGATGAGGAGACCGTCGGTTGCTTTTTGGAGAAATATATAGAGGTAATATAGGCCTTCATTTTTTTATGTATGCGTGACATGACTTGACCTCTACTTCCGGTTGAAACCGGAAATGCCTTGTAATTTAAAACTGGCACATTTTTGAAGTTTTTTTAACGGTGTTAAAGTCAAACAAGGGTCTGGTTTTAAAAAAAAGACAAGTGACGTCACAAAAGTTTAGAGCACCCTCTAGCGGCAGGTTAAAAACAGTTAAAAATACACTTTTACTAGACGTCTGTGGCGAAGTTTAGGATAATTGTTTAAAATTGGTATACATAATAACCTTTATGCAGACAACATATGTGTGAAGTTTTAGATTGATGACGTCATCATGTGTCATGTGGTATTGCCTTAAAGATTTTCTTTTTGAAGACGTGTATCTACAAAACCGCAAGTTTGACTGAGTTGAAACTTGGCATGTTGATAGACAGTGGTATTGACCACATAAATCTATAGAAACACATGATGACGTTTTTCATTTTTTTGTTACAAATATTTGAAATTTTGACCAATTATTACGGGTATTTATTGACCCGCTGTCAAACCGCGGGAAAATAACCGCTGAAAACACACACAATGCGTGATCTATACCAGTTGCATTGTGAGCGGCTTTTAGCTCTATTGTTCACAAGGCTCAGAGTCCAAATATGCTTGTACTCTAGTCTCTGTTCAAGGTTCATGCAACCTGATTTTGGCAATAGCTTTGTTAGTCTCTAAAACAGCCGTCCATGCGTCCATGGACATATTTACCGAACACCATGTTTTTGTTTCAACAAATTTAAGTCTAGTCCTCTCTGAAGTTGGCCTACTTGGGCTTATTCGTGTTTCGGCAAATTACATTGTAATTGAAAATGTGCGTTTTGATTTGTTTACTCTACAGATGTGGCAAAGGATGAAGAGTTGACATGGGTGGATGGTTTAAAGCTGGGTACATACAAACATTGGGAGAAAGGCCAACCAGGATTAACCAAAGGGCAAAAAGACTGCGGCTACATCAGTACAGGTATGCTGATCAAATTTATTATCAAAATGCAGCATGGTTCCAAGAAACAAAACTTCCAATCATAAAATTAAATAAATTCATACATTTCTTTAAGTTATTAATGCTGAGGTAATCTTGAAAAACTTGGCCCAATTTCAAAGGATGTGTTTGGCTGTAAGCACAAAAACTTGCCAAGCATAGAAAAATCATGCTAAGCAGAACAGGTTACCATCCAAAATGCTGTAAATTTAAATTGTTGCAGTTGGTACCCCACTTTTTTTATTACTGAAAAAATGCAAAACAGCTTATAATTGAAACTGAGGCAGAAAATATTGCTTTTAAACATATTTCTGCTAATGAGAATGGTAGGATATCAGTCACAAATGGTCTGGCCATTTATTTTGGTGTCTAGACATACAATGTTAGAACAGGTTACCATCCAAAATGCTGTAAATTTAAATTGTTGCAGTTGGTACCCCACTTTTTTTATTACTGAAAAAATGCAAAACAGCTTATAATTGAAACTGAGCAGAAAATATTGCTTTTAAACATATTTCTGCTAATGAGAATGAGTAGGATATCAGTCACAAATGTCTGGCCATTTATTTTGGTGTTAGACATACAATGTTAGAACAGGTTACCATCCAAAATGCTGTAAATTTAAATTGTTGCAGTTGGTACCCACTTTTTTTATTACTGAAAAAATGCAAAACAGCTTATAATTGAAACTGAGGCAGAAAATATTGCTTTTAAACATATTTCTGCTAATGAGAATGAGTAGGATATCAGTCACAAATGGTCTGGCCATTTATTTTGGTGTCTAGACATACAATGTATGTGGTCTAGCCACTTGTGGTCTGACTAGTGTGGTCTGTCTATGTGGTTTAGCCATTGTGGTCTGGCTTGTGTGGTCTGGCCTTGTGATGTAGCTTTGTGGTATAGCCAGGTGGTGGTCTAGCAACTTGGTTTAGCTGTAATGTGGTTTAGCCATTGGTGGTTTTGCTTGTGTGGTCTGGCCATGTGGTGTAGCTTTGTGGTATAGCCAGGTAGTGGTCTAGCCACTTGTGGTCTGACTAGTGTGGTCTGTCTATGTGGTTTAGCCATTGTGGTCTGGCTTGTGTGGTCTGGCCTTGTGATGTAGCTTTGTGGTATAGCCAGGTGGTGGTCTAGCAACTTGGTTTAGCTGTAATGTGGTTTAGCCATTGGTGGTTTTGCTTGTGTGGTCTGGCCATGTGGTGTAGCTTTGTGGTATAGCCAGGTGGTGGTCTCACTAGCCACATGGTTTAGCCCTAGTGTGGTTTAGCCATTGGTGGCCTGGCTTGTGTGGTCACTGGTCTGGCCATGTGATGTAGCTTTGTGATATAGCCAGGTAGTGGTCTAGCCACTTGTGGTCTGACTAGTGTGGTCTGTCTATGTGGTTTAGCCATTGGTGCCCTGGCTTGTGTGGTCTGGCATTGTGGTCCGCTAGCCAGGTGGTGGTCTAGTCATGGGGTCTAACCATTGCTAGCTACATCTATCATCCACATGGTCTAGACACAGTCTAACCAGTCTGTATTCTTATTTCCTGCTTGCATAGCCAGAGAAGAAAGTTGAACCGAACCACAAACAACTTGAATAAAGATGACTGCATTTCAGGGGGAAAAAATAAAAAAAAGGTTCTTAGGATGAATGGTGCTAGAACCTTTACAAATCTTTTTCCAACCAACTGGGGGCCGACCATGTCTTTATTGGAGGACTTTCATCGTGGCCTCATATTGATTTTTTTAATAATTAAAAAATTAATGAGATTATCAGAAATTCGGGACATGGAGGTCTTGCCTAAGTTTGATACCATGTTTGAGACAAATTGACTCTCTTAACAAAAACTATAATATTTTAACATTACGTCATAGACTTGGGGTGTCACATGTGCAAGGTTTTGTTTTGGGGGTGTTGTGTTCTAATTTAAAAATTGCATTTAAATACTTTTTTGATTCAGGTGATTCAACAAATGCCTACTGGAGTGTCGGTGATTGTTTCATGCTTGGGGCATTCATTTGCAAGATTAATGCAGGTAGGTATCCCATGCATACATGTAGGTCATGAATTTGGAATTTACAGTAACCCCAGGTAAAAGGGAGATTTCGAGTAGAATTCCAGTACCCTTTGTTCCTATTTGTATGGTGCAAACAAAGCATAGCACCACGAAATGCCCCAGCATATTATCATGTCATGACCTTGCATCACAAAAAAATTTCCAGTCGTGTTACCATGCCAATCGGAGGTGTCCAATGGACGTCTGGAAAACATTTTTTTTTTCGGGACTCAGTTTCTGTGTCCTTTAAAAAATTGACGCAAGTATATGTCATCCGGCCCTGTACCAGTTAAGCTTAGTGTTTTTGATCAGCAGAGTGTGGGTTCAAGTCTAGACCTGACCTAAATCTGAATTATTGCAAAAAACCTTCATTTTTTATTCAATTTTGGGATGAAAAAAAGAAAAAATTACTGGAACTGGAACCTTTGACCTCCTGGTTCATGTGTCGTTGCTCTACCAAGTGATCTATCTAGCCCTATGTTGGCGGTCTCCCTAATTTATCAATATTTTTGTTTGGGTGGTGTCGGTCAGAAGCCATTCAATGGTACATGTATATTGCCATAAAGCCAGCAATCACTCCCAGTTTACGATACAAGAACCTAGGATGTGGCATTGTCAGGGGATCGCCTTGAGGGGATGTGACTTTTTCTTTAAAATATAATAATAAAAATAACACTTTTATTTGATTATATGAATGTTTCAGGTACCACAGTGACACCAGTGCCACCTGGAGTTGGTAAGCACATCGACCAACTTTTCCAAATTGAAAAAAAATGGGGGGTTATCAACAACTATCTTCTGCACTTTTTAAGAAGATATGACTGACAGGGAGAGTTTGTCATTGTTGTCGTTGTTTATTCGGGGGGGGGGGGAAGAGTAAATTTGTCCACATCCTTTAGTTTTCAAAACACACCATATAACCAACCTGTGAAATCAAAACTCATATCAGATTTTTGCCTTCTTGGACTTGACATCTCCACTAGTGCCAGTTGGGAGAGGTATATTTCAGGGATAGCAAAGAGCGCTTCCATGTAAGTTGGTTGTCTTTATCGAGCTCGGAAGTTCTTACCTCCTGATGCTACATGTACTCTCTATCTGTATAAAAACATCTTTCCAATCACAATGCTTTTTATAGCCCAAAGTGCCCAATCCGAAGGCAACGTGTACCTTTAATTTATTAAATTCCTGAGAATAGATTTATAAATGGTTAATATAGATGATTAGAAGACGATATTATTAGCCAAAGTATTTACATTTCAATAAACTGATAGATTAAAGGCAGGATATACTTTTGGTAATTGTCAAAGACTAGTATCCTCACTTGGTGTATCCCATATGCATAAAATAACAAACCTGTGAACATTTGGGCTCAATTGGTCATCGAAATTGCAAGAAAAGAATGACAGAAAAAACACCCTTGTTGCATAGAATTGTGTGCTTTCAAATGCCTGAGACCTGGAGCCTTTCTCAGATTCAAATATTTTTAGTGAGAAATTACCTCTTTCTCAAAAACTACATTACTTCAGAGGGAGTCATTTCTCACAATGTTTATGCTATCAACAGCTCTCAGGTGCTCCTTACCTAGTAAGGTAATGTGTTTCTTGAGTAATTACCAAAAGTATCCACTGCCTTTTAAAGGCCCTGTACACTATTGGTAAGATCGAAAAACACAATGTTCACAGATTCACACATAACTTACAAGATTTAAAGTAAGTAATGGTAGAAAGGGTTCCTTAAAATATTTCTGCCTAAAATGCTATCGTTTCTGAGAAACGAGTAAAACAATGGCAATTATCGCAATGAGATCACATGAGATCTCTTTTCACTATTTTCTCGTGACCTCGATGACCAATTGAGCTCAAACTTTCACAGGTTTATTTGTTCATGCATATGTTTACTCACACAAAATGTGGACACTGATTTTGAGCTGTTACCAAAAGTGTACAATACCTTTAAAGTTGATGTTACTTTACTGATTGTCATAAACAGTGGACGGTTCATGTGATGGACCCGATTGGGATCTGCATGGTGATTTCTGTTACAAGGTTATGACCAAAGAGACGACTTGGGACACCGCAAGTAAAAACTGTAAAGCGCTGGGTGGAACCCCGCCTAAAGACGTGCCTGCAGACCTAGCCAGTATACACAATGATGCCCAACAGTCATATATGTCAGGTAACTCGATCTCTACTAATCTCCCATTCCATGTGAAATTGCTACCCTTCTCACTGCTGTCACATTTCTATAGCAGTGCGGGAGGTTCTGCGGCACAATAATAATAATAATAACTTTCAATTTATTTAGCGCATAATGATAAACTTTTAAGTTTAAGAATTAAAATTATCTCTGCGCTTTACATTCAACATTCAGTATTTTTCCTGCAAGGTATTGTGGAGCTACGTTTTTGAAGTATTAGACCTATTACTTTACATAGCACCATGTAATGGTTTACAAGGTGCTGTAGCGCAATATGCAGCCAATCAAACCAGGAACACTGGGGTGAACCCCTTCTCTTTCAGATAAGTGCACTGGGTTCTTTTATGTCATTACACAACACATGGGACCAACGGCTTTACATCCCATCCGAAGGACGCAGCAATAATGGTTAAGTGTCTTGCTTAAGGACACAAGTGTCACGACCGGGACTCGAACCCACACTCTGCTGAATAGAAACACCACAGCTTGAGTCCGGTCTTATCCGCTCGGCCACAACATGCGACGAGATGCTCATGTAAGATTCCTGTGCATCGGGCCATCCAGCGTTGCATTGGGTAGTCCGTGTTTGCGCAGTTGTAGTAATGCATGTGCGTGACTCTTTGTGTAGTACTCCGGCATAGGGAATAATAAAATGGTGACGTCATCTGAGAAGAGTCTATATCTAATTATCTCTCAATTACTATCATTCTCTTAGCTCTATCTCACTCTAGTTACTAACTTTTTTGCCAAGTTCATACGATACAATCAAAACTTTATTGTTCCTGCATGGGAAATTTCTTTGGCCTTTTCATAAATACTTATTAAAATACCGAAGATAAAAAGGGTTAAAGGCCCTGTACACTATTGGTAAGATCGAAAAACACAAATGTTCACAGATTCACACATAACTTACATGATTTAAAGTAAGTAATAGTAGAAAGGGTTCCTTAAAATATTTCTGCCTAAAATGCTATCGTTTCTGAGAAATAAGTAAAACAGTAGTTTTTATCACGCGTGATAAAAACTCAATGTTTGAAAAAAAAAGAAAACACATAAGGTCTCTTTTCACTATTTTCTTGTTCATGCATATGTTGAATCACACAAAATGTGGACACTGATTTTGAGTTGTTACCAAACTGCCAAAAGTGTACAATACCTTTAACTGGTGCAAAAGAGAAAGTTAACAAGTAAACCCTAGAAAAATGATGGGCAGCTATTTACAAAAGTACACCATACAACAACAGAAAAAGGTATTTAGCAGCTCACTGTTCCAGCAAAGGAACTGCCATACCTCCAAGTTCTGATGGCTCTTTGAAGAAAACAATTGCTTCTAAGGCTTTTCTGGAGTTTCAAGTGAAGTGGGTGAGAGCTGCCTGAACTATTATGAATTTGATTTTATTTGAAATGAGAGATTTGTAACTTGTCAAGAATACTTTTCCCTCTATTGTATTTGCAGTTCGTATGAATGTTCTCAGCAAATGGATGTGGATAGGCCTGAATGACAAAGCTGTTGAAGGGACATACGTCTGGACAGACAAGACAAGCGTAACTATTTTCATCAGTGCTAGAACTGTTTACCTATGATAGAATGTCGATAAACTGCAGCTCTAACTAGGCCAAAATTCATGGCTGTTTAGCAAAAACATTGCCTTTTGCTAAGCAGAATATAACAGGCCTCACACCAAATTGACTTGCATGGCCTTTTGGCTTCTTGCCAGTTTCTGCTAAGCAAGATTTATGTTGTGGTTTGTGCTGATAGCTTTTTAACATTCTGCTCTTGTTGTAGCCAAGACATATATATATAGATAACTAAATGCCTAAGTACCTTTTGTCTGTTTACCAGTGGCGTAACCAGGGAGGGTGGTGCAGGAGCCCCCCTGCTCACAACCCTTGCCCTCTCCTTGCTCAAAACCCTTGCCCCCCCAAATAAGATCAAAACAATGCACAAGTGAATGTTTCGCTACAATTTGTAGCCCCCCTCCCATTGTCTTTTCCCCTGCTCGCGCGTGTCTCGTTATATCACTGCCGTTTACCAGTTCAACAAAGCAAGACACCATAGTGCATGCACGGTGCACGCTTTGCAACAATGAGCGTTACCCTCAAGTCAGTACAGACACTCTTGTGTTCACCAGCCTTCCGTTGGGGTGTCCTTAAAAATTGCCGCCTGTCAACATGTCCTCCCACGTTGTCAGTGGTTAATAGTATTACACGTCTCGTTTTCCTTCAGTTTGACTACAACAATTGGAATCCCGGTCATCCCAAAACTGAAGATTGTGTCGCCATGGTTTCTGGGGCAACTAACTACGGGCTGTGGAGGACGCGCCCATGTACCAAGAAGTATTACTCCGTTTGCCAAAAAATAAAGAGTAAGTGATATAAAAATCACAAGTTTGCAGTGTTGGACGAATTTGAAGTTCAACTTGTAGTGTGCTAAATTGTTGCTAATTTTTATTATTATAATGAAACATTGCCCCAAACAATGTCCGAAGGCCACCTCATGTGAGATGTACTGAGGATGGATGAATTTCTGATTTGCTGTTTAAGGTGTAGGGTCATAGAATGGTTTTTGGTGAACGTAATGCTGATTTATAGGCAAAATTATCAAAAAAGATACAATGAAAGTCACCTGTGAAAGTTTTAGATGAATACAGTGTCTACTTGTTGAGAAAACGGCAAAAGAACTGTCACGGTATTTTCACAAAGAACGTCGAACCCGTCCATAAAGTTGAAAGCAGGTACCAACTGCGTCACTTCCTCAATTTGAATCTCCGACACTTGCCTTGAGGTGAATGTTTAGAGCTTCAAATGTTTTGACATGCTTTTATTGCTTCCTAATTAATGAGGGCATTTCAGACAAAATTGATTCTGCAGGATGCTTTCCATCATTACCACTTTTATAACAAGGAGGTTTTCCCACCATTACCACTTTTATAACAAGGAGGTTTTCCACCATTACCACTTTTATAACAAGGAGGTTTTCCACCATTACCACTTTTATAACAAGGAGGCTTTCCACCAATACCACTCTAATAACAAGGAGGCTTTCCACCATTACCACTTTTATAACAAGGAGGCTTTCCACCATTACCACTTTTATAACAAGGAGGTTTTCCACCATTACCACTTTTATAACAAGGAGGCTTTCCACCAATACCACTCTAATAACAAGGAGGCTTTCCACCATTACCACTTTTATAACAAGGAGGCTTTCCACTATTACCACTTTTATAACAAGGAGGTTTTCCACCATTACCACTTTTATAGAGGCTTTCAAATTTGACCACTTCTAATTAAGGAGGCTTTCCACCAAAATTGATAACTGCAGGAGCTTTCCACCATTACCACTTTTATAACAAGGAGGCTTTCCACCAATACCACTTTTAATAACAAGGAGGTTTTCCACCATTACCACTTTTATAACAAGGAGGTCTTTCCACCATTACCACTTTAATAACAAGGAGGCTTTCCACCAATTACCACTTTTAATAACAAGGAGGCTTTCCACCATACCACTTTTATAACAAGGAGGCTTTCCACCATTACCACTTTTATAACAAGGAGGCTTTCCACCATTACCACTTTTATAACAAGGAGGTTTCCACCATTACCACTTTTATAACAAGGAGGCTTTCCACCATACCACTTTAATAACAAGGAGGCTTTCCACCAATTTCCACTCTAATAACAAGGAGGCTTTCCACCATTACCACTTTGATAACAAGGAGGCTTTCCACCAATACCACTCTATAACAAGGAGGCTTTCCACATTACCACTTTTATAACAAGGAGGTTTCCACCATTACCACTCTATAACAAGGAGGCTTTCCACTATTACCACTTTTATAACAAGGAGGCTTTCCACCATTACCACTTTTATAACAAGGAGGCTTTCAGGAAAAAAAATACAAATTTTTTGTTTTCAAAGTATGAGCCTATCTTTAAAGGGAGGGTCCATAGATTGGTAAACACCCCAAAAATGAATGGCCATAAAAAACTTACTTGTTAAGAAGCAATGCAGCTGTTGATAGTATAAACTATTTTGAGAAAGGATTCCCTTTCATCGTGAATCTTTTCTCAGATTTTAGAGGGTTGGCTGGAAATTTCCCTGGTGGCCGTTCGCGTATGCGACGTTCTTGATGAAAATATCAAGACAGACTTTTGCTGTTTTCTCAACAAGTAGACATTTTATTCAGCTGAAACTTTCACAAATTACTTTTATTGTTTTTTTCTTGATACTTGTGCGGTAAATCATCATTTTGTCAACAACAACCAATCTGTGACCCTACCTTTAAGCTAAAGGGCTTTGAAAAAAATAGTAATAATAATTTTTTTTTTTAAATATATAAATGTAAATTTTGTGTATGTTAAAAAAAAAAAAAAAAATTCTCCTTATGTTTTTTTCAAAATTCTTTGTTTGTTTTTCCTTTCCCACCCTAGGTCCTGGGTCAGGTGGAACCAATGCTCCTCCACCTACTGGTAAGCAGCCTTTGATTTTTGATATTCAAGAATCAAATATAAGATCTACCCGCATAAAATAGTTACTTTTTGTCCTCAACAAATTAATGTCCCAGTGGTGTAGAACATACATAATACATACATAATAGCATTTATATCAGGCGCCTTTTTCCTAGGGTTACAAAGTGCCTACCGAAGATGCGACAAAAAGTCCAAACTAAAGATGTTCCAATGAGTAGTCAAATAAAACAGTCAAGTATTTCGATGTAAATGAGTCTTAAGTAGTTTCTTGAATTGTCCAAGTGTAGTTGCATGGCGAAGATGTGATGGTAATGAGTTCCATGCATTTGGAGCAGCAGCAGAAAATGCACGTGAACCAGCTCGAGAGACGGTGCGATGTTCGGCCAAGAGGTTCTCTGAGGAAGAGCCTAGGGAATGGGGTGGGACATATGGACGTAGAATGTCAGATATGTGTGATGGTGACTGGTGAGCAAGGGATTTGAAGACAAGTAGACAAAGTTTGAAATCAATTCTGTTTGTCTCTTTCTTCGGGTCAATCTACGTTGTTCAGTCTGTAATACTCAAGTTGGGACTGTGGTCCAAACAATAGTTTAGCCGATTCTGAAGATGGGACGGAACAAAACTGACTTTGAAAAAGGGAGCTTCGTCAATTTCAATTTTGTTTTTGTTTCAGTGAATTACTACGCGCGGTGTGGAAACGGTTGGGAGTACTACAAGCCATCAGACCGCTGTTTCTTGTTTCGGCCGTACGACTACAAGAACTGGTTCAACGCCCGCTACCAGTGCCGTGTAGAAGGTGGAGATCTGATGAGTTTATCCAATCCAGCTGATCAGTCATATGCCGCTAGTAAGTCTCTTTCCAAAATGGTCGTCAAATTCAAGGTTCATTTTCTTATCCTGTGTTAAACCAAATTGAAAGAGGGGAATCATAAGAAATGGTATTTTCCATTTGTTTATATGAAGTTGGAAACAGTTATTATTGTTAGAAGGAATCTTCTTTTTTTTTCCAGCAGATTATCAAACACTTCTTCATAAATTTGAAGAAAAAAATATATATTTGTGGTTAAACGAAGAAAAGTTGACTAGAGCGGGATTTGAACCAATGATCTCTGGAGTAACCTGCCAGTGCTTTACCAACTGAGCTATCTAGCCCCATGTTGGCAGTGATCTCCCTTGTATGTCACTATCTTTGTTTGGGGGTGCCAGTCAGAAGCCAGGGATCACACCCAAGTTTAAACAAACCCTCCCCCCCCCAAAAAAAAAGACCTCATAAAATAAAGGTTTTTATGGTATCTTTGTATTAACTTGTACTGCTTTCTGCAGCATTTTGTACTCACAGTTACCGGTACCACTCACTGCTTTCTACCTGTTATTAGTGAACAGTATTAAGCAAAAGCTCCTCGCTAACCAGTGAATCACATCATTTTAAGTGCGAACTTTTCTGCCACTGTAAGCACTGATTTTCCATTGATACAGTAAATTCAGCAGTGCCCATAAAACTGACCACAGGATTGTCAATCCGATGATGTAATCTCGATTTGAATTTTTTTTTTTTAAACAGGTCGTTTGAAAACCAGCTCAGAGAGTATTTCATGGCTGGGATGTAATGACCTCGGTGTAGAAGGAGGATGGGTCTGGACCGACAAGAAACCATTTGTCTTCATCGACTGGAATCCAGGTAGGTTCTGCCAGGGAGAAGCTCTTGATGCACAATGCCCGATACGGAATGCATGAATTTGGTGGATCAAACTGCAGTGATTTTTTCTGCTTTTGAGGATTTTTTTTTTGTGGTAATTTCACATAAGAATACAAAATGTGTACACTTAAAAAAAAAATTGGAAGTTTAACTGTGAAGGTAGGGTCATCGTTTGGTATTTGTCAACGTTATGCCGATTTATTGGCAAAATTATCAAGAAAGGTACAATAGAAGTTGCCTGTGAAAGGTCCATCTGAATACAATGTTGTGAAAATAGCTAAAAACTGTCACGGTATTTTCACAAAAACGTTGAATCCATCCACGTTAGGCGAGGTGACAGCGGGTACCAAACGCAACTCTGGCCACAGCATTCGCTAAACGGACACCAACCCTCGGGAAAATCTGAGAAACAATTCATGCAGGATTCTTTTCACAGACTCAAATGTTTTGGGTTGAAAAAACTGTTCAAGTCGTATTAAGTTGAAGGGAATCCCTTTTCAAAATACATTTTTGGAGTATTTACCAATCTATAACCCCACCTCAAACTCATAAAAGACTCCTTTTTCTCAGAAATTGTAATTTGAAAAATCAATCTTTGACCCTACCTTAAAAATTCGTGGCACCACACATAACTAATACATGGCACTACAGGGGGGGGGGGGAATGCTAAGTACTTGTAATTTCTCAAATAGACTAAAAATATCATCATTTGGAAAAAGAAAAGATTCCTCTTGTATAAGAAATAAATGATGCGTAATTCCTCTGTACATTGTTACTTTCTAGGTCAGCCCGATAACTGGTTTGGTGACAGCAGCACTGGAGAACACTGCTGCCAGTTTTACAATAACATCGGAACGTGGAATGATAACTACTGTGAATTTGGTTTGGGGTACAGCTGCAATCGTGACGGTAAGTGGGGTAGTTGCTCGGCATCACAATGTTGTCTCAGGTGATTTTAAGACCGCCCAGCCGACAAAATCTGCCAAAAGTTGATCCAGCATGTTGGAATGAAACCTGCTGAAGATTAGAAAGTCCCCCCTCCCCCAACCCACAAATTTTGATTCTCGGCAGTAGATACAAATTTGCAGGAGAAGTTTTTTCAGAACCTTTTCATCTCAATCAGGGATAGTAAAATCATTATGAGAAGTCCCCCCATTGCAGTAGGAATTAATTAGCAAACTTTTCTTTTTAGAACTAAACTTTGCCTCCCTCAGAAACTCAAAAACTATAAACCTTGCTGTATTTAAGAAAAGAAATTTAACCTGAGTAATCTGTTGAGTTCTGACGGCTTTTTTGAAGGTTTGTCGACCTATCCTAAAGTGGTTAGGAGAGTGCACTGGGCCCAATTTCAAAAAGTTGTTGGGTGAAGAAAATTGCTTAACACAGGAAAATCTTGCTTTTATTAGCAGGGACTGGTTACCAGCCAAACTACCATGTCAACTTTTACTGTTTGTGACTGGTTCCCTGCTCAGCAGCAAAAATTGGCTGGGCATAACGGCTTTATGGATTTGGGCCCTGGCACCAAGTATAGCATTGTAGCGTGTCGTGGTCGAGCGGTTTAGTTCACCGAGCTCAAGCTTTGGTGTTGTCAGCAGCAGAGTGTGGGTTCGAATCCCGGTTATGACACTTATACCCTTGAGCAAGGCACTTAACCATAATTGCTTCGTAACAAGTTGGGAAGGTAGTGCCTTCTGCTCTACCAGCCAGGCTCCCAGTGGATGTTACCCATGCCTACATCCTTACGGACTGTGAAGGGGGTAACCATGTTTCAGCCCTAGGAGTAGGTGGCAATGTGCCCCTGTGATAGTTGATTTCAGCCCAAGTCAGTTAAGTGTAGCCCTCATCCCTTGAAGTGGCTGTCCGGCCTTGTGAGTTAGGCGATATTTCATTTAACAAAGTATTACAAAACTGGTCATTACGTTTTGCCCAGTTTATTTGCTTCAACAAGAATAAGCTGAAAGCTAATCACCGATTCACATAATATGGCTTTTTGCGGCTGGTAACCTCAATGCAACAGGAGAGCACAGAGAGGTGAAAGGCAGGGCAAGATTTCGCTCTAAGCCACCCTGATCATTGTCTTCCCTTCCTCTCTAGATTACATCTTCAAGTATTACATCTCATTCCCCGAGAAGCAGCTCCTGGGAAACGACGATAAGACGCTGAAGAACATCTTCCCGAATGAGTGCGCAAGACGCTGCGCCGCAGAGACAAGCTTCACCTGCCGCTCATTTGACTATGAACGCAACAAAATGACGTGCTACCTCAGTAAGACTGACAAGAATGAGGTGGGAGGACTTGTACCGTCTTTTGAATCTCAGCACTTTGATTACTATGAGAGAGGTAGGTAATATACTAACAGACTGATTCGAATTAGTGGTATATCGTATCAAGTTGATACGTCATTGGTTTGGGGAAAAAGCAAATTTAGTCAAATTCTCTAGCTTTTAAGAAACATACCATGCGGCCTGCCTGTGAACATTTTATCAAAAAAAGGTGGTCTGGTTGCTGAATATTGGGTTATATTTTTGTCACAAATTGTTTTGCACATTTATGCCCTTACTGGATTTAAGATCAAATGTAAAAAAAATCAAGTGTTACAATTTTGCCACTCGCATCTTTAAGGGTAAAACTACGACCAAGAAAAAATTACTTTAAATCCTGTGCCCTTAGTCTGTTTGAGAAGGGGTTCGAAGGAAAAATTCTTCTGGTTATTGTCAAGGTTGGTTTGCCAGCACATTTTTATCCCACATTTCTTTTTGCCCATCAGTCACTGTTGCCTTGTTGCCTTGTTGCCGCCATGGGCTTACTAGATTTTGACCAGACATTCAACTAGAAGACGCGTTAGAGTGAAATAATACAGACCACGCATGCGTGATATCAATTGCAAATTGACTCAATATTGGCACCCGAACTTGCTCTATGATAACTTTTCAATTTCCGTCTCCAGCTGACCTAACCCTTACCCTCCCAAACTCTTCTGTATCATCTTGGTCAAAATGAATGATTCTGAAGGACTGAGCGTTGTAGGCCCGAATAGCGATTGCCTATCACTGGGTCAGGCATTCCAATCTTATCCAAGTCCAAACACGTGGTGTGGAGTGACATTAGGAGAGGAGGATACTGGAAGATTAAGGTCACCTGTAGGCAAATGTTGGGACTACAAGTTAATATCTTATATTATTCAACTAATTATTTACCTTTCTTCCAACCTTCCATTTTGTCCTTTGTGTTTCCAACCTCTTGTGGTCAAGCCATCCCCTTCCCTCCAACCCCCCCCCCCTTTGTCTCCATAATCCCTGCCTACCCCTGCTCTTTCTGAATGCTTCTTGCTTTTCTCTCTCCACTCTCTCTATTTATGTGATTCCACTTGACTGCTCTTGTCCCCCTTGTATGCATGTATGTGTGTTGTCTTGTCATTTAGCCTTCGAGAAAGACTCTGCTGGGGTCGAAACGTTATGCCACCAACTAATTTTTGGTATCATACAATGTATATTTATTAGACATTGGCATTTGCCAGTGGTCTCCTCCTCAAATATGAATGTCTTTTACTTTTTGAATGGTTACTGATTTTTGTAATGTCTCTATGCGAGATGAACAATAAATAAAACAAAAATGCACGTTTGGATTAGCAAGCCGACTGGTGCTGTGGGAGCCAGCTCACTGGGTGATGCTAAGGGGCAGACAGAGGACCAGCTTTGTCGTGTCCTCAGGTGTGATGCTGGTATGGAGACCATGACATAACTGGCTTCCAGCATAATCAATCAATCATACCAAATTTAGAAAGCGCCTAAATCAAAGATTTGGTCAAAGGCGCTGAGGCACAGAAGAAATAAATAAGTCATTGACGGAAAGCCTCCTGAACTAAGTGGGCTTTCAGAAGTGTCTTCAATGTGTTGAAGGGTGTTGTGTCTCTGATTGTGATTTAGAAGTTTATTCCAGAGTTTGGGTCCATAGACTGGCAAGGCTTTATCAGCAAAAGTGATGTGACTCGTTCTTAGCACAACAAAGTGTGGTGAACAGGAGCTGTATGATCGAGGTTTTCTCCGTCCAGCACCAACTTGCAGCATGTCCATGATGTAATCAGGGGCTTGTTGATGACAGGCCTGGAACATGAGAGTGATGACCTTGAAGTCATCCTTTGTTGAATTGGGAGCCCGTGTAGTTTGATGAGTTCCAGGGTGATGGAGTTGAACTTGAAGTTGGAGTTGAAGATTGGAGTTGATGTAGGAATCATATTTTATTTTGTTATTTCCTCTCCCAGATTTCTCTGTCTCCGCTCCACCACCAACTAAAGCTCCTGATTCCGGCATGGGATGCCCCAAAGGTTGGGGTCGCTACAAGGGATTCTGCTACTTTGCCAATCTAGCCGTACTGGAGTTCGCTGAGGCAGAGAAGGCCTGCAAGGCACAGAAAGCTGAAATGGCTTCCATATTGGATATGAATGCCAATAACTTCTTGAGGGCGAACATCTATGAGAAAAGTAAGTATTTTGAAACATAGTGATGCCAAAAACAAGTAAAACAGACACGTTATGAGTAACCACTTGGAGTCAGTATTCCAAAAACAAATTCCAAATTCCAAATTCTGTACCTCTGCATGATATTATTTTTCAGAATCATTTTCCTTTGCACCTTCATTGGCGCAAAACCCTGAGTTTACAAAGGAAAGACAACAATGTTCTCATTCTAAGTCACTGGGTTTCATTTCTTGCGAAAGAAAATATCAATATGTGTTCATTGTTAATCATAAAATCATGGCCGTTACCCATGGCTGATGATCTGCCAAGGAATGCTGGAATCTTGGAACGCTCGGACTAACCTGCGATTGAGCAGAATACAATGTGTGGCAGCCTGTCCATTCTTGTATGCCATATTTTTATAATAAAAGGACAAAGGTCTGGAATCAAGGATTACACAATAACCCCTGGGGAAAAAAAGAAGTTTACGAGCATAAACTCCATCTTCCTTTGGGGAAAACGAAGCCAGCACGGGAGTTGCATGCCTGTGCATGCTACACAATGGATTGTCTGGGTGGATATTTACGTCAGCCGTCCGATTGACTGCAAAAAATTGAGGGCGATCCAAAATTGCCCATGTGCTTACGTTTGCAAAAGACAATCCCAGAAGTATGAGTTTAAACATAGTCTTTGATAATCCATGTTTAGAGGCTGTACTCAATGAAAACTTGTCCTTGTAGTAGAAAATAAGTGTGGGTTCGAGTCCTGGTCTTGACACTTGTGTCCTAAAGCTAGACACTTAACCATTATTGCTTCCGCCTTCAGATGGGACGTAAAGCCATAGGTCCCATGTGTTGTGTAATGCACATACAAGAACCATTGCACTTACATGTATCGTAAAGAGAAGGGGCTCACTCTGGTGTTTCTGGCATGGTCAGTGCATTAAGTTTGCACCACAGCACCTTGTAAACCGTTGCAATGGGTCTAATGATCCACACTTAGCTCTGCATACATGTAGAAAATGTAAAAGAGTGCTTTGGGATGCCCTTTGGGTGTGTTAAAAGCACCATGGGTTTTGGACAATTGTGACTGGCTTTTGCCTACTGTGATTCATGGTGGTACATCATCATCTGACCTTGTTCTTCTTCTCAACAGCAAAGACCATCACTCGCTACTGGATTGGTCTGAATGATAAGACACAGGAGATGTTGTATGAATGGTCTGATGGTACACCAGTGACCTTCACCAACTGGTATGCTCATGAACCCAACGATGCCAACGGTGAAGATTGTGTCGAGATGTATACCGACATTGTAAGAAACACTATTTTAAAAAAAAACTGTTTATGGACAGTTTATCCATTCTGATTGGCCAAGAGGAGATCAGGGTTGTGGCGTGTCGTGGCCGAGCGGATAAGAACACTGGATAAGAACACCAAACTCAAGCTCTGGTGTTTCTGATCAGCAGAGTGTGGGTTCGAGTGTGGTAGCAGAAAAAGCCCCACTTTGTTAACATAAGCATGTTTCACAGGATAGCAAGGAATTTTGTTGCCTGCACACCTGTTTATGCCTATTTCTAATAGCATTGTTCGCTTAAGGAGCTAATGCATAAATTTTTGTGACAACCCTGTAAGCTGGCTGCAGTTAGCGGACCTAGCCTTCAGCTGTGACCATTAACAGCCGCCAGCCTCCAGCCCGGTCATTACCATCCATTACCACCCGGTGAAGACCGGCTCCTCACACTGTCATTGCCTAATTGGAACTACTAAGTAGGCGATGATCAAAAAATAAACTTATAAATTGATTTTCAATGATTAATACATATGGTTGAATTGATATTTTTTACAGGGTTATTGGAACGACTTGCCATGCAAGGGATACACCTTCAGCTCTATCTGTAAGAAGCCCCTCTCTTCTGGTAACCCTGTCCTCTTGCCATCCACTTCATGCATATCTGTAAGTATGCACTGCTGTTTACAAGATTTAAAATACTGACTTCATCCCATTATCTTATGGTGACTTTTGCATTCCAAAAATGAGTTGTATTCATAAATCCTGGTTCATACTTATATACACGAAGTGTGAAAGCGAAGCAAATTACCTTGCGTCACAATTTGAAAACAGTGCGTACCTGATTGTTTGGGTCATATAATTCACTTTGCATTCGCTTTTGTGTGAAGTGGGCGTGTCGTGGCTGAGCGGTAAAGAGCACCGGACTTGAGCGCTAATGTTTCTGATCAACGGAGTGTGGGTTCGAGCCCCAGTTGTGGCACTTGTGTCCCTTGAGCAAGATACTTTACCATAATTGCTTTGTCCTTCAGATGGGACATTGAGCCGTAGGTCCCTTGTACTAGGATTGGTAGTACGCATAAACCGAGAACACTTATCGTGGAAGATTAGGGGGTGACCCTGTTGTTTCTGGTTCACATAGCAAGCACCCTTGTTTACAGGCTTCCCCAGGCTTGCGAGCTAAAGTGATTAAGTTCACTTATGAGGCATCCTTGGTTTCATTACCAGAAATATATAATAATAATACAGTACTAAAGTATGAACCAGGCTTAAACTTTGTGCATGGATTTTTGTTAAAGTGACGCACAATGCCAAAATCAGGCCTTTTACAGAAATAGTGAAATGGCATTAAAGTAAGACATTCATTACAGTCAATATCACTGTAATGTGATTTCGTAAACAATCTGTGTGCTGAAAAAACTTTTATCGTATAGGCCCATTTTAAGTATTATTTGAAAGCTCTTTTTCTCATCTGTTTGATGAGAAAATAAAGTCAATTTTGAGTTCTGGCAGGAAGTGCCTAATTTTGTCATGGAGCATCAGAAAATGTTCAAGATACAAGTTTTTCTTAACACATTCTCAGTTTGATGGAAGTGTAGCAACAAGAAAGGTTTTTTTTCACATAAGTGTTCCAAAGGTATTAATATTCCTTTTGAAGGGGGAAGCTTGTAGCTGAAAGGAGCTTTTGCATTTTCAGAAAGAAGAGTTTGTAACGAGAAAAGTCTTTGGGTCTTTTAATAGAATACTCTGTAAGCTTTTCAACACTGTTGTCAGTTAATTTCCAGTAACTTCCTCAACATTTGCTGTGCGTAATGATTTACTTAGACTGCTACAATATGTATAGTTAGTTTGAATCACCGTGCTGGTTTTTTATTTTAATCATTAGCTTCCAAGGAAACTTAAAACCCTCAATTTCGATTGGGCGATCCATGGCAACAACAGCATTATATTAAATATACAACGGCATGATATTAAATATTGCACAGTCCGTATCACACCCTGCGTATTGTGCTGTTCTAACTCCGCGTATTTCGCTTTTTTAAGCTGTGTGTCAAGTTTGCTTGGAGATTAAATTTGTTATCAATGCGCACTCTTGGAATACGGAAAAACATAGCGTTGTCTGTGTTCAATATTCAACTCGGCTTTCAACCTCTTTGGTGGGGTGTCGTGGCCGAGTGGATAAGAACACCGAACTCAAGCTCTGGTGTTTCTGTTCGTCAGAGTGTGGGTTCGAGTCCCGGTTGTGACACTTGTGTCCCTGAGCAAGACACTTTACTATAATTGCGTCTCTCCACCCAGGGGTAAAATGGGTACCTGTGAGGGCAGAGATGGTTCTTGTGATTGATTTAGCTTAGTAGCGCATATATTGCAGCACAGGCTGTATACTCCCCAGGGAGCTGAGATGGTTTAAGGATTGAAATAAATGGCCCAGTTACCAGGGGTAATAATGTTAGGCGCCTTGAGCATCCCTTGGGGTGGATATGTGCGCATTATAAAAAGTTGTTATTATTATTATTATTATTATTATATGGCACGGAGAAGCGCTGTTTTTTTTTCTCTATATTCCACAAGCTGGCGTTTGATATCTAATACCATCTGTACTTCACAAATCTTTGCCAGGGCTGGATAGGCTGGAATGGTGTTTGCTACAAGATGGATTCTACCACGGCTACATGGACTGATGCTGGTGCTAAGTGTAAGGGTGCTGGTGGTCGACTGGTCATCATTGAAGACAAGTAAATATGCACACCACATCCACTTCAAAGCCTCATATTGAAATTATTTTGGGAAAACTTGACACAGTGTGGTGGAACAAAAAATTGCCTTTTGGTTACAACAACAAATTAGCTAAGCACAAAAAAGTGCTGCTTACAAGTAAAAGGTGACCATTTTATTTGTGTTCTGTTTCTGACTTGTTCCCCATTTGTTTTCCCCGATCAAACTTTATTGAGGACTATTTTTTTCTTTAGCAACTCTTTTGGTCCAGGGGGATCCAATATTATTACAAATGTGTTAAATAAAAGCTACTGCCTGTTTGTTATATTATCTGGTTTTACCTATACACCGATGTTTGTAGAGCACTGTATACTCAGTGCGTTCCTATGAAAAAAATCCACAGCATATTACTCAATGGGATTCGAACCCACGACCTGTGCCATTCTAGAGCAGATGTCTTACCACGAGACCACTGAGGTTGCCCGGTAGCTAGAGGCAGTTCAAATCCTATTTATAGCAGGGGTAAACGCAACAATGCTCCTGTATTTTTGACCGCGTGAGGGCGCTCTCAAAAACATTTTTATCACTTCCGGGGATATAACTTAAGCGATTACGTCTGCTCAGCTAGCTGTGTACAGTTTTAACATCGGCATTCTGTCACTTCTGTGCGCGATAGTTTCTAGTTGGACAATAAGACCTTTAAAGGAGCCGTTATTAATCCACCTTAGAAGCACTGACTAAACTCTCTCGCGCACAGAAGTGACAGAACGCCGATGTTAAAACTGTACACAGCTAGCTGAGCAGACGATAATCGCTTATACCCCCGGAAGTGATACAAATCATTTTGAGAGCGCCCTCACGCGGTCAAAAATACGGCCCATTAAATAGATGCTAAGTTTGCCTTGGGGATAAAGGACTCGGTGAAAGTACTCAGTGCTTGACACACTTCGGTGTTTGGGTATAACCAAATAATAATCTTTTCGTCGATGCAAATTTCACATCTATGGAAATTCCTGTTTGTCTGTTTTAGGTATGAGTTATCTTTCCTAAGTGCTCAACTGGGAATGGAGACTGGCGATGATTTCTACATAGGTTTCAGTGACAGTAAAACACCAGGTCTCTATGAGTGGATGGATGGAACATCAGTCACCTACACCAACTGGGCTGAGGGACAACCTGGTCAGAGTGAACCTATCATTATAACTTTGTCTTTTTAGGATTAACCCTCTTGCTGTCTGACCATTCAATACCATTCACTGTGGTTTTGAATGATAGATAAACTATGCCAGCCTGCAATATGATACCATGAGGGAATGCATGTACACAGTACACAGTTAGTTCTGTGCACAGTTGTGCCACCGTACACAACCTTGGCAGTCAAATGGTTGGTCAACTCACTGGAAAATGTTGCCAAGAGTCACTGACAGTAGGAGGGTTAATTATGTTAAAGAGGGTCTCCAAGGTCAAGTCAAGTTTTGTGATGCACTCATTTTCCAATAGATAGAGTCGTCGTGAAAGTGGGGGGAAAATTTCAAGTCTCTAACCTCACGTTAAAATGATGTAAAATGTAATTTTATTTGATACTCTTTCAGAGCAAAATTTGGAAACATGGCGTCATTGAACAGCAAAAAAAAAAAAGGGAACGAACCCTGTCTAAAAACAAAAGCACTTGTATCTATAGTTCCTGACGTCAAGAGATCTAAACTTTTTAGTTTTGTCGTTACACAAACATGTAACCTTTCTAAATTTGTTGGCTTGTGAACATTAATTGTTTCAATCCTTTCATCCAAACATGAGCAATGCATCTTTCCTGATTACTTGGTGCTTCTCAAATCCTATTACTATAATCGTTATTTCATCTGCTTAAAGGCAGTGGATACCTTTGGTAGTTACTCAAGAAATACATTAGCATAAAAACATTCTTGGTAAGGAGCACCTGAGAGCTGTTGATAGTAGAAAACATTGTGAGAAACGACTCCCTCTGAAGTAATGTAGTTTTTGAGAAAGAGGTAATTTCTCACTAAAATATTTGAATCTGAAAAAGGCTTCAGGCATCTGAAAGCACACAATTCTATGCAACAAGGGTGTTTTTTCTTTCATTATTTTCTTGCAACTTCTGTTGGTCTGTTATTTTATGCACATGTTGGGATACACCAAGTGAGGATACTAGTCTTTGGCAATTACCAAAAGTATATCCTGCCTTTAAAATGCAAAATGAGAAACATTTTACTGCAAAGCATTAAAAGTACGTTCAGTTGTTCTCTATTTATAATTAGGAAGTGGTATGACTGCTGTTTGTTTCTACAGACGATCAAGCTGGTAACTGCGTAACAATGAACTCGGGCATGGATGCTGGGTACTGGACAGACAGGGATTGCAGTGTGAAACGTCGCTTTATCTGTGAGAAAGCTGAGACTGGTCAGCCGCCTCTAACCCCGCCTCCTGCCATAACACCCACCCAGCCATCCGACACTGACTGCCAAACCGGATGGATAGGCTATGGACAACTGTGCTTCAAGGTAATTAGCTTCAGTTTGACCAGAGCTGCCAACTCTCCCTGATTCTGCAGAAAGTTCCCTGAAAACGTCCCAATCTTTCCATGTTTTGATGATGATGAACAAATTTGAAAATCTCCCTGATTATGGAAACTTGTTCCCTATTTGTTTGAATGTAATTTGGAATATCTCTCTGATTGTTGTACAAAATCTCCCTGATTGCAAGATGCAAATGTTGGCAGCTCTGAGTTTGACATGGCCTTCCAGCTATAGACCCCTGCACTGTCGTCACACTCAGCTACTGTCTGCCCCTGGTCTGCCATTGTGGGAGTCAAATTGCATGTAAAGATACGACGGGTGTCTCACCACGCCCATATCACCAAAAATGCATATTGCACAGTAAAATAGGGAATCTGACTCCCCAAATAGACTGATCGTTTTCCTTTGAAGTATTATTGCCACAATGAAACCCTGACTTGACAACAAAGGTTTCTCTTAATAAGCACCAGAATTTTATGTCGTCTGGTGAGAAAATATAAGTAGGCACTCGCCGTGATTCGTTGAACCTCGACCGTGAGCCATGGCCATGCAATAATCTGCCCCGGTAAGCTGGATTCTCAGAACGCTCAGACTTACGCCTTGAATACAATGAAAAATAATGGTGGCAGCCTGTCCATTCTCGTATGCCCCATGTGTACAACAACAGGACAAACATCTGGATTCAGGAGGTGCAACCTCCTGGAAAAGGGATATTACAAGGCATGTTTTCCAGTACCTGGTGACTCTCTTTGTTTTTATGAAACGAAGTATAGCACTTTGGTGCATGTTTGTGCACGCTACACATTAGGATGTCCGGGTGGACATTTCCATCAGCCATTCAGCTGCAAGCAATAAATTGAATGCGCTCTGAAGTTGTTCTGGCCATAATAAACTGTCCGCTGTAAGCCAGTCCAGAAATATTTGATGTGTACGTCGCCCTACGTGAAGTGGTTGCGTGAAGCGTCTGTTAACAGCTATAGATTTAAGATCATTTTTCAAAATGTGGCTGATATTTGTTGTGCAGATATTTGAGTTCCTGTCTGATACGGACTTGGTGACTTGGGACGAAGCGAATCGACAGTGTATAAACATGGGAGGTAACCTTGCCAGCTTTCACCATCCTGATCAGGAATCGTACCTCGTTCAACAATTGTAAGTCAAGAGGAAAAATTTGCCCGTAACTGCCACTCCACCCAAAGGACAAATTCCACACAATAAAATATTAACTTACCTTTAAAAACTTCTCTTTATGCCAGCTATGGGCTTAAGGCCTCCACAACCTTTAACCACATGGCATTGACTTTTGCAATAATTCTTCCAGGTCTGTATTATATTTATTTTTCTGTCCTCCGTTTTCCTCATTGTATTTTGGTCTGCCAACGCTTCCTTCACCCTCTTGCCACCAGGGCTCAATTTCATAGGGCTGCAAATGTCGAAAATGTTATTTAGAAATTTTCTTCTAAGCAAAAAGAAGCAGGGTACCAGTCACAGATCGTACATGTGACATGGTATTTTGGCTGGTATCCTTGTTCCGGTTAGCATAATTTTGTTGTGCTTAGCTACTTTTTGTGTTTAAAAGTAGCTCTATGATATTGGGCCCTGGTTAAAAGCATCCAGACAATGATGCTCTTTCTGTTTACTGATAAAATGTCAAATGCACTTCCAATCATTTCCCTTTCACTTCTTGAAATTGAGTGCTCGTTTGAATCACTTTCATTTGGTGTCATTCTTGAGAGTAGAATATGTATTCGTTTAGTGGCTTATTTATTTTATTGCTTTTACTTTGGAGCCCAGCTGTAAAGTTGTTTAACCAGTGTAGTTTAAAGGCACTGTGGACACTATTTGTAACTATTCAAAATAATTGTTAGCATAAAAACCTACCTAGTAACAAGCAATGGAGAGCTGTTGATAGTATAAAACATTGTGAGAAACGGCTCCCTCTGAAGTAATGTAGTTTTTGAGAAAGAGGTAATTTCTCACTCAAATAATAAAAGAGAATACTGGTTTTTGACAATTACCAAAGGTGTCCAGTGCCTTTAAAGGCATTATGCAATCCTGCAACTTTGTAAATGATGAGTTCTTCATACAATCCTTGTGCCAATTGTTCAAAGCCTCGGAATCGCCCCTATAAGCCAGCTTGGCTTTAACCTTTGAACCTCCAGAGTCCTTTGATACACCTTGGCGCACCAATAACAATAGATGGATTGCACATGACGTCATCGACCACCATCTTTGATGAAAAACAATGGAAACGTAGCCAATGATAGCCTTTCACGCGTTCACATTTCATCAAAGATGGCGGCCAACGCTAGGGGTCTATATGTGCATTAAGCTACATACAATATTCCAATTTGAACTATGGTGGACACACTACTTTGATTGGGTTTGGATAGGCCTAAATTTGTCTGTATACACCCAAACCAAACAGTTCACTTCGATAGTGTCCACCAATATCTCAAACAGGCTAATGAATTATGATACCCACATTGACCTGTAACACATATCAAACTAACCCACAACGCTCATAGAGATATACCATGGGTGGCCCCTTACTGTGTTTTTGCCTTGGTTTTGGTGGCCAAGTAAAATTTCAAATCAAAATCAAAAATCTATCATGGAAATGCCTTTTATCAGGGGTAAAATGTCTTAAAGGACTTCATTAGGGTCTGCCTATATATATATTATATACAGAAAAATGCACACAGACTTTGTCTGTACTGTTTGTTGGTAGCAACAGACACAGTCCCCTTAGATTCTTGGACATAACAAAAAAGAAATTTGAAACTGGCAATGAATGTTTGTTCATTAATCAGTTGTTAATATGTATTTCTGGTAATGAAACCAGGGTTGCCCCATAACTGAACTTAATCACTGTAGAGCTGGTAAGCCTGTGGAAACTTATAAGCTAGGGTGCTGGCTATGTGAACCAGAAACATCAGGGATAACCCCCTACTCTACTGGTTACGTGCACTACCATTCCTAGTACACGGGACCTGCGGCTTAATGTCTCATCCCAAGGACAAAGCAATTACAGGGAAGTATCTTGCTCGAGGACACGAATGCCACGACCGGGACTCGAACCCACACTCTGCTGGTCAGAAACACCAGAGCTCTTAACTGCTCAGCCATGACACACCACAACGTCTAATGTCATTGGATTTGTGTGGACCATTCTGGGTTCACTTCTAATCAAACTGATTGTGTTTATGTCTGTAGTGCACCTGTGTCTTCAAATGGATTTTGGATTGGACTGTCTGACCAGCGTAAAGAGGGAGGTAAGTTTAGGGGCTGGTATAATATTTCTTACGTTATAGTAAGAAGAGTACAAGTATTACTCACAGATTGATCGAGGCACAGTAGACAATATAGCAGATAAATTCAACTTTTGTTATTTATAAATCTCCCGGTTGGTTTGATGCTAGCAGTTTTTAAAATTGCCCATTATCAGTTTATTATCAATGGGCACTGTATACTTGGTCATCATCAAACCCTGCCCCCCCCAAAGGATTTGTATAAATAAGGCACCTGCAGCCGATTTCACAAAACTTTACACAACTGCATGATTCCTCTTGTGCAAGATTTCTGGTGCCCATCTAGTGCCCATCAGAGAGCTGATTAGGCACAAAAAATAGCTAAGCACAACAAAATTATGCTCACCAGAATAAGGCATCCAGCCAAAGTACCATTTCACATGGACCATTTTTTTGACTGGTATCCCGCTCATTTCCTGCTGACCAAGAAATTGTTAAGCAACATTTTCTGCTCGAGCAGCTCTATGACATTGGGCCCCAGTTCATGAAACCCCCCATGATTTATTTTTCCTCACCAGGATATGCATGGAGTGATGGTACACAGGTTGAGTACACCAATTGGGCAGCAGGCGAGCCCAATGATTACGGCGGTCAGGAGGAATGCGTAGAGCTTTATCTGCAGTCCAACAGCAAATGGAACGATCTGTACTGCTGGTATCACAGGAACTTCGTCTGCCAAATACCCAAAGGTATGTGGGACATTTTATGAGGGATTATGTTTATTGGTGGTGGTACAACATTGGTAACAGATTATTATCATTACTATTATTATATATTTCTGGTAATGAAACCAAGGAAGCCTCATAAGTGAACTTACTCACTGTAGCTCGCAAGCCTGAGGAAACTTGTAAACTGTTGTGCTTGCTAGGTGAACCATAAACACAGGGTTGAACCCCTACGCGCCCACAATAAGTGTTCTGGGCTCTTTTACGTGCACTACTCACAAGACCTTACAGCTTAATGTCTCATCTGAAGGACAAAGCAATTTTGGTAGAGTATCTTGCTCAAGGACATAAGTACCATGACCGGAACTGCTGATCAGAAACATCAGAGCTTGAGTCTGGTGCTCTTAACCGCTCGGCCACCCCACCCCACTAGATGTATCTTAACCCTTTTAGAGACCAAAGCGGCTGGAAACCACTTGTACCAAAACGCCTATAGCGGCTGCAAATGGCCGCAAGATCTGACCTATTTTCACGCATCCATAAAGGTCAAAGTAAAGGTCATGACCTGAATTGACATTGTCTAGTATTTCCATGTTAACATATTATCTATGTTTCTAGAACAAAATCAAATTTCTGTTTTATGTTATCGTTCCAGAAACTTTTACAGAAAAAAATTGTTTTAAAAAATCAAGAATAAATCAATGTCTGGGTGTATGGTGATACATCCTACATCCTTAAGTCTTCAGTAAAAATCAATCTATCAAACAAGTAAAAAAAAAGTCAGTCAATCAATCAATCAGTCAATCAATCATCAATCAATCAATCAATCAGTCAGTCAGTCAATCAATACGTATGTTGTAACTGAGTTTCCCAATGTGATAAAACAATTTGTTAAAGTGTATCTTGGTTAATTGTTTTCTTTTGGTGTGTTTTTATTTCAGGTCAAAGCGTTATAACAACACCAGCCCCAACAATTCCAACAGGCAAGTTATCGTTGCAGTATAAATTTAGAAATTGAAAAAAAATACTAATATTTCATTGGATTTGTACTGCTATGGGAGTCCAGCTATGGATCAATGTATGTGAACGAATCAAAGGAATTGTGTCTATGGTCAAGTAATCTGGGCTTAGGTATTGTGTACAACATTCATAAATGCCTGGGACAGGTCATTCATCCTGATTGGTTGAGGGGAGATCACATGGCCATGTTTAAACATGCCGTATAAACACACAGTGAGGAGTGTTTAAACATGGCCTGAGAATATTGAGTCAAAAGAGGGGGCTATCAAATGATTGTGTGGAGCGTGCAAATTTTACAGCCCAATTTAATTGGTGGGTTGCGTTTTTGGTTCGCGCAAGTTTGAATGTTTGAAACATGGTTAGTAACATGCCAAGTAATATGAAAACAATTTCCACATTATTTTGTTTGTTTTTAAAGTGGAGTAGGCTTATTTCTTTCTAATTTCAAGCCTGTATCACTCCACTGCAGGAGGAAAGCCTCTTCACCAATTCTCCATTTCGCTCTATCTGAGCTGTCTGTTGCCAAGCAATGCCTCCTATATGTTCTTAGTTCATCTCTCCATCTTCTGTTTTGTCTCCTCTCTTTCTGGTTTTGTTTCTTGGAGTCTAATTGGTTGCTTTGCATGCCCACCTGTTGTCATACTTCCTTGCCAGGTGACCTGCCCATCTTCACTTCTTTGGTCTTTATAATATCCAGGGGTGGGTTTTAACGGCTGTAACCAGTAGCTGTTTCAGTCATTGGCCAGTGATTAACCAATGGCGAATTCAACCAAAACAGTTTTTGGTTACAACCGCAAAAACGCAACCCTGCACTCTTGTTTTTTGTTTTTTTTCTTAGGCCCTCATTTTGTCTCTCTTTCCTTCGTTGTTAACCCATATCAGTATTTTTTCCATAACCCTCTCTGTCACCTGTAGTTTTTTTTTTTCAAGTCGCTAAACGCTCTGGGAATTTTGCGCTTTTTCTTTCTTCTCACCAGGTGATCCGTGTCCAAACAATCCTGATTGGATACACCGTGCCCCATATTGTTATTACTTCAGTAAAGGACCGGACGGCCAGATTGGCTGGGCTGAAGCAGAGGAATTCTGCCATCAAAAGAATGCACATCTGGTGTCTATTCACAGCAATGAAGAACAAGCGTTCATCAAAAAATATGTGAGTTCGAAATCTGTTCGTTTGACTTGTTGTGTCGTAACCTTGGGCAAGATCCCTGGCTATACGGCAGTTACAGGCTGTATGGCTTCTGACTTAAACCCCCTGAACAAAGATATTGGCAAAATAGGGAGACCGCGAACATTAGGTAGAGCGCCGGCACGCTAATCTGGAGGTGGCAGGTTCAAGTCCCCCTCCAGTCATCTCTTTATTCAACCCAAAATTATTTTTAAATTTACCCAGTCATTTCGTTATGGTTTATTATTGACAGCGGTTTGCCAAGTGTTTTCTGTGACTTGCAGAGAGTTTAGGCTCCAGTAGTTTATGCTAGCCTTTTTCTTTATTCGTTCATTCATTCTGATCCTCTCAGTTCAAAAACATTTCAATCCGAGGAAAGTTTCTGCATGGAGCGTTTCTCAGATTGTGTATTCCAATTATGGATTATTCTTCCTGCACGTATGGACATAACCACTCGAGATATTCGGCAATATCTCCAAAACGCAACCACTTTTTGAAATGAAATTTCCACAGGTTAGTTTTATTGTGTATGTCTACATTTATATAGGATTAAAACAATCAAACAAGTCCAAAAACCAAAGGAATACTTTGCCTTTAATGTTGCACATTTATACTGATGATTAACAGTTTTAGAGACTCGTCTACACTGCATGGTAAACAACAGCTCCAGCTGTCCTTGTGACTATAAGCAAAAAATGATTAGAGTCATTTTTTAAACCGAAATGTGATATTGTTTTATGTGATTTCAGTCGAAGCTTTTTTGCTAGTGGTTACTGGATCGGTCTTCGGTCTAACTTGACACATCCGGAGAATACAAGTAAGTTGAAGTTTCATTCATTGTTTTCTCCCTTTCCAAGACCCAACGAATATATCATTGAACAAAGATGTTTTATTGTTGGCCGAAATAATAATAGTATTGGAGTCTCATATAGCACACGTATCTACCAATGAGATGCTTAAGGCACTTGAGCAAAGAGAAACGCTTTTTAAGACAGGTTTTGAAGTTTATGAATTATGTGATTTGTGACCCAGGCGCACTTGGCAGCCACTGCCAGAAACATCAAGGCTAAAATACCCCTCCTCTTACATGATCTTGGCAATATGTGTAGCTGGGTTCTTTTGCGTGCATTTGCAACACACGGCACCTATGGCTTTACGTCCCTCTGAAGGACGAAAGCAATCATGGTTAAAGGAACATTACAGAATTGGTTTTGCTAACAAAACAGTTGCTGGCAGTGTAAGCACTTTATGTAATCCACCATATACATAAACTGACAAACCTGTAGAAGTTTGAGATCGATCGGCCATCTGGGTCACAAGAAAATAGTGAAAAACCGATTACACATTTGCATGAAATCATATAGATTCAACAAATGAATAAAACGCTCACTGAGCGATAAACTCCAATCGGAAAATTAGTTTATTCATTTCTCATCAAATATGGCATTTCAGACAGAAATATTTCAAGGGATGTTTTCTACTATCATCATCATTAGACCGTGTAAGTTTTATATAAATCTGTGATCAAAAAGTATATTTTACAAGTTTGTTTCTTACCAATTCTGTAATGGTCCTTTAAGTGCCTTAAAGTTTCAAAACCAGGTATTGTTGTATTTTGGCGAAAAGAGGGGAGTCGCGAGCCTGATCTGTGGAAGCCAAAAATGAAAGATAGGCAACCAGGTTGTTACGGACTAGCATCAAGACTTGTCTAGTAGCACTGGACTGTTTTGCCAATGACACACTTCAGTGGTTAATTGTTATGTTTTATTTAACAATCACTACACTATATTCTCTGTGAAATGCCTTACTCAGTTATGAGGTAGTCTTGATCGTAAACACACATTATGGTGTTTTTGTAAAAAGTTATCAGTGTATACAGAGTATACAGTGCTTAATACACTTAAAACATCAAATGGCAGGTGTTCTTTATCCCTGATACAAAAACTAGCATCTATTAAACTTGTTTAATGTGTTCTTCAGGTGGGCAGATCAAACCTATCTAGACTTTGTCAACTGGCAAAAAGGGCAGCCTGATTCATCCAACGGTGAAGAGCTTTGTGTTGAAATGAAAATGTTCCCAAACAGTAAGTTCCTTTCTTTTTTCTTTCTTTTCACTGACTGTTTGTTCATGATCAAACAAAATGAAGAACTCATAGAGCTCATCACATACAGACAAAAGCTGATGGGAGCTTCTTGTTAATAAAATGTAAACACGATCAATTTTATTTGTAGGCATTCATTTACCAGTCAAAACTTAAAATCACTTAAAAGTCTGCAGTAATGCAGTATGAGTATCGATTGCAATGATACGCATGATGCGATTAACGACAAAACATAGTAGGGTCTTATCTTTGGATTCCGTGACCATTTTTCTGTTACCTTTTTTTCTTGATGGATTTGACTTCAGGAACCATCTAAAAGGTAAATTAGCTCCTATGTACTCTGAAATGTGATAGGAACTTTTTTGATAGCGCAATATCAAAAATGATCGCGACGCCATCTAAAACATAATTGGTAATAGCTCTGGCACCAGATGATAACAAAGAAAGACAACAAAGATGTAATTTTTCACTATTTCTGGCATGACAAACCCACTGGCATGGTAATTGTAGAGTTTGGGGATCGTTCTAACCCCTAAATGCAAGATGGCCGCCGTCGCCATCTTGAAAATTATAAAGAGGGGTTAGCTCTGGCACCAGAAGAGCTATAGTACAAATAGTGTGTCATGTGTAATATCCTTACACAACACACTGATAGAGCCAATCATGACTAAAGACATTACCTCATTAATATTCCAATCATGACCCAACCCTAACTAATGAATAATGCATAGAGACCACCCAAGCATTGATTGAACCCCTGAAACAGTAGCCTATTGATAAGTACCTCATGTATCAAGAAAGGTATATATGTGAGACACAATAAACCAAGCAAGCATCAAAGCAACAACTAGTGTTAAGCTCAAGATATTCAACATGTTAATACCAAAAACATCACAGAGCCTGACCTCCTGCAGGCACAAATTGTGCACAACTCAAAGAAAACCCAAATGACTAATTGTAAGGAGATGGCAGCTAGTTGTATATAATGTTGGCGCCCATCAAACAGTTCTTTCCCAAATGGGCAGTTCTTATTGGCTAAATTCTACACGAATAGCCAACCACCCTGCGAATGGAGCTGACCAATCCAGGGATGACACCCCCCTCCCCCACAGAGCGGACAAGACCAGCCTGACCCGGGAACCTCACTCGCAGAGCAGTCCCCGGGAAGCCGTCCCACCTGGAGAAGCCTGTAACAATGAGGGCGCCCAACATAACGTGTATACCAGAGTATAAAGCATTTTGATCGCAAATACGATAAAATTAAGTATTGCTATTTAATCAACTGAGTACCTTGCCTGCCGGGAAATGCCCAGGAACGCTCAACTAGGTTTAACAGACGTCACAAACTATATCCTATATTTCGATATTATATGAATTCGTACACAGCTGGCGAGTGGACAGACAACAACTGTGGCGACTGGGCTAAGTTCATCTGCCAGAAAACTGTCGATGACGTTCCACTGGTAACGCATGCACCAACCACAGCACCCACTGGCGGGTGCCCAACCGGCTGGAAGAAGTACAACAATCGCTGCTACACATTTGGTGGAAAGAACGCCGGAACCCAGAAGAATTGGCAGGATGCCAGGAAGGAGTGTCAAACTTTGGATGCTGGTGCAAACCTTGCATCCATCCACGATAACGCTGTGCAGAGTGAGTATTCGTTTCCAGTGAAGGATTTCCCTTGTGTAGCATCGCAAAATGCTACTCAAAAATCTGTAGTTACTACTCAATGTTAGGATTCAGTGTGCACAAAAATGTGTTTTGTCTAAAATATTTCAAGTTTGGGGTGAACAAAGTAAATCTACAGTGTATTTGATTTCAGTGATTATTGTACACATATGGACTGGCAATGTGGTCACTAGAGCATGTCTTTTCCCCTGAGAGACTGTGAGTGACCGGAAGGGGGACCTATTTCCCTCCAGGCCCAAGGGGGGATAGACGTGCTCTAGTGACCGAATCATGCCAGTCAATATGTGTTTTATAACACACCTCGGTCAAAAATACGAAATAGAAAATCATTTTCTTGAGGGCACTGTAACCAGTCACAAAGTTTTAAGTCTATTGCCCGCTTCGGGAACTATATTATGCTATGTCGATCTTTTTTATTGACTGGATCTCAAGGCGTGGTACAAATTAAAACCACCAAGCAAGAGGATCAAACAATCGGAGAGCGGTAACAGATGACATTAAATATTGAACCTAAAATTGGACCAGCCAAGAATTAAAACGACACACCACAAAATGTAAATGTTAAGAAAGTACTCCTCAAAATATGAATGAAATTGACCTATTATTAACACAAAGTTGAATATGTCTTTTCTGTTTAACCTGGTGTTTGTTGAAGCTTCATTAGTCTTGGTCATTGACAGTAATCCAACCTGTGTGTCACTCTAATAACACTCTTGACATCATGCCCATTTTTCAGCATACTTGACAGCTGACCTGATTGATGTAGACTACGATGTGTGGATAGGCATGTCATCCCTGGGTACCAGTGGTAACTTCCTATGGGCGGACAGCTCACCGGTAGACTACTTCAACTGGGGTTTCAACCAACCTGCTTACCCCTCTGTAAGTCCTTCAGGTGCTTAGTGTCGGTAATTTGCCTTATAATTCATGAGATTGCCTTATAATGTGATGCGATCAAGCTAAATGAGTCTTTTGTCGACCCTTGTTAATTTTGGTTTTTTTATCTATTTAAAAGAAGTACAATCTCAGCTTTAAGGATATGAAAACCCTGTGTTGATACCACCTTTGGTTCAAGAGGTTATGGAAGTCAAAACACCAAGAGATGTGTAGAAATGTAGACCCCTGTCCACCAATTTTGGCCTATTATTCAATAATGCATTTACCGACTCATTTAGCTTGATCACATCACATATGTATTATTCCTCAAATACAAAGGTTCTTTATGCATGCATTTCATCTTGTAAATGTGGGGACAGTCAGCGCCCACCCACCACATTACGCAGAGCTAGCTCCAGCGTTGGTGCAACCATGTAGTAGGATGTGAATGTGTTTTTTAAGATTTTGCTTTTGTGTTGTTTGATTATTTTTGCATAATTCAGAATGGAAATCGGACGGACTGTGTGAAAATGATGAATGAGAATGAGGAACCAGGAGGCTGGAACGATGTTGACTGTATGGCCCTCAACAGCTACCTTTGTGTCATGAAACCCGGTAATACTTAGTCTCATCTTTAGTACTTTACCTCTGTGTCATGAAACCCGGTAATACTTAGTCTCATCTTTAGTACTTTACCTTTGTGTCATGAAACCCGGTAATACTTAGTCTCATCTTTAGTACTTTACATTTGTATCATGAACCTGGTAATACTTAGTCTCATCTTTAGTACTTCACCTTTGTGTCATGAAACCTGGTAGTACTTAGTTTCATCTTTAGTACTTTACTTCTGTGTCATGAAACCTGGTAATACTTAGTCTCATCTTTAGTACTTTACCTTGTGTCATGAAACCTGGTAATACTTAGTCTCATCTTTAGTACTTTACCTCTGTGTCATGAAACCTGGTAATACTTAGTCTCATCTTTAGTACTTTACCTTTGTGTCATGAAACCTGGTAATACTTAGTCTCATCTTTAGTACTTTACCTTTGTGTCATGAAACCTGGTAATACTTAGTCTCATCTTTAGTACTTTACCTTTGTATCGTGAGACCTGGTAATACTTAGTCTCATCTTTAGTACTTTACCTCTGTGTCATGAAACCTGGTAATACTTAGTCTCATCTTTAGTACTTTACCTTTGTATCGTGAGACCTGGTAGTACTTAGTTTCATCTTTAGTACTTTACCTCTGTGTCATGAAACCTGGTAATACTTAGTCTCATCTTTAGTACTTTACCTTGGTGTCGTGAGACCTGGTAATATTTAGTCTCATCCTTAATTTTAGCACTTTAACTTTGTGTCATGAGACCTGGGAATACTTAATCACATCCTAATTACTTTATTTACATGAGACCTGGTATTACTTAGTCTCATCCTTAATAGTTTATCTTTGTATCGTGAGATCTGATAATAATTGGTACCATCCTCATTCCCAGCTTTATTATTGTATGGCCATCTTGAATCATTGAAACCAAACTGAGGCCCAGAGGGTAAAACAGTCTTTTTGATCAAATGAGAATCATTATCTAATCAGTGAAATGGGAGACTTTTTTAGGAAGATAGCAGGTGTCCGACTCACAGGTCCTTTTTCTGTTGTTCTTGTTGAGAACAATAAAAAAGGACCGATGAGTGGGACGCCCTCTATAGTCGCAAAAGGCTTCTATAGGTCTGAGATGGTAGTATAGTGAGGCCCAAAATAAAAATAGTCCAGCTTCTAGTTACCCTAGGTTAGGCGTTACCCAACTTTTTTTTTAGGGTGGGGGTGGGGCATTAAAACACAGAACAATAAAACCTTGGTTTTTTATACAGATCAATTCATTTTGTTTTGGTTACATACATCCTGTACCAATGTTTTCCGCCATTTCTGGGATGCGTTTATGCTCGCATGCGCGTTAGGCACTGGCGTTATCTCGGATAGTTGGGTCGACATCATCGGTTAAAGATACCCATTCTTGCTAAAGAAAAATGAATGCTGGGCTTATTTAGTAATGGTAGAAAGCACTGGTGCAGGATATCCACAATGGATTTGTCTAAAAAATAAACACAAGGGGTTCAGCTATGTCACCATGTAATTAGTGATGATAGATATTTTGTTCCGACGGCAATAGGTTGGTATGATAGTCAACACTAGCTGTAAATACACCCTTTCTCATTTTGTGTCTCATCCAGTTGTCCATCACATTGGAAGGCCTTAGAAGGGTTTTTGACGGATTTGGAAAACTGCCGTTGAGCAGGAACTAGCTTCTGAATACTTTGGGGATCTGGAATGCATTTTATTTTGTATGTTCAATGATAGTGTACGCCAAATGGCATTTTTGAAGCACCATCATGCTGTCAAAATGAGGGTTTATTAAAATAAATGTACCCGAAAATGTTAAAATCATTTATCATTGTTTAAAGGAACATTACAGAATTGGTGTTTGCTAACAAAACAGTTGCTGGCAGTGTAATCACTTTATGTAACCCACCATATACATAAACTGACAAACCTGTAGAAGTTTGAGATCGATTGGCCATCTGGGTCACGAGAAAATAGTGAAAAACCGATTACACATTTGCATGAAATCACATAGATTCAACAAATGAATAAAACGCTCACTGAGCGATAAACTCCAATCGGAAAATTAGTTTATTCATTTCTCATCAATTATGGCATTTCAGACAGAAATATTTCAAGTGATGTTTTCTACTATCATCATCATTAGACCGTGTAAGTTTTATGTAAATCTGTGATCAAAAAGTATATTTTACAAGTTTTTTTCTTACCAATTCTGTAATGTTCCTTAAAACACAGTCAGCTTCGCTAAAGAAAAACAAAATCTACATTTTTTTTTATGAACAACCGTGTAAACTATGGAAATATTTCAGATGATAAGTACCCAGATACAAACACCCCGCCGCCGTGTGACGGCTTGCCTGACTACGAGAAGTACGGAGATGCCTGCTTCAAGGTGGACATTGAGACTAAGATCACCTTTGAGGAAGCCAAGACCTTGTGCCAGAAGGACGGCGCTAATGTGGCCTCCATCCGCAACGGCTACGAGCAAGCCAAGCTACAATCCATGGTGATGAAAGCTGATCAGAGTGTCTGGATAGGCTTATACGTTGACCCGGTAATTTTGAAAAGCTTATTTTGTGAAACATTTTTAGGGCTCACCCGTAACACCTGGGCCCAATTTCATAGAGTTGCTTAAGCTTAGCAAAATTTAGCAGAATACCAGTCAGAAATGGTGACATGGTATTTTGGCTGGTAACCTTATTCTGGTAAGCATAATTTTGTTGTCTTAGCTACTTTTTGTGCTTAAGCAGCTCTATGAAAATGGGCCCAGATTAATTAATATCATTCCTTGCACTAAAAGCATGCGAGGAATAACATTAAGGAAGATTACACAATGACTAAGTTCAGGCCAGGAATTACATGGGGGCCCCAGAGGTCATTACTTCTGTTGCCCCTGGTCTGGTCATAGACTTGAAGTTTTTCCAATGGAAGTAGCCTTTGCAATATGAAAATGGCTCACCTTAACACTAGCCTGGTGTACATTGTCTAGTAAAAACTGCTCCGGGCCAGTAAACACCACTTCTCAACTTGCCCTGTGGGCTACTAAAAACTGTGCCACCTACTTGTTTAAAATACTAATATTTCTTCCTTTTCAACTTTTCAAAAATGTGTTTTTTTAGTGTGTGAATGTAACCTCATTTGACCATTAAACTGGTTGTGATCGCTACCATTAGTACATTAGAAAGATACATTTATGACAACACAGGTTTAAAATCGTGGATACTAAAAACCTCCTAGGGGCAAGTAAATTGCAAGGCCTGACTTTTACAAAATAATGCAGCAATTACAAATGTAGAAGCCCTGTTACTCAAACTGCTGTTGTCTTCTAGCAGGCAGCCAGCAACTTGTCAGTTATACTTGGAAAGTGTCCTTTGCATTAGGCCTAAATAAAAAATTTGTTGGATTGCCCTTTCCCGACCGACCAAAAAAGTAGCAAAATCTCGGTCACGGTTTTTTTAATATTTGTTTTATTTTTTGGTGGTTTTCCCTTTTTTCACTTCAGAATTTTGATTTCATGAATATTTATGCTTACAAAATGGTAAATACGGTTGCCCTTTGTTTAAAATATAGATGACAGACACATATTAACACTGTAGGTTTATATTTCAAAGTGCAAACATATCAACTTCACTCTGAAATATTTATGCAGTGTGTTTTGGGCATTCTTTGACAACTCAACAAAACAAAAACAAAAAAACTTTAAAAAAATCAACCGGCCGACCCAAGAAAAAATATTTTTCGGAAACATAGAGCCTCATAACCATATTTTTTCAGCGATTGAAATTCATAAGCATGTGTGTTTTTTTTTTTTGAATCTCCTGTAGGCCACTGGAATATTTTCATGGACAGATGGCTGGCCATTGTATTACACCAACTGGGGCTGGATGGATCCCATAGGTCTACCGTGTGCCGTCATGAAAGAAGACGCATTTTTCTTTGAGGCTGGCGAATGGTCAAATACAGGATGCACTCAAAAGAAGTACACTGCTTGTAAATACACCACAGGTAGGAAAGGGTTATATTTTAAGACTTTTTGTTTGTTTGTTCGAGACGTGAAGAGGATTGTACAAATCGTCACCGACGCCACGAACTGACACACACGTAGATACCAGTAAAAAGTAGCTATCGGAGAAAACAGCGTTTAAAGTTGAACTATTTTTTTAAATCAAGCTTTCCTACAAAACTCTATTTTCAACTAGTTTTCTTATAGTGGGGACTTGATGCTTTAAACTTCATACATACGGTGCTTTTTACTGTTTTCGTCCTCAATTAATCAGCAATAAAGTAAGAAAGGTTTGTGTTAGTTCGTGGCGTCGAAAATTTACCCAACCAGGCATTTTCGATCGCCACGAACTGACACCATCCAATGTATTACAATGCGTGTGTGTCAGTTCGTGAAAATGTAGGTCAGCGCGCGCTACACACCAAGGTTTGTGTCAGTTTGTGCGTGCTGTGTGTTGCAATGGTAAATTGAACCTTTGTGTCAGTTCGTGGCGACAAAAATTGTCAGTTTCGGTGCAAAGTTGCCTAAGCCTCATCATCGTAATTCAAAAAGTAAAGCTCCTGGAGCGCTGAAACTTCATGAAATTGTAGGCCTTGGTTAACATTGTCTAAACATGCAAAAAAATGGGTTTGTACACAGTGTGTCGATTCGTGGTGTTTAAGACGTTGTTTGCGGGGTGGTACAAATTTGTAGCGGACTTGCATGGCATGTCCTGGCCAAGTGGTCTACTGCATCGGATTCAAGTTCTGACGGCTGGGTCATTGGAGATTGGATTTTAATTCCTGGTCACGTCTGTCCTTGGGCAAGCAATTAACCATAATTGCTTCTCTTAACCCATGTGTATATTAAATGGGAATTTATGCAAGGGCTAAGGCAGTGTGGGATTAACCCCTAATATTCAATTTCCCCCGAGAATTCCGACTTGCAGTGTTTGAAGCAACTGAATTGAAAACATTCTTTCAAAAATACCAATGTTGTCTTGAAGAAACCTCTTCTACAAAAATGACACCTTACTATCTTGCATCCAGGCTAGAATCTCATCTTGAAAGAGCAAAACCGCTTCCATCTGAAAATTCATTTGAAATTCTGAAACTCCTGGAAACAGTTTGAAGGTGCACCAAGGAAAAGCACTGGGTTGATTTCAGGAAATGCTAAAATTCATGTTAAGAAGAGTTTGAACTGTTGCACTAGTGATTTGTATTGTGATATTATATTCTGTTTCTGAGCAATAGACCCATGTATTGACGACATCAGGATTTGTCGACATGTGCACTTTCTTATGGGATTCAGGTCTGGACTACAGACTCAAAGCTCCATAGAAAAGCGCAAGTGTAAACACAGCATGACCTCATCAGGACTTAGGTCTATTAAGATGGAGTAATTGCCTTACACATCTTAAGATCGGTTCTAAAATGTGTACTGCACAGTAACTACACAGAAAATGTGACTCCCAAAATGGTGCAAGCAAGAGTCAACATAAGTGATGACTTCAGGTCAATAGAACGCATCGGGAAAAAATAGAGCAAAAACGACACATTTTTTTTTATCAAGGGATGAAATGACTAAACTATGTTTGTATGTTTGTTAGGTTATCTTGAGACCAAAAAGAACTCACTCCGCGGCAGTGCAGTTAATTACAAGAAGTCCCCCCGATCCACAAAGCTAAAGTAGTAGTCCAGGCCGATTGCCTACCTCCCGCCCAGGTAGCAGTTAATAAGCAGGACAGTTCTTTTTAGACCTGAGAAGTCTCCCGAATTCCAAAAAACTACTCCGCGGTAGTAGAATAAATAGCAAGACAAGTTCTCTAAAGAATAAAATCTACACAGCAAAGTAGATATTTATACACATGGTGTTACCGCAAACCGAATATATATTGATACCTCACCATGCAATGTCTCAAAACCCATATTAGGTTATCTTACTGTTAATGGTTTGCTTTTCCTGAATGCAGCCGTCCCACCAACCAAGGTTCCACAGGGAGAGGGCAAGTGCCCGGATGACTGGACCGCCTATGGATCCAGCTGTTACATCATGGGATCTGGAATATTCTCCATGGGCTCATTTCCGGAGGCACGTTATGACTGTCAGACCAACTACGGGGCAGATCTGGCCACCATCAGCAGCAAGGACGAGAACCACTTTGTGATGACATTGGCTCAGCAGTCATTCGGTATATCGTGGTTGGTCATGGGGCTTCATCGAAGTAAAAATGGTAAGATGCAAGACTTGTAGTTTTTTTTATTCTCGTTGTGAAGCCAAGGACTCTCAGAAAAGTGAACTTAATCACTATACTAGTGTAACACAGGAAAATATTGAGGGTTATCAACTTCCTGGGTTAGCGTAAACTGTTAAGCATGGGCCCGAGCAGAGAGGGAGTGTGGACACTAACACAATAACTTACAAGATGAAGCAAGCGTACATGTAAGCTTGTAAGTCAAACGTATAATGTATTTATTTGACTAGACGGTTGCAAGTGTAAATCTAGCTTGTAGATATGAGAGGCAAGTCTCGGAAGTCAGAACAGCAAGTTGAAAATCAAGAATAAGAAGTGAAGTAAGAATGAAACTGAGAACATTTATATGGAATTTGAAAAGCTTAGTCACTGCTGACCAGATAATGGTAGTGGTCAGTGCTTGGTCCCTATGGGGGCATTGGGTTTGCAGACCACCACCAGGGTGATAAATGGGCTTAAGTGGCCCGGACAAGGATGTGGGACGGAAGGGCTTAAAGTGGCCCTGGACGGAAGCAATTGAGTTATCAAGGTAGAGTTGGAACATGGAGGTTAAGCAGGCACACTGGTAATGACAGCTGAGTTCCGGGCTTACACTAGCCAAGAACCCCAAGGAAGGAAGTTTAAGTTTTAGATATGGGAGGAAAACCCCAGACAATTATTTCAGGGAAATCCCATGCCATCAGGTAGGGACTGAAAACCCAATCCACATATAGTGCGCCCCCGGCGGGATTTGAACTGGGGTCCTAGAGGTAGAAGGCGAGGAAAGATACCTTCAAGCCAGCCCGACCACCTGATACAGTTGTAACAGACTGTGCAAGTCTTGCGCATATTCAAACTTCCAGGAAAGAGTTGGTTCCAACCATATTGAGTTTTAACATGCGCGCGATTCTGTTTCTTAAAAAAAAAAAAAAAATTGACATCGTTTATGATTGACTCTATGACAGGCTCTGACAATGGACCTGAGGGAACCAGGTGCTCCCAATGTTTGTTTTTCATACTGGGACCTTTTGGACAAAATGTGGAATGTTAACTTTAAAGGGAGTTTTGATTACAGTTGGTAGAATCTCCGTACATTTATGCATTCTTTTTTAATATCAGAGCCTCAAAATGTTGTTATAAATAAACCTCACGATGAGGGAAGGAACATTCACTCTGTGTTCAAGTATATCCAGTCATTGTTACAATAACATGTCCATCAGAAATACATAGAATCTTAGACTTCAGCAGCGTTCGCATTGTATTAATGCTTAACCGAGACCATACATTCCAATGGATAGATCTTACCGGTGTCCGCACTTGGACTATTTGACCTGGGTAAACTAACCAAGATAATGGTGAAACAAACCGACTGACTAAATATAAACACACGAGGGCTACGCCAGTGACCTTTATTGAGAATCGAATGTCTCCCACGCTTGCAGGCGGTTGGAAGTGGATTGATGGCTCCCCAGTGGCTTACACCAACTGGGCAGATGGTGAGCCCAGTGATGACTCGGCAAGCTGTGCAGAAATCTGGCCAGATTCACAGGGCAAGTGGTACGACATCTCCTGCACGGTCAGCAGCCACTATGTCTGTGAGATGCCCAAATGTAAGTCTGTATCTCTGCGTAATGTAAATCTTAAGTAATAAACCTCAAGGGAAACTTGACTGGGTACATTTTAAATAATTTGGGGTTGAACAAAGAGAAATTGGCTATGGCGGGATTTGAACCTGCGATCCTCGGATTATCGTGTCAGCGCTCTACCAACTGAGCTATCTAGTCTTTATGTTGGCAGTCTCCCTACTTTGTCAATTTCTTTGTGTAAATCATAACAACAAGTTAAGTTATCTTGGGTAACACCTTGTACATGAAATCTTTCTTGTGTGCTGTAGTGGTTCTTCTGAAGAGAACGGGTGGTGTAACAACTCAACGTTGCAATAATTTTGCTCTGGTCCTCTGCTGAAGACAATTAGAGCATGCTGATCGAAATGTTGAGTTGTTTCACCGCCAATACTTTTCAGAACCACCACCACTTTTTGGGTCAGGACTTTGTAGTGGTCCACTTTTGTTGGTGCTTAGAGCAATGCTGGTTTCATAATTGTATGCGTTGATATTTTTCTGTACTTGTTTTGCTACCTGACTATTGTCTCAATTGATCAAAGTATATTGTTTCATTTTATGACTGTTCTGATAATTATTATTCAAAGGGTGTTCACAACATTGGTAAGATTGAAAATATAAATGTTCACAGATTTGCACATAACTGACATGGTATTAAGATGGTCATGGTGGAAAAACTTCCCTCGAAAAGTGTTTTCTAGAAATGTTGCAGCTTTTGAGAAATGAGTAAACAATTAGTTTTGATCTCGCACGTCCAAGACCCAATATTTCAAAACAGTGAAAACGTGTAACGTTGGTTTTTTTTTCTCACTATTTTCTTGTGATTCAAATGAGCGACTGAGATGAAACTTTCACGGTTTTGTTATTTTATGTATACATTGTTTTAACATTAAAGGAACATTACAGAATTGGTTTTGGTAACAAAACAGTTGCTGGCAGTGTAAGTACTTTATGTAATCCACCATATACATAAACTGACAAACCTGTAGAAGTTTGAGATCGATCGGCCATCTGGGTCACAAGAAAATAGTGAAAAACCGATTACACATTTGCATGAAATCATATAGATTCAACAAATGAATAAAACGCTCACTGAGCGATAAACTCCAATCGGAAAATTAGTTTATTCATTTCTCATCAAATATGGCATTTCAGACAGAAATATTTCAAGGGATGTTTTCTACTATCATCATCATTAGACCGTGTAAGTTTTATGTAAATCTGTGATCAAAAAGTATATTTTACAAGTTTTTTACTTACCAATTCTGTAATGTTCCTTTAATGTTCAGCTGCATATATGACTGATTCTTTTTAAACTTCTATTTACCTTATTTATATATTTTTTATTTTGTGAAGTGTCCTGACCATCTTTTCAGGCAGATTTCATAAGCTTTCCTCTGTTAATATTATTATTGATGTTTTTCCACACATGTATGTTTTTTTCCACAGTGCCTTTTTTCACAACTGAAGCACCCTTTACCAAACGTAAGGAGACAACTTTGGTTATTCTCATCTTAAAAACATTTCATTATTGTTTTTTTTCTCTCTTTCGTACACAAGTACTTATTTTTAGCATTGCAACTGAAATAAGCACTGTCAGTGGTATTTGGTTATGGGAGGGGGGGGTTTCCAATGTATTTTTCCTGACTTTGACAATATATAGATGGAAATATCTCTCTTGAGGATTAATACTGGTGTAACATTTAATAATTGGTAAGCTTCCAGATTAAAACTTACTAATCCCATCATCTACTAATCGGTAAGCTTCTAGATTAAAACTTAACTAATCCCCCCCCCCCACAATCACCCATCCTAAGTTATACCTCTAACAACTCAACTTTACTGTCTCTAACCAGCACCGTATTGTCCTACTGATCCTGACTGGGTGTTTGTCAGTCCTTTCTGCTACTATGTCAGTGGAGATACACAGCTCACCTGGTATGATGCTGAAGCTTGGTGTAACACCAAGGGGGGCTACCTGGCTTCAGTACACAATGACAATGAGCAGATACTTGTCAAAGGATTGGTAATGTTCCCAGTTTGTTTTCCAATCATTTTAGACACAATAACTAAGGCCTTAGTTAGTGCAGAAGTTACTATTATCTGCTAGATCTGATGCCATTAGTTTTTATTTCCCAGTGCAGTTGTAGCTAATTAACTGTTTGCTTTTATTCGGCCGTGTCCGAATTGGTGACTACAGCTAGAGTTCTGTGTTGTCATGCGTTGAAGATAGTTCCTAGTACACGCCAAGCGCTTGTTTTATTAACGCAGCCGCATTGTTCACTAATCAATTATGCAATGATTTTTTTGTGAAATACACGCTGTTGTCACGCGAAACGCACGACTGTGTGTTCCAAATTGCCCGTAAAGATGGCTGATTTACGTCACAATGCAACCTATCTATAGTATGTCCTTAGCAACAGTCGTAGCCGTAGCTGTAGCCACAGCATCGACCACTCTTGCTTTTTTCCCTCCTGTGTGGTGTCCAGTACGGTGCTATTTTGTTTCACCTGATGTACAATCTTTGATTAATACCTCCAGCCATATAGCTGCTATAAACCCATGATGATCGCTCTGCTGTCTGATATTTGTATCTGCGAGTTTCATTTCTATTTTCCTGTCGTAATGCCCTGGTTTTGGTCTGATATAGATTGCAGGAACTGTCGGGGATTGCGAGTTTTTTTACAGGCTTTGTGGTGTGATTTTTAAGGATTTCAGGATTGTCTCGTAATCTCTTTAAGCCTTCAAATTTTCTTGAAAGAAGTAAAAACAGTCACCAAAGGGAGAAAGAAATAGGCTACATTGTGTCCAAACCTGTAGTTTTGTGTTTCTGGCGATGCACAAAGTCTGTCAACCTCCTGATTTGTAACATCCGGGAGGTTCTTGGTCTAGAACAAGGTGAAACCAAGGCCAGCAAGCCCTTTTCAGGATCTTTTACATTCATCAAATCTCAACCCTGGGCTTTAGCTTGTATTTTTGATGAAATAAATTATTCACATTAGCTTTATGAAGTTGTTGTCTGAAGCTACTGGATAAGCGAAAAAGTGCCACAATATTTTACTTTTTTATCAATTTTTCTATTTTTTCCTCCAGACCCCATACTCCTACTATTACTACTGGCTCGGATATAAGAAACTTGACGATAGTAATAGTGTTGATGAATACAGGTAGGTTATATAGACCATGTATCTTTTGTTTACAAAAAAAGTGACCTTGTGCATTCCATGGCCTTTCTGGCAGGCAAGATACTACACCAGTTGTATGGGAAATTCAGTTTTGAGGTTGTTTATTAAATCAACTAAACCCTTCATGCTCAATTTTGAAGGGACCCTTTTCAAAATTTAAAAATGGCTAATTCACTATTATCACCATTTCAAAAACTTGTTATGAAATATTGCGTAGCTCACAAGGCTGGACAGCCACTTCAAGGTGAGGGCTACACTTAACTGATTTGGGCTGTTGACCCAAATCAACTGACACCAGAGGCACATTGCCACCTACTCCTGGGGCTGAAACAGGGTTTACCCCCTTCACAGTCCGTAAGGATGTAGGCATGGGTATCATCCACTGGGAGCCTGGCTGGTAGAGCAGAATTCACCACCTTCCCAACTTTTTTACAAAGCAATTATGGTGAAGTGCCTTGCTCAAGGGTACCCAAGTGTCATGACCGGGATTCGAACCCACACTCTGCTGCCGACGACACCAGAGTTTGGGTCTGGTGAACTAGGCCACGACATGCCATGCCATTATTGTTATTTTGTATCCAATTGATGATTTCAATGATTTCAATGATTTCATTTACAGGTGGAGTGATTCATCGGCAAGTGATTACACTAATTGGGACGATGGACAACCCAATGACTACCTGGGAATGCAGAAATGTGTCGAAATGGGGGGCGGTAAGTCTATCATGCTTCTGACCACCACTTCCTACAGGGATTTTCATCTTGGAAAGTGGAATTTTAATTAGAAAAAAACAACCCAGATTGAATCATACTTGGCTGATAAAGGATGAAATCTTTTCTTGCATGTTTCTCTGTCTTGTTCTGTTTGTTTTGGGCATCTTGGGTCTGGGTGTGTTTGAGGCATTTGTTTATTGGTCTATTTACTTTACCTGTTGTTTTGTCCGTAGATGGGTTCTGGAATGATGGTAACTGCGGTATAACACAGCGTTTTGTTTGCAAGAAAGACTACAACAACAAGAAGCCGATTGTGAAGCCCGACCCTCCGCCCACCGACGGTAACTGTGCCCAGAATTGGTTCAAGATCGGCGCGGGTTGCTACCAGATCAACGGAGACACCACAGATTTCAAGACGTGGGATGATGCACGCACTGCATGTGCGGCAAATAAGGGAGGGAGCCTAGCTGCCATTCATAATCAAGCCGTACAGTGTAAGACTCATTTTATAATTATCCTATATCCTCTGGAAATAACGACCCAACCAAAATGCCACCTTTTACTTTAGGCATTTTACACTGATACCTTTAGAAACAAACAGCAGTGAGATAAAGTGGTAATACAGGTACATGTAGTCTTGTTTTAGTTGCACATATTAACCCTTACAGTGCCATTCTCGTTTAAGTAATTCTGTATCCACAGGCCGGTCATTTAAAAAAAAATTTTTTTTTTAAATTTTAAGTCGAGTAGTAGGACGTAACGGAACGTTGGCGGCCTGTGGATGGAGATTCAGTATGACGTTTCAGAACGTTGGCGGAGCTCGAAGGGTTCCGTGCCGGTCGTGTTTTGGCATTTCTTTATCCAGAGAGCAATTATATTTTTTTTTGGGTCGAGTAGTAGAACGTATGGGAATGTTGGCGGCCTGTGGATGGATACTCAGTTTGACGTTTCAGAACGTTGGCGGCGCTCGAAAGGTTAAAACCACTTCATGTTGGTGTTACAAAATCCGGGTGTTTCTACCCAGAATTATTTTGCGAGTAAACACGTCAACCAATTCACCGCCATCTTTGCCAAAACAACTCACTTATTGTTTGATCAGAACAGCTATGCCATGGTGACTGAACCAAACTTGCAAAACTTTTGATCGATAACTGAAGCTCAGACCTGTTTCTTGTTGGGGTTTGCCAACATCTGCCCATGGACATACGATGGTTGCAGGTGTATGCATTAATGTATCATACAATCTTCATTGCACAAACACATGGTATTTGCAATACTTTATGACTGCACTCAGAATCTCTCGATGTTAAGCCTGGTTCATTCTTCATGTGAATTGCAAAAGCGAAGCGAGTTTCTTTGCGTCACATTTTGGAAAAACAGCGCGTACTTCATTGGTTGCATCACGTAACTCGCTTCGCCTTTACTTTCGCATGAAGTATATGAACCAGGCCTTGTACGTTACAAAGATTCTGCATGCAAGTTTAGTGTTAGAAAAAGACCTTGCATTAGGGTTAACATGCTTCATAGGTTACAAGGAAATCTGGCGAGCAAGAAGGATTCTTCTCTTCTTACTTTTCTAGCTCAGAAATTTTACCCAATGGGCAGAGAGTGGAGACAGTATTTGAGCTGCTAAACAACACCATTTGGGCCTTATTTTGACTACTTTTGTCTATGGTGCTACATGTACAAGTAACACCATTTGGGCCTTATTTTGACTACTTTTGTCTATGGTGCTACATGTACAAGTAACACCATTTGGGCCTTATTTTGACTACTTTTGTCTATGGTGCTAAATAACACCATTTGGGCCCGCGGCTTATTTGGACTGCTTGTCTATGGTGCTAAATAACACAGTCTGGGCTAGTATTTTGACTACTCTTGTCTTGGCAGAAACTTGTCCATTTGAACCACGGCACACTATTCAGCCAACTCAATCCGCGATACATAGACAAAATAAGACCTCATAGATTTAACAGACAGGGGTGATGTGTTTGTTTTGTTTTACAGCTTTGTTGACCTCAATGATGAAGTTCTCCTCAGGCAACCTGTGGACGGGACTAAGCAACAAAGTGGGATACTATTATGACTATCACTGGGTGGATAACTCCAATGTGGACTTCCAGCACTGGGCCAATAACCAACCCGACTATCCCTATGTAAGTAGTGTGGCTCATCAAGTAGTCAGACTTCAACAACTTTATTCTACTCTCTCTGTTCTCACACTTAAAAAATCACTCAACTGAAGATAATCATCAATTCGTCTTCAGTCATCAAAACATTAAGGCCATACAAACACAAGTTTGTGTTTGCTGTGCCGTAGTTGAATAAGACCGGAGGGTGAAAAACTAGTTTAATGGTAAGGCCCCCCCCCCCAAAAGGTTCTGTTTCCGATTACATGTCATTTAAAAATAGGGTCGGTAGGTCGGAAAGTTTTTTTATTTTGCGTTTTTTTTTTATTATTCTGATACGATTGACGATACGTCCTTGATCGTTCATGTGTTGAGCGCAATCAACGGATTTGCGCAGCGAATTAGGCAAAATTGCGCGCAAACTGTAGCCTAATACTGGTGGCAAGACATGGTGACAAATGAGAATCTGGAAAGACGCTTTGAAGGTCACTGCAGGACTTTTTTTGTCTGACACGGTGTATGCACGCAGAGCAAGCTGGGTGTGGTCATGCTGTGCGAAGTGGTGGTCTATCAGCTGCAGTTGATCGCTGGTAATTTCCAGTGCATACACGGAGAGGACCAGGACACCCTCGAGCCAGTTGAGTGAACAATTTGACAGAGTGGAGTGGTGTTTCAGTCGCTGAAACTAAAGGAACCTGGGCTGCGCTGAATTGAAATTCAGAAAACTCTCAACACAGCCAATTCGCAGAAGTACGCGCCTACGGGCCAGACTAACACCTGTTGGCGTTGTGATGATGGCGCTAAAATGATCGTCCCACCATCGGAAGTCACTTTTTATTCATAACAGATATTCTACCCAGAAGACAACCTGGTTTAGATTTGATGGCATATGGGAATTTGACATCTCAAATTCCCGGTGATGAACAATTATCAGTTCCAGTTGATCTGGGCTCAACTTTTGTAAAGGTTTCAAAAAAATTATTATGACTGCCAAATTTGCTCAGCTTTGAGAGATGAGTACGTACAAATCCCGAGCCTATAAGTTATGAGTTTCGTACTGCATTAACTTGTCTACGATTCAAACTTTCCTTGTAATGCAAATTGGAAAATTGTTGGCATGTGAGAACAGCCTTTTAGACACTGCTTTCTTAGAAATGTCTGCCACGTTAGGATACAATTTAGCTTTAATTGTCGGGCCTGCAATGTTTTCTTTGACAGGGCATGGAATGCCATTTTCTTTTACTAAAGGGTGTTTCTAAAGGTAAATCTTATAGTCTATGAGAAAGTGTTGATGGGGTACCAAGGCCAAGACCAGGGGCAACAGAGGCCATGGCCTCCGTGGCCCTCCATGTAATTCCAGGCCTGCTTTTTCTCTAAACCAAGAGGATTGGAATGTATGTACTTTTTCACAACTTAATGTTGCACTGTCCTCTTTTTGTCAAACGAAGGTCGATAATGCATGTGGAGTTTTGGTGAATGATAAAGCATACCCAGGCAGATGGGATGATGTTGACTGCACTGAACAACATGGCTACCTTTGTTACCAACCCTTGGGTAAGAGACACACTTGATTTAGGCTCAAATATTTTATTCAGGTTTTGGTTTAGTTCTGTTATCCATCTTGGCCATGTGAGATTAGGGGCTACGTGAACCTCTGTGACGCTAGTAACACTACCTACCGTAATTTTCGGACTTTAAGTCGGGAATCACATTGAATGCCTGAAAATCAATTCATAAGCTGTGGCTAATGGTCCGAAAACTATGGTGTATACAAGAACCATAAGGGGGCCATTTTGGATACTATAAAGGGTTAAATGTCAAGGGTTATCTTACTGCAGAATTAGCGCCTTTTACAGGGCATGGTAAGCAGCCCCATGATCTGATTTGGCGACTACAGCTACGGCTATGACTGTTGCTAAGCAAGTTGCTAAGGACGTCCTATACTTCAACGCATGATGATGCGGAAATCTAGCCGTAGCCGTAGCTGTAGCCGTCATTTCTGACACGGCCCAAGTTAGATTTGAATAATGTCTGGTACACTGACTTTACTAAGTCACAAGTTGCCGCTTTAATTTGAATTCCTCAACACACCTGGGTCCAACAGCTTCACGTCTCATCTGAAGAATGAGGCAATAATGGTTAAAGTGTCTTGCTTAAAGGTATTGTACACTATTGGTAATTACTCAAAATAATTGTTAGCATAAAAACTTACTTGATAACGAGCAATTGAGAGCTGTTGATAGTATAAACCATTGTGAGAAACGGCTCCCTCTGAAGTAACGTAGTTTTTCAGAAAGAAGTAATTTATTTGAATTGATTTTGAGACCTCACGCGTGAGGTCTCGAAATCAAGCATTGAAAGTACACAACTTTGTGTGACAAGGGTGTTTTTTCTTCCATTATTATCTCGCAACTTCAACGACCCATTGAGTTCAAATTTTCACAGGTTTGTTATTTTGTGCATATGTTGAGATACACCGAGTGAGAAGACTGGTCTTTGACAATTACCAAAGGTGTCCAGTATCTTTAAGGACACAAGTGTAAAAGACCGGTACCTGAACCCACACTCTGCTGATATCAGAACATCAGAACTTGAGTCCGGTGCACTAGACCACTTGGCCATGACACATCACAAAAAAAATGCAAGGCCAACACATTTTAAGAGATGCTCTTCCTGTCATAAAGTTGATACAAATCTGAATGAAATGGCCTTCCTTGCCTAGTTTCGCCCCTTAAATGGTACATACAGTGTGGAGCATTTTAGCCCAGATTTACCGTTCAGTTAAGTTTTTTTTCAAATTGATATTGATTTTGTTCGCAGATCCAGCTCTACCCACTCAGGAGCCATCTTTTGGCGGCCTGTGCCCAGCCAATGATTTCCTCCAGTATGGCTCTGACTGTTTCAAGTTAATGACGACTCCCATGACCTTCCTTGAGGCTAAGTCGGCCTGTGAGCAGGCCACAGCCTCCCTGGCCTCCGTCAGGGACGGCTTCTCTGAAGCGTTCATCGTGGCCAACCTTCTGTCCAAGAACAACTTAGACAGCGCTTGGATTGGCTTGACAATAAACGATGTATGTATACTGTAATTTCCTGCGTATAAGGCGCGTCTTATCTGACTTTCGACAGCACAAAAACATCCCTGCGTCTTATCTACCGATGCCCCTTATCTGGTAACGCTTGAGTTCATTGTGATGATCAGTGTGTGAAATCTTACATTTTTTATACTGTGAAATAAGCCTTTCTTTCATCTAGAGTAATCGTACGTGTTATAATTTTTTTTAATTAAAATCAAACCTTCACCGTGCGCCCGTTGTGTAATTTGAAAAGCCTCAACGAAACTTACCGCAGAACAAAGTAGTAGGATGTTCCGTAATAGATGCAACGGTTCCTGTCTTTGCTCAAATTATTCATAAACTTCACCCTTATAGAGACGCAAGCGGTTTGTACCATAATTCCCATAGTGGCAACAAATGGTTGCAACAGTTGACCAACATCCACCTAACAAAAAAATGTCATGGTGAAGTTCCTGTCCTGAATGGACGTTCCGTCATGCAGTACAAAACGTCGTATCTCAAATTTGCAAAAACGTTATATCTTGCACAAAAATGCTCTTTGCAAAAAAACATTGTATCTCGGCGTGCACTTGTTTTTTGTGTATTCTTTCTGATTTTTTATTTAGTTTGTATTATCTATATTTCTCTGGGACCACATGATATGAAAAAACACAATGTAATGAGGGAGAATTTGCCCGATTCCTTTTGCAGAATACCGGTACATACAAGTGGATTGACCGTTGGCCTTTGATGTTTACCAGCTGGGCCGATTACGAGCCGAGTGAACAGGAAGGAGAGGGTTGCGTGGTACAAACCAACGACGCTGAATGGGATTCTATCCTTTGTACATCTAAGCGTGCATTCATCTGTCATTCAACAGAAGGTAAGCAATAAATTCAAGATTGAATCGATGGGGCTTATGGCAGGAAAAGGTGAGTCTTTACCGGGGACCATCATAGAGCTGCTTAAGCGGGAGATAATGCTTACTCATTTTCTGCTAAGTGAAAGATCAGCAGGATACCAGTCACAGTGGGGTACATGTGAAATGGTATTTCGGCTGGTAACCTTATTTTTGTTGCGCTGAAGTACTTTTTGTGCTCAAGTATCTCAATGAAATCGGGCCCCTGGTACTGGCTGAGTTGACTGGTCTCCTGTCTTTATCCGTAAGGGTATAGACAAACACCGGTCTTACAAACCCATTGGTTTCATTTGAGAGACATGGAGTGGTGTACACACATATGAGTTGTGGTGTCTACTCATGGAAACTGAGAACTTTAATAAACGGGATCTGGGTGTTCCAACAGACTGAGTATGTCCTTGCTTCGCTTTTGAATATAAAACCAATGGCGACGCGCTAAAAACAATTAAGTCCAAACAAAGAGAGAAGTCCTCACTTTACATGGTCGACAAACATCCCACACAGCAATATAGCATGCACAAATGAAGTTGGTTAAAGGTACATCTTATACATGCCACCAGTCGGGTTCTAAACGCTGGTGTCTGCCGTTATTCACACGCCTCAAAGTGTGATGTGAGACGTTCAGGCTACTGGCTACATGGACTGCTACAATACATTGTAGTTAATCATCCGTTGTCGGTCAATGAAACCAAGTGCCTTCTGTACACATTTACAGAGATTACAAAAACAAAAGTTAAAAGAAATCTTTACCGTAGGACGTAGAAATGCAAAGAAAATTTTGCAATACCTGACACTTGCCAACCCTGGTAAAACTGTAGAGGGTAGCTAACCTTGAGATCATAAAGTAACCAATTGTTGAACTTTCATTCAGATGTCAATCTTTATGCTCATTAAAAGAAATGTGGACAGAAATTGCAGGCCTGAAGTTACAAGCAGGCCATGGCCTATATTGCCCTTGTCTTGACCTTGTTGCCAGCTTCAAACTTTAAGATGCTGCAATGAAAGTGCCCACCCTTTGCAAAATGAAAATGGCCTTGCCCCTTTCAAAATGAAATTCCGGACCTGAAGTTGCATTTGAATTGTATTTTTATGTAAAAATGGGTTTGTCATTTTACATACCTGCCAGCAATTTTAACCTGCCATTGGACCCTAAGTGTAGACTGAAATTATATTTGTTGATGATTTGTCCATGCTATGAAAACATGGTGTTTGTTTATTTGAGATTTTTCACAACAGTTTTCATTGGCTTTTTTGTTTAAGTTGGTTTCATGAACAATAAACCTGTTGTTTTCTCGTAAACAGTGGTTCCCCCAACAAACCCCCCATTTGTTCCTGGTTATTGTCCCCCGAAATGGATGGGCTTCGGCGACTACTGCTACATGTTTGAGGCAGAGTTGCAATACGTGTCGTGGTGGGAGGCGTCGTATTTCTGCGAGAAAACCTACGATAAGTCGCACATCGTGAACATCCACAGTAGAGGCGAGAATTCATTTGTCAAGAGGGTGGCCGATGAAAAGTACGGCTACAATGCAGTATGGCTTGGCTTGACACGTAACACAACCGGTAAGTTAGCTTGCTAAGCTGTGGTGGTAATCTAACACATTTGGTTGGAAATTGTTAAGCTAAGAGATTTTTTACTGTGAATAATAAACATCGAAGGTCTTATATATTGTTCTTAGCCCTGTCATTCACCAGATATTTTTACATTGTAACCGGAAACGGAGGTCAAGTCTTAATCTCGGGTTTTCTTCGTTGTTTTGTTGAATTGATTTTGATTGTCATACTGTTTGTCACTTAGTATTACATTCCCAACAACATATATATAATTTTTATGGCCATAAACTAGGTTAAACTAAAATCCCGCCCACATTAAACTCCATATGGTTAGGACCACAATGGTCCCGGAAGTTGGAGTACTCGTGAGACTTACACAGTCTATAAGCAAAATTATATCATGGAGCTCTGCCGTCATAAAATCACATGGAAATAAACAACTTAAGCAGAGCAAAAAAAATAGATATTTTCAACCGTCACAAATTTGAAAACACAAGAGCTTGCATAGTGGCCAGCGTTATGACCAAGCCTTGTTTCATTTTCCTCTCCTTAGCTGTGGACAAGCATGAGTTTCTCTGGAATGACGGTCAGCCGGTTGACTTCACAAACTGGAAAGTGGGCGAACCAAACAACGAGCTGAACTCTGAGGACTGTGTACGCATGTCCACATCTGAGTACGGCAAGTGGGAAGATACCGGATGTGCTTACTACTCACAGTTAGTCTGCAAGAGACCCAAAGGTACGTACAAGTTACCATCAATCCAGAAATCTGTTACATTGTACACTGCTGCAGCAGTCACATTAGCAGTTTTTCCAACGGTTGTAACTTTTTGGGGGAGGCTAGTTTTGGTGGTCTACTCATAACAGACAGGAAACAAAAAAAGTGTACCACTTAACTACCGTCATGTTGGCAGTTTTTTCTTCGGTTGTAACTTTTTTTGAAATAGCTAAAAGCACCCAAAAGTGTTTCAACATGTGAATGGACATGCAGGCTTATACTGAAAACAATTTGAGTAAATCCATTTGATGGTTTTAAAAACAATTTGTTAAATCAACCTCAAGTTTCCATTAAAAAAATGGACGGAAAAAGTTACCTGCATTCTCCGTCAATTTTTTTGTGAGTGAAATTTGAGTATAAAAAAATGTATAATTCTAATCAATTCAAATTATTGTAACAGTTTACAAGGTGCTGTGGTGCTGTCTGCAGCCAACCATACCAGATAACGCTAGGGCGAAACCTTTCTCTTAGCAATAATTAACTGGGTTCTTTTACATGCATTAATAATAATAATAGTGGCTTCTTATATAGCGCTCATATCCGTCACTCAGTGATGCTCAAGGCGCTGCAACAGTTAGTATTTTCCTGCAAGGTATATATGTGGAGCTACTTTTTGAAGTTTGAGACCTATTCCTTTACATAGCACAATGTAATGGTTTACAAGGTGCTGTGGCTCAATATGCTGCCAATCCAACCAGGAACACCGGGGCGAGCCCCTTCTCTTTTCGATAAGTGCACTGGGTTCTTTTACGTGCATTACACAACACACGGGACCAACGGCTTTACGTCCCATCCGAAGGACGAAGCAATAATGGTTAAGTGTCTTGCTTAATGACACAAGTGTCACGACTGGGACTCGAACCCACACTCTGCTGAACAGAAACATCAGAGCTTGAATCCGGTGCTCTTATCCGCTCGGCCACGACACGCCACAAAACAAGGGACCTATGCGTAAGGCTTTGTGTCCCTTCCGAAAGACAAAGCAATAATGGTTAAGTGCTTTACTAAAGGACACAAGTGTCAAGACCGTGACTCAAACCCTCACTCTGCTGATCAGAAACAACAGAGCTTGAGTCCAGTACACTTGACCGCTTGGAAACGATCACTATTGCATTTTACATGCTCTGGTTTTTTTTTCTTATCGTAAGTTGTTTGGAGCTTCAATGCAAACGAAAATTTAAAATTATTAAAAACCTCTCATAAGTTTATACTCCATGAACCATTACAATCAAGATTGGCTGCCTACAGAGTATTCATTTGACCAGTAAATTTATTATGTATATATCTGTTCAAACGCTGTTTTTCATTTTGTATTTTAAATGTCTTTTTTCTGCTTTATCCCAACAGACACAAGTACAGGTGAGTAAAGATCTCTTTGATCCTTCTTAATTTTTTCTTTTTGAGATGCATTACAAATTGACCTTATGCATTGACGCCATCGCGCTGCCATCTTAGAGGTTAAAAGTGATGATGAAACAACGGCACACAGAATCAGCCAATAAGCTACCTTCTTTTGATCTTTAGCCGAGGGCGCCCTGCTCAAATGACATCATGTGCAGAAGGTCTATTTTGTTCTAATATTTGATACGTACTTTCGTCCAACCAAACTGGTGATGTGTAAAGGATGCAAAGAATCGAAAAATGGCTTCACGTTTCAATCCTTGCAGAGTCTTTTTCTTTTAGCCTTTGAGAAAGAATCTGCTCGAAACCTGAGGACATGAATCAATTCTTTGCATTGATACCATCGGTCATTTTTAGTTGGTAAGCAGTTTGCAACATCTTATTCTAATTTATGTGTTTTTGTTTTTTTTTTCATTCCGAAGTTGGTGGTTGTGAGAAAGATTGGTACCGGATGAACAACTTATGTTATGGAGCATTTGGCAGCAGTGAGCCTGATTCGTTATCGTGGAATGACGCACAGAAGGATTGTCAGAGCAAGGGTGGTGACTTGGCTACTGTCTATGGTCAGAACGTCCTATGTAAGTCACTTACCTCTGCATTTTCTCCTTCATTGTATTTTGGCTTTTCTTGTCATTAAAACCCTCTTGCTGTCTGACCATTCAATACCATTTACTGTGGTTTTGAATGATAGATAAACTATGCCAGCCTGCAATATGATACCATGAGGGAATGCATGTACACAGTACACAGTTAGTTCTGTGCACAGTTGTGCCACCGTACACAACCTCGGCAGTCAAATGGTTGGTCAACTCACTGGAAAATGTTGCCAAGAGTCACTGAGAGTAGGAGGGTTAAAGTATTCCTATTAAAGTATTCACAGACTGTAGAAGTATCGCAAGTATACAAACTTAAAAGACCAAGTTGGTGCCAACCATATTGAGTTTTAATTCTGTTTCTTCAAATACTTTAATTTAATGTCGTTTAAGGCTACACAAAATGATATGATATAGCTAGGGGTGTAACAGTTTGCTATGAAATATATGAAAGTAAAATCAATTTTACAAATCAACGAAGAAAACCTGAGAGCAACACCTGACCTCCATTTTCGGTTACTGGTAAACAATGGAACCAGACTATTTTTCCTTCCAGCCTCGGTTTGGTTACGTTGAGTTGAATGGGAGAAAATCAAGATGGCCGCACCATGATAAAGGTCTATTGGTGGTATCAGTGTATACCTACCACTTGTATTACAGTACTGCAGATGCACATCAATGTGACAAAATGACTTGTGGGCTGGACTAAAATCGATCGGTCTTTGACAAGATGTGTCTCAATTATCTGTCTGATGTGTTTTGTCTTAACTCACCAGCCTTGCTAGAAGCCATGATGTTTGAGATGAGACGCACTAATGCATGGGTTGGTCTGAATAAGCAGACGGGATACTATGAATGGGTGGATGGAACTCCCATGCAGTTTGAACACTGGAACCCTGGATCCCCCGATGATGTACGTATAAATGGCAGTTTAATGGTCGAATGTCTTCCACCGGTTACCGGAAGACTTGTATACAAGCAAAATATTTGTGGATAAACAAAACGGAAGCCAGCTACACCTGGTTTAAAGCAACAGTGTGGGTTCGAATCCCGGTCATGGCACTTGTGCCCTTGAGCAAGGCACTTAACCATAATTGCTTCGTAAAAAGTTGGGAGGGTGGTGCATTCTGCTCTAACAGCCAGGCTCCCAGTGGATGATACCCATGCCTACATCCTTACGGACTGTGAAGGGGGTAACCCTGTTTCAGCCCCAGGCAACGTGCCTCTGGTGTCGGTTGATTTGGGTCAACAGCCCAAATCAGTTAAGTGTAGCCCTCACCTTGAGTGGCCGTTCGGCCTTGTGAGTTAGGCGATATCCTATAAAAAAATATATTTAAAAAAAAAATTCCATGAACACCCTTTGGGAGACGTGTAAACACACCTGCACTTTCCATTGTATAACGTGCATAGTGCATGCACTCACAAAGTTGTGCTTTGTTTGTCCTGTAAAATAGGGACAAAGTGTACTGGAATTCATGCTCAGAGTTCTCCCTTTTTAATTCCCAATACCAGACCTGAGTCCTTTTGTTGGACAAACCAGGATTATTGAGAGATTGTTAGGATGCTACCATTTTATTCATCATGGGAGGTAAGACCGAGATTCCAGCATGCCATGGCTGATTATTGGTAGTGGCTGACGTCCAAGATTTGGCTGATTCATGGTGAACATTTATTTGAACTCTGACTCAATTTTTCAATTTTTGTATTGTTTTTATTTCAAAGGGCGCTGACAACCAGTGTGTAATGATTGTTAACAACCAAGTCTTGCCAGGATTTTGGAAGAATTTACCGTGCGAGGGGCCGAGAGAGGGCTACTTCTGCCAAAAGCCAACAGGTAAGGAGATTGTATATCAAGTAATAAACCACAAGGAAAAAATGACTTGGTCAATTTTTTATAATTTTGGGTTGAACAAAGAAAAATTGACAAGATCTGGTCTTGAACATGCGACCTCTGGACTAACATGCCGGTGCTCTACCAACTGAGGGTTCTAGCTCTAATGTTGCCGGTCTCCCTATTCTGTTACTATCTTTGTTCTCAGGGTGCCAGTTAAAAGCCATACAACCTGTAACAAAGAAAAATCGACTAGAGCCGGACTTGAACCTACCGTAATTTTCGGATTATAAACTGCGGTTTATACGTTGATTTTGGCCCTTTTTTGAACTCCTGCCAACATATTAATATTGAAGAAAAAAAACAGCGTACATTTTTTTTCTAAAGAAAGATCGTTTGAAAAATATTCTAAAAACAAATACAAAACAGACAGGAAAAAATCATACACCGGCGCGCCAAACTCACTCTGAAAATCCTTTAACAAGAATTTATTTTATGCTACGTGGACGACTCCACCAACCTTGTCCGCTGTTACAAGGCCATGCCTCGTTTTTATTCCTAGATGAATGGGTCACAAAAAGTCCTATTTCTACTCCATATTTGTTTAAGGAAATCCGTCTGTTCAACAAGACCGTTTTTTTGTCCATATTTATGAAAACTTTGAACGTCAAAATGACGTTAGTCCAGCCACTTTTCTTAATGGCGAATTGGAAATAATTGTCATCCTCGGACCCATGATATAATCTGTGATGTGTCACGATATGGTGGGGTCGAGCGCAAGGCACGATCGTGAGTACGAGGTACTAAATAGCTGCAAAAGAATATAGTCGGGTTGCCCTTCCACAGAGAGAGACGCTAAGTGTCGTTGCCAAATTGCTTACTTCTGGGTACCGGCTGCCATAGCAAATCCGTGTACAGATGGGTGCATGCTTTGTAGAGCAGACTTTGATACGATCGACTCGTCTGCCAAACCAACTCACACACCATTCAAGCGGCCCATGTAAGCAATATTTGCGGGATTTGGAGAATAAATTTGTTTTGATTGTTTTAACAGAAACAAAAACACACGTTAATAAGGAGTTTACAACAAAGTTTTTTCTTTATTTTTCACTTATTTCAATGAAAATGTTAACAATTATAAATAAATTTATGCCGGTCGGAGTTTGTTATTTTATTCGATCCCCGGTCATATGCCTATATTTTTAAAGCTGGGGCCGGTCAATACCGACCGGCGCCGACCGTGGTAGTAGCTACAACGTTGATCAGTTGTCACAATAATGATACCAATAAAAAGAAAATAGGCCCACTTGCTGCAGACTATCCTAATAGACCATTAGAAAAATGATCTATGGTGTTAACTTTAATACATTTTGACTTGAGTGCAATGCAACTCGCACTTTGTTGCGACATACAATGACTGATGTGCCGACCGCCAGTCACTACACATCGCCACAAAGGACTGCAAATACGCACGGCCCCTCTCTTTGTGCGCTCGTGACTGCGGTTTATATGCCGACACCTAAATATTTTTTTCTATGTTTTGGGGACTTGCGGTTTATAGGCCGGGCGGTTTATAATCCGAAAATTACGGTAGTGTATATCAAAACATTCTCCTATTCATAATTCTTTTTCTGTTTTTGCCCTTTGTAAGAGTTTTTCTAAGACTAACCTTTGTGGTTCAACTAGCAGACATTACAGAGATCGCTGTTATTTCTTTTTGCAAATTTGCAAACATCTTCACTCCGTTTTAGACTTTTTAATTAAAGTTCTCGCGAATCAGAGTATTTATTCTTTGAATTTAAGAAGGTTTAAGGTTCTCATAATTGGCATCGAGATTTGGTGTTGTGTGAGAAAATATTAGTAGGCACTCATCGTGATTTGCAGAACCTCAGCCAAGAGTCACATTATGCTGGAATCTCAGATCGCTCCGAATTGAGCCGAATACAATGTTAAACAATGGTGGCAGCCCGTCCATTCTTGTATGCCACATTTTGTACAATAACAGGACAAACGTCTGGGAATCGGGGGTTATATACACAATAGCCCTCGGAAAAGGGATATTACAAGGCATGTTATCCAATACCTGGTGTCCCTCTGCATGGAACACAATGCAAATTCCTGGATGGATATTTCTAACAGCCGTCCTGCTGCGAGCAAAAATATTAGTTGTGCCAGTCGTAGCAAACCATTCGCCGTAAGCCAATCCAGAAAAATTCAGCGAGTATACACCTCATCAGACTTGAAGTGGTTAGGATAATAATAATAGTGGCTTCTTATATAGCGCTATAATATCCGTCACTCAGTGACGCTCAAGACGCTTCAACATTCAGTATTTTCCTGCAAGGTATTGTGGAACTACGTTTTGAAGTATTAGACCTATTCCTTTACATAGCACCATGTAATGGTTTACAAGGTGCTGTGGCGCAATATCCAGCCAATCAAACTAGGAACACCGGGGCGAACCCCTTCTCTTTATGATAAGTGCACTGGGTTCTTTTACGTGCATTACTCAACACACGGGACCTACTGCTTTACGTCCCATCCGAAGGACGCAGCAATAATGGTTAAGTGTCTTGCTTAAGGACACAAGTGTCACGACCGGGACTCGAACCCACACTCTGATGAACAGAAACACCAGAGCTTGAGTCCGGTGCTCTTATCCACTCGGCCACGGCACGCCAGGATGTGGGTTGTTTCTCGATTCGTTTTTGAATTCTGTTGATTTTTCGATTACAGATCCGGCTATACCAGATTACCCATCAGGTGATATCTGCAGCCAGCCTGGCTACTTCAGGCACAACGGTGTCTGCTTCAAGGTGTACGATCAAATGGACCAGAGGAAAAACTTTGCCGACGCGCAGGCCCAGTGCGAGAAGGACACCGGCACTCTCGCCACCGTCACGGACGGCTTCTTCGAGTCATTCATGGAAACTCTCCTGTTTTATTACAACATACGGGACGCTTGGATTGGTCTGATGAAAGATGTAAGCTAAATGTTGATCACCAGCTTTTACACCCTGTAAAGAAAGTGTACTAAATCCGGGTAGTGAGTTTTGACACCGTCACATTTCTCAGAGCCACTACAACCCCAGATTGATGAACTGTTTATCTCTCTTGCCAAAACGATATTTTGTGGAAGCTCTGTTTAGTATAAGGCTAAAATTAGAAACTACACAATGCAGAATCTTCCCCATTTCAAAGCAATGTGTAAAAGTTTGTGTAATGATAGTTTTAACATTAAACTTGAATTTGACATTACCGATAACTAAACATTTAGAGCACACGCCACCGATCAAATGGCGTTCAATTACTTTGACGTAATTTGTGTTTCACCTTCCCATTGTAGAGCACAGAAAAGTTTGTGTGGGTGAATGGTGATCCTGTAATTTACACTAACTGGGACCAGGGAGAGCCCAGCTCCAACCCGGGTGAAGGATGTGTTAGAATCAGCGATGGCCAGAAGTGGGACAACGTGGCTTGTGCAGTGGAGCACAACTTTATCTGTCAGATAGGTGGAGGTCAGTGTTGCTTTAAGAAGGAAAAAAAGGAGATTTGCGCTAGCATCCCTTTAAAACAAAAGCCAGTTTTTAAAGAAGACTATGAATGGCTAATGTTTAATGCAATAAAATGACTTTTAGAAGATGATACTGAAGACAGAGAAGTTCTGATTGAAAACCTCCTGCCACTGATATGTACCGGCATCGAATCTGCCAAAATTTGCCCGAAAATCTTAGTAACCACAGTCTGTTTTGAAAAGATGTTGAATGGGAGGGAAATGATGTGACACAAGATGGAGACTTTTTGAATAAGAGTGGTTGTTCCTGATTGACGGTTTCTATACTTATATTCACCAACCGTCTTTTGTAATAGGTGGCGGTGTAATCCCAAGCACGGCCAAGCCGCCCTCGTGTCTGAGCGGTTGGCAGCCATACGGCAGCAAGTGTTACCGCTTTGTTGCAGCAAACAACCGTAATATGAGCTTTGCTGCGGCCAAAGCTGCGTGCGCCAAATCCTCCCAAGCCGTCCTGCCCGATGTTCACAGCCTGGAGCAGAACTCGTTCATCAGCAAGTATGCCCAGGGGTTGAAAGGTTCTGATACCATCTGGCTTGGGCTCGTCAAGACGACCAAGGTTTGGCTAAACTCATTTTCTTATCCATTTCAGTCTTTCCTCTAGACAGGCAATCCTCTAGACAGGCAAAGTAGTGTTTAATCATGTTTACCCAAACATTTTATCATTAGTGGGGTTGATAGTTGATAGTTCACTCTTACTTGATTTAGGCCTAAACGTAATTGTTATCACAGATTTTCTAGAGATTGAAAATGCTTTGTGTCTCTAAAATGTTGTGCATTCAAAATTTATTAATTACACAATTCCTTGACTTTACAAGGCAAGGGTCGAAAGACAGTTCATCTAAATTTTGCACTTGTTTGAGGAAAGTGTGCAAATCAACCTCCATAACCAATATTTGTAGTCCCAAAATTTCCCCAGATTATGTTTTGCATGCATTGTAATAATAAAGGGTTAATTATAGAAAAAGAGTGATAATAGAATAAATAATACAATTTTAATTTATAAATTGCACATTATTGTCTGAAAGGTGCTCAAAGCACACGTTTTTTTAAAAGGGAAAACGGTGGGATCTCCTTTTGGAGAGTTCTTAAATAAATTTGTTTGATTATTTTTAGTTCTAATTTAATGGAGAAGCAAGTTTGATAAACGTGGTACTGTATTGAAGAATAAAGTGCGCCACCAAGAGTTTTCAATTTGAAAGGCTGTCAGAATTGCAATGAATGCAGACGATATTTAGGATTTTGAGCAGACGGAAACATTTCAAAGCATTGCATGTGTCAATAAATCTCATCTTTACCCTCACACTCAAAAAAATTTGATTAAGTTAAACTTCATTTGACAAATGTAAATAAAAACGGGCATATTTGAACGTGAGTGCATTCAGTATGCATTTTGAATGAAGTTGGCTACTTCTAATGATGCCCTGTGACAATGGCATCCGTGTGGCAAACTCTTGGTGGTTTTCAGATGTTCAGCATATAGCTACCACTTGTATTTTGTAACAGTATTTTATGACACGTTTCAATATTAATTTTAAGAAAACAACCTTAAAAGGTGGTATAGCAGGTAGTATTTGATTCCTTCAATTTGGCATTCTGCCAGGGAGCCATTGCAAATGCTTCTCATGTTTATTCATAGGGGACTTCAAGTACGACTCCAACAATGCCGCGGTGGATTATGTCAAGTGGGATCTGAATCAGCCATCCCAGGATGCAGGAATGGGATGCGTGGGGATGAACAAGGCGACAAGCAAATGGTCCAGTCTTTCCTGTGAGAGCAAAACGGACTTCATTTGCCAGATGGATGCTTACGGTAGCTAAATTCTAAAGTTTTGCTTTCTTTCTCACTTTTCTATGTGTTGACGTCACACGCCACTAATGTCTACCCTTTGTCCACCATTTTTGGAGTCAAATCGCATGTAAAGATATGGTACGGCCGTATCCGAATTGATGGCTACGGCTACGACTGATGCTAATGCTTGATGATGCAGAAATCTAGCCATAGCTGAAGCCACTATTTGGGACACGCCTATATGCATGTACAAAATGAGCACTTCACAGAAACTGACTTCCAAAATGGTGTATCAAAAATGTATTGTGTAGATAACATCAGGGCCCTTTTTCATAAAGCTGATTAGACTTTATGGAATGTTGGCTGGTTACCTGTTTCTGCTAAGCAAGATTTGTCTGTGCTTAGCAAGGTTTTGTGCTTGACAGGCTCTGTGAAATTGGGCCGTGGTAAATTGGATCCATGAGCTGAATTAGTGCTTACAAAGTATTTTGCTTTCTTCATTTTTAGTGATCTAATGTAACATGTTTTTGCTTTGATATGTCTTTGCTCTGTTTTCTACTGCTAGTTTTTTTATGTTTTAATGACAACCATTACCAGGGTTGCTGAGCTATATAGGTTGACCTGGGCTCAATTTCAGAAAGAGCTAAGACTAATCTTAACTGAGAATCAATCTTAGTTGCTATGGTGCTATGGCAATACTGACAACTTATCTTAAGATGAATCTTAGTGTTTTGTGAAACCAAGCCCAAGTCTGAATCCTCCTCCCACACCCTCCTCCCACCCCCAGCCAAGCTACACCACGAACCACCTGCATGCCCACACCCTCCCCCCACCCTCAGCCAAGCTACACCACAAACCACCTGCATGCCCACACCCTCCCCCACCCTCAGCCAAGCTACACCACAAACCACCTGCATGCCCACACCCTCCCCCACCCCAGCCAAGCTACACCACAAACCACCTGCATGCCCACACCCTCCCCCACCCCAGCCAAGCTACACCACAAACCACCTGCATGCCCACACCCTCCCCCACCCCAGCCAAGCTACACCACAAACCACCTGCATGCCCACACCCTCCCCCACCCTCAGCCAAGCTACACCACAAACCACCTGCATGCCCACACCCTCCCCCACCCTCAGCCAAGCTACACCACAAACCACCACTGTATCGATCCCATCACAAAACCATGGCTTGGACTTGGGTTATGACTTGGGCTCTGTCGATTATTTTGAAAGCGTGCGCTTTCGATGCTGGGTCTTCAATAAGGGCAGACAGAGCATAAAAAGCCAAAACAAAAAGCCAAAAAGCCAAAAAGCCAAAAAGCCAAAAAGCCATGGTGTTGAAAAGGACTCTAGTTTTTTCCGTCTTTCCTTTTTTTAGTTCACTCACATTAACCATACTGCCCCAGTTCTCATGCCATTACATATCTCTTAATCAGTCTCCACACACACCTTTTGTTTTTCCCTATTTATTGTCAATTTAACAGAATTCTAATTCAAAGTGGACACATTGAGCAGATTTCTTCACAAGTTACTTATTCAAAGTGTACACATTTATAAGATTTCTGTACAAGTTACTAATTCAAGTGTATACATTTAGCAGATTTCTTTACAAGTCACTAATTCAAAGTGTACACATTTTTAATCTTCTTTCAGGTGGTCCTGATCCAAAACCGTCTGCACAAACAGGTAACTTGATTTTTGTTCAATTGGATTATTTTAAATTTCAGAAGAGGTCAGTTGAGCAATCTGTGGACTCGTCGTGCAAAACAATGCTCACCTCCCCCACGCCCTAAAAAGAAAACCAAAACAGAAAAACTGTTTCTAGTTTCTGTGTGTGTTAACGAGTTTTCTTATCATAGTAGTAATAAAATGCATTTATGTAGCACCAAATCCATTTTAAGAAAATGATCCTAGATGCTTTATGTAGGAATTAAATATTTCAATTTTGGGGTTAACAAAGAAAAAAATGAGGGAGACCCCCAATATTAGGGCTAGATAGCTCAGTTGGTAGAGCACCAGCACGTTAATCCAGAGGTTGCAGGTTCAAATCCCGCTCTTTTCAATTTTCTTCGTGCACATATTTACCCTGTCAGTTTATTACAAATTAAATGTGATACAGTTAATCAAATTTATCAAATAAAAAGGCAATTGAAAATAGATACATGGATACTAGAAAAACCAGGAAAGTATCAACGAGCAAGTCTACAAATTGACTCCTTGCAGACACAGAATGCACCTCTGCAAAATGGGCGTCTACTATATCCACTATTTTGGGAGTCAGTTACTTTGAGTACATCTTGACTCCCCAAATGGCGGACAGGATAGGCGCATGTGAGTGTGCTGGGCGTTGTGCAAGGGCTCAATAGACCGTATTGAATAACCCCTTTGTTGCTATGAAAGTCGCCATCTTGTAGGGCAAACCGTATGGGCGTCTAAATGTGACATCAATGAAGCGCGCAGCGTTCCCGGTTTGATTTCTACGGCACACGTACGAACACGTACACGCACACGCTCACAGATGCCATGTTGTAGGTCAGGTATTTGAATGGTGATGTCATTTTCAATACGGTCAATAGTAAGAAAGAGCACTGTCATTAGAAGTGCAATCAAAAACAAGACATATCAACTGAAACTAACAAAAACAACAACAGAGTCAAAATAATGAAGGATTCCTGAACCTGGCAGGGACAGTCTAAAAACATTGTGTAATGGTGCCGCCATCTTGTTCTTTCTCCCATTCAAATCAATACGATCAAACCGAGGCTGGTAGGATAAGATAGTCTGTGACCTCTTAGTTACAATGTTAAAGGGGAGACATTTTTGCTGTTAGAGGCAGGGAACATGACAATGATGTGGACAGCATGATAAAGGTCTAACCAATCCGATTCAAAAACAGTTTTCCAGAAGAAAAAAATGCTGAATTTTTTAAAGAACTAACTCTGAGGACGATTGGTACCAGAAGAAGTTGTTATACCTATTTGGCTGTTGGGATAAAATATTCAGTTTCTCTAATCTGTTCAACTGTGCATGTCATTGTGCTATGTAAAGGAATAGGTCTCAAACTTCAAAAAGTAGCTCCACATATATACCTTGCAGGAAAATACTGACTGTTGAAGCGCCCTGAGCGTCACTGAGTGACGGATATGAGCGCTATATAAGAAGCCATTATTTATTTATTTATTTTTTTTATTTATTTATGTCTTTAAGGAACATTCAGAACGTTGAAATCTAAATAATTTTACAAAACTTATTCATTTGATTTTTTTGTTTGACCAGCTTTGGGTGTTGGAGCCATCATAGGAATTGTGGTTGGTGTCCTGGTTGCCGTCCTACTGATCATCATCGGATACCTGGCTCTGAAAACTCGACAAGCCAAATCGGCCTTACCAGACCCGGGCCTACCTCCAACTCTAGGGTTTGACAATGTCCTGTACACACCCTCGTCTGACGAGGTCAAAGTGGACACCAAGTCTGGGATGAGCGACGCATAGCTACGTCTTCACGGCAGTGTTTGATTATTTTGTGATAAATTTAAGGTGCCTAATTGTGAAATAATGGCATAGAATACAATCTTGACAAAAGTAATAACAATTGTGGACCTGTGATGAGAGTAGGCTGCTATTTATAATTCAGTTACACTTTGTATTATCTTTATATTTTGTTCAGTTTCATCATCACTTATCTTTCTATTTTAAATATCGGGAATCAGAACTTTGTAATTTCAAGTACTTTTATATTCATTGTGTTATATTATGTGCCCAAACTATAAAGAAATCCTGACACACTGCCAGAGTTAATATTTTATTCATGGATGGTGCCAAACAGGAATTTAGACGTTCCATTTTCTAGTTTTCTAAACATTTCTTTGAACAAACTTGTGAATTCATTTAGATTAATGCAGACCCCACCCCACCACCCCCCCAAGCTTTGTTATGTATTTTGACAGAAATTGTGCACATGTTATAACCTTTGGTCTTGCGCAGGAGAGAGTGAGAAGTGAGATTGGAGTTATACAAAATACTGGTTTTCAACCAAAGCTGAAAGTATTTCAAATGGTATTATTTCTATGGGCTGTTTGTACTAGTTTAGGAGCTGACGTTTTATTCTTTGTTTTCTGTAAATCATCAGTACTTCACATTTTGTTAAAAGAATTTCTCTTTGTGTTAATTTTGCGCAATTCAGCAATTGATGTACCATTGTAAGTTCTTCATTTTAAAGGTTTTTTTCAACTGTTTGATCTGATATTTGCACATCAAGTTGCACTTAATTTTCTATTATATTAAGATTTACTAATAGAATTTAGAATAGTTTCTGTGTGTGTATATATCAAAACAACGTATGGACTATTTCAAGGAATCAATCAACAGGTGCGGTTGAATAACATTTGATTTAGTTTGGAAACATTAATGTTGAACAACTAATGATTCAGCCAAGCAATAAGTGTCAAAACAATAATTTGTCAATACGGTTATTTCAATCGTTTGTCCTGTCAAATTTAGAAGCCTATGTGTTGGTATTATTAATTTTTTGTCATTTTCTCAGGACGCGTGACATTTTCAATATAAAAAACGTCACACTTGTGTTAAAAAAAAAAAAAAAAGGAGTTCATTCTTGTTGTTGTCTCATGTACGTTTTTGGTAACTAATTAAAGTGAAGTTTTTTTGTGTTCTAAAACTGATTATAGTACCAATTTGTATGAGTGGAAAACACAATTCAGTTGGACTGAAATATCCCCTCCATAGTCTGATGGTAAAATACTGCCCTTTTACCCTTGGAAAGGTATTTCTTGATTTGACCAATGTATGATTGTAAAGCACAGTTTTCACCCAGTGCTGTCCGAGAACCAAGTCCTGAAAAAATCAGCAGACATCTTAGGTGGGCATCAAACCCTAAATCCTACTGTAGTTGATAGGAATCAAGCAGCCCCTATAGACAGATGTTTCTTAGCTTGCATGCGCAAGGTGCTGCTGGCCGTGCCGCCATTGCTGGGATGCTGGCAGCAGAAGGGTTTTGTACACAAAGATATGGAGAAACTGTAATTTTGTTTACTTTCTATGTGAATTAGTTGTCTTTCTCAACAATTTACACAATTTCCCTGACAGGAGAGCTTGACAAAATGATGTAGAATATACTTATTGAATATTTGAAATAAAACAGTAAAGTTAATACTGAAGTTCTGTCGAAAAAACCTTGCTGATGTGACACATTTTATATCGGACATTATTTCTGTGTGGTATCCCACTATTGTCTGCACCATTTTCAGGATTCAGGTTCTGTTTTTGGTAGTCTGGTAGTTAAAACAATCAGAGACTTTGAGAGACCACGAGGCACTAGGTGGCAGCAGACAAGATGAATGAATTTAAAGAGGAGCTCAAAGGTCAAATTCAGTTCTGTGACTCCACTCATTTTCCAACAGATAGAGTCCTTAAAAACTGGGGAAAAATTGCAAGTCTGTAACCTCATGTTAAAATGGTGTAAATTGTCACTTTATTTGATATTCTTTTAGAGCGAAAGTTGAAACATGACATCATCGGCCTTCAAAAAACAAACGGGTCTGTACATATCAAAGAGGAATTTGTGCAACAGTAAAAAGGTCAAATTCAATGCCGTTTTGATTAGATATCATCAAAGTTCTTTGTGCAAAAGTGTACAGACCATGTGATGTCAACGAGTGTTTTAGTATTCCGACCAAAATGGCACTTGCAGGGTATCAAATACAATGACTGTTTAAACCGTTTTAAACGTGAGATTGGAGACTTAAAATGTTCTCCCCATTTTCCTAAAGACTGTATCCATTGGAAAATGAGTGGATCACACAACTCAATTTGACCTTGGGGCCCTTATTAAACTTGTTTTAATGTAAGTTTGAGCATGTGCACTTTTTCGCTGGCACAATGCATTTTTACCTACAGAGGTCATGTCGGAATTAGTGGCAGCAGCTGTTTCTAAGGGTGTTCAATGCACACTGAAACGGTGATCTACCCACAGCCACTACTTCAGAAATTGACAAAGTTTGCTGTGAGCCTAGCTTCTCCAAAGTCTCCTATTTGAATACTACAGGTTTGAGTCCCACCTGAGGTTTCTTGTCCACAAGACAAGTGAGGGGCAAACAAAAAATCAATTGATGGAAAGTAATCAAGTATTTTTATAAGCTCATTGAGATTTGTATTAAAAACGTCAATTCTAACAACAAAATGCTCATTGATTTACGTCTTACTATGTAGAAGTTCAGTGTGGTGTCTTCATTCTTCCCCATTTATTTATTGTGTCCCATAGACCCCTTGCACTAATATCACACACAACTGCTGTCTGCTCATGGCTACCTCATCAGAGTCAAATTGTATGTACAAATTTAATGCAACCACACATGCGTAGCGTAACAATGTGTACTGCCAGTATATGGTGTATCTAACCTTCTGAGAAAATTCATCTTTGGCAAAAGGTAGTTAGTGGCCTGACGTTTTGACCCTAGCAGAGTCTTTCTCAAAGGCAAAACAAAATAAATAATTCTTGCTATTATTTCAAAGGAGTAGTGGCATTCATTTGCAATAGACCGATCCGTTAAGCTCCACCATCTTTAAAAAATATTGACCAATCACAGCATTGGCTGCATCACCACTGCACACGTGGGCAGCACATGTGCATCTCTCCAATGCCACACTCACAACATGGGCGTGCGCGCTTTAAGTACACGCGCGCGCATGTTTATATTTTTGTAATGGAATTTAAGCGTGTCGGACTTTTGTTGGACTTTCGGTGGGGTAGCCAAGGTTGTGATTGGTCAACACGTAAGGGGCGGAGCTCCATGGATTGGTCTATTTCTAATGGATCATTGTTTATCCAATCCTGTTGGTAAGTCATTGCATCGTACGCATGCATATCTGCCACACGCTCAACGTTTTTTACTTCTTTTGGCTCTAAAGCTGGCATACATTTGTGTGTAATTTTACCAAAAACCACCCCATTTCATTGGTCGAAAGTATTTCTTATGATCTGAGAAGACCAAATTAAAGAATGTAATATAAAAGCCAAGTCAAATTAATGAACTTCTCTTGCCTCGAGTCATCAAAGAAAAAGTACATGTAGCTCAATGCAAGTCCCATATGGGCTTCTTGTCATCAGTGGAGCCAGTTTGTGTGAAGTAGACCAAGGGGGATCGGGTTCTTTTTTCTTCTTGCTGTGCCCAAATTTTCCCCACTGTTTTGCTCCCCCCCTTGGGCGTACGCCTTTGCTTGGTTAATCACAAAAATGTTTGACTCGGTCTAATTGAAAGCTTGTAATGTTTTGTGTTCATTATTTGTTATGGTTATTTATTTGTCATTATGCGCACACAAAAGTACAAAATAAGGACACATGCAATATACAAATATTTGATGCATATGAGTGCATTATCGCAGGTTATAATTATAGGGTGAAATAATATGAGCCAGATTTCACGGAGTGATTATATTCTGGGACAACGCAAAAACGAAAATTCATTCAATATTTGTTTTATATTGGACTCCAATATTAAATCATGGAGCGTCGATCATGGTAGTGTACACGGCAAAATAAAGGATGACCCAATGATCCAGCGATCAAATGACAAGGATATGTGTGTGTGATATTTAATAAACATTTACTGATGACAATAAAAGTCAACTTAAATTAGTGTTTTCCTCAAGTACTTTACACTGCTGAATCAATGTTATGAATTTTCTTTTCCCGCAGCCGGTGGCTGCCAGACTGGTTGGTACCAAATGGACAGCCAGTGTTATAAATCATTTGGCAGCTCTGAGCCCGAGTCCAAGTCCTGGACGGATGCCGAGGCAGACTGTGTTGATAAAGGTGGACATTTAGCTGCTGTGTACGGCCAGAACGTTCTGTGTGAGTATGAAACTAGTTTTGGTTGACAAATTTAATCTACAGGCTGGATTTTTTGCAATGGGTATTTTTTTTTATACATGAGCATATTTTACTTCTGTTAACCTGTAGCATGTCGTGTCCGAGCAGTATGATCAAACTCAGGTTCTGGGGCAAAATGCATAGAGCACAAAAGTTACCAAGCACATAACAAAGTTGCTTAGCAGAATGAGGTTGCCAGCCAAAATACCATGTTACACGTAGCAATTGTGACTGGTTTCCTGGTGAAGTTTTGCTTTGCCATCTTCAGTCCATACTAAAGTGTTTAAATTTCTGACACTGTCATCCAAGTTTTAGCTTTTTAAGTCAAAGTCTTAGTGCTCAAAGTCAAGTTCAAGGTAGGGAAAATCAGTTTTAAAAAAATATGTATATCAAGAAAACTGACTGAGTACACATAAATCATTTTGGGGGTAAACAAATTAAAATTTACCAGAGTGGGATTTGAACCAGCGGTGTCCAGATTGACATGCCGGTGCTCCACCAACTGGGCTTTCTAGCTCTACATATTCCTATAATTTGTCAACATATTAGTTCGGGGGCACTTCTCAGAAGTCCTACAATCTTACACTGCCATGTTACGATACAAGAAAACACTGATGCAACTGTTTCTTCAATTAATAAACTGGAAGGGAAGTTGACTGGATACATATAAATTCAATTTTGACTGAACAAAATTTGACCCAAACCTGTAAAAATAAATGTGAATATTCAAAGTAGATTAAAAAAAGTAAGTTTTCATTGGAATGTATTGTAAACATTTTATCTTTAAGACATTTTTGTGATTTTTGTATATATTTTTTTCGGGCATGATAATAATAAAAAAAATAATAAAAGGTATTTATACTGCGCTTTTCCAAAACATGATCAAAGCGCATAACAAAGAAATGGATGAATTAAAACAAGCTAGTGCAAATGATACTCTTCTTACTTTAGTCTGATTTCCAATTTTTTGCCCTTGGGAAAAAACATAAAAACTGTGATTAAGTAGCCTGAAAAATCTGTTAAATCCTATAACATATGAACAATTAGGTCAGCCCTCGTGCTCAAAAAAGGTGTCCTACTATTTTCCAAGGACCAAATATCATGCCTATGTTTTTTGTTTGTGTTGTATTTTTCAGCCTTACTAGAAGCGCTAATGTATCAGATGAAAAGATTTAATTCATGGATTGGTCTGAACAAAGCATCAACAGCAGACTTCACTTGGTCTGACGGTCATTCGTATGAATTCTCACATTGGAAGCCTGGAGCACCTGATAATGTAAAGTTCAACCCTAATAAATTGTGGTTATAAATACAATTTTGAAAATAGAGTATTTTTAAAAAAAAAAATCCCCCAAAAATATTTTTAAAATCCATTTGTTTTTTTGTAATTTAGTTTTAGAACCAAAGCTTGTTTTGCACTGTGATGCAGTTTGTTTTGTTTACCCTCTAAACTAAGGGGACCTTGCATTTCCAAGGGTAGGGGAAGGGGAGTAACTTCATCATCATCATCATTTAGCGGTCGCAACCGAGATTCCATTCACAACGTCATGCCAGAGGTGTTTATCCGTTATTATGTTTGGTAGGTCCTCAATTTCAGACTCCGTATCTCTACTGATCACATCGATGTAGTTGAGAGGTCTACGTCCTCTATTAGGGCACGGAAGTCTCCAAAATAACACGTCAGGTATAACCTGGTCTTTAGCACGATAGCAGTGGCCAGCGAAGCGGACTCTGCGTTGAGCAAGAGCAGCAGAGATTGGTGGAATGTCTCCGTAAATCTGTTCTTTGGTCTTGTGCTCACGCCATGATATATTCTGCACCCTCATAAGAAGCCTGGTGTATGTACCATCAATGCTCTCTACACAGGCTCTGAAGAAGACCAGCTTTGTTGTATTTGCTATGTGTGATTGCCAGATGTCATGAAGCTTGTTGCAGGCATTCCAAGCTAAACCTTTGCGAATCAGGAAATCCTTCTTACTATCGGCAACATAGGACCCAAGGTACCTGAAGTCGCTGACATCTTTGAGTTGTGTGCCGTCGCTGGAACATATTGGCAGGTGGTTGTCATCCTCGTTGATTATCATGTACTTGGTCTTCTTTATGTTGAGAAACAGACCGGCCTTGGCTGCAGCATTCTCAACTGATGTTAAGAGGGCCTGTGCATCACACAGTTGATCGGCGATGAGGGCATGATCGTCTGCATAGTCAAGATCAGTGAGGTGCAGACCCTGATGGCGTCTGGATTGCTTCTGCTTGATGGTAAGGCCATTGAATTGAATGGGGTCAAGACTTTGCCTGAGGATGTAGTCCACCACAATCACAAAGAGGAATGGAGCTAGTGTGTCACCCTGAAGGATTCCTGCCGTTGTTAGGAACTCCTTAGTTGGGCCGTCCGTGCTTTGAACAAAGCTTAATGGGTTGTCATACGTAATGGCGATGGCTTTGACTACCTCAACTGGGATACCGTAATTCAGGAGTATGTGCAGCATGATTTTTCTGTTGACACTATCAAATGCCTTGGAGAAATCTACAAATACAAATGACGCTTTTCGTTTGGAGATTTTCAGCTCTTCTATGATTCTTCTGAGGGCGAGAATCTGGGGTAGTGCTGATCTGCCTTTGCGGAATCCATTTTGGTTCTGCCGTAGGATGGGATCGATATGTGGGGAGATTCTGTTTAAAAGCATTGAGTTGTATATCTTTGAGGCCAGAGGTGAGAGTGTGATTCCTCTGTAATTTTGAGGTAGCTGAAGATCACCTTTCTTTGGAAGAGGAATGATAGAAGATAACGAGAAGGCTGCTGGTTTGTTTCCTATATAGGTCTCATTACAGAAGTCTAATAGATGTTTGTGAAAGAGTGGGCTCTTCCAAATGATGGCTCTTCCAAAGTAACTTTCCCATCCCCCATTGCCGCTTGACAAGGTCCACCTTGAGTGCTTTAGTTTTCCCAATGATCACGCATGTGATTTCTCAAGATTTGACCTGATTTCAGGATTTTTTTTTCAAACCTTGAGCCTTCTTGCAAGAAGTAAGGCAGTCATCAAAGGGAGAAATAAATTGTCCACATTGTGTCCAAACCTGTAGTTTTGTCTTTCTGGTGATTCACAGAAACTGTAAACCTGAATTGTAAACATGTGGGAGGTTCTGGGTTCTGAAATAAGGGGGGAACCCAGGACTGCTGGCTACTCCTCAGGAATTTTCCTTTCTTCAAATCCCATCCCATGAATGATTGACGCTTGTCATATTTAACTTAAATCACATTAACTTAACAGGGTTCTGCCCACAGTGGTCGGTGCCGGAAAACCCGCCCGGAACTCAGGATTCTCCAACCACCACTGGCAGAATTTTCTCTGTTTCCGATCCACACATTTTCCAAATTTTTAAACTACGCTTGCAATTTCCTTTCAAAGGTTTTCAACGAAATGTAAAACTGGGTATTTACCAGTAAAAAAGGCGTCCGAAGCCATTAATTTTGAGTACTTCTTTGATTTGAGTCTATTTATATGATCTACCGTGTAACTGATCCATCTCGCAATGGTTTCCAGGGAAACATTTTTTCGAACTCTAAATAAATCCTGGGCAGAACCCTGACTTAATATCTGATTTTGTTTCCAACATTGAACAAAAGCACTACCATTTACTTTTTTTCGAAAGTGTTACGAACATTTTTACTTTAGGAAAATTGGAACTTCTGATATAGTTTTTCAAAAAGCAAACTAAAAAAAAAGGGGGAAAGGTCAGTCTGATGTGTTTACAAGTGGGTGAACCAGAAGTGTATGAAACAAAATAACTTACTTGTTACTCTTGTTTTGGTTTGACGGTTCGGTAGGATGACAACAACAAATGTGTGATGATTGTTAACGACGTGGTGTCACCAGGACAGTGGCAGAATGCCCCATGTGGTACTGATGCTGGAGCTTCAAGACCCCCAAAGGAGGGCTACTTCTGCCAGAAACCCACAGGTAATAGACCTTTCCATTGTTGATAAACAAACCGCGCTGGTTGGCATGGAAGGCCGAATGTTAGCAAAACACTCAATCGTGTTAATAGATGTTTCAACAAAATTTTTACATTTTCTGCAAACTTTCAACTAAGTAAAGTACCTCTCATGATTGGTTGCTTTGTTTCCAACAAATTCAACACTATTTAAAAAAAAATTGTGTGACAATGTTAAAAACTGTGGCGATCTGTTTTTGTTTTGCATTTATGGCTTTCCATAGTTTTCCGACCTCGGTTGGCAAAAACTCGGGCTGTGACGTTGCAATAGAAAGGTCTATATTAACTGTTATATATTATAGGTAGCAGCAGCAGAATTATGAAATAGTCTTCCTGACAACATAAAACAAATGCAAACAGTGAATTCATTTAAGACAAGGCTAAAAACACATTTTTTGCAATAGCCTCCAGTATGTCTTACTGTGCCAACTAGTTTTTCATTCATGTACTTGTCATTTTCGTCTTACTTTCATTTCTCTTCTATTTTTCATCTAAAAGTGCATAGAGACTTCCCTGTGAATGTGATATGTGCTATTCAAGAATGGTTCATTATTATTATAGAAAAAGTACAGAATTGGTTGTTATAAGGGAGGGGGGACACGATAATTCATATTAGAACCAATCCTGTAGAGAACTATTTTGTCCTGAAATATTGTCAACGTTCAGCTATATGCTAGATATGAAGACCCAACAAAGTTCATACTAGTACCAGTCTTGAAAAGAACTAATTCTCCATGAAATGTTGTCAACGCTCAGAATTCAGGCTGAAATGAAGACCCCCCACGAAAAAAAACCTTGCTTATTTTGCTGATTTGTGTTTATGAAGGCACATCAAATCCCTTGCCAATCAAATTGTTTTTTCCACGTTCTCGTTAGAACAGACCCAGCTAATAATCTGCTGTAAAGGCTCAAAATAGAAGCTCAGTACCCGACCACAGAGAGCGTGTCAAAATTCACTAACGTACAGGAACAATATGTCCAAGCTTTAGGTTTACCTGTGTGTACTGACTGTACAATGCGTTGAATGCGACACGGTGTTTTGGCTTGTAATCTTATTCTGGTAAGCATACTTTTGTTGTGCTTATGGCTACCTTTTTTGCTTAAAGGCACTGGACACTATTGGTAATTACTCAAAATAATTGTTAGCATAAAAACTTACTTGGTAACGAGCTGTTGATAGTATAAAACATTGTGAGAAACGGCTCCCTCTGAAGTAACGTAGTTTTTGAGAAAGAAGTAATTTCTCAGTAAAATATTTGAATTGATTTCAAGACCTCACGCGTGAGGTCTTGAAATCAAGCATCTGAAAGCACACAACTTCGTGTGACAAGGGTGTTTTTTCTTTCATTATTATCTCGCAACTTCGAAGACCAATTGAGTTCAAATTTTCACAGGTTTGTTATTTTGTGCATATGTTGAGATACACCAAGTGAGAAGACTGGTCTTTGACAATTACCAAAGGTGTCCAGTGCCTTTAAGCAGCTCTTTGAAATTGGACCCTTGCCTGATCGAAAGGAGCTTTTTGTATGATGTTTATCGTTCTTTCTGTTGATTTAGATCCAAATATTCCGTCTTTCCCATCTGGGGACAAATGCAATCAAGAAGGTTACTTCAGGTATCGAGATACATGCTATAGGGTTTTCGGTTCTGTAACGCAGCAAAAGAGCTTTGCAGATGCACAGAAACAGTGCGCCCAGGACAAAGCAACACTGGTGGCCATCCACGACGGATACTCTGATGCATTCATGGAGACTCTCCTGTATTATTATAAAATCAAGGATTCTTGGATTGGGCTCAAGAAAAATGTGAGTCTCAGTTTTATTTTTAGCTCCTAAGAACAAAAGACAACTGGCATTCTTTCTGGCAAAACAAAACAGTCGGGTGGCCAAAAGGATACAATTTCAAGGAATTACTGTAAACAAATTCCATTTTAGGCTTAGTATTTAGTGAAAAATAGTTCAAGCACCATTGACATTTCTACCAAATATTGTTTGATTGTTTTCCGGCCATGCACCCAATTGGTGGCCAGGTTTTGCGATTCACGTTTGTCATGTTTGTGAATATGGTATTTTTCTTGAAAAGAGAAAGCAAATATCCTTGTACTTTAAACGCAACCTTGTTTCTCTTGGCTTTGTCAAGTCATGGTGTCTGTGCCAGCAGTGCTCAATCGCAACAAAAAAGGATTCCATCAAATTGCGAGAAAAAATAGTCCCGGCAGGGTGAAAGTGAAAAAAATGGAAGATCCGTGGTGTAAACTGGTTAAATGCCTACCGCACAGTAACACACAGGAAATCTGACTCTCAAAGTGAACAACCAAAATTTTTAAAAGCATATGATGCTGCGGGTAAATTGGGTCAATATTCTGCTTTATTACTCATTTCTTAAAGGAACATAACAGAATTGGTTTTTGCTAACAAAACAGTTGACTGGCAGTGTAAGCACTTTATGTAATCCACCATATACATAAACTGACAGACCTGTAGAAGTTTGAGATCGATCAGCCATCTGGGTCACGAGAAAATAGTGAAAAAAACGATTACGTATTTTGCATGAAATCATATAGATTCAACAAATGAATGAAACGCTCACTGAGCGATAAACTCCAATCGGAAAATTAGTTTATTCATTTCTCATCAAATATGGCATTTCAGACAGAAATATTTCAAGGGATGTTTTCTATTATCATCATCATTAGACCATGTAAGTTTTGTGTAAATCTGTGATCAAAAAGTACATTTTACAAGTTTTTTTCTTACCAATTCTGTAATGTTCCTTTAACCACGAAATGATCCTCTGTCTTCTCCTCACCAGGCCGTAGGGACTTTCAGGTGGCTCACTGGTGAAGATGTCAACTACAAGAACTGGGATGTCAACCAACCCAGCGGAACCACTGGAGCAGATTGTGCGCGTATCAGTAACGGACAGAAATGGGATAACATTGCGTGCGACGCCAAACATAACTTCATCTGCCAGACGGGTGGAAGTAGGTCATTTTTGTCATCCCTGAGAAGGGACATGTATGGACCATTTTGATTAGCCAAATGCTGTCATGTGACAAACATAGAAAATCATTCAGAACGTGTGACTGTTTAATGCAACTTTGAAATAAGCCAAATTTACCAATTGTAATCTGCTGAATCGAGACACCATTCCACCGCACAACACACTGCACAGTGCATACATGTACCCAACAATATGCTAACTTAGGGGCCATTTATTTGCAAGCTCACAGAGCCAGTCTTTATATCACTTGTTGATACACCCCCCAGTTGACCAGTCTTTGACCAATCAGAGTGCATAAACTCTCTGAGGTGTTTATTGATATTCTTTACTATTTGTTTTTTTAAAATGTGTCTTGCAGGTGAGGCTGGTGGCTGTGATATGGGATGGTACAGTATGAAGAATATGTGCTACAGAGGGTTCGGCTTTTCTCCAGCCACTCGTAAATCATGGAACGATGCGGAGATGGAATGTAACTCCAATGGAGGAAACCTGGCCGCGATAACCTCTCAATACATTCTGTGTGAGTAGAATCATTTCTTCTCCTTCATTACAGCAGAGCTACCAACTCTCCCTGATTCTGCAGAAAGTTCCCTGAAAATAAACCAATCTCTGCATGTTTATAAATGGAAAAGAGGACGGTCCAAAGGTTGCAGACATAAACTTGAAGTTTTTAAAGAATATATGTAAACAAGAAGGTTCAGCAACACTGAGGGCGCACTTTAAATTTCTACATTAATCATCGGTTTGTGCCAGAGTAAATTCATTCCAATCCTCAATAAATACACCATTACAACCAGCCTACGATACTTCATTTAAAAGAGACAGTCAACGTCATCAATGAATATGGTCATGGTTTAGAGAATAAACTGTTTACGTTTTGTCGGGGAATTGTAAATTTCTCAAGTTTTATAAGAAGTAAGCTTTGAGATTAAGAATTGTTTTTGTGCGTCATACCTTTCTTACTTCCCAGCCTTAATTGAAGCATTGATGGTCAACGCAAACGGTATGGATGCCTGGATTGGTCTGAACAGAAAATCATCCAAAGCATTTGAGTGGACTGATGGATCTACCTTTGAGTTTAGCCATTGGCTGACTGGATCACCTAAAACGGTAGACATAAATTCCTGTTTGATTTTTCTCCTCTTTGAACTCCCCATCACCCTTCTCCACTCTCTTCACACCCCTCTCTCCCCACCCATAATGAAAAGTAGGTGTAGGAAATTAAGGCTAAAGACAAGAAACACAATGAAGGGGACCACTTTGCATCCGTCCCGTTAGCAGGTTCTCCAAGGGTTGTGATATTTGTTAACACGTTGACTGCCGGTCATATATTTGTAGGGCGTTCCCATATGCCAAGTGCGGTGCGCATGCGCGCATACCAAATAGGTACTATACCCCCAAAAAAATTGAACATACACATTCTAAGGATGCCACGTCCTCACCACTGCCAGAAGCGTATGTGTTGCGTGCTCAGTGATGCCAGTGTATTTAAATAACAATACAAAGCCCTTTCATTCTCTACGAGTATACTCGTATAGCGGCAGAATCCGTTACACCTGTTAGTACGAATATACTCGTAGGCGGCAGTCAACGTGTTAAAGTACCTGCAACCACCCCAAAAATTTTTCAACGTGAATGCACTGGTAGGCTTATACTGAAAATGCTTAGGTTTATAAATACTGGTGTAACAGAAGTGGAAAGAGATGAAAGCACTTAGAAAAAGCAAGGGATGTACAATGAAGAGGGTGACAATGTGTGGGGGGGGGTAGAAGGAAGGGCCTGGTTTGACCATAAGAGGTTGGGAACACAAAGGACAAAAATCAAAGGTGGGAAGAGTGAGAAGAAAGTATTTTAAGGAACATTACAGAATTGGTTTTTGCTAACAAAACAGTCGCTGACAGTGCAGGCACTTTATGTTATCCACCATATACATAAACTGACAAACCTGTAGAAGTTTGAGATCGATCGGTCAGTGGGTCACAAGAAAATAGTGAAAAACCGATTACACATTTGCATGAAATCATATAGATTCAACAAATGAATAAAATGCTCACTGAGCGAAAAACTCCAATCGGAAAATTAGTTTATTCATTTCTCATCAAATATGGCATTTTAGACAGAAATATTTCAAGGGATGTTTTCTACTATCATCATCATTAGACCGTGTAAGTTTTATTTAAATCTGTGATCAAAAAGTATATTTTACAAGTTTGTTTCTTACCAATTCTGGAATGTTCCTTTAATTAGTGAATGAGGCATATTAAAATAGGGGATATCTGTAGGAAGAAGAAGGCAAGAATAACAAGTTTTTTAGTCATTTTCTTCTTGGATGTTCAACAATGGTGTTTGAATGGTCTGGGGGCGCCTTGTCCACAGTTTCTCCCTACTCAGACGAACAGTCTCTCTGTGGTTACCTATAGACTGTGCAAGGCTCGCGCGTTTTAGAACATTGGAACCCGTTAAAGTGCGCGAGTTTCTTTCCTTCACACGCGCTGATGCATGTACGAGGGACCAAAGTGGTCCCAAAAATGTTTGAGACTTGCACGGTCTATTGCCTTAATGCCCTCAAGAGAGTAAGAAAGAGAACAGGGCTGTTTATTGAGCGATCTCTTTTTTTGTGTTCTATGAGAGGGGGTCGAATAGGCAAGAAAAGTTTCCATTATTAATTTTCCTCTGAAATGAAATATTCAGGGTGGTAATGAAGTTTGTAAAATCAGTCTCTGAACTCAGGAGGCCCATTGTGTTAGATAATGGGCTTTACATTTCAGTGGTCCCTCATTTCGGTCATCAGCAGTTGTTTATGTCTAAAGAGTTAGAGACACTGGACACCTTTGGTAATTGTCAAAGACCAGTCTTCTCACTTGGTGCATTTCAACAATGCACAAAAATAACAAACCTCTGAAAATTTGAACTCAATTGGTCGTCGAAGTTGCGAGATAAATATGGAAGAAAAAACACCCTTGTCCATGTTGTCACACGAAGTTGTGTGCTTTCAGATGCTTGATTTCGATTTTGAGACCTCGCGTGAGGTCTCAAAATCAATTCAAATATTTTACTGAGAAATTACTTCTTTCTCAAAAACTACATTACTTCAGAGGGAGCCGTTTCTCACAATGTTTTATACTATCAACAGCTCGTTACCAAGTAAGTTTTTTATGCTACAATTATTTTGAGTAATTACCAATAGTGTCCAGTGCTTTTAAACACAAATAGAGAGACAGGTTGATTTCATCTTTCATATTCTGTGTCCATCAACACCCATTTTAAAGAATAACTGTTCGTCTCATTGCGAGCTACAATGATTTCAGTTCACTTGTAAGTCATCCATGGTTTCATTACCAGAAACATATATAATAATAATTTGTTAAATTCTATTTTAAACAGGATGAAAATAGTAAATGTGTCAAGATTTGGAATAGCGAGACGTCACCTGGCTTTTGGAGCAACTTCCCATGTGGTGATTCTCCACGGGATCCAAGACAGGGATATTTCTGTCAGAAACGAGCAGGTAAGATTCATAGTTTCGGAGGGGTGAAGAGGCTGGATTCTTCCCCATGGTGGACACCTACAATCCCAGCCAAAATGCTTGGGCAGCCCGTTCCTAACGTTACAATAACCATACAATAACCATTCTCACAATAAACATTCTCTCCCCCGTCCCCCGTCCCCCCCGCTCAATGTTGACTGGAACGCAGAAGACCGTGCAACAATGTGATTCAACATTGAAAGGGGGCAGGGGGGCCCAACAAGATATGGCCGGGATTGTAGTTTTCAGTTGTGGATGCCATGTGCTCAACATTTCTATATCAAAGTATTGAAAGTGAACACCACAGATAACAGCCCTCTAGAGTTTACCCACGAGAGGTCATTTTTTCCAAAAAGCGGTCGACTTAAAAAAACACTCTCGGTGGTGTGGAGCCTAACAACTTATAAAAAATGTCCGTGCCAACTTGCGGCATTTTTTTCCAGAACTTTTTTTGAGCTTCTGGAGTAATTATTTTCCTTTGAAAGTACCGTTGCCACAATTCAGTGCTTATCACATGTCCATGTAAAGAAGGGGAAATCAATATACATCTCCAATGCAATTATTACATCAATTAGTTTATTATCTTTTTCTCTTTATCAAAAGGGACGTGAATCTTTTTTCTCCTCACCAGCCTCAGTTTGGCTACACTGATTTGAACGGAAGGACAAACAAAATGTGACCTGATCTATTGAAATGAGGAATGTGTCAGATAGGACGTATTGCGTGTAATTAGCCATACCAAAGTTGGTCACATTCGAAAATCATGAAAAACACTACAAAAAACGATTCCACGATTTCGGTGGTATTAGGTTAAATAAAAACTTGATCTTTCTTGTCGTGGTCTTACCTTTAGTTGAAAAGATGAATAAATCCACAAAAAGTACGTTTTCTTGAACATGTTTGTACACAATTAATACTCTTCAAAGTTGTTTAAAAACGAGTATCTAAACGAAAAAATGGAAGTGGCCTTGTCTTGTAGACTTCATTTCCCGATAACTTCGGACTGGAATAAGCTACGGAAAAAATAATGGTATTGCTGGAAAGCCAGTGAGTTAACACGGTATGCACAACTCAATTTCATTAAGGGGTTGATATATTCCTCATTTCGACAGATCGGATCACAAGTGGGCGGTTAGGTTAGATCTTAACAGTTTGATCCAAATTTGATTTTTGTTTTGCTCCTTTTCCAGACCCGGCACTCCCTCAGGTACCATCTGGCAGTTTATGCTTGAGAAAAGACTACTTCAAGTTCGACGACTATTGCTACAAGGTGTACGGCGAGCAAGCCCATCTTATGACCTATGCTAACGCCCAGGCTCAGTGCCAAGCAGACAACACAACGCTGGCTGCAATTCACGATGGATACATGGAGGGCTTCACCGAGTTGCTCTTGTATTACTACGGTATACGGGATGCCTGGATCGGACTCAAGCAAAATGTAAAGTGTTTATCTTTATCAATTCTTGTCTGCTGAGTCTTTAAAGGCACTGGAAACTATTGATAACTTCTCAAAATAATTGTTAGCATAAAAACTTACTTGGTAACGAGCAATGGAGAGCTGTTGATAGTATAAAACATTGTGAGAAACGGCTCTCTGAAGTAACATAGTTTTTGAGAAAGAAGTAATTTCGCAGTAAAATATTTGAATTGATTTTGAGACCTCACGCGTGAGGTCTCGAAATCAAGCATCTGAAAGCAAACAACTTCGTGTGACAAGGGTGTTTTTTCTTCCATTATTATCTCGCAACTTCGACGACCAATTGAGTTCAAGTTTTCACAGGTTTGTTATTTTGTGCATATGTTGAGATACACCAAGTGAGAAGACTGGTCTTTGACAATTACCAAAGGTGTCCAGTGTCTTTAAACTGCAATGTGGTTCATTCTTTCTGACTACTTCTATCCACCAGAGACCTATATTTTTCTTGTAATGTACAAATATAAGTAACAAATAGTTTACAATCAGCGAGCTTTCAGATGGAACTTTTTCTCTGGAGGATCGGTACTGGTACTGGGCTTTCAAATTAAAACTAATCAAGGTTCTATACCAGTAAGATACTTGTCTTCATAACATTGAATTTATGATATAACCTGAATACCAGTTGTTTCTTTACACCATTTTCACTGTCGCAACCTGCAGGACTTTAACAAAGCTTTCGCTTGGGTAAACGGCGAGCCTCTCAATTACAGGAACTGGGGCGACAACGAACCAAGCATCAACCCTGGTGAAGGATGTGTACGAATCAGCGATGCCAAGAGTTGGGACAATGTTCAATGTACAGCAAAGCACAACTTCATTTGCCAGTCAGGCGAAGGTGAGTCGTTCACTATGTCCTCTTTGGTCTGATAAGGCTCGTTTTGCCTTTGTTTTAAAAAAAAAAAGAAATGACATAATTGTGGAGTTTTTAAAGTTAAAGGTGTATTTCTAAGTACATCGGGACAAAAGATGTCAAACACTTCTGTAAAAAATAGTATACAAATATTGGACGCATTTGAGTTCATTGTTGGAGGATATAATCACAAGGTGAAATCTGGACTATTCCATTTGACGAGGTGAAATCTGGACTATTCCATTTGACAAGGTGAAATCAAGTGAAAAACGGAAAAGGTAGATTTCACCGAGTGATTATATTCTGTGGCAATGCATAAACAAAATGTATTCAATGTTTGTTTTGTATAACTCACACATAGATCCTTGTCATTTGAAATTTGTTCACAATGAATACAAAATAGAAACGGAAACTCGTCCACCCAACACTCTGGAAATTCTTTAGAAAGACTTCTGAACAACGTGGACGACTCCATGTAGACACCAAACTTATTGTCCACTGTGACATAACTTTGCCTCTTTTTGACAAACCAAAACAGTAGGGGAGTGATTATTTTGGAACTGATAATGAGAAGCGTTCAATAATTATCCATATTGGACTCCAATATTAGATTGTGGAGCATCGCCATTTTTCCTTAATGCGGTGACTAAAAATCTCTTGCAGCAACCCATCACAACATTGGAAGTTTTGGACTTTGCAATGGCAGACATAAATGAGAAAAACAGAATAACATGCGGTGCGATGACCAAAAACTTGTCTACATTTTTTCCCATGGTGCACTGCACTAGGCACAAAACAAGGCTATATGCAGCAATGCGGAGTGATTGCAGTTTGTAAGCATTGTGTTATGAGATTTTTTTATAGCAAACTTTTAAGAATAGCGTCACAGATGTGATTGGTGAGTAGCACCGCGTTTACACTCCATCCAGAAAGGTGGATTGAGATCCAGCATTTTTATCACCATCTGGTGTCAAGCTAACATCAATGCTGTTATGTTTTGCTTTATGCTGCTTAATCCCACTCTGATCTCACTTTTTTGATCACAGCTGTCACACAAAAACACAAGCAAAAAGCCCACCATTCTTAGCCAAACCAGAAATGACCACATTGAATTGCGGTGTTTGATCTGCCTTTGAGTTTAAACTCATTTCTGGAATCCACTTTGCCGGATCTGATCCACCAATTGCAGGGTTCAACCCTCCTCAAAAGGTGGATTAAAAGTGCAGGATCTTGAACTTGGTCTAATCCTGCTTTTTTGCGTTTACACTTAGCCGTAATCCTCATTGGCTGATCAGATCCAGGTATGCTCCACCTTTCTTGATCTAGTGTAAACAGGGTGTAAAGAGGCATAGCTTTTTAATGGATTTGATTCTTACGATGTGTTTGTCACATTTCTCATCTTAGCCGTAGCCGGTGGTTGTGAAAAAGGCTGGTACAACATGAAGAGCATGTGTTATAAAACATTCGGAGGCTCTGAACCCCTAGCCAAGACGTGGATTGATGCGGATATAGATTGCAAGTCAATGGGCGGTTCACTGGCTACAGTCAACGCCCAGTATGTTCTATGTAAGTCATCAACTCAATCCGCTTTCTTTTCCATATTTCACACCTGACTGACTTCTGTTTATCAGGGCCCAATTTCATAAAGCTGCTTAGCAGAAAATAGTGATTAACACATTTCTTTGGTAAGCAAAATAGGAGTGGGGCACCAGTCGCAACATATATATTGTAAACTTGATGAAATGTAGGCTGGAAGCCAGTTTCTGGTAAGCAATATTTTTCTGTACTTAGCCATTTTTGTGATTACAGTTTTTATTGCCATTCATTTGCAGAGTCATTACCAAACGTGTACTGTGCCTTTTAAGTATCATTTGAATTATTGCACATGCTCTTGTTTGTATTAGCGCCATGAGCACTTTTGTATATAAGTTTTCATTATTATCTATTATTATTATTTTTATCGGTATTTGGAAGAGTAACTAAATTCCCATCCTCTAGATTTTACTAAACTCACCAGACAACCAACCTGTGAAAATTTCACAGTGAAATTTTGAGTGAAAACAACATAAAACGGATTATATTTTGACAACAAGTTATTTTTGTCTTGGAATGCCCTTCAGCGTTGCTAGAATCCATGATGTTTGAAATGAGACGCTCTAATGCGTGGATCGGTCTGAACAAGCGGAAGTCAGGATCCTTTGAGTGGGTTGATGGTACACCCTATCGCTTCCAACACTGGCAGAAAGGATTCCCAGAAAATGTAATATATTTCAATTTTCATAGTATCTAACGTTTTTAATATTATTCTTTGTATCATTAAAAGGGCCAAGATGGAAATCCCTCTTTTTTTTTCTTCTTTTTTTACAAATGTATTGCCTACTTTTGCCTGAGTGAGGGCGCTGTTTGAGAGTGTGACGTCATGTGTGATGAGGGGTCTGTAATGATGATGACCAGGCTCAAAGCCAACTAAACCCGGCGTTTCCAGTAGAGTTGGCGTTTATCTCAAACTTTCCCCTTTTACTTGCTATGTGAGTTCCTATATGTTTGTATGTTTTATTTGATTGATACAGATCGCTAATAAGAAGTGCGTAATGATCGTGAATAGTGAGGTAACACCAGGCTACTGGGTAAACTCAGCTTGTGGAGAGAATCCTCGTGAAGCAATTGAGGGATACATCTGCCAGAAACCCGCTGGTGAGGTCACAGTTACTATTATGATTAGAACTAACATCCTGCAATCAAAGCAAGGGAAGTGCCTGTCAATGTAGCCATCTGTGTAGATCCAAAACTTTTACCCTTACACCAGTGTGTGATGACCACTGCATACTGTTTGCTTTCCCAAATCCTGTGGTGGGATCTCCTTTTGGTGGGATTTGAACCCCACGACCCATGCATGCTAGAGCAGAACTGCTAGACCACCTTGCATGCCTGGAGACGAGAGGCCATAAGGAAAACTGACTGGGTAAATTTTAAATAATTTGGGGTTGAACAAAGAAAATTTGACTAGAGCGGGATTTGAACCAACGACCTCTGGATTAACATGCCGGGGCTCTACCAACTGCACTATCAAGCCCTTTGTTGGTGGTCTACCCATATTTGGTCAATATCTTTGGTCGGGGGTGCCAGTCAGAAACCATACAACTGTTAACTGCCGTGTGGCCAGGGACCACACCCAAGTTGACGACACAACCTGTGATTTTTTTAATTCAAGATATTAACACATGTTGAAACACTCCTCAGATCCTTCCCTTGAACACACCCCGACCCCTGACCTCTGTGAACAGAGCGGCTACTTCAGATACAGGGGGCTTTGCTACAGGGTGTTCCCAGTAAGAACACGGCGGCGACGTTTGCAGCTGCCCAGGCGCGGTGTGCTCAGGATGGTGGCAACCTAGCGACAGTCCACGATGGCTTCATCCAAGCTTACATGGAGACCCTCATGTTTTACTACGGTCTCCAGGACGTTTGGATTGGATATCAGCTGAAAAAGGTCAGGAAACTTACAAACTTAGAATGGAAAGACCATATCGGACGGGGTAGAATTTTTTGTTAGGGGGATCAGGTTAGCTTAACCCTCGGAGCAGCGGGCCCTTCTGTATAACGCGTGTCCTCCAGGTGGAGGATTTTATCACCACTCAGTTTTGTAGGTCAATGACCCCCTCCTGCAAGCCCAAAGCAATTTTAATCCCCACAGGACTTTTGTCTGGGCCAGCAGTGTATGTTATTTACGACCTGTTTTAGCTCTGGGCGGCACAGGGTTGACACAAAGAGATAATGGCACAAGGAGTTGGCTCACTAAGATATCAAGTTACAATTCCCAAGGGCATAGCTGTCCCTTGGGACTGCTGTCATTCATTACTCCTGACTCGGCAGTGGTTATAGCCTGGCCAATGGGAGTCTACAGGCTTGTGGTGTATACAAGGGGTGTCGAATACAGAAATTCGTGGCTTTTTTGGCCCATTGAAAAAAAAATTATGACCATATTTGGAATATGTGGAGAATTTTTTCACCACGTTGCTTCCCCGAGGGTTTTAATGGTTTCTGTCCCTAACTTTCACCTCTGTGACCCCATTGTAGTATTTTTACATAAATTTATTTCAAGAAATATGTAGTGGCCTGACGTTTCAACCCTAGCAGAGTCTTTCTCGAAGGCTAAATGACAACACAACGCACATAAACAGGTATAACAGAAGCAGTCAAGTGGAAATAGATTAAAAGAGAGATGCAGAAGTTTATCTCGGCAGCTTTGGTAAAAAAAGTTGATTAAATTCAGCTTTGAACTGTTTTATCAGTTTATTACTAACCCTACATCGTACCTTTAAAAATATGTAAAGTTTGCAAATTTTTTCCACCATTTTTGGGGGATACTTTGACAGGGGGCAAGTAACTTCACTTGGATCGATGGCGGAACAAACTATTATCAGCATTGGCAGGGTGGGAAAGCACCCAGCCCCGACCAAAGCAAGGGGTGTGTCCGTATCAGTGAGGCTCAGACATGGGACAACGTGGACTGCGGGTCCTACCATAACTTCATCTGTGCCATTGGTGGTAGGTTTATCACACAGAAATCAGTAACAACTCATTTAGACTTTACAGTTCTGTATCATTATTGACATTCACCTACAATCCCGTCCAAAATGCTTGGGCCACCCATTCCTAACGTTACAATAACCATACAATAACAATTCCCTGTTTGTCTCACAATAAACATTTCTCCCCGTCCCCCGCTCAATGTTGACTGGAACGCAAAAGATCGTGCAACAATGTGATTCAACATAAAAAGGACACGTGCAACAATGTGATTCAACATTGAAAGGGGGCAGGGGGGCCCAATGAGATATGGCCGGGATTGTAGACATGGATGATTTTGCTGAGAATTTTTTATTTTTTTTTTAGAAACAGTGGAATATATTTTGTGATGGTCAAAGTGGTAAATCAGGCTGATCGATAGTTCCTGATAAGAACACCATCTTTAAGGTCAACTTGGGTTTTGGCTCTGCTGCATCGAGTATTCTATATTGTTATATGCGGCCAATGGTTCACTGACCAATCGTGCAAGGATTTTGACAAAACTCCAACTGCCACACGCAGTATTTACGAATTCAACACTGATGTATCATATTGCCTGTAAAGATGGCCGACTTTACACCGTGACATAAAGCGGGAACTATCTATGGGATTTTAAACTTTTCATGATGGTGAATACAATCTAGTAAGGTTTGCAGTAACATCATTAAGAATGATTTTTAAAGCCAGTCTTTGAATATCGTGTTGTCCTCTGGCACCTGAGCATCAGAGCTAATCAAACTCATACAGTAGAATCTGTCCAAAAAGCGTGCCTGTAAAATGATTTTTGGGGTAATGATTATAAATCATATGAATGTGCTCTTTTATCTCTCGGACTTGACTCTCTGGGTGGTAGGATGGAGGCTCACTGCCGTAGCTTTGCTATGGACTTGTTGAGAACTCTCTCACATAGAACCTCCTCCCCCCCCCCTCCCCTACCAGGCTTGAGAGTCCTGGAATTGACTCTCTGGGTGGTAGGATGGAGGCTCACTGCCGTAGCTTTGCTGATGGACTTGTTGAGAACTCTCTCACATAGAACCTCCTCCCCCCCCCCTCCCCACTCCCCTACCAGGCTTGAGAGTCTTGGACTTGACTCTCTGGCTGGTAGGATGGAGGCTCACTGCCGTAGCTTAGCTAATGGACGTGTTAACAAACACCCCCCCCCCCCCTCCATCCCCACCAGGCTTCAGAGTCATGGTCCTAGCCTCTGTAATTATCATAATATTTCCACCATCCCCAACAAAACTTGTCGTTTTAGAAATAGTCACATCCCTTGTTTCATCAATCTACAAAATTATAACTAATTGCCTTTTTTTTTCATTTCAAGTGTGTTCACATATGTTTCTTTTTTTCCCTTCTCATTCTCTGTTTAACGTGTACTCTTAAATTGTTAATATCTTTTTAGTTGTGTATTGTACTAGCTATGTAATTTGACCTTCGGGTCACGGTAATTGCCATTTTTAATTAAATTAAAACTTTGAAATTCTAAATTCAAACCATGTGCATGAAACCCTCTATGAGTTGTGGTTTCTGAAAAGAATCTATGGTGTAAAGAGGAAGCAAAATTACACAGTTGGTACATCGAGGTGAGCCTAAAAGTTTTTTTGATGTTTTACGGGGTTATCCAGGGTTCAACTTGGAGTAACCTCGAGCTACGGCTTGTTTATTTCTGCATTTTTCCCTGACAACTCTACATGTAGAATCAGGATGTGAACTTGACGATGAGCTTAGGTCACATTTTCAAAAGATACTTTATCAAGGTTTATATACCATCGCATTCTTACAAGGTTTTGATCTCTAATGTTCTTTCTTTTCTTTTTCTTTTTTTATTCAGGGAAACCAATTAATCCTCCTAAAAAACAAACAGGCGGTAAGTTTGTTAACTAAACTTTGATTCTTATTATTATCATCATGGCAGTGTGGTTTTAAAATCAAGCCTTTTGTGGTGAACATCGGGATTTGAAACATTTAAAAAAAAATATATCTCCATGCCAAAAAGTGAGATCCTTCAGAGAAATTGTGGGTTAGCTAGCTGACTTAAATTGATGATTGATTTAAATCAACAATGAGTCCATAATTTCTCAGTTATGTGATAGAGCAATCTATGGTTTTGGCAGTTTTTTAGTCATCAGGTTGTAGATTCAACCCTAGTCATGTTGGTCATGGTGCTTGAGGAAGACATGCAGGTAGCATGTGGCATGTCGTGGCCGAGCGTTGAGAGCACCGGAGCTCTGTTGTTTCTGATCAGCAGAGTGTCGGTTCGAGTCCCGGTCTTGACAGTTGTGTCCTTAAGCAAGACACTTAACCATTATCGCTTCATTCTTTGGATGGGACATAAAGCTGTAGGTCCCATTACACTTATAGCTGAGAGAAGGGGTTCACTTGGGTGTTTTCCAGTGCATGCTGGCTGCAGATTGCGCCATAGCACCTCGTAAAACCTTACAAGGTGCTACAAAAATGTGTCTCATATTCTTAACTCTGCAAACCTGGTGTAAAAACAATGAGGGAATATCAGCACCATGAGCTCCAAGCAGTGGCAGATTTCAAAGCTTTTATAAGTGTTCATCATTATCATCACTATTGTGTTGTTATCTAAATGAGCTAAAAAACATTAACGAGGATATATGCATCACAACATAACGAGCTGTCCTTTTCACAGATTGAGTCATCCAGTGCCAGTTCACAGCTCACACAAAATGTCCCTTTATTTCTACCACAGGCTTAGCGGGCGGTGCCATAGCTGCTATCATCATAGGTGTTCTGGTAGGTATAGTCTTCGTCATGGGGATTGCGTACTTCCTCGTGAAGAGCAGACAAAGCAGAGCACCCGGAGATGAAGATGGAAGCCCCAAACTAGGCTTTGATAATGTGCTGTACACACCCTCAGCTGATGATACCACAGTTCAATCCAAGGGTGACACTGACGCATAGTATACCAACAGTTATTAGAGAAATACATTCAAAACTTACACAATTTAGGAAACCACTTTCATCATATCCAAATGAACTTATCAACAGATGAAAGTAAAATCTTAGTTAAATTTTTTCCATTAAGGGATTTTTATGAGATATTATCTTAAACGTGCTCATGAAGTTTTCTACATCCAGTTCAGTATATCGTTGTGTGCCCAGAAGAAGGGCGTTAGGAAAGTTTTACCAGAAAGGGGGCGTGAAAGTTTGGACCGGACCCTTTCTGCAATTCATTAGTCATTATAGGAAGGTTAAATTCTAACCCCACACGTCTTGGGGGTAATTTTAGAGACAAAAATGTAACAGTAATGCCATGTTTTTGTCTGGAGCCATTTTATTGCTTAAGACCTTCTAATACAGGGACAAAAAGTACTCTGTGTTGCTGGAGGAAGAGCGTAGAGCCTGCCCCCCCCCCCTTATTCACACGACGATATATTCCAGTTGTCCGTTTGGTTGTTATGTTGTGCTAAACTGTTCTTTTGTGATCAAAGTGATTGAGATTAAATTTGGACAGTGGAACAAAGATTCGCATCAGGATTGTTATAAGTTTAATTTTGCAAAAGTGTTTCATACTTTGTAAGGTTACAAATCAAGTTGTTTTTTTAAGCGATATCTTCTGTGTGGAAACAAAAAATTTTAGCAAGTGAAACTCATTGCCTGGTATCATGTTCCTTAAAACAGCATTTATTCTTATGTATGCTAATAATAGCAGCCCCATATATGTGTGCTAGTTAAGTAAGCATAGAGGAGTTTTTAGTGCCAGACTTTCTAAACTGCAGGGATGAGAAATTTCAGCGGTTATTCCTTTTCAGAAATATAAAAGAAATCCTGCACTTTTAGTCTACATCTCTAGTGCTGAGGTACTGTTCTCAAAAGCTCCTTCATATCTATAATTCTAGGGTGTTACCAAAAGGAGGAAATGTCATCATTTCTACATATCTCCTAACATTGAGATACTAGTTTCAGACCTTTTTTTGTCGGCGATGAATCTCTTCTCGGAACCTGGGAATTATGCTTTACAGTTTCAACTACCACAAGGGCCAATTTTTACAAGCAGAGACAATAAATTTGGGCTTAAGCATGGACCCATAGAGACAGTTATTTTTTGTCGTGTATAAATTTGTGGGAAACCAGGCTAAAGCAATGTATATTGTATATCACAAAACATTTTGGCTGGTAGTGCGTATCTTCCAAAACAAATAACAATAAATGTTCAATAACAATGAAAAACCTTTGTGTAAAATTGATTGCATTAAATGCATTGATATTGTTCCGAATACATTTAGTGGTTTGTAGTAGATCCAGCAGCATTATGTGAAATAATTTGTGTTGGCTTTAAGTATCTCTCTAAGGTTGTATGCAATACGATATGAGAAAATCATTAACAAAATGTTCTAAGAGTTTGTCTGTTGGTCTTACAATGATTTTTGTGTGTGTTTAAAATAAAGTTATATAACATGATTTTTGCCTATATATATGTATATCTTTGTAATGCAACATACATATATTGTAACCTCCAGTAGTGACATTTCTATTGTTTTCTTATTTAGGGGCAAAGAAGACTGATTTTCCCCAAATAGTGACAAATAGGCTGAAGAAAAGGTAGATTTAGTTATAGCTTCATATCATTACGTATTTTGCGCCAAACAAGATTTCAGATGACGCACCGTGTCTAATGAGTCATTTAGTTTTAGTCTTAGAGTAATGCCTTAATTTTATACATAACGTCATAGTACGGCAGGTAGGTGATGGGATTGTGCCTTTGAAGATATAAACATGACGTTTGGCACACAGTCAGAGTATGTCAGGAGAAAGATATTTTGCTGTAGGGCCATCACAGATTTGTCCTTTGAACAAAATTAGGGAGTATGACAAGCATGACATTGTGATTCTGCCTGCGGTGATGTGAGTTACTACAAGCCACTCACTTATCAAATGGTGTATATGATGGATTTGGTTGTGACTTACTGGACTGAACCAACTGCTCAATAAGCTGAGTACAGCTTTCTCAACTGAGATTGCAGATTCAAGTTATCTGGAGAGTCATTTCTCTGTTATGGTCAAGACAAGAACTCCTTGTATAGACTACTGTGAGCAATAAGGAATTACTAATCAAGAGGATATTGACCAGGATTCATCATGGATGAACTGTCTGATGCATCTAGAGAACTCAATCATGTCAAATGCAGCCATTTCGAAAATTGTGGAAATTACTTGTTATACTACCTGTAATTTTACAAAGGACAAATCTGCAATGGACTTGTAGCCAAATATCTTTCTCATGACATACTCCGACTGTGTGCCAAGTTTTATGCTTGTATATCAAAGACACAATCCCAAAAATATTTTTCCTGCCTTCTGCCCCTCTGTCAATAAAGGCCCTTATAACAAACTCCTCTAATTCCAAGTGTCTATAGGATATAGCTTTCATTCAGTGAAATGTGTTAGGGGTCAAATCATCACACTACTGGAATATTTCACTGAGATGTAGAGACAAGAGTTCATTTATTGGCAAATTTACAAGCAGTGTTTCATGGTATATCCACTAGCATGCTGACAAATAAGAGGTTAAACACACCTAAATTTATTTAGACATAAGTCACTGTTTGTCAATCTGATTCAAATTGTAGCTGAAATAAAGAAATTAGTCCACAGAAAGACAAAATAAATCTCTCTGCAGATTTCCTTGCCAACAAAGATTGGAACAATTGTACTGCATATCTTTATTAAACAATTAAGAATTTCCTTAAAAATATTAAACAATGAAATAAAACAATATCATAAGAGTTTTAATAAACAAAGGTTACAAGACCACAAATGTGTTTCTTTCTTTTTTTGTGTGTCCTCGAGTTCAATACACACATTTGCTTTTTCACAAATTTAAGCATCATTAAACCTAAACAATTTAAATAGATGTTAAATTTGCATTGGGGATAAAGACTACCATTTGGTTTTACCCATACACCAATGTGTGTACTCTGTACTTTGCCAAGTCCTTTGAAAAAAATCCACAGGCGATTTGATCGGACGGGATTTGAACCCACGACCTTTGCCATTCTAGAGCAGATGTCTTGTCAACTAGACCAGCGATATGCCGTAGCTAGAGGCAGTTCGAATCCTAACTATACAATTGGAATGAAAAATAGACTTGTATGTAACCCTTACAGTCCTGAATCTTTCTATATCTAATTGCCAAAGTGAATGATGCAGAAGGACTGGGGCCAGTAGGCCCATATAACAATTGCTTATCACAGGGTCAGGCATTCCAACCTTATCCAAGTCCAAACAATTAGGTGTAGAGTGAAATAGGAAAGAGTTTAGAGGATTTAGGCCACCTCTTAGCAAAACTGCCCAGTATGTCAGGATTAAAGTTTACTGCTGTGTGTATGGACAGCCATTTGAATAAAGTGAATTGAACTCTTTGGAGACCATTTATTTCTGTATAATCATCACCATACGCCCAGACACTACTAATCTCGTTGATTTTTTTGCCCCGTTATTATCAAGTTACCCTTCATAAATTTCTATATTAGATCGAATACAAAAACTTGTTTAGAAAATGCTCTTTTGCAATCCATTAAACAAAATTTAAACGCTTCACAGCTGGTGCACATCCGAAAAGACACAGGCAAACCAGCTGCAGAAAATAAGCTGACATTACCAAGAGTGTACTCCATTTTAAACAGAACACACAAAGCTGGTGACTTTAAAACACATACTGACTATGTAATTAACAAAAATTGGTGACTATAAACCCCCAATAATTAAAAAAAATTGTGATGGTTAAAAACAAAAAATACAAATGTAGTTTGTGATCATTAAAAACAATGTAACCACAAGAACAGCAGGTGATTAAACTTAACGGTTTGATTACAAAACGCAGACAAAAACAAGATTTGCTTAGGAGTTACTTTGTAGAGCATCATCATTAACAATTCCAGTGGTATCCTTTTTGCCAAACGAAAATGTCCCCGTTGTCCGCCCTCTCAGTAAGAAGAAAGCAAATATCCCTCCACCGATGGCCGCCACCAGTAAAATAACTCCAATGACTATACCAGCTACTGAACCACCGGAAAGGCCACCTGCTGCAAGACAAAACGAGCTGAAGTTGAAAGCTTCAAACTTAACTTTTTTTGTGTTTACACGTTGACTGCCGCCTACGAGTATATTCGTAGTAACAGGTGTAACGGATTCTGCGAGTATACTCGTAGAGAATGAAAGGGCTTTGTATTGTTATTTAAATACACTGGCATCACTGAGCACGGAACACATACGCTTCTGGCAGTGGTAAGGACATACATCCTTAGAATGTGTATGTTCAATTTTTTTTTGTGTATAGTATCCATTTGGTATGCGCGCATGCGCACTGCTCTTGGCAAATGGGAACACCCTACGAATCTATGACCGGCAGTCAACAAGTTAAAGAGAGAAGTGTAGAGTTTCATTTAGGAAGGTTTGCGACAACACCGTAAACCATTTTGAGGTATATTGCGGACACATTACTAGAGCACTATTACTAGGTTGGGGTAAATTTGTCTGTAAATTTGTAGTGTCCACCATATTTATCATCTTTTTAAATTTTGCATTCCCTGTATATTTTCCTGTAATTCGACCCTTGGTCGACCATGGGAAATTTGCTTCTAAAGAATAAACCATTAATGCATGAATGAATGAATGAATATCTCAAAAAGGCTAGTGTAATAATCTATGAGTTGTGGTGGTTCTGACATTAAAACAAGTGGTTTAACAAACTCAACGTTTCGTTCAGTATGCAATGAATGCTCTGATCATATTCAGTGCAAGGCAGGACTCTGCTGCTGTTTATTTTGCCCCCAGTAGAGCAATGACAAGGAGGAAAAGTAGAATCTAGAATATCGGATATGACAAGTGGATTGCATGAATGCCTAGTGGATGAAGTTCTCATTTGGCCATATTAGAGGGGTATTTATGTCTTTTGAATATCATGCTTTAAATATGAACACTTTACTTTCTGTCATTTATATATTTTTTCAAAATGAAAGGTAGCTGCCATCAGGTGATTGCAGAGAGGAAAATAATTTGTAGCACTTTAATAACTAACTCAAAAATATATCTGCATAAACTTTTGTAGCAACAACCACTCTTAGTGTGATAAAAAGCCACAATGCCTCTTCAATCCACACACTACAGCACTGACCCATTACCATCCTTTGTTTAGACTGTGCTGGATTGCATATAAACTTTGCTTGAAGTTGTTTTTCTTCATTGCATCTGATGAAGTAGTTGATGCTACGAAAGCTTTTATGCAGATATATTATTTAGCTAGTTATTAAAGTGCTACAACTTATTTTCCACTTTGTCATTTGTATGTGAAATCATTGGATTGCCCTAATTTGGATGGTCTACTCTTTATAACTTACCGCAAACAAAAACAACTTTCTGCTTAACAAAACTAAACAGGAAACCAGTCACAGATGGTATGTGTGATATTGTATTTTGGCTGGTAACCGTATTCTGGTGAGTAAAATTGTTATGTGCTTAGCTGCATTTTTTTGCTGAAACATCTCCACAACCCTCGGAGAGCTTTCCTCCCTTAAAAATGAGACCCCTAGTCGGTAATTTTATTAAGATCTTGTCATCTTTAGTTTTCTCTATTATGGGTTTACCTTGAGGTTGTTTAGTGCCTCCAGCTGCATAAAGAAAAAGGAAAAAAAGTTTAAATTAGCTTTTTATTCTTTTCTTTTACACTTTTCATTGTTGTAGTTCCTTGAAAAATCAATGGCAAATATTTCTTCAAGTCTGATGTTGAGTGATGTATTACTTCTGAACTTTGTTCAACCCTGTCATATTATCAAAAACACGTTATATTTTCAAGTTTTACAAGTGAAACAAATTGATTGAAACACTGTTATAACCATTACCATACATTGGTTAAAACATGGCCGATATGTGACTGAGGGAGCCCCCCTCCCCCCTCCCACCTCTAATATTCCTACAACACACTCTTCCTATCTTGTAGAGAAGTAACCGCCCTCCCCAAAAATCTTCTACAGAATTGCTGAGATTCCAAGACCACAATAAAGACACAATTGGAGAGGGTATAACCCAGGCCAAGATATGTGACAAGACCGTGCAAATCTGTTCATTTGAAATTTTAATGAAAATCCAGTATTTCCAGCATGTATCTTCTTTTTTTCCCTTGCATTTTTGGGGGCTAGACAAACAATTGGGGGGCTAAACCCCCCCCCCTCCACATCATTTGTTATCCTTTGTTATCATAAATATGTGAAGGGTAACAAGCTAATACTATGTCATCACACAGGGCCCAATTTTGTATGGCTTTGCTCGCCGTAAGCAAATTTAGAATCTGCGCTTATGGCAGCAGGGATTTCCGCGCTTACGACAACTTAAAGACAAGCGTATTTCACAGGTTAGCAGAGAGGTCTTGCTTGTGCACATGCGTACTCCACTTTACTAGGCATTCTTAGCTTACACAAATTGCGAAGAAATTCTGCGCTTGTCCCGTAGGCGAAGAATTGTGATCGCAAGCGCAAAAATTCGGCGGTACGCACAGCCATGAAAATTAGGCCCTAAACTCTTTGAAAAGAGAGCAATTCTGTCGAGATCTTACTCTGTGGTCTCTTGCATAGGTAGCTGGCTGTGTTAGTGCAAGACGTGTCTCGCCATTTGCCTGGGTTTTGTGTCAGTGACATTTGCATGCAATCCTCCTTGCTTGAAGCCCCGTTGGGTTCTTGGCTTGCCCAATTTGCAAAGTTCACCAAGTCCAATGGATCATTAGCCCAGTCTAGAAATCCTTTTGTGGTAAAAAAAAAAAAATCATCAAAATTGAGAAATTACTATGTAAGTTTGCAATTAGAAAGTTTAAACACACAGGGACCCAAAACAGAGTGGGTTTGTGTAATTAATCATACAGTTCAATTTAGCAAATCTTTATTTACATCATCAACATGAATGGATAGAGTTACAAAGTTTTTTTTAAATCGGATGAACAACAAGTTGTTGGAAGTAACTTTTACTAATGAAATTGTGGGTATACAACCATTGGTAAATCTCTTGGAAGGAAAAAAAAGGAAAAACATGGCTTTGGCCCCTCCCCTTTGCTCCCAGAGAAATAAATCTGCCCTGTAGTCTGTATCGAGCTCAACAAGAACTAAATATATATGTTAATAACAGTTACAAAATAACAAGTAAACAGCTCCCAATGAAATTGCCCATAACCTGTGGTTGAAATTTGTTCAAATTTAAGAAACGGGTAACTACAACTCGGCACTTTAAATTTATTTACCATTGTTTTCTCTGCGCATCCGGATCCACATGTAGTCCCCACTCAGTGCGGTCTGGGCTTTCTCCAGGATGAACGCATTCTCGTCCGAGCTATGAATGCTAACAAGGGACCCAGAGCGTTCACTCTGGCAGTAGTAAGACGCCGCGTCCCAGGCGACCGTCTTGGTCTCAAAGAAGTAGCAACTGCTTCCCCATGGCATCCAATCCTTGGGGCACTTTCCATTCACCGAGGGCTCTGGGGTGGTGGGTGGTGAAACTAAAGAGCAAAATAGAAATTCAGCTTTAATAGTAGGGTCCTACTTGGTAATGATCCTCTGACAAAAAATTGTGGATTTTTTTCTTCAGAAAGCCTACTTGTTACGAAGATGGTTATGGTAGTAAGCATCCTGCAAAATTATTTCGTCTGAAGGTATAGTCAAGTGTCTCACTTAATCACTTAAGGACACAAGTGTCACTGGGGTTCAACTCAACATTCCATCAGGGCCCAATTTCATAGAGCTGCTTAAGCAGAAAATATTGCTTAATTATTCTCTGAGGACACAAATAACCACAACAGTACACATAAAATGAACAATTACCTGCTATATACAGAAATGAGCATGATACCACAGTCACAAATTGTACAATGTGGTATGGTAGTTTGGCTGGTAACCTAGCTGGTAAGCATAATTTTGTTGTGCTTAGCTACTTTTTGTGCTTTAAGCAGCTCTATGAAATTGGGACCAGAACTTTAGTCTGATACTCAAGAACACTATAGGCATGCAATACAAACTGACTTAGGATAACACTGCCGTGTACAAAATGTTAACACACCACCCGTTGCTGCTGAAGAAGCTGTAATAATTCGATGAGATATCCAAAACACACAGAGTCCATCTTTACGTCTGTTCAACCAAGTATTTACCTTGAGCTTCTTTACATATTGTGGCATGTTTCTCTGTTCCAGAACAGGTATTGTCATACCAGAAGCCATCCATGCCTAAGCTAACACACCCATGGTTATCCCCAGTCCAGCTTGGCTGTCCCGGTGCCCAGTTAGTGTAGAGATACGGCCATCTGTCTTCCCACTCATAAACTTCTGTGAACTGCAAATATCAAATTGCAATCAATACCTATTTATGATTTAATTAATGCAATGTTTGAGCAGTGCTTTACACAATTATATAAACCAAAGTTAGTCTTGGTTCAAGACGCTCCCGTTGTTTATTAGCAAGAAAGCTCACTCCTGTTGTTAATTTCCCTCACTGATACAGTGGCCGATAGAGGGTGCTATCAATCACGAACCGATACCACCCCGAGAACCGCTATAACCCTGAGAACCGCTATCACCCCGAGAAGCGCTATCACCCCGAGAACCGCTGTCACTGGAACATAGCAGACCCCTGTGATAGCAGTCTAGGGTGAGAGCACTTGGAACTCCCTTCCTGTATCTTGTCTTCCACCAAATTACAATCTACTCCAGTTTTATAGAAGAATGTGAACAGATATACATTTTCTTTAAGTTGTCTTTATTTTCATCATAGCCTTTACATTGAGTGGCCCTTTGCCCTCATGATGGGCACAAAATAAAAATGATAATCCTCAATGCAATTTATAGTTGAAAACAATGTCAGAATTACCACCTAGGCCCACTTTCATGGAACTGCTTAATAAGCAGAAAACTTCCCTAAACCATTTTCTGCGTAGCAAAAATGAGCAGGATATACACAGCCACAGATGTGACGTGGTGTTTTTATAGTTGGTAACCCTATTCTGGTATTAGCACAATTGCTTTGCTTGGCTACTTTTTGTGCTTAATAAGCAGCTCTTCGAAGCGTGCCCTGTCTAACTTACACTGTTTTTACGTAGCCCAATCCAGGCATCAGTCAGCTGATGAACATACAGTAGTACCACACTAACGGAGTCATCAAAACCATCCCTTATAGTCGCTATCGACGTCCCGTCTGCTTGACAGAACTCTACCGCTTCATCGTATGTCCTCTTTGTCAGATCGTACTTGAAGCAAGAACCGTGGAAACTTAAGTAACCCTTTTTGCTGCATGTAGTTTCAAATTTCAGCGGCTGGTACGGATAATCAGGAGCTAAAACAAATTGACAAACTTGAATCCTTAATTTTGATTGGTCTGTTGGGGATCTTCGGGGGAGGCCCAGGATGACTTTACCAGCACTGTTTTGGATTTAATCAAGTTTTAAAAGGGGCGCTTATTTTTGGGGTGCCAAACATTAACATTTAATGTAATTTTGCCTGGCTGAAAAAGCATTGACTTACTATACAATGACGGACTTACACCAGCTTTATTATTGAGCTGGGGCAACGTGAACTATTGCATTAATGTGGGCGCAATGGTTTGGGGTTGAATTCAATTTCAGCCATCGGAGAAAAATCACGGTGGGAATTGGGGGTCAAATTGGGTGGGGGTGGCAAAGACCACACTGCTAAAAATGGTTTTCTTGAAATAAGAACAAAATCTTAATTCAAGAAAACTTTTCTTGTGTCACTCCCAAAAATCTTAATAAAAAAAAATTTCTAGGGAGTGACACAAGAATTATTTTCTTGAAATAATGTTTTTTCTTATTTCAAGAATACCATTTTTAGCAGTGCATAACTATAGGGGGGAGATATGCAGCGCCCCCTACAGCAATGCCTCTGCTTCATACCTACACTATTGTATTGAAATTGAAAATGACAATGGAAAACCTCTTCATAAAGAACCTAAAATGGAACTTCCAAAATATGAACAAGTTTTAGTTTGGTTTCAAACTCACATGAATCTGTCGTGCAGGCAAAAGCAGATTTGATGTAACAGTAGACGTTGGACCATTTACCAGGGGAATGCGGTGAATCCATCATTCGTACACATGCAGTCTGAGGCTGTAAACACAAATAAAGGTGGCTTTTTTATGTACAAATTTGATAGAGCTCTTTGGAGATCGGGGCAATAACTTTTAGCTCGGTGGCCATGTTGCTGTTGGCCTGGCTAGATCACTGCAAAAAGCCTTGACTACATCATGCACCAACAGGCAATGGCCATAGCAAAAAGTCACTTCATTTGGTCCCAGCCAAATCAGTTGAATCTCTGGATCAAGTTCAGCCAAAATTACGTTTTAATAAAAGTTTGTAGGTTTTTGTCACAAGAGGCATAGGCTTGAGAATTAGGAAAGTTAACTTGTTAAAACCAAAAAAGGTTAACTTACAACTACAAATAACTTTTATTAATTTAGGAATGAAAAGAGATTACATTTTCTTTATAAAAGTGCATGATCCATAGAATTAGCTAGTAGCAAACTTAAGAAACTTCTGATTTTAATTAATACTTTGCATCTGTAAAATTTAATTTGCATGTACAGTGGTTGTATAAACATCGGACAACGCAAATGAGCGCTTTCGTTCCGTTATGCCAACATGTGTCTTAAAGGGAAGGTATACGCGATAAAAACTTACTTAGTTAAAAGTAAAGCAACTTTCGATAGTAAAGCATTTTGAGAAATATTAAAATTCAAAATACTGTGGATATGGAAAAAGATGTCAGTTTTTATCCCCAGTTTTTATGTCAGAAGCGTTTCTCAGATTGTGTATTCCTATTAGGGATTATTCTTCATGCGTGGACATATTCCCTGCAGATTTTGCCGATATTCAAAACGCGACCACCTTTTGCAATGAAATTTTCACAGGTCAGTTTGATTGTATATCTACATTTATATAGGATTAAAACAATCAAACGGTCCCCCAAACCACAGGTATACTTTGCCTTTAAAAGGCTATTTTTGTATGGTTATATTTTTGTTTGGGCAAGCTGAAATGATCTTACTATATTGGGGTCATTCCAATTCTCTGGTTGTCCCTTGTCCCAGTTTGTGTAGTCAACAGAAGATCCATCACTCCACTGGTACTGTCCGTTGGGTGAACCAACATTGCTCAGACCAATCCACAGTGCTTCGCTATCACTTTCCATTAGTGTTGAAAGAAGTGCTGTAAAGATGGATTATGATGGGAATTTTTTATGCAAAACTTGGCAGGGCAATTTGTAAAAAAAAGAAGATCTAGTTTGTCACAGGGCATAATTGGCATAAATATTTTCATTTGGGGGAGGGGAGGTCGAGGCAAATATTTAAAATTTGTATTAGTAATTTTTTTTTTTAATTTGGGGGTGGGGGCTTTTAATTTATCAGGAGAAACCAGTTATAACAAGTGCAAGACCTCCATAAATACTGTGAGTTGGTGTGATACTGAACCATACATTTACGCAGTTAAGTCTTAAGTTACAGTTTGCAAGAAGTGTTTAGTGCAAAAGCCAAAGAAGTTCTATTAAACCACATTTCTATTCGATTTATGAAGACTAAGCATCAGGATCTAAGGCGTTGTTGTGTTTTGTTTCTGGTGTGGGTTTTTTTTGGGGGGGGACGGTTGGGGTTGGGGGTTGGTCTAGGACAAAGGTTGAGCATGGAGCAAACAATCTCCCCCACCCCATTAATGGATAGACTACTAATCTTACCTGGTGACAAGAAGCCAGTCAGAATCATATAATGAGCAAGAAACTGCTCCTGATGAAACTATTGCATCAAATCACAGATAAGAAAAGAACAATATGATTGAAGGTCTAACCCTGCTCTCCACTGTTTAAGATGACTGCTAGGTGACCATTGTTGTATGTCTTGCACACGGCCGCGGCCTCCGTTCTCGTCTTCTGGTTGCTAGATCCACCAAAGACCTTGTAACACTTAGTGATGGTCTGGAACCATCCGTCGGGGCACCCGCCGGTCAGCGGTTTTTCCGTAGGAGTGGCAACACTCGATACTGCATCCTTGGGCTTTTTGCAGATGTAGCTTTGTTTTACTCCACAGTTAACGTCATTCCATTTGCCACCTGCATGTGGAAATGTAGCATAATAGGGTGTGTACAACATTGGTAAGATTGAAAAAAAATGCTCACAGATTTGCACATAGCTTACATGGTATAAAGGATGGTCATGGTTGTAAAATTCCCTTGAAATAGTATTGCTTGAAATGCTATAGCTTTTAGGAAATGAGTTTAACAATTAGTCTTTATCGTGCGTGTCCAAAATCCGATGTTTGAAAACAGTGAAAACATACAATGGGGTTTTTCACTATTTTTTTATGACTCTGAGGACCGATTGAGCTTAACATTTCACAGGTTTGTTATTTCATGTATATGTTGGGTCACATTAAGTGCGGAAACTAGCTAAGTCTTTGAAGATTACCAATGTTGTAGATGTGCTTTAAATGATAAATCGGCACAGTAATCGTTGTGAACTTCTTTTCATGCCTTAGTGTTACCCTTTCTAGTATCTGCCACCAGTGATATGCATTAAAGGTCCCTTGAATTGGAATTTGTGTCCAAGTTCAGTGGCGTGACTAAGGGGAGGCACAAGGGGCTTTTGATATCTGGACTTTTGAAATAAAACAATTACCATTGTAAAATGAACACTTTATAACTGTTAATGTGATAATGTCAATATATGTCAACTATCCATTTACACACAGACAATTTTTCTAGTTTTTTTTGTTATACTAGTAAAAAACAGTAAATGGCAGGGACTGTACCACTGGTCACTCTGGTGAGAACCCTGCAGATTAATGTACCACAGGTCACTCTGATGGTGAGAACCCTACAGGTTATTAATGTACAACAGGTCACTCTGGTGAGAACCCTGCAGATTAATGTACCACTGGTCACTCTGGTGGGAACCCTACAGGTTATTAATGTACCACAGGTCACTCTGGTGAGAACCCTGCAGATTACCACATGTCACTCTGGTGAGAACCCTACAGGTTATTAATGTACCACAGATCACTCTGGTGAAAACCCCACAGATTAATGTACCACAGATCACTCTGGTGAGAACCCTACAGTTTATTAATGTACCACAGGTCACTCTGATGAGAACCCTACAGATTAATGTACCACAGGGCACTCCGGTGAGAACCCTACAGATTAATGTACCACAGGTCACTCCGGTGCGAACCCTACAGGTTATTAATGTACCACAGGTCACTCTGATGAGAACCCTACAGATTAATGTACCACAGGTCACTCCGGTGAGAACCCTACAGGTTATTAATGTACCACAGGTCACTCTAGTGAGAACCTTACTGACCTCTCCACATGTTGAGTTCTACACACTGTTCTGCATCATTGGCATCGTTAGGTTCTCCTTCATCCCAGAATTGGAAGGAATAAGCAGAGCCATCAGACCATCTAAGTCACAAACAAATCACACAGAATCTTAGCACCATTGTCAGATAAATAAAGACATAAGGCAGTGTTTTCTAAGTAAAATTTTTCTGAAATGCTAGCTGTCACTTTTGCACACATATTTCTTCAACAACAACAAAGGAATACTGATTATATGGCCTATGTCATTCATAACGACAGAAGTTTCCACTCAGAAACAAGTTGAATTTAAATTTCAGAGATAATTTTCTCTCAGATTGATTTTTATGATAGGCCTACAGGTATTGAAAAACAGTGGTTTTTCTGAGAATGTGACTGCCTTGTCAGGACATTAACAATTTTTTGTTTTATATCATTGGCCATTTTATTTGGTAAGCAGATTGCAACTGATGTTTTTTCTTCAAATTTTGAATATTGGTTTAATCAGCAAACTCCTCATTACATCATTTATAAATCAAACATACACAAAGTTTAAAAGGATTACTCTTTGTCCAAAATATTCAACTATTGACAGAACAATTAACATTAGAAATAATATTTAAAAACTTTTTTTATCAAAACATTCTATTAGTTGACAAACACAGTATCAAAGTCACAGAAAACTACATGAATGGTATTGTCTGTAAAATAATTGATTAGTTTCAATCTGAAAGCTCACTAATTACAAAGTTCGTAAAAGTAACATTCCTCCCGAGATCCGTTGTCGTGTTTTTAAAGTGAAGATAATGGCATTAAATCAAACTTTTTATTTTGATTGCTGCAATTGAATTAGGTCCAAAATCCCGGAAAATAACTTAGAACATTTTTTTGTTATTTTCACGCAACCATTCGATGAAATTTTTGCAGGTTTATTGTTTGCTGTGTTTATTGAAAACAAGTTGTTAAAGGATGTGGACAACATTAGTCAGGTAGAACAAATAAATCATCGCTGTTACCAGAAGTGACACAACTTTTTAAGCAAATTATTTATATACTCATTGCTGCTAACATTTTCAGCAAGTTTCAGTACATAATACAAATTAGTTTTGTAATTACACTTATAAGTATGAACGCTGTATCACTAGATTTTCCACATGATACGCCACCTTACCCATGATATGCAAAGCGCTTTAGCATGGTGCCGGCTCGCCTGTACAACTTTTGCGTTTTCACAAAGTAACCTATCTGGTGGACCTATTGAAGTGTAGGGTTTTCATGAAGTTCCGAAAATCTACTCCGCGGTAGTAGAATAAATAGCAAGACAAGTTCTCTAATGAGCAAATCTACACAGCAAAGTAGATATTTATACACATGGTGTTACCGCAAACCGAATATATATTGATACCTCACCATGCAATGCCTCAAAACCCATATATAAAGTGACCTATTGCAATGTGTCTCATTATGCATTGGTTTGTACATTCTCTGCGAGTAAACATTTTTGTTTTCACGAAGTAACGTATGTGTTTAGGAATTAATCACTCATTAAAATATTTGCAGGAATGAAAACATATTGACAGTTCTGTTTGAATAAAGAAGACAGCTTAATTTTTGTCTTAAAAAAAAATGAAATAAAAAAATACTAAGCAAACTCCGAAAGAGCAGTTTAAAAAATAGTGCAACTTTAATCGTGACTTTCTCCAAACACAAATATTTTGGCTGTGGACAAGATAGATCACTTCGTGGCACCAGCGACGACATGTTTACAGGCTTGCACATAAGTTACAAGGTATAAAGATATTTTTGAGAAACGAGTACAAAAACTCAATATTTTAAAACAGTGACAAAATATAAGGGTTTTTTTTCTTGTGATTCGGATGATTGATTGAGCTTATTGTCACAGGTTTCCTATTTCATTATGTTTAGTAACATTAAGTGTGGCTATTGGTGTTAATATTACCAATTGTTGTCTGTGTGCTTTAACAAAAAAAACAATTCATAAAAAAACTCTGCATTTACTGAGTGTACATATTTTAAAATGATTACGGCTTTTCCAGGTTTGGGTTAAAAGTCATTTGGACCAAAACTGACGGAAGTCTTAAAACTTGTCACTTTTTCACTCCCCAAGAAAATGTACACAATTACTATGTAAAGATAGAGCAGAAAGACGACTTACGTATATTTTACAGGCTCTGATGTTTCTCTCAAACCAATCCAGAAATCAGGAAAGAGCTGAAAATGCTACATACAGAAGGAAAAGGAATATAGGTATTTTAAAATATTTCATCTATACTTGATTATATCAAAACATTTTATATGTGTTAATTTAATTGAGATAAATTATTATAACAATCATATTCTTATATAGCGCACGTGTCCACCAATAAAGTACTCAAGGCGCTTGAACAAACAGATAAACATTTTAAGACAGGTTTTTGAATTTTGGAGTTATGAGACCGATTTATGTAGCACCTTAAAAGCACAATAAGGTGCTGCAGCACATTAAGGTGCTGCAGCAAATTCAGCAGCCACTGCCAGAAACACCCAGCAAACCTTGTCTCTTTACGATATTATTAGTTAACTGGTTTCTTTTACGTGTGTTACACAACACACAGGACCTACAGATTTATGTCCCATCTGAAGGACGCAGCAATAATGGTTAAGTGTCTTGCTTTAAGGACACAGGTGTCAAGACCGGGACTTGAACCCACACTCTGTGGATCAGAAACACCAGAGCTTGAGTCCGGAGCTTTTAACTGCATGGCCACAACACGCCATGTATAACACAAATAACAGTTCTCATGACTACCAACCAACTCATTCAGGAAGTCTTGCTCTGCTTTGTTTTCGATGGACACAAGGTGGCCTGCGTTTTTGTTGCACCACTCTTGGGACTCCTGCCATGAATATCCAGAGTTTTCCACTGGCTCAGAGAACATGTAACAGTAGTCACCTTTCAGTATCCAGTCACTGTTTGTAGGGCATATGGTAGCTATTGGACAGAAAATGTAGTTTCAATACATTGTGTAGGGATGATAAGTTGAAGTATGTTGAAATTCCAGAAAATGGCTCGCAGGCCCTTGGGTGCCCCTTATTTTAGACACTGAACCTGATGTTTACAGGTTTGTGTATCACCAAAATTATAAAACTGCAGGTTTGGACACAATGTGGTCTATTTCTTTCTCCCTTTGGCGACTCCTTTACTTCTTTCAAAAACAAAAACCACAGTGTGTGTGGAATACTAATTATATCAAACTGACCACAGATATACTTCTCTCTAGCATGCTGAGTTCATCATTCTGTGGCCAAATGCAATCTGTTTGCCTAACTGTTGACTGTGAAAGGCCTTTAGATGCAGAACACCACTGCATTTGGTGTCATTGCAGTAGTATTACCGGTCAACAGCCAGTCACTGGTTGTCTAAATGATTTTTGTAACAGTCATTTTGTTACTAAGTAATAATAACAGATTTCAAAACAGCAACAACAATTTGAAAAGTTTTGTTCACAGACAGGAGTTACAGACATCATAAGGAAAATAAAACAGGCTAAATGGAGGTGGGCCAGACACACTGCCTGAAGAACAGACAGTAGATAGGCAACAAGACTAATGGAGTGGCAACCACGAACGAGGAAAAGGAGAAGACATGCAGGGCCATAGGAAGCGGCCTTGGCCCTACCAATATTTTAGATTGTTTTTCTTCTTTTTTTCTCTTCCTTGCCAGTAAGCATTTGTTTGCCCGATATCAAATTTGAATCAAGTGAAAAAAAAGATAAGAAAAATCTTTAAAATAATGTTTTGCACTTTGTTTGCTCCTGCAATGAATTCAAGGAAGAATACAATAAATTAACTGATTCTGCAACACTTTCAAATTTTCAGTGAAGTAATTTTTCATATAGAAAATCATTAAACGATCTTTGTAAGTGATAATAATTCATCAAGATTAATTTAAAATATTAATACAGAGTAAACCAATAAAAATAAATTTTAGAAATTTGCTCAAAAAGTGAGGTAAAAATTGCCAGGAATTGCGTCATATTGTACCACAGAGCATCTAGGATTAATTTTTCCGGGGCCCTTAAGCGGGCCCCGGGCCCCACGCCGTAATGGGGGGATTTGGCCCAGATCCTACTATCAGCAGGAGTCAAAGTGCTGGATATGATTCCAAAAATCGGCACATGATTTTTTTTTCAGGTAACTTCACCTCTTAATTTTGCTTGAGCTCATTAAATCTATACAGTAAATTAGATGGCCTTAATGAGCCGTTATAGTGCCCCCATAATACCAAATACGTCATGTTGCACCACAGAGCATCTAGAATGAAAAGGGGGCCCCGGACCCCACGCCGTAATGGCTTCGCGCTTCGCACTTGTATTTATTCCTAACTCCGCTTCTCAAATGGACCTGACCAATGTTTTTGAGCTTCCTACCGGCCTGGAAGAGGCAGACAAAGAAGAAGATGGAGGGATGACGTTAGATCTTATGCAAGGAACTACAAGGAATAGAGATGAATGGCAATTTTATGAGGAGGGCGACATACTACACTGGATGAACACAGCCTAAGTTCAAATTGAGTTGGGCCATAGATTTAAAGAAAGAAATTGAGCAGAAATCTTGAGTTTTGTTCAAAGAAAGTATACCCTTGCAAGATCTGCATCCAAGAAATGAGAGTGCCTGCATCCAAATGAACAAAAGTGTACATGAATGCACATCTGTCACAATGCTCGGAATGTTAGAAAGCGGTTTTTAAAAATGGGTCGATTAAAAAAGAAACTTACATTCTGGAGCATTCCCGTCTTGGTCTGGAACAAGAAAAATAGACACGAAACAAAAAACAAAACTAAACACAAGTCTTTTCCATTCAATTTAACTTGATTCCCTCACAACCGCATTAGCTTAATTTATCTATTTTCGACTTTGATGTGCCTTTCCAAACATCAGGTTTAACTTTATTTTTATAAGGAAAAACAAATTACAACTTGAGCCTCAATAAGAATGGATCAAAGCAGCATCAGATGCAGATCCAGGAAATTTTACCAGGGAGGAGTAAAACAAAATATTTATATATTTTTGTTTAAAGTAACTAGAGGACAGAATTAATTTGTACGTGTTTGATTATAGTTCCCTGTCGAAGCACAGTAGCACAACTAACATGACAATAAATAGATGACATATTGCGCACATTCCAATAATCAAATGGCAAGGATCATGTTAATCTGCCCCCAAGTTGTGGACATCTACTGCGACCTTCAGGCGCCAACTCAAAACTCACTTATTTCCCAGCTTATGATTTGTTTGTTTTACTGCATTTTCTGTATTTCAATGTATTTAATTATATTGTTGATGTGATGCGCTGTGTTCTTTGTAGAGCGCCATATAAATGCCTTGTATTATTGTTATTATTATTGTTATTATCTGGGGGGACTAGGGCGGGCAAGCTCAAATTTAGGGGGGGGGGCTAACATTAATTTGTAAAAATGTTGTACTGCTGAAAAAGAATTGACTTACCACAATGACAGACTTACACACAGATTTATACTTGAGCTGGGGTAATGCGAATATAATTGCACTAATTGGGTTGCAATGGTTTGGGGTTAAATTCAATTTTGGTCATCAGGGAAAAACTGAGGTGGAAATTGGGGTGGGGGCAACGGAATTGTAACTGTCCACCTGCCCCCCTTAGAGATTATCAAATAATGAAAATGGTCTCTGCTCAAAGTTTTTAATTGAAATTAAAAGCCAAGCAAGAAAACCACTGGCCATTTTGAAACTTGAGCCCATCTTCAATAGAGTGACATTTATAGACCATGTTACATTTAACCATGTTAACAGAGTGGTAACCTCGTGCATTATAATGCTATTCCTGACGGGCAAGATGCTACACAGGCTCAATGGGAAAATTTATATTTTGTGTCATAATTTTCACATAAATTCAAAATTTACAAAAGCAACAGCTGTACAGCTTTTGAGATGTCCCCCCTTTCTTCATATCAAAAGTTGAGGAAAATCAGACAGTGCAATCTCCATAAAACATAAGATTTTGTGTATTCTTCCATTGAGCTGTGTACAAAAGTGCCCGCCGGAAGTCCAGGCTCTGTGGCTCTTTTGTAAACATGTGATGTCACAGGTCACATCGTCTATACTCACACTGTGGCATCATACAGACGATGTTTGCATTTAAAAAGCAGACGTCATCTTTCCACTGGCCGAATATATCAGGGTAGAGCCTGACACATTTCTGCAGGAAGGGAACATCGGGTTGCTTATTTACCCAGTTCTCGTAATCCAACGGAGATTCATCCTCCCATAGGAAACCACCTGATAAAGTACAACCAATCAGACAAAGCTTTTTATCATTAAAGGAGTTGCCTTTTTTGAACGAATTTCTTGTATGTTAACTTTTTGGGAAGCTCCCTTATCAATTGCGTGAACAGTCCTCAAAGAAAGACAAAAAGATGACAAACCAGAAGAACACCTTGTCTGATTTGTTGAAGAATTAGTGCTTCTCAAGAAAGAAATGCTTTTACAAAAGAACTGGGAATTAATCCCCCTCCCCCCCAAAAAAAGTATAAACAAATGAAATAAAATGATTAGAAATTTGCTTGAATAAACATAAACAGAGGGGAAAAAAGGAAACAAATTTTTTAATTTTCAATTAAAAGATACATTACCTCTTTACGAGACATACGTTGTTCCTTATTCTACTTACTTTCTACCACAATTACTCTACATCTAATCTGATAATATTGCAAAATACAAATTCTAAATATTTATACTATACCATTTCCATCTCTCTCCAGGCCGATCCACACACTCTTATATTCCATTGCTACAGACTTCTTCCTGATGAACTCATTCTGTCCATTAGAGTGTATAACCGCTAGCTGGGATCCATAATTAAGGTAGCAGTTATACCGGGCTCGGTTCTGGTTAGTTTTGGTATCGGAAGGCTGGAAGAGGTAGCAGTCCGAGCCATATTGTTCCCATCCGCTCGGGCAGTTCCCAGTACTGGGTGGTTCAGTAACATTTGGAGGATGGTGCCCTCCTAGCATGTGTGAAGAGGTGAATTTATCAATGTAAAATAAATATGAACAACTTCCATTTGCATTTTAAGTGATAAGCGGTTGTTAGTAGCTCATACCAAAATGTGCAAAATGGCGGCAAACCATTTTTTTTTAATTATCTTGACTTAATTCCATTCAAAACAAATGTCAAAGTAACGTATCCTGAATTGACAATTTCCATTTGACTTTGCTATCTCAGACTTCTCAAAGTTGAAAAAATTTCATACCATCTCTGGGACATTCCCTTTGTAAAGGAGTAAATTTGTTACAAAACAATTCAGGGGCTTAAAAATCACTAGATGTTTAAAGAACACATTACTATCAACCGCGTGTATTGTCGACCAGTCACCCAGAATCGTCTAGCTTACAAGACTTCTGGAGGTCACATTGAAAAGGAAGTTCTCTATTCGTGACTTTATTTCCCCGAATTTGTCCCCTTATTCTTACCAACTCTGAACTTGCAGAAAAATGGCAGCTGGGTGTCGCAGGTAGTGTCATCCCATGATGCACTGGACGAATCTATCACGATTTGTGTACAGGCCCGATTAGTGTTGCTTGAGTCGGGCTGGTTCACCCCCCAGTTAGTGAAGACCACTGGGTAATCGTCTACCCACTTGAATTGGGAAGTTACCTATCAGAGGAAACAAAACTTCAATCAAGACTTTCGGCTTGAAGACGGAAATACATTTTACTCTCATCTCTTTTTAAATGTCAACCAAAGGATTTTGAGGTTGAAAAAAGTTACTTTTATAAACAAGTCCTCACCTCTGGAAGAAGGTCAAGAAGCTCTTACCAAAAACAAAATAGCACTGCGTGGTTGCAGGTGCTTCACATAACTAAATAAGAGGCTATCTTTTTGTTTTTCATGCCAGCTTTGATTTTGTCAATGGTCAATATGGTCATGATTATAAAAGCATCATCAGTCAGTGAGTCATTTTAAGCAGTATGAGCTTGAATGAGGCTGTGTCACCCCCAGTTAGTGAAGACCACTGGGTAACCATCTAACCACTTGAATACGTCATCGCTAGTTCATTTCAAATTCCGTTTAAAATCCACATTAAGGAGTGCTATATTATGCAATCCTTGGACAATTTTAACATGACAGTGACACCATCAGAAAAAGTCAGATAAGTTCATGACCCCCTGTGGGAATTCTTAAAGGGGAGGTCATTGATAACATTTTTTATTTAGTCAACCGAAGGTAACTTCCTTTTTACATGCTGTTTGGCTAGGTGTCAGGAGGGAATGTGGAATCTTTGAAAATGTTTATAATTTTTTTGGGGGGTAGTAAACAAAATTTGTTTCTAAAGGGACAGTTGATATGTGTTCCATGGCATTCTGGAGGAGAGAGGATGTCACTCTCACTCCAGGGTCTAAAGTCTTGGTAAATTAATGAAGTCGAGCAAAGTACTTGTGCTTTTGAAAACAGGCCTGTAATGTCATCTTTGAGGGCAAGGGAACATTTTGAAAGGAACCAAGCATGGCCACATTTTTGGCACAGGGGCAACCCTTATAATTATTACATGACCTCTGCTTAAGGCCATGTGTAATTCCAAGCCCAAGTCAATGCACTCCTCTTGTTGTCCTCTACTATAGCTTGGCCAAGTGGTCAATAGGAGCACCAGACTCAAGCTCTGAGAGTTTTTGTTCAGCAGAGTGTGGGTTCGAGTCCCGGTTCGAGCAAGATACTTGACCGATATTGCTTCGTTCTTCGGATGGGACGTAAAGCCATGGACTCGTGTGTTGTGCAATGCACATAAAGAACGCACAATTAACACTTATCTTTGAAGAGTAGGGGTTAAGCCGGGTGTTTCTGGTTCACATAGCAAGCACCCTTGTAAACAGGTTTCCTCAGGCTTGCGAGTTGCAGTGATTATAGCTCACTTATGAGGCATCCTTGAATCATTACCAGAAACATATAATAATAATAACAATAATAAAAAATAAATGTCTCAAAGTTACTCACTGTGTCCTTTTGTAGACCAATCCAAGCTGACGTTGCGCCTGCGCCTTGTCTGTATAAGAGAAACTCCAAGATGGCGTTCTCATAGCCTATGTCAGTAGTAGCAAGGAAGCTGTCAACAGCAGAGTCTTTCTGGCATGTCTTCTGCGCTTCATCAAAGGTCTTGGGATCCAGGTACAGGCGGAAGCAAGACGTGTAAAAGTTGATGTAGTCACCAATTGGGCATTCAGATATTGAAGGTACAATGGTCGCGTCAACTAAGCAAAGAATATGTAATGAGATTATTCATTTCTAAGCATTTACTGAAGCTACCATTTTTTTAGTTCTAAACTAGAGTACTCTGAACATGTACATGTACAAGGAAAGTTAAAGTTTTTCTGGCAGAAGGGTAAATTCAATCTCATTCTTTGACTTTCACTAGATGCATTATCCAACCAACCAGTAAAATTATGCGAATCTTTCTTTGTGAAAAAACCCCACATTTTATGAAGTTTGGAAACTGCCTCTCTTTGTTTCTCTTTTCTCTTTTCTTCTTCCCCCTCCATTTTTTTTTTTTTTGGGGGGGGGGTTCTTAAAATCTTATTTCCCCATAGATAAATTAATTTCCATCCTCTAGGTAGTTTTGCCAGGGATTTTGTGCACATTCACAATTCACATCATACTATTTCAAAGTATTGTTGTCTTTATCAGATCGAAAATATTCTTGTGAGGACTGCATTGGTATTTACTGGACATCTGTGTTCATTTAGAGTGAAACTAATGTTATTTTAATAGTTTAAAACAAACCTTCACTCTAGTCATGTGCCCAGAAGAAGGGTTACACCCCTATGTTCCGACACCCGTTGTGTATTTTCTTAATCCAAGCCCGGTAACCCTAACCCTAACCTGAGTATGTAAATCATGTGTGATTTTTGGAACATAGGGGTGTCGGAATATAGAGCAGTCACCGGAAGAAGTGCATCACAAATTAATGTCCAAAAAAATTTGTTTCTGAGTGTGAAAGGTTGATGAGGGGGGCATGTCCCAGCAACAAACATTTAACAGTAATGCCATGTTTTTTGTTTTAAGGAGCCATTTAATTGCTTGCGACCATCAGTTGTCGGGACAAAAGTACTTTGTGTGCCTGAAAGAAGGTTGTGAAGCCTTAACGCCTTAGCACCCGACAACTTTGTCTTTAATCTATATGAGTACATACCTGCCTTAACTTGACAAACATAAGCATTTTTTGTTGAGCAAGGGACATCATACCAGCGACCAGGGTGAAGTATATCACTAACAAATTCCACGCAGTCTATTCCCTGTCAAGATGAGAAGAATATGTTCAGAATTGTTGTTAAAGGAACATTACAGAATTAGTTTTTGCTAACAAAACAGTTGCTGGCAGTGGAAGCACTTTATGTAATCCACCATATATACATAAACTGACAAACCTGTAGAAGTTTGAGATCGATCGGCCATGGGTCACGAGAAAATAGTGAAAAACCGATTACACATTTGCATGAAATCATATAGATTCAACAAATGAATAAAACGCTCACTGAGCGATAAACTCCAGTCGGAAAATTAGTTTATTCATTTCTCATCAAATATGACATTTCAGACAGAAATATTTCAAGGGATGTTTTCTGCTATCATCATCATTAGACCGTGTAAGTTTTGTGTAAATATGTGATCAAAAGTATATTTTACAAGTTTTTTTCTTACCAATTCTGTAATGTTCCTTTAAATTCATAAAAACCCTCCTAGTCAATAATGTACAACGTTACGTGAGTGGTATTTCAATTTCCTCTAAAGAGCATTTTAACTGTGACTATCATAACAAATTTAATTTGATTTACCCTATGAAGCAACTATGAGTGGGGCTATCGCTTATGAGTACAACAATTTGATTTTCCCTAAAATTAAGTAACATTGACTGTGACTGTCATAACAAGAGTACAACAATTAAATTTTCCCTAATATTAAGCAGCAATGACTGTGATTATCGTAACATGAGTAAATTCTAATTTCCCCTAAAAATAAGCAATATTTACTGTCATAACATGAGTACAATTTAAGGTCCCCTAAAATTAAGCAATATTGACTGTGACTATTTGTAACATGAGTACAGAAATCCGATTTACCCTATAACATTGATTATCGCTTTCGTAATAGAATTTCCCTTCGTGGGTGACCTTTGATTATGACTGTCAGAACTGGAGTATAACAATAAGAAGTAAGCAACAATTGATTTGGCTACCGTAATTTGAAAGCTTTAAACTCTAATTAAGAACAAATTACTGTGGCTATCCAGAATAATGGCTAAAACCATAATCTGAGTTATGGGTGATCTTAAAGACAATTTATTAGCCCTAAGGCACCCTCCCCTTTAAAGAAAAGTAGATTCAGGGGAAAAGAAAACGTGTGTCCACCTGATTTTTTTCTGGACCACCCATGATCACTTACTATTCCTGGAATAACGCCAAATCCATTGGGTTCTGTAGGAGCCCAGTTTGTGTAGATAAGAGATGTGCCATCCACCCACTGAAATGGTCTGAATAGCTTCTGAGAGAGACCTATCCAGGCATTCTGCTGAAACAGGTAGGCTGTCATGGCTGTCAGGAGAGCTGTAAGGAAATAATACGCAACAAATTGGCCCAGAATAGCTCAGAGTAGAAAAGAAGGAGGGGGCACAATAAATATCAAGGGCCTAATGAGCATTTCAACATCTTCATTTTTGTGAACTAAAAGACTGTTGTAGCTACTTACCGGGGCACTCTTCAAATTGTTGACTCATCTGTTTTTTACCCTCTTCCAGCCAACAAACCATTTTATCAGAGCATTATCATTAAAAGAAAAAAGTGCAGAAATGGTAATTATCAAGAGAAAACGTGTCTGGATTCAAATTAAGAACTCTTGTATTACAAAGTTCATATTAGTTCCAACCCTCAAAAGAAATATTTCCCTCTGAAAATAATCTAAACACCCTCAAATCGCTGTTGCTTATGTTGATTGTGGCAATTGAAACAAGCCAATTGAAAAATACACAAAATCTCTACCTCTAACATAAACCGTTTTGGGGTTGTTGTTCTGTCTTGTTTTGTTTTGTTTTTGTTTTGTTTGGTTGTTTTATTTTGATGTCATGAATTTTTTGTGTGTTTTTTGGTTTGGGCTTTCTGGTCGGGAGGGGGGGGGTGTTATAAAAATGCAATTGAAATAAACACATAATTACAGTTGGATGAAATTTCACAAGTTTGTTGTACAGTGTTTTTATTGAAACCTATAGAAGATGGAAGCGAGTTACTCTTCCAAAATCCATTGATGTAATAATTCCTTTATAGAGTTGCTCCTAGATGGGATGCTCTTATTTATATGGGAGGTGGGAGAGGCTTTTTGACCCTGCCACAAATATTTGGTTACATAATCTGTTATCATCATGCAGCACCCCTGAAATCTTATAAAACCCAGGGTATGAAGCTTTTGTCACATCATTGTCAAGCAATAATACCCCTCAGAGGGGCTAGAGATGCCGATTCCCTATAAAAAGTGGAATGGTCTTGCTCTTTTTCCCACGAATGGTTGATGATGACCAGCAGGATTGCCGTGAAGCCCCTCCCCTTAGCCTTCCAACTCCCAAATCTATTGCCTAAATAACACAGACCCCTGGCATAAAGATCTCCCCTGTATTGCCCAGGCTATTTGTGATGTCTACAAGCTACCCTTTAATATGATAAGGATGATTAATATTTGTTATTAAGTTATTCCTGAAGGAAAGAATATCAGTACCCTGTGTATGGAAACAAAACCTCCATCCGTCCTGGACTTTATACGGAAGCGTTAAAGGGACATTGGGAAAAATGAAAGACAGTCATAAGTGACTTATATTATGAGTTATCATGAGTCATAAGTATGACTTTTTATCTCATTATGATTTAGCATAAGTCATAATTATGACTTGTGCAAATTCAGTCACATTTATGAAATAAGTCATGATAGATATGACTTCAGTTTTCTTTCTCTCTTACTTTAAGTTAACGCTCCCGTACTGAAGGCCTATTCTGTGCCTGGAAAAAAAATCCCCATCTGACCTAGGCTTCGTTCAATTATAACAGCCCACAAAAATGGCGGTCGGATTCGATTGGCTATCTTTTCCCAAACAATAATATTTCCTGCAGTCTTAGTTGATTGACTAGAAGATTACATTTACAAGTTAAAAGTATAATGGAAATTCAGTCATTCATCACAGGCTATCAAGTTAGTATTATATAAAACACAATGCATCATAAAATAAAGCCTAACAACGTTATTACTTACATTGCGTCTGTTGTTCGGTGACGACAACCAAACTTGCCGAACCGTCAGCATCGAGCGTCACACAGTCGGCATTCGCATCTTTGAAAGACAGAGGCGTTTCAATTCCTCGGACAATGTAACACCAATCACCGAGCTGGTAATACTGCCCAATCGTGGCTTTAGGGCACGTACCTGACGAAAAAAACAAAAATTATTCAAGAACCCCCCAAAGCCTTTTAATAAGTCAACTTTTCGTCAATCATTATCTTAATTAAATCTGCAGGCATTGTCTAAGGACCAATAGGTGAAGGGATCGCCCAGTGGTGGCACCACGCCTGTTAATCGGGGATAGGGGGAGGTCCGGGGGGGGGAAGCTTAACTTTTATAGGGGGAAAAGTCTTTTTTTTCCTCTTTTTTGCACTGCTGTGAAGCATTGGCTTTACCACAATGACATACTTACACATTAGTCTTGAGCTGATAAGGTAACGCGAACATAACATTGCATCAACGTGGGCGCAATGGTATGGGGTAGTTCAGTTTCGACCATCGGGGAAAACTGAGGTGGGAACTGAGGTGGGGGGGGGACGAATTGCCCTTATAGCATGGACTGCACAACCAAAGATACTTTTACAACTTACGCGGCACGGTACAGACGAATTAGTTTGAACTGAAATCCGGGCGCGGTAGAGTTCCAGCCTGGCAGTTAAAGCCCTGTGTGATGCCATAAGACTGTTTTCAACAGTCTGTTTTAAACACATGTTGTGTATTCCGCCAAAATTCGGTCAAAAATCTTCGAAGTTACCTATTGAGACCTAGTCACTAATAGCATGGCAAATGGCACTGGGTTGATCCATCAATGGCCACTTCTTCTTTTTACGTATAGGCCTACTGTTGGTGGATTCCGATACAATAGTTGGAGTTCGACAACAACAGTTGGAGTTTGACAAGGCTGTCCTCTCTCACCAGCATGCTGTTCAACATCTACCTGGAAAACATCATGCAGGAGACACTTCATGACTTCCATACCTCTATGTCCATCGGAAGACGGCCTCTCTGCAACCTGGCGTTTTATTGACCTTATGGGAGACAGTGAGGAGGAACTTCACTTCAGAATCTTACCACCAGACTGGAAGAGGCAGCAGCAGCATGGAATGGAAGTCAGCTCAGAAAAAAAAACAAGATCCTGACCAACGCGTACAGCCAACAAAAAGCAGCAAAGACTTGAAGAAGTGGCCAGCTTCAAATATCTTGAGTCCACTTCAAGCAAAGTTGGCAGCTCAACCAAAGGAATCAAAACAAGACTGGGCCTGGCCTCATCTGCCATTACAAGACTTCTAAGATGGTTTCTAAGATTCAAATTTTGGGGGATAAAAACTGATTTTTTTTTCCATATTCACTGTATTTGGAATTGAAATATATCTCAAAATGCTTTATACTATCGAAAGTTGCTTTACTTCTAACCAAGTAAGTTTTTATCGCCATTAGTTTTTAGAGTGATTACCAATCGTATACCTTCCCTTGGTGTGTACAACATTGATAAGATTGGTAATGTAATTGTTCACGGATTTGCACATAACTTACTCGGTATAAAGATGGACATGGTGGTAAACTGCCCTTGAAATAGTTTTGCTTTAATTGCTATAGTTTTTTAAGGAAAATGTGTAAAACAATTAGTCTAAATCGCGCGTGTCCAAAACCCGATGTTTGAAAACAGTAAAAACATATAAAGGGGGTTTTCACTGTTTTCTCATGACTCCGATGAGCGATTGAGCTGAACATTTCACAGATTTGTTATTTTATGTATTGTGTTGGGTCACATAAAGTGCGGATACTAGTGTTTGAAATTTACCAATGTTGTACATGTGCTATAACATTATGTCCCGCCATATTAAGATGGCTTCACCAAATAGAAAACAAGAAGAATGAATTAAACTCGCCAGTACGGGACTTGAAAATATTTCAGTCATAAGCTCTCTTTGAATTTCTGGACTGTTATAACTTAGTCAGTGAAATGTAAATTTTCAAGTCCATCTTTAGTTTCCCTTAAAAATTATTCTTTCGTGAACGAACCCTGCTTTTCGAAAAGTAAGTGATAAAGGGTATAGGCCTACTAATCGAATGCCATTGAGTATAGTTGGGCGTTTCCGATGAAGCCAGTGTCTGGTGAGGTTTAATATAATTTTTTTAAAAAACGGCCAATAATCTAGGTACGACAACTTACCAAGCGTGTGTCCAATAAAAGTTAACCAAATCGCAATTGAGAAAACCCTCATTTTGTCGATGTTGTACGCATGCAGAACGTTTATAGAGGTATGCTCATAATTCCCGTATAATTTGCTTTAAACATCAAACAAAATGTCCATTAAAAAAACCTTTATAGATCGTTTGCGACCTCGGTGTACCGTAGGTCCAATAGTTCACATTGCCACCAACGTTCACAGTCTATTTCTAATTATAGTGTAAAGCGATGTATCTGACTGGTACGCCTGATGCTGGTATAAATAGAGGCGTATTTCTTCGTGTTTCTCTTTTATTTTATTTTTTAAAGGAACATTACAGAATCGGTTTTCGCTAACAAAACAGTTGCTGGCAGTGTAAGCACTTTATATAATCCGCCATATACATAAACTGACAAACCTGTAGAAGTTTGAGACCGATCGGCCATCTGGGTCCGAGAAAATAGTAAAAAACCGATTACACATTTTGCATGGAATCATAGATTCAACTAATGAATAAAAACGCTCACTGAGCAATAAACTCCAATCGGAAAATTAATTTATTCATTTCTCATCAAATATGGCATTTCAGACAGAAATATTTCAAGGGAAGTTTTCTACTATCACCATAATTAGACCATGTAAGTTTTATGTAAACCTGTGATCAAAAAGTATATTTTACAAGTTTTTTCTTACCAATTCTGTAATGTTCCTTTAACTTGATACATTTTACTTGATTGCACACTGACGGCTACAACCACTCGTACCCCTAACTCAACTCCACTCCACTCCACCCGACCCCCCCCCCATAACAAATAATTAAACGTTTTTTAATGAGGAAACAGTCTGAACGAAAAAACATAGAATTTGTAATTATCTAGAAAAAATAGGCATTAAAATTATCAAATCTGCAAGCTCACTTATTTAAAGCTCAAGAGAAATTATCCCCAAAGAAATGTAAAATGTAGTGTATAATCATTTGAAGACTAAAACAATTCACCGGAACGTTGCTTCACCGTGGGCATGGGGGTTAGGCGCCCCCAACCTTTGCCCCCCCCCCCCCATTCTTGCCCTCTTTCCCCCGCCTCCCATGCGATCGAAAAATGCACAAATGAATGATATAAAATAGCCCCCCCCAAAAAAAAAAAAAATTCTTTGTCCCCGCTTGCCCCCCCCACCACCACCACGAGAGGGTCTGGTTACGCTACCGTGGTTGAACCATAGGTGGGACCACTATTAAATCGAAGGTGCCCTGACCAACCATTGTATTGTAACAGATGAGAGAAGTAAGTGCTGTTGTGTCTTTACCCCCCCCCCCGCGTACCCCCACACCCCAAATGAGAATGGCCACCGCTTATTCGTGATCTTGTTTACTCGTTGTTTTCACCAACACGTGATCATCCAACAAACTTGATGACATTTTCACAGGTTTGTTGTATGGTGTTTATTGACAACATAAAAGATTGGAATCCCATTGATTTTCAAACAAAAATCACTACAAACACAGAAGAATTGCAGAAGAATTGTTCCAAAGGTTTTAACTTTAAAATTGATTAGGCCTACTAATTTTCTCAGTGGAGCATGTAGGTTATTGTTTCAATACACTTCTGTATTGTAGGTCTATAACTATTAGCTTTATGATTTCACACAGTTGGGAAAAAATGTCAACCCCGGGTCCTAAAGTATTATGAAGAATTGTGCATGGAAGTTTTTATCGCGTTAGAAGTTTGGAAAGGAACATTTCAATATAATGAGCACTATGCAAAATCAATGAAGGTTTCGAGAGGAAAACGTTGCAACAGGCAGCCTACAACGATTCTCGTAAATTAATTCTTCTTTAATTTCGGATTGCAGACAGACAATGAATAATACGGCGGACATGTTTTTGGGACGGTCCACAATAATTTAGTTTTTATATAGTGACGCATACATTGTACACTATAGACACTGTAACAGCAACATTGTTCACAGTCTGTTTCGCTTCGTATGTTGCCGCTTCTAGTAAATCTTTAGTCCTATAGACCCTTGAAACTGGGTGAGCTAAAAGGTCATTAATTAACTATCTCGCCTGTAAAATATTTGTATTTTCTAAAATAGATCAATAATCAGCTAATCGGCAACCGAGTTCAGGACGTGTTGCTGGGGAGGCAAATATTGATCTTTAGTGTACGGGTAAACAAACATCGTGTCAAGGCACGGTGGTCCATGTTTCTTTCAATTCCAAATAGATTAAAAGATCTTTAATCTGCCGATACGCACGCGCACTTGGCTTTGATTTTGAGCCCGTTTTTTTGTGGTCTGTGATAACGTTGAAACAACTATTTTTAGACACACACTCATAACTTCAACTTAGAATACCGTGTGGGCTGGGCAGTGGTCAGGATCGCCGAATCAAAGCTTAGGCCTACAATAAATAAGTTCAACCGCACACTTCGGCCAGTGACCCAAGGATGTCAGTGGATCTCGATCGCGCAACCCACGCAAACGATTACTGGTGTGGCATGACCCCTGGCACCCCCACAAACTTTGAAGTCTGGACTCAAGATTAAAACAATAGGCCCCTACAATATAAAAAGGTTGCACTTTTGAAAAAGCTCTAACGCCTCCCCGAATTCAGTTTTTTAAACCGTTTTTATTTACACGCAGACATCAGCAGACAATATCTTTGTTTGACCTCAACGTCAGATTATTTTAAGACGGCATAACAAGAGTGTTGAATCATGGAGGTAGAAATAGAATGGAGTTTGTTTAGTAAATGCAAACGAAAACTACAGTTTTAATTGGCCAAAAGTGCCCCCCCCCCGCTAAATTGTTTGTTAGTGTACCTCTCCTTCCCCCAAAGTTTTACCCTAGTTTCGCTCCTGGTATCAAATTATTTATTGAATCAGTTTGCTTTTTATAAGTAATTGCAAAAAAGCCCGACGAAACATGAATAAACGGATAAAAAAAGTGAACCTATTCTGTGTTACAAACGAAATATAATTACTACGATTGAGCTCAAAACCATCCCTGACCCGCAGGAGTCTCTTGAGTCGAGTGACTATTTTTTGGGTGACCGTTTTCAAAGTAAAGTTGATTCTTGACTCTAGAGGGCGCTTGACTGCATGGGTTGGATGGAAGGGATCACATGACCAGCTGAAAATGAAACTTATGCGGGTATTGTTTTGGCATGTATTGTAAGTGAATTGAGTGGACCAAGAATATCAAATGTGCACAATATCTATCATTTAATAGTAGCAGATCGGTAAGACAACAAGTATTATTAAGTATCCTAACAGTATGTTCATTTATAACTGTTGTAATCAAACGAGTGTGCAGCCCAACAATATACTCGGCCTGAACCGGTTTCAAGCAATAATGGATGCTGACATAGTGACACAGTGACAGTGACACCAGACGACATTGACATTGTCAGTGTACACTGATACTGACACGGTGTATTAGAAGTGGTGGTGCACTGAATCTGAATCTGGATTATTTAGTCGGCAAAGCATCCTATTCCAAATCCTATACATCACAGTCACACACCAACTTTTGTAAAGAATACACTCACTGATTTGGGGTTGAACAAAAAGGGGGAAAACCCCAAAGTCCCATTTACAGGTATTTGCTGCATGCTGGTTTCAATCATTCAAGTGTATTGCTGCATCCTTCAGAGTTCAGTGAGGTAGGATTGAAACCGACATCCTCCAAAGAAGTACCCGTAATTAATGACTTTGTGTACAGTGTAACAATGGAGGGAATTTTCAAATGCTAGTTAAAACACCAAAGGACCAATCAGAATGTGTCTTATTAGTGGTCTGGTCGACTGCAGCCCACCTTGTTGGGCTGTTATGGCTCTCTTTTAACATCGGTCATATAACACTCACCATTGTGATGTTATATGACCAATGTTAAAAGAGAGCACAGCCCAACAAGGTGGGCTAGGCTGACTGGTTCAGTGTTGAAATAGCAAGCTAACTCTGTACTGAGCTGAGTGATAGGCTAACTATCTTTGCCTTTATGCTTTGTATGCAGGCATGATATTCTTCACACTATTGTCCGATTTTCTATTTTTTTGCCCGGGGGGTAGGGGGGGGGAATCAGAAATTTTTGTTTTAATTGCCTGAAATTGTGATTAAAGCCTACAGTTTTTATTTTATACAGGTCAGCCCTTGTATTTGATGTTCAAACTTTTTCCCAAGGACCACAAATCATGCCTGTATATGTTATTTACTGAAACACAACCCTCTGAAGTATATGTAGTAATAGTATGAATACAATTTTACCGTTTCTTAGTAATCACCAGAATCATCAGACATGGAGGTAATGGAAGTCATCAAAGCTTTGAACTTCTTGGCACTCATTCTGCTTATTTGTAACATTGATACCACATCAACCAACCCGTACAATGTTCGACCGACAAAATCTCGCCCAAACATAACAGCAACGCAAAGTCCGCAACGACAAACGCCTCGAGCTATGCAACCGAGAGACCGCACACCTCCGATGGGTTGGAATCAGCTTCACATCGACTTCAAGTTGGCGCGTCAAATCTAGCGCAGCACGGCAAGCTGCTCCAGACGGAGACTCAAGAAAAGAAGATGATTCAGAGTGATCAACCGTTAATACTTCCCAACCAACCCGCTCAACCGTTCCGGTTACTCACCCTCAACGGGGCCCTGACGTATCCAAGCCCTACCTTGTCAAACACACCGATTATCTTCCACGCCTTTGACAACCATTCTGCTTTCTTGGAGTGTCTCTGGACATCCAAAGACTCGCTGGAATCCCTCGTTAGCGGGACTCCTGATAATAGTCATCTTGTGTTTATACCGACAAGCGACGACGGCGGGAGTGAAGCTGGTTGGATGAAATCACAGATAGATGGAACGATGGAGGAGTTGGAACGAGAAGGCAAAATTGGGTATGATCTTCTAGTCATGGGATACCAGTCATTTACTACCTAGTCAAGGGATATTACCTAAATATTTTATGTTTTGGGAAGTGGCTAGGTTTATACTAGTTTATTAAGTAATAAACCACAAGGGAAACTGACTGGATAAATTGAATTAAACTTTCAGGGGAACAAAATAAAATTGACTAAAGTGGGGCTTGAACATGTGCAACCTCTGGATAAACCACTTCACATCACTATTTTAAAAATGTGAAAATTATTTTTCTGGAACTTTTTTGAGCTTTGTGAGTAATCGTTTTCCTTTGAAAAAAATTGTTTTTACAATGAAACCGTGTTTTGAAAAAGGAAAGAAAACAAAGATTCTCATAATAGGTACCGGGATTTGATGCGATCGGGTGAGAAAATTGAGTAGGCACTCACCGTGATTCACAGAACCTTGGCCGTTCCAAACATGCCACTTTACATTGTAGCTGTACTTTTTGCGTAACAGCGCAATACGCAGAGTGTGATTTGAGCCGTGCACTATAGGTTTGTATCACACTCCTTGTTGCTATGGATTGACCAAACAGAATGGAAGATTCAAGCCTGCTTGATTATACCAATTCAGATTATTCAATTCCATCCTGCAGGAAAGAGGCCGTGACTAGTCTCCAGTCAAGACTTCATTTTGTCGTGACATCGGTCTACCAGCTTGGTAATTGGATTCCCACAGTGTTACAGCAGTGGGCGTGTCAGGATCATGGGTGTGGCTTACAGCAGGTGGTGTTCCAGGGCACACCCTCTCATCCATCTCTTGAAGAGACGGGTGAGTGATGTCCATAACAATTAAAATGTATACGGTGCTTTTCCATCAAGATCATAGAGGTGATTCTTAAGAGTTTTAAAAAATAGAGATAACATAACAGGGGTCGATTTCACAAAACTCTTCCTAACTTAGGACTAGTCCTAGGCAATGCTAAGAGATAGGACTAGTCTTAAGTACTGGTCCTAACTTAGGACTAGTCCTAGGCAATGCTAAGAGATAGGACTAGTCTTAAGTACTGGTCCTAACTTAGGACTAGTCCTAGGCAATGCTAAGAGATAGGACTAGTTTTAAGTACTGGTCCTATCTTAGGACTAGTCCTAGGCAACGCTAAGAGATAGGACTAGTCTTAAGTACTGGTCCTAACTTAGGACTAGTCCTAGGCAACGCTAAGAGATAGGACTAGTCTTAAGTACTGGTCCTAACTTAGGACTAGTCCTAGGCAACGCTAAGAGATAGGACTAGTCTTAAGTACTGGTCCTAACTTAGGACTAGTCCTAGGCAACGCTAAGAGATAGGACTAGTCTTAAGTACTGGTCCTAACTTAGGACTAGTCCTAGGCAACGCTAAGAGATAGGACTAGTCTTAAGTACTGGTCCTAACTTAGGACTAGTCCTATCTCTTAGCATTGCCTAGGACTAGTCCTAAGTTGGGAAGAGTTTTGTGAAATCGACCCCCGATTCCCTAATGACAGGAGGAAGATTGTTCCAAATCATTGGTCCAGCAGACACTGAATGCCTTTTGACCCAGAACTTTGTTTGCACGGGGAACATTCAAGTGAGTGATGTCAAATGTGGACCGAAGAAAACATGGAGGAGTGTAATACGACAGTAAATTGAAAAGATATCTAGGAGTAGTTTTGTTCAAGCATTTCTAAACAAAAAGATCTTGTTTTTTAATCCATTGTCTGATCGGTAGCCAATGAAGTTCCCTGCTTGATGGGGTAATCTGTTCCCAGGGTTCTCCACACGCGATTTTCAAAATACAAAATGCGCCCGGACAAAAAATGTAGCGCCCGGACAAAATCGTTGTGCGCCCGGACAAAAAAATTTGCGCCCGGGCAAAATTGTCAGCAGTACAAGTAATTCTACTGCACAACACTCCCACATAGAAGGGGAACCTGGCATCGGGAATCATTTTAAATGCGATTTGATCTCAACACGTGAGTCGGGGGCTAGATCCGGTAAAATGCTCCGCGTTAGTCTTTGATTAAAGCCGTTGTTGTTCATATGTCGTTAAGCGCGATTTCCCATTACACTTTATAGCCATGTCGGCCTGCCGTTCCACCAAGAGAGGGCGCTTTACAAAAAAAACTATTAAGAAAGCCAACACCTTGAGCCAAGACTAAGTGCACACGATCTTTCACGAGTGTGAGGGACGCATCACGCTTGTGGAACACATTTCTAAGGAATGTCACAAAAACATGAAAATGAGGACGAACAACACATTGTTATCAAGTAAGAATTGTGGCCTATATTGTTTCTGTTAATGTTTCGTCCACGCTGAAGTAAAAAGCCTGATATTCAGACTGTAGACCCAAAATCCGGACACGAATTTCGCTTGCCAAAATTTTTCCACGTTTTTTCCGTGACCCGCTCACATGCCTGGTTAAATATCATACAATTTTAATGATAAGTGGAATCATGTATTTAAAAAAATTACGACTGTCTGATCAAAGAAAGACTGTGCTCTGAAAGACTACCGGCAGGACCGTGCGTTAGGCCAAGTACATACATAAATCCAGGGAATTAGGAACCCTTATTTACAACGTAATTTGCGCTTGCACATTATCAGAGCATTGCTTGCGTGAAAATCACCCGTTGGCCGGCGCCGCCAGCCTGCGCCCGGACAAAATTTGACCCTGTGGAGAACCCTGGTTCCCTCAAGTAAGTCGACCATACCAAATGAGCTGCACTACTGGGTAATGTTTAATTGAACGGAGTCTGAAACTAGGGCTGTTGGTTTAGGGCTGAGTTTCTGTTTTCAATAATATATTTGGGTTGAACAAAGACAAATTGACCCGCTCTTGTCAATTTAAAATTGATTCAGTCAGTTTCCTTTGTGGTTTTATTATTTTATGTTTTTAATAAACAACAAGGGACATTAACATAGCGTCCGCTTTAGCAAATTTTGACACTCACGGCGCATGATTATTATTACTCCAGTTGTTAGGCCATTTACTTAATTCTTTAAACCATCTCATCTCCTGGGGGAGTGTACAGCCTGTGCTGCCAGGTGTGTAGCACACTAAGCTAAATCAATCACAAGAACCATATCTTCCCCTCACAGGTACCAACTTACCTCTGGGTGAAGAGAAGCAATTGTAGTCGAGTGTATTGATCAATTACACAAGTACCATGACCGGGATTCGAACCCACACCCTGATGACTTGAATCCGGTGCACTAGACCACTCGGCCATGACTCCCTGTAAAAAGAGCAACCGATCTTTCTTTTTTTCCCACCCCTTCTGTGCTTCGAGACAGCCATTTGTGCCCCAGCTCTGCATTCTCAATATTGAGAGACATGTTTTGGACTGGTGTTTCTTTTTTTTGGGGGGGGGGGTTTTAATAGTTTTTTTTAGGGGGGCTATTATTTTGCTTTCCAGATAAAGCAGTCAAGCAGTGCTTCTTGGAAGTTTTCAAAACAAATAAACGTAGTAGTTTCTGTTTAAATTTTGTTTGACCAGAAATATTGGAATTTTGATTACATTTTGCAAATTATTTTTATATAATTTGTTTTTCAATTTCTGAAGTAGATTTGTCCGAGAATGAGCCATTGCCGATTGTCTTGAAACGTCTTGATGCGAGGTACGATTGGCTACCCTCCCCAGCTGGGATCGGTAACGAAACAATGCCTGTAGCGCCCTCTGGAGACGGTTGCCAGAAAGATGCCAGTGTTAGTAAGAAGATCGCCTTGGTATCGGCGGATGGGTGCAGCTTCTCGAAAAAGGTTAGCCGCAAAGCAAAGTTGTTGGAACAGTTTTCTTCACAAACACATCTACAACATCCAACAATTTAAGGGAGAATAATCTTTGCAGTGGTTTCTTCCCTGCCTTTCACCTCCGTGGAGCAATGTTCGAATCCCAGACCGGAACCATTAGGTTTTCAGTCCCTACCTGATTGCATGTGCTTTTCTCTATTGTGGTTTTCCTCCCACATCTATAATACTCTGTAGTTCTTATACCAAGTAAGTTTTTATGCTACCAATTATTTTGAGTAATAACCAATGGTGGACAGTGCCTTTAGTTATTATTAATAGATTTCATGTCAGTTTTCATGTGAGATGTGTTAGAAACAATAACCAGCCCCGACACGCTGTTTGTAGATCTTGACCATGGAGCAGTCCGGGGCTAGTGCCGTCATTGTGTACGCCAACCCCGGTCAACCTGTACAGGATATGAACTGCAATGGGACCGAGTGTGATGACCCTCCCCAGATACCAGCTACCATGGTACCCTACAGCCAACAGTTACTCGACAGGTCAGTTTAATACGCCCAAGGGTGATTGGCCATAATGGTGACATAAAAGATGCTTTGTCCATGGTATGCGGGAATCTTGGACTTGCCTCCTATACGCAATGAAAAAAACAATGGTGGCAGCCTATCGATCTCTTGTAACTTTGGTTTGTACAATAAAAGGACAACGGTCTGGAATTGGGGATTGCACAACAACCCCTGGAAAAGGGAGATTTTTAGCATGAATTCCAGTACCCTTTGTCCCTCTTTGTACTGGGGGCATGGATACATGCTAGCCGGTCAACTGAGTGCAACTAAAAGAGGATGTGCCCAAGTTGTTCCAGGGGCTTATAAGCATACCCAGAAATATTTTGCATTTATACATGTCAACCGTGATGGGTAGGCATACACACAGCAGTGGGGACTTTCACACAATGAAACACACATTCCATTTTTTGCATCCCTGTGGACACAATTTTTGTTCTTTCCTTTGTCCCTGTAGTTAAGAATCTCCCATAGACTTTGTACACAAAATTCCTTGTGGAGCAACCCAGTCTTTAGAATTTCCCTATGGAGACTCTTTGTTATCCCTTTTCTGTTTTGTTCTCGGTCTCCATAAGGTAGTGAAAATGAAATCAAATGTTCAACTTGGTCCCCGCAAGGGAATTCTTCAGAAAAGGGAATAATAGAACAACATCGGCAAGTCCCCACAACTGTGCGTGCAAAAGACTGTGACTATGCAAAACTTTCCCCCAAACCATTTGACTCGGCTACTGTCTCTCTAGTCTGAGAACTTTAAGTTTAAGCAGTAACTTGTGACTTGGCAAGTCATTGTACCAGACTTTGTTCAAATCTGACGCACAAATGGCGTATTATGATCAGCATAATAAGAAGAGTTATGCCTTAGTATATTTGTTTACTCTAGAAAAAAAATTGTTTGTGGGAATATTAGATGACATTAGATGCAATCCGACGAATAGTCATAGAAACACCAAGGTCCAAGCAAGGTGAACATTTCACATGCACCATCTGTTACTGGTATCCTGCTTATTTTTGGTAAGCGGCAATTTGTCAAGCAATGTGTATTGCTTAACACGTTTACTGCAGTTCATTATATTCGTAGGCCGTTCCCATTTGCCAAGTGCGGTGCGCATGCGCGCATACCAATTAAGTACTGTACAAAAAAACAAAATTGAACATGCACATTCTAAGGTAGATGTCCTCACCACTGCCAGGAAGCGTATGTGTTGCGTGCTCAGTGATGCCAGTGTATATAAATAACAATACAAAGCCCTTTCATTCTCTACGAGTATGCTCCGTCTAACCCGTTACTACGAATATACGTGTAGGCGGCAGTCAATGTGTTAAGCAGCTCTATAAAGTTGGGCCCAGGGATAAAATATCTCCTTGGAATAGCACTTTGCACTAGTGCTAAAAATAGAAGCTCAGTACCCTGATCTCTGACAACGCAACGGGTGCAAGTTCATGGTTTATGTTTACCCGCGTGTACTGACTGTACTACTGTAGTCTGGCGCACCAAGGCGGTGATTGCTTGAGAGTTGGGTGGTGGAATGTTTGTCTGACATACGGGTATTTTGAGCAAAAGTGGCATCGTTAGCGTGGAGTGCTATTTAAACATGCTCTTATTCGTCTGTTCCGTTCCATACCAGGCTAAAGACAGGCAAGCTGTATGCATCCTTCCAGACCACACCTACGGACACATTTTACTTTGGGATTAATGGAGAGGGGCTCCTTGAGGAGATTGGATGGTTACTCTACCCATCCTTTAAGTTCTTCAACTGGCAAGCTCAGTGGTAAATATGAAAAGTTATTGTCCGAGATTTATAGCCTGTAGAACTAGAAGTGTAAACATGTTGAAGTTTCAAATACCAAGTGATAAACCACAAGGGAAACTGACAGGGTAAACTTTGATTAATTTTGGGTTTAAGAAAGAAAAATTTACTAGGGCGGGATTTAATCCAGAGGTCACTGGTTCATATCCCGCTCTAGTCAATTTTTCAACCCAAAATTTATTGGAGTTTCATTCAAACAAGATTTATGCAATTGGCGATTTTAGGCATGAAGTCATTTTTTTCACTTCATTATTATGAATGGGCTTGTGGAGTACCGTTACTTAGTAGGCCTTGTTAAACCAAACAAATGATAACAAGTTCATGTTGGCTATTTCCCAAATGTTGTTGATTATTTTGTGTGCATTGCCAGATTTTACTCTCTTTTCATTCTTTACCTTTCTGTATTTATTACTGTGTTTTTCCCCCCTTATAATGAAGGGGTGAGGGTGTCTGCTTTCAAAAAAAATTAATGTAATTTTATGCTGCATCTGTATGTATTTGGTACATTTTTGTAGTTTAGACTGTTTTGTATGTATTTTAATGTAACTTTTATCGTTTGTATTTTGATGTAATTTTTAATGAAATTTTTATTGTAATTTGCGCCTTTGAACATCCTCGGATGTAGAGGGCACACTAACTTTTATCGTTTGTATTTTGATGTAATTTTTAATGAAATTTTTATTGTAATTTGCGCCTTCGAACATCCTCGGATGTAGAGGGCACACTAACTTTTATTGTTTGTATTTTGATGTAATTTTTAATGAAATTTTTTATTGTAATTTGCGCCTTTGAACATCCTCGGATGTAGAGGGCACACTAACTTTTATCGTTTGTATTTTGATGTAATTTTTAATGAAATTTGTTATTGTAATTTGCGCCTTTGAACATCCTCGGATGTTGAGGGCACACTAGAAACTTTGTAAATTATTATTATTGAAAAGGATCTGGAAAAGATCCCAGTTTACACTTATCATGAAGAGAAGGGGTTCGCCCCGATGTTACTGGCATGTTTAGCTGCAGATCGCACCGCATCATCTTGTAAAACTTTACAAGGTGCTGTATAAATGGGTCTCATAATTCAAAAACTTATATCCGTGCCTTAAAAAATAGAAACATACTGAGGGCACTGAGACAACTGTAGATAAAGCGCTATGTAAGAAGCGACTAATATTATTAATATTGTTTCATTTTATCACAGCATGCAAAAGAAAGATCACATTTTTCCTTTGTGCCGGTAACTCCTTGAGTCGGGCTACGTTTGTAGCCTTAGATTTCAAGGGTCTTTCTTAGGATCCTTGCTGTTCCCAAAAGTGCCGCCTTCTGTAATAGATCTATCCTCACAGTTGTCCCTATATCAGCTAGATGTTTCCACAGTGCTCATGGTGCTTAGGGAAAGGTGGCAAATGCTCCAACTACCATAGGGACTGTTATTATTATTATTGTTGCACACAGACCATGATGCAGATGCTGACCAAAACAAATACATGGATCTGATACTAATACATGCATTTATTAATATTAACAATGTGTGATAGGTTCAACTTCAAGTCATCCTTGCTGCATAACCTGTCGAGTGAAGCCCTCATAGTGCCAGTCATCAACAATTCCATCATGCAAGGTGACAAGGGAATCGTAGCTACCATCAAGCTACCATCAAAAGACGGTAAGTCATAACAAAGATAAGACTTTAAGGTTTGCATGATGGAAGGAAAATAAATAGGAAAATTTGCAGTGACACAGTGTAGAAAGATCTCTTTTGAGTGATGGTGGTTCTGAGAAGAATAGACCTTTCTTTTGCAACGTCACAGCCTGAGATTTTGTCAACCGAGGTCGGAAAACTATGGAAAGCCATAAATAAAAACAATGTTGCACAAATATTCAAAAATAGTTTTGCCCCAAATTATTTAAAACGAACCCAGTCGGTTTCCCTTGTGGTTTGTTACTTGATATCTGAAATAAACAAGTTGCATCTCTCTTAAGGGGATCCCCTGGCTGCTGCTTCCCAGGTTGTATCGTTGTCATTAGGTGGGATCCCTGGCTACATGGCAGTTATAGGTTTAATGGCTTCTGACTGGCACCCTCAAATAAATATATTTACAAAATAGGGAGACCATCAACAATTGACTACATAGCTCAGTTGGTATAGTGCCGGCATGTTAATCTGGAAGTCGTTGGTTCAAATCTCGCTCAAGTAAATTTGTCAAATCAATTCTTGTTGTTACAATAAAATATGTCTTACCTCTCTCTGTCTATCCCTCTCCCCCCCCCTTTCATTCTGTAGAAATGGCCAAGTACAACAAATTTGAGCTAGATGCATCCCTATCCTGCCCGGGCACAAGGGACGACGAATGCCCGCCCTGGGATCACACGGTGCAACTCTACCTCTGCTGTAATGAAACATCCCACTTATGTGGCATGGAACTAGGCAGGTGGATAACACCATTCAGAAGGTGAGGGGTGTCTAGTTAAAAAGAGTGTCTAAGTAGTTCAGAACAATCAGATGAACCCATAGTTGCCTACAGACGCCCACCCAGTCTCAGAGATATCATTGTTCAGGCAGAAGTGCCTTCCCCCTCCCTGTTAATGATGCCTTCAAAGCAAGGACCTAACCAGTATCTTTGTTCAACTTGATACTTATTTCAGAAGTTGACAAAGCAAAATTCAAAAAAGGTAATTTTCTATTGACATTAAAGGGGATATGTTATCAAAGCAGACCTGCAGCTGTACATGGAGTTATAAGCCCCACCCAGTTACTGCACGTGCGTGTCCTCCCTCTGTATCATATCCATTGAGAGCACATGCGCGCATGCAGTAATTGGCCGAGAGTTGTAAATTCCATGTACAACCACAGGCCTGCTTTGATTATGACAACACAGCCCCTTTAAAGATATTAGGTCTGACTTTTAAATAAATAGCTATTTGTTATGGAGTTTTGGGTGTTATTGCGTCCTCCGAAACAAACTGGTTAAGAATGAAGAACTGTCTTCAAGCAACATTATCAAAACTTCCTCAAAGCCGTTCACCTAATCTGAGGAATTCAATAATGAATACTTCTGTCCCATTCTATGTTCTTATCAACTTAGGCGTATCGGTCGTTGGTTAACCGATGTGTCACCTCTGCTCCCTGGCCTGACATCCACCAGCTGTACCCTCACAATGAAGACTGTAGCATGGGCCCAAGCCTGGAAGCCATCCCTCAATTTACGCTTCTCAGTGGATTCAGCAACAGGTATGGAAGCCAAGCTACAACTGACGGACTTACTTCTTTAGAAAGTACTGTTTTGGAACTTGAGAAAGTGAATTAGACACATACAGCATTTCTTGATTTCTTCTCTTCTTTTTCGATATTTGATTGGCTTTATTTATTGGATATAGTCACTTTGTATCACTTACTGGAGCAAGTTCGGGTGGCGACTAAACTTGACTAGACCGACTAGACTAACCAGAAACCATAGAGCACAGGGAGAGTGACAATATCGAACCATGCACTGGAGCGCTGGTCGACTATGGTCAATTCGAGAGCTACGTAGCAGTTTGGTCAAGTCTAGTCGCCCACCCGAGCTTGCTCCTGGTCTCTGTCAACAATGATAGGTGTACATGAGCACACGATACTTCTAACAGGTCATTTCACTTCGACGCCCAGGTACAGACTGCCTCATCAGTCTGTAGTTTCGCGCCACAAATGCAAATGGCCAAAGATCACATTATTATCATGCAGCAATTACAGGGCCGGTTCATGAGTAGCCCTTGCTTGCTACAATATTTCAGATGGAAATACTTCTCGTAACAATCAGTTCTAGTACCAACTCTTTACCAAGTTGGCCCTTCTCATTACGATAAGTGCACTGGGTTCTTTTTATGTGCAATACAAAACAGCTTTCCGTTCCATCCGAAAGACGAAGCAGTAATGGTTAAGTGTCTTGCTTAAGGACACAAGTGTCAAGACCGGGACTCGAACCCACACTCTGCTGATCAGAAACACCAGAGCTCGATTTCGGTGCACCTGACCACTCGGCCACGACACGCCACAAAAAGATCAGTCTATTATACAATATTGATCTATTGTGCCATGTTTTGTATCTCTTTGAATTCCACAGTAGGGAGACCCTACAGCATTACTCCGCTGTTCCGGGGAGGGACATTCGACAAGAACTACAACAAGAACTATACACCATTCTATTTCACCATTTCTGCTGACATTAAAAAGGTGGGTCTTAGGTATCACGATAATGGCATCATTCTCCTGAAGATGAGCAGAGTATCCTGTTTGAAACGTAGAGAACATACCGGCTCTTCTCAGAGCCACCACTTCTTTCTAAAGAGTGCTATTTAACCACATCGTTGTACCGGCAAGTCTAGTTTATCTGTCTACACCATGCAAAGCTTCACATTTCATTTAAAATGGCATTCATTACTTCTATTGCATAATAGGAAACATGAAGTTATGCAGCAAGGTTTTATTGGATGAATCTTTCACTGGTATTGATGGTTATGTAAATTTGAATGTTCCTCAGAGCCGACCTGCAACAAGACTCTCTTCTGGTTTCCTTCCAATGCTTTGTTTCACAAAATTCTTTTTATTTTAAGCAGATAGTGAGCTTCCTCCGATAGCCAGGTCTGATGTTTCGCTATCATCATTTTGGACTCGGCTGTTTTCATTTTTGTCAAGAAAAGTTTGGTCCAATGCTGCCCATCATTGATACAACTCAAATTTGTTTATGTCTTTGTAATTTTCTTGTGTATATTGCCTGTTTGAACATTTTAGAAATAACGTTAGTGACAATTTTAGTGGAAGGACAGCCACTCACTGGCTTGGTGTTTCATGCATATAAAAACACATTTTAATCTATGTTTTTAAGTTCCCAGTCATAGTTACCTGTATAATTTGTGTATTGTATTGACTGATTAATGTTTTGCCAGTGTAAATTTGTAATAACATAAAAAAGAAGCCATTTTGTTTTATTTGTTCCATTTGATGTGGAAGTATTCTTCGTTTTCATCCGTCTCATTTTTATCAAGAAAAGTTTGGTCCAAATGCTGCCCATCATTGATACAACTCAAAATTGTTTATCCCTTTGTAATTTTCTTGTGTATATTGCCTGTCTGAACGGGCAACATTTGATGTGGAAGTATTCTTTGTTTTCAATTTGCTGATTTTAGGTGCAGGTATACGCAGTGATTACAGGCCACGGTAGCGACAATAACGGCTGCGGAGAGTTCTGTATCACGTCACATCACTTCGTTGTCAATGGACATCCTAATAATATCACATTTGATAATGCGGGTAGGTTTCGTTCAATCCCTTCCTATATCTCATCACCCACCCCTTCTATAACAGGGCTCGAATGTTGGGGAAACATCTACTGGTACATTTTTACCACCTCTATACAACTACGTCTCCATACACCTAGTGGCTCACCCTCCCCTTGCCTGCACGCCAGTCATAATACACTGCAAAACTTAATCCTTTATTCCACAGTGGTGTCTTAAATGGTTACTGTATACCGTGAGGTATGGGTAGGGCAGTAAGACTATAGGTCTTTCTTCATACAACATAATGCGGGTAGGTTTCATTCAATCCCTTCCCATATCTCATCACCCACTCCTTCTATATCAGGGCTCGACTGTTGGGGAAACATCTTCTGGTACATTTTGAGCACCAACATACGTTCAGATTCTGTTACAACTTCATGCACCACCCAGGCAGCTCCAATCATCTGACAACCAAACTTCTTCCTATTCCATGTATAGGCCACTACTGGGGAACCCGATTCTTCTCAAGCCCGGTTCATACTTCCTGCGAATGCTTCGTGCGAGGCAAATTTTCTTGCGTCACAATTGGAAAGGGTGCGCGTACCGATTGTTGCGTGACCAAAACTTGCTTCGCATTTGCATTTGCAGGAAGTAAGAACCGGGCTTCACACTCTGGCCCATCACTATGGAAGGATCCCCCTCTCAATCTCCGACAAGTCACTACATTATCCAGATTCAAAACTCATTTTGAAACTTAGTTGTGTGTTTAAATTGTAATCTTTGTAACTCATTGTAGGCCCACTTGTTTTTTCTGCATCTCTCCTGCGCAAGGAGTGTCTTTTTTAGACAGACATGGCGGATTACATATGGCCATCATTATTATTATTATTTACAAGACGGCAGGGCTTGGAGCTCAAAATGTTACTGGACCAGATTTTTTTTTAACAAGACCAGAATAAAAATGAAAAAAACTTCCAGAAACAGTTTTTTAACCATGATGGTTTAGCATGCATTTAACTGTTTTTTATTTGAACGAGCACTTAGACATGCAAGAGAAAATTGATCTCATTTGTCTTCATGGGTATTAAGTGTACTTCACTACTCGATTAAATTGAAAGGTATTTTTTTCCTTTTTATTCTCTTCTTAAATTATTATTTTTTTTTCGGGGGAGGGGCCGTTTAATGTGTCGAACCTTCATTTGTGTATGTTTGCAATCTTATTTCGGGGGCAAGGGGGAGGGCAAGGATTCTGGGCAGGGGGCTCCTATTAAAAAATTTCTTCCAATTCTGTCTGGAATGATTTAAACCGCAAGAAAATCAAATTATTTTTCTGAAACTTATCAAATTTTATGACTTCTATAAATGCCAAGAATCAGTTTGGTTCTCTTTGTCCCTTAGGTACACCTTTAGGCTGTGCCCTGCGCACGCCTACAGGTGTTGAGCCTAATGAGCATGGTACCTGGCTGTATGGTCGTGACGGATGGTGTGATGGCCGAGAGGTGGACCCCTGGGTATTTGATGTTACTCCACAGACGGCGATCGGACAGAATAAGATCTCTTACTTTGGCTGGTTTGACGGCAAGGACCCGAATCCCACCTCCAAACCAGGGTACATTATCATGTACTCGTACTTAGTCTTGTATAAATAACTTTCTTGCCACATAAGAACCCTGGCACTGACATCTCCCGCTGGTACCACCTGCCCATGGTCTGCCATCTTGGCAGTCGAATTGCGTGTAAAGATATGGTGCGCATCTAACCACTTGTGCATCGCCTAAAATGGGCAGTGCCCAGTAACACAGCAGGGCTTGAATATAGGAGGAAAACCCAAGGCTTGTAGCTCAAAATATTTACTGAACCGGAATTTTGAGTGCCAGACCAGAATTGAAGTGAGAAGGAAAAAAATGCCTACACAGGTAAAAAATTGAACTGTTTGAATTTGAAAAGGCACTCAGAGAAGATTTATCTCATTTGTATATTATGGGTAGTCTTCGATAATCAACCAAGTTGTATTTATCAGACTGAAAGTCAACATTTGAACACAAACACAAGACCGCCGGACTTGTCCGGACATGAGTTTACTGGCCCGATGCTAAAATCGCTGGCCTCGGGCCAGCGGTCCAGTGTAAATTCGATCCCTGCTGTCACAGGGAATGTGACTCCCAACATGGGGCAGCCAAGAGATGTATCGTGGTTGACTGATGATGTCGGGTGAATTTGGTTACAGTTTGGGGGATGCAGAATACAGTGTGCCACTTGGAGTTTGGGTTGTTTGTTTTAGAAGGCAGTCGACGCTCAATAATACCAAGGAGAGTTGTGTTGCGAATAAGCTCATCTAAGCCTTTCTTTATCAATCATGACCCACATGCCCACACTAAACAAAACTTGTAATATTTTGAGTTGAATTTTCCTATGGTGAAGTTGATTTGAATTGTTTCTGTTTGATAAGAGCAAACTTTGTGTATGTTCACATTTGTTGGTGTTCCACCTTGTCAAATGACACGGATTTGTGTGTGCAGTACATAATTTATTATATGTATAAATCGGTCTATTATGGTATGTTTGTTGTATTATTTTTGTGCGTCGTTTAATTTACCATGTCCGGCTGAAACTTCTTCAGGGTGTTTCCTTTGATCAGGTGAGAGATAAATTCCTTTCAAATTATGGCAAGTCCCTAGATGATCTTAAGCCTTCTATACCCAAAAGTGATGATGCCTCTCCACTAGTCAAGCATATAGTGACACAAACTGCGGAGGCTCAGCATGTTCTCTGGCAAGACTCCAATTCCAAGAGGGGGAATTTGACTATGGAAAAGGCTGGCACGGACAGTTAGTTGACGTTAAAGGGGTGTCAGTATCAGAGACACTGGGCGGTATCATAGAGTCACTCCTTCACTCAGCAAGCAACATCGTATGGGCTCTGGGAAAGTCGACTACAGCAGAGGAGTGTCTCGACAGTCTGGAGAAGGCATATGGAGTAACGGCAGACAGGGAAGTTGTAACTACGGTTCTGTGACTGCTACTAGAGGACTACGGAGAGGCCCTCGGACTGACTACCTTGTTCAGTTGCAGAAGGTCCTAACAATGTTGGAAGAGGCCAATGGTTCAGTAAATAATACCAGCTGTCATCAGTTCATTAGAGGTTGCCTGGACAATGAGCCACTGCTCCTCCAGCCAGATTTGAAGAAGTGCACCAACCCCCCCCCCCAACATACCCCCTAACATCATCTCACTCTTGGAGTTGGAGTTAAGATGGTCAAGTGTGTGGCAGCACCCTGTAGAGACTGCATCAGAGACCAAGGTGATGGCACTGCAGGAAGCAGTTGCAGCATCAGCTTAGTTAAGCTGCTGGACTCGTCTCCCCACCCCTCCACTTCGCATTCTCAGCAGAAACACTGGCCGGTGACGAGACGGCTGCCGATTTCTTTCCAACTGTGGTCAGGTTGGACACATGATGGGTACCAATAAGACCAACGTAGATTTGGTCCAGCAGCAGATGACTTCAAGGTTTAGGATATGCCAGACTCTGCCCAGGTCAGGAAACAAAACAAAAAGCTGCCAGTACATGCAAGGGCAACTGGCAGCCAAGTTTTTTTGATAAGTCCCCTTTGGTGATTTATGGACAAAGAAGTGCCTTGAAGCCTTTGAGACCATCATAGGGGGGGACGTCTGCCCCCGTCCTTGGATTTGTAGATTTTAGTGCTCCCTTTGTACTTTATACAGATGTAAGCTTGACTGGTTTGGGTGCCGCTCTTGGCAAAAAAAGCAGCCTATTTTACCTCTTCAGTTGAAACTGCCATTAAATTTCACTCCAAGGCATGCAAACTTGTATTAGATTACATGTGTATATTTAAATAAGCTTATAATTTGTTCTTTTTATCCATGCAAAATGATCTTTCAATTTAGTAGAGTAGGCGCAGCTAGCGATTTCAACAAAGAGCTGCTGTGAATTTGATTGGATTGATAAATTTATTGGGTTTTTGTTTTTTATGCATGAAGCAAAATTGAACTGTTGCTTCTACATTTAAGTGAAACTTAATGACTGTTTTGAGGAGCTTTCAATTTTGCCACGTTTGAATAACGCGACATTTAAACTGGCCGCTTATTCACCATGAATGACTAGGGAAAACCTATAGAATTAATAGTTAATGACGCACAAAGCAAAAATAACCAGAAGTTCAGTGTTTGAGACATTACCAACATCGATGTTTGGGAATCAGAAAAAATACCCCCTAAAAATTCCAATAGATTCAAAACAACAATGATTCAAAATGTACAAAACAACACCAAAAGCATTTGGTTAAAAAGAAATTAAAAACCAAAATTACACTTGGCATAACTGACCCAAAATGAAAAGCAAGTTTTTAACAAAAAACATCCATAAATTTGTGTATTCAGTAGAACTACTAAAAATATATGTCCTTTTTTGTCATTAAACTTAAAGTTTATCAAGTGATGTCACATAGTGGCGTGTCGTGGCCGGGCGGTTAAGAGCAACGGACTCGAGCTCTGGTGTTTCTGATCAGCTGAGAGTGGGTTCGAGTCCCGGTCTTGACACTTGTGTCCTTGAGCAAGATACTTTACCATAATTGCTTTGTCTTTCGGATGGGACATTAAGCCGCCGATTGGTAGTGCAAGTAAAGAACCCAGAATGCCTCTGGTTTACATAGCAAGCACCTTTGTTTACAGGTTTCCTCAGGCTTGTGAGCTACAGTAATTAAGTTCACTAATGAGGCATCCTGGGTTTTATTACCAGAAATATATAATAATAACATAGCTCTGCATATATATTTTTTTATAGAATGTGATGTGGATTGCAATATGTCTAGATACTCAACAAAAATGCATTTATCATTTATTATAATGTTGAAAATGTAACATTTTTGTTTTTTTATTTAAATGTTTTAATTCAAGTACTTTGGTGCTGTAACTCTCCTAGTTGTCTCTCCTAGTTGTCACAGTGTAGCTCTTATGCTTGGAGTATGACTACCATCACTGTGAGAACCTGTACTCTTCATGACCACTAGAGGGCCCAATGGCACATTAGAAGGAAGTTGTTAGAATTACAGCAAACGACGACTTGATTTAAAGGAACATTACAGAATTGGTTTTTGCTAACAAAACAGTTGCTGGCAGTGTAAGCACTTTATGTAATCCACCATATACATAAACTGACAAACCTGTAGAAGTTTGAGATTGATCGGCCATCTGGGTCACGAGAAAATAGTGAAAAACCGATTACACATTTGCATGAAATCATATAGATCCAACAAATGAATAAACCGCTAACTGAACGATAAACTCCAATCGGAAAATTAGTTTATTCATTTCTCATCAAATATGGCATTTCAGACAAAAATATTTCAAGGGATGTTTTCTACTATCATCATCATTAGACCGTGTAAGTTTTATGTAAATCTGTGATCAAAAGTATATTTTCAAGTTTTTTTCTTACCATTTCAGTGTAATGTCCCTTTAAAGATAACGTGAAACAAAATTTGTTAAAAATACATATAATTATGCCAACAGTAATGTAGTCTGTCCAGAGTGTCAAAAACAAATTAAGGGATTGGTGTTTTAAAAAATGTGCCTTAACAATCGGGGCCCAATTTCATAGAACTGTTTAAGCAGAAAATAATGCTTAACAATTTTCTGCTCAGCAGAAATGAGCAGGATATCAGTCAAAAATGGTTTGTTGTTTTTAGTTTCTTGTTGTGCTTAAGCAGCTCTATGAAATTGGGCCCTGGTTGACACTGGGACAGTTGATCTTGTTTTCAATTCATGTTTGTGTGAACGAGACGCACTTGAATACTTTCCAGCATGAAGTCACTAATATTCTTGTAACTGCAATAATGTTTGTAATTAAATGCAACAGTTGGAATGTGTCCAGTTTGATCCCCAAGTAAATATAATGACAAATGTGTTTGTTTTATGTGTACATTATGAGCTTGTTTTCAAATCATGTTTTGTGTGAACACGACACACTTCTTGAATAGTTTTCAGCTAAAGTCACTGGTCATCATTGCTGTTATTCCCTTTAATTGCAATGGCTACACAGCTAATGTAGCAACACCCTATGTTCCAATGGCTACACAGCTATGTAGCAACACCCCCTATGTTCCAATGGCTACACAGCTATGTAGCAACACCCTATGTTTCAATGGTTACACAGCTATGTAGCAACACCTTATGTTTCAATGGTTACACAGCTATGTAGCATCACCCTATGTTCCAATGCCTACACAGCTATGTAGCAACACCCTATGTTTCAATGGTTACACAGCTATGTAGCAACACCCTATGTTTCAATGGTTACACAGCTATGTAGCAACACCCTATGTTCCAATGGCTACACAGCTATGTAGCAACACCTTATGTTCCAATGGCTACACAGCTATGTAGCAACACCCCCTATGTTCCAATGGCTACACAGCTATGTAGCAACACCCTATGTTCCAATGGCTACACAGCTATGTAGCAACACCCCCTATGTTCCAATGGCTACACAGCTATGTAGCAACACCCCTATGTTCCAATGGCTACACAGCTATGTACCCATATGTACCCATGTTCCATCACCCTCGACACCCCTATAATCCGACAACCCTGTATTCTAACACCCCCATGTTCCCTATGACAATTATTTTTATAACACTGTCCATGGGCTTTTGACAATTGTTGGGACCAGTCTGTTTAGATAAGTGGGCATGACTTGTAAAATTACATCACATTTGCCAACAGCATTATACACTCAGAGTACAAAAGACGGGGGTCCAGCTTTTTATTTGAAGTAAATGAAACTTTAGTAAAGTGAACATACAACAACATTCATGTTGAGTTTGAGACGGAAAATGTTTCTTTAAAAATTTAAGAAATTTATTGTCTCATTAAGAAAGTTCACAAATATGTACAATTCACAATTTAAAAAAGTAAAAGCCATTTTTGTTCACCTAAATGTAGACATGTCCTCACTTCAGTCCAGCTTGAAAACAGCCCTTTTAAAACCATTCCTTCTGGTAAAAATAACAGGCAAATATCTGACATTATACCAAAAAAAAATGAAAAATGGATTGTTCCATTCAACGGGGCAAAGCTGTGGCCAAGTTCGTGCAAGGACCATTATGGTTAACTCTAGTGGTTGTTAAGTGACGTATGTAGAGCATGGGTACAGAAGTTACAGCGCAAACGACTCTATTCTAACGCGGCGGTTACAGCTCGATAGTCTGAAGGTTCGATGGTCCGAAGGTTCGTTAGTCCGAAGGTTCGTTTGTCCGAAGGTTCAATAGTCCGAAGGTTCGATAGTCGGAATTAACAATAAGGTCCGATAGTCCGAATTGACAATAAGATTTGATCGTCGATTTCGGACTTTCGGACCTTATCGTCGATTCGGACTACCGAACCTTCGGACCAGTGAACCTTCGGATCAATGAACCTTCGGACTAATGAACCTTATTTCATTTTCGGACTAATGAACCCCCCTGTTATGGGAAATTTGTGCGTTCGGATTATCGAACCTTCGGACTTTTGAACCTTCGGACTAACGGACCTTCGGACTATCGGGCGGACACCAACGCAGCAGGCAGCTCTACATACATCATCATTTCCTGAAAACTGGTCCACTCTGCACTGTGCTATGAAAACGGCTGTTGATAACCAGCGATGCCCGATTGCGACCAAACCGTAACCGACTTGTTGGCTCGATTAGGCTTGGTTTCAAGATGAGGGACTGTAAAAACTATTTCGAAAAATTTAATTGGATTTACTTTGAAAATGAAATACCTTGAAGCATAACAATTAAATACTGGTACTGTTGATAAAATTACAAAGACTAAGCTCCATTACTTGAAAGTGAAGGTTGTATATTTTCAGAACATGATTTTTCTAGAGATGTACCTGCGTCATGAACTGTTTCTAGTTACCGACCCGTTTTCACGTAGCTCTCAGAAAATTTGTTTTGGTCAGTGAATTTTACGTCAGAAACTAGTGTGACTGATTATGGTCGCCAAAACACGCCCATGGGTGTTAACAAGAATGCTCTTGTTGACAGTGTTACTGGTAATCTTTTTACAAAATGTTGTGGCGTTGTCAAGAAGCTGGTGGAAAAGGCCCAATGAAACAAACCGGAAGTTTCCCCAATTGCGAAATAGGACCTGCAAGTGTAAAGGCAAACATAGATACAATCAACAGGATTGAACTACGCCAAATCCAATACAAATTAAACGAGGAGGCACAATGTTATCAATTCTTTTGAACAATGATTCTTGAACTAAGGTCCTGGATGTAGTTTTTTATGGATTGTTTATGTTGATACCCTCTTGAGCAATCTGGAAGTGTATTTGATATTTGTGTCAATCTGGTCGCTTTAAACACATCTTGAAACAAGTTCAAATCACTATTAAAGCTCAAACATGTCAATCTCCTGCTTATTTATGTTGAACGTAGTTACTGGACCTCGACTATGTAACATCTCTTCACATGAAACAGGCTACCACCGTCACATATTTACAAGTTTCTTCTCAAAACATCCCTGTTCAAGTCATCTTTGTGTTTTTCTTTTTTAATTTTGAGTGCTTAGAGACTTTTTTTCCTGGAAAGTGTTGGGCACTTTGTAAAAATGGCCATTATTTTGATTATGTAATCATATCTTAAGCCAAGATTATAGTTCCAAACAGAGTGTTAGGAGTCCGCAAATAAAACTTCTAAGCTTCTAATGTATCAGAGTCTATCGAGACAAAGAACATGTTTGAAACTATGGCTTAGGCTCCACCAATTTGAAGTCCAGTACTGAAAGTGTACATTTTCAAAATTACTGAGCCAGAACCTAGAGCCCAAGCCAGATACCAAACCAGAGCCCAAACTAGAGCCCAAACCAGAACCCAATCCAGAGCGCAAGCCCATGCCTGTACCTGAGCCCAAGCTAGAGTCTGAAACTGAGCCAGAGCCCAAACCTTAGCCAGAGCCCAAACCTGAGCCAGAGCCCAAACCTGAGCCAGAGCCCAAACCTGAGCCAGAGCCCAAACCTGAGCCAGAGCCCAAACCTGAGCCAGAGCCCAAACCTGAGCCAGAGCCCAAACCTGAGCCAGAGCCCAAACCTGAGCCAGAGCCCAAACCTGAGCCAGAGCCCAAACCTGAGCCAGAGCCCAAACCTGAGCCAGAGCCCAAACCTGAGCCAGAGCCCAAACCTGAGCCAGAGCCCAAACCTGAGCCAGAGCCCAAACCTGAGCCAGAGCCCAAACCTGAGCCAGAGCCCAAACTTGAGCCAGAGCCCAAACCAGAGCCTATGCCAGAGAGCAAGCCAGAGCCCTCGCAAAAGCCGTGGTTTTCGAAAAGGGCCTTAGAATAAACACTCACCCATTTTACAGCCCTTCATCTACATGTACTTCTTCATTTTCTCTTTGCAGTTTGTCATGAATCATACACTCTGAATACAAAATAAGAATTCAATAGAATCAAATGAATGCAGGGTACAACACCCCCCAAAAATATCTGGTACAGTTTGAATGTTACATTTTGACAACATAATTTAACAGTCTCCATTTTTAAAGGGCACTGTCGCCGTGATCATAGCAGGCCTGTGGCTGTACATGAAATTGTGGACTCTAACCCAGTTACTGAACACGCACTAGCCGATCAGCACCGTCATTATCATTATGAGATGCAACAGACAGTGTGTACGATGTAGTAACTAGGTTAAAGTTCACATTCCATGACAGCCACATGCCTGCTATGATCATGACAACAGTTCCCCCTTTAAAACTTCTGGTAAATGCAGTGACTTGGTTATCACTGCTGTACATAAATATCATACACATTACTTATTAAATGTTTTTATTTTCTTTTTTGTAATTCTTGTAACTAATGTTTTTGGCCTACCTGGAAATACCTGCATAATCCTTCTATGCCTCCTCCACAATGATCTCTGTAACTATGGTTACTTCCCAGTGTTGAACTATAAATAGGTGTAATTCTGATCCTAAACTTGTGGATAAATATACGCATCTATGAACGCAGCCATCTATTATCCATGGGGCTAAAATATCACGCAAGCTTCATGATTATGTAAGCTTCATGACCACACAAGCTTCATGACCAAACAAGCTTCATGACCAAACAAGCTTCATGACCAACAAGCTTCATGACCAGCAAGCTTCATGACCATACAAGCTTCATGACCACGCAAGCTTCATGACCATGCAAGCTTCATGACCAGCAAGCTTCATGACCATCACAAGCTTCATGACCACAAGCTTCATGACCAGCAAGCTTCATGACCACGCAAGCTTCATGATCCAACAAGCTTCATGACCAGCAAGCTTCATGACCATGCAAGCTTCATGACCACACAAGCTTCATGACCAAACAAGCTTCATGACCACACAAGCTTCATGACCAACAAGCTTCATGACCATGCAAGCTTCATGATCACGCAAGCTTCATGACCAGCAAGCTTCATGACCATACAAGCTTCATGACCACACAAGCTTCATGACCACAAGCTCATACCACACAAGCTTCATGACCAACCAAGCTTCATGACCATGCAAGCTTCATGACCACGCAAGCTTCATGACCAGCAAGCTTCATGACCATGCAAGCTTCATGATCACGCAAGCTTCATGACCAGGCAAGCTTCATGACCATGCAAGCTTCATGATCACGCAAGCTTCATGACCAGCAAGCTTCATGACCATGCAAGCTTCATGACCATACAAGCTTCATGACCAGCAAGCTTCATGACCAAACAAGCTTCATGACCATGCAAGCTTCATGACACGCAAGCTTCATGATCATGAAAGCTTCATGACCACCCAAGCTTCATGGTCACGCAAGCTTCATGACCAGGCAAGCTTCATGACCACCCAAGCTTCAACGGTCAACCACAAGCTTCATGACCAAAGTCAAAGCTTCATGACCATGAAAGCTTCATGACCACGCAAGCTTCATGATCATGCCAGCTTCATGACCATGCAAGCTTCATAATCACGCAAGCTTCATGATCACGCAATCTTCATGAACATGCAAGCTTTATGATCAGCAAGCTTTATGACCATGGTCCAATTTCATAAAGCTGTTTAGCATATTATTCTGCTGAGCAAATTTCTTCAATCAATCATACTAATTTCTTAAATGCTTACGAGTTACTGCATCTATTCAAATAAATATTGGCCGAGTTTCTTTTGATAACACGTTTACTGTACACATTAAAAGTTGACCTCTACAAATGAACAATAAGTTTCAACTCCGTACAATACCTACCTAAACAATAAGGTTTCTGGATGTTAACTTGAAAATGTGGTAGTTACATGTACATACATTTGTGAGTAAGCCTGTTTGGTTAACTGTACTTAAACTATTCTTTAAAGGAAAATATAAAGGACGTTTTGCCAAGGAAAAAAATAAAACATTGATTCTAAAAAATAATAAAAACCAGAATTCGATTGCAGGTATATTCATGTACCAATCTACATAGTTGCTCTCCCATAAATATATCGTTTTTCCCCTTTTTCATTTTAAATCATCATTTTTGTACCCTGCCTTCAACCATCATCTATACACATACCTAGTTCATAGCTACAACTAGCATCAAACGATGTAAAGGACTTAATCAAACATATAGCACAAACCGTTTAGAGAAATAACTTCACGGCTAGACTGTCTAAATGAAATCTGATTAAACTTCACTGGTTTATTATTCTCAACAACAGACAACCACAGTGACATCTTCTGGGGCTGTACTCATAGATATAAAAAAATGCTAGTTATACTCTTTGATTAGCTACTCCAACTGACCGTGCACTGAATAGTGGAATTGTGTGCCTTACTCGCAGTACTATGTACAATTTGTCAGATTAAATGATTATTATGAAAATACAATTTTCAAGATGGAAACCTACAAACTATAGAATACCCAAAATGATGGCCTTCAGCCTAACATAATTCACGGAGATGAAATATGGATAAGGTAGACGTACAAAATGGACGACATCAATTAAAGAAATCAAGTTTTACTTGATGAAATTAACAACCGAACTTAACCTTTGTCCAACCAGGTGGGATGGGCCCTTGTGTTGTACATTTACCTGTATACACTATTTGGATCTATAACAGATGCGCACTATATAGGTCTAGGTACATAACTAATAAAAAATCACTGTAAACTAATCCACACAGAGAGAAAAAAAGCACAAGTGACACAAGTACACTTCAGAAAAACCTCCTGTAATAAAATAAACATGTCATAGACAGTATAAGGAAAAAGTCCTATCACCACTTACAAACAAGTATATAAAATGTGTTTCACTATTACTGGTTAGCCTATTCTGCTAGTCTGGCGTACTCGCATTAATGTTCAGCGACACCAACTTCTTAGCATTTATTGGTACACCATAATAGCTTAGATCTCTCAATGTTCAAAATAACTTTGGAGGCTGACAGTGATACAGCATGTATGTATTAACCACATTGCATTTAGAGGAAATCACCATTAAGGTTCAACATAATGTTACAGTAATCATTTCTGCAATTACGTCAAATGATAAAGACCTGATGGGATACATACAAAATAATTGTCTTAAATCTATGATAGCTTTACTAAAATTAAACAATGCATACGTTCATTTCTTACATATACATGAACTACGTACCTGGCTATGAAAAATACCATACAGCCCTTCTATTTGTGGGAGTAAGATAGTTTGCCTTCCTATTCCCGTGCTTACAGACAAAACATACACTTGTAGGTGGAAATGAGCACTGATTTGATCAATATGCACATATGTACTGTATCCTTGTGGACAAAAAATAAGGAAAATGCTCTTTATAGACGTGTCCTCTTACTTCTTCAAAACCGAGTCCAACACTTAAACGCCTTTAAAAAGATTTTTAAAAAACAACCACACAAGAAATGCACATGTACTTCCAAGTCTAACTACTTTACTAATCACTGTAATACTATACTAATCACATCTACATATTTACAACCACTGATACATGTAAATCTTCAAAGCCACCTCCCCCACTATGTACACATTCCTAAAGGGTAACGACATTTTCTCTTTCTTAAAGTTCTTAATCTGGTAAAATATTATAAAGAAATGGACATATTTTTGAACCCAAACTCCACAAACGAGAGGACCAAAAGTTCAACTCAAGCTACACTTAATCTTCCCAATAAGTTAAATTTCAAACATTTATTCAAAGAATTGTGCATTCAATTTGTGTAATAGGTAATTTGATAAAACATGTAACTCGACGAAGTTTAGTTAACATACACCAAGCAGCTATTAGGCCTACTTTGCTCAAAATCAAATTGGAGGCTTCTCTGCTAAATGCGTAAATTGCCATAAGTTAAAATGAGAAATTGAATGACATAATTCAGAAATGATTTTTTATTGCAAACCAAACTCTTTATTGTCAAACAACAAAAAAATACCCCAAGCAATATTTCTCAGCCTAGTTCTTCAAACACTACTCCCTACACACAGAATCACTGTTAACTTCTTCGAAAAATAACACTAAAAACAAACCAAAAATAGTTGGAGAAAAATACCAGTTATGAGTAGCATTATCCTTGAAAATGACTTCATTTGAAAGTCCGATAGATCTAGCTGAACCTCTAGAAGGGATCATTTTTGTTTTTGCCTAGCCTGAGTGACCAGACCAATCTGGACCTGTCTAGTTAAGATCAACCTGTCTGGCACCCTGTCTCTCTCTCTGCCTGTCTGATACCTGTTCCCTGTATATTGGTCACTCCATTCTATCTGTGCTGGTTACTAACCCTTGAATAAACCCTGTAGTGGACAGTAAAACTGAAGGTTAACAACTGGATCGTATAAACAAGCTAGGCACTTTCGGAAGTAAAAACAGATGTTGATAACATGGAGCAAACTCAGCTGTATGTGACTTTGATAGTTGGACCAAGCCTTACCTTCTTAACTTAACCCTCTTGCTGTCTGACCATTCAATACCATTCACTGTGGTTTTTAATGATAGATAAACTATGCCAGCCTGCAATATGATACCATGAGGGAATGCATGTACACAGTACACAGTTAGTTCTGTGCACAGTTGTGCCACCGTACACAACCTCGGCAGTCGAATGGTTTCAAATGGTTGGTCAACTCACTGGAAAATGTTGCCAAGAGTCACTGAGAGTAGGAGGGTTAAATGCCTGAAATTGTACTCCTACTAAATAGGCAACTAAGTTTCACTTTACCACCGTTCAAGTCGCTTCAAGGTCTAGTAATTCAGATAGGACTGGAGCCTCCAACTCCCACTCAAAATCAATACATGTGCAATTTTCCCGGCTGCAAGTTATTTGCAATATCATGTCAAACTTGTACAATTTGAATGAATTTATGAAGCACCATTTCTAGCATGTTGTTCATTTATTGACGATAACTGGTGACCCATCACAACCCATTGCCATCCCAGTAACATACCAGGTTATTTTGATGACATCAGTCATGCACAGGCAAACCCCAATGCTTGACATTGAGCCACTTGTATGGTTGGTAGTCAACCACCAATTTCGGTATCTGGGCATCTTCCAAATTTGACAAGTTTGTAGAACAAAATTGGACGCCCTGTATCTTTACAGTACCCTGCTTGAGCATTCAGAGTTATCGCAGGTGGTTTTAAAGCAATTGATCTCAAGCGGGTCAAGGTTATTCTGTGGAATAAATTGTTTTTTTCAACAAAGTGAACTACTTGTAAGAGGGGTTAAAACGTTCTGTGACAATCTTGTTTGTGGATCTTTGTGTCTTTGTAATTCCTACTACACGAGTGAACCAAAAGCACTCCTTACCTTTTTTGAAAATTAAACAAAAGCAATTTAAATTAAGTTAGGCTATAAACTTGGGAAAATAAGTTTGGCGAGGTACATTTTGATCTTGTTTTAGAGCGAACTCATGCTTTCAAGTAAAACATTAAAATGTTCAGAATGTATGCGTACTTTTATGTTTTTAAATGTTTGAAAAAAGGATAGTATGATTAGTTACAAAAGAAACTTACCTCTTTGACGGTGGTTTCTTTTGAAGATTCAGGTAGATTTAGAACCTCCTGCCTCCACTATTGCCAGACATGTTACCACTTCCAGAGTATCCACTACCTCCTCCGCCTCCACTACCACCATATCCACCGGACGAGCCATATCCACCGCCTCCACTACCCATACCTCCACCCATGTTATTACCCATTCCACCACCCATGTTGTTACCCATGTTACCCATTCCTCCTCCACCACCCATGTTGTTACCCATTCCTCCGCCCATATTGCCCATTCCGCCTCCCATATTGTTCATTCCATTTCCCATGTTGTTACCCATTCCTCCGCCGCCCATGTTACCCATTCCCCGCATCATGTTACCGCCCATGTTGCCACCCATGTTGCCGCCCATGTTGCCGCCCATGTTGCCGCCCATGTTGCCGCCCATGTTGCCACCCATGTTGCCACCCATGTTCCCGCCCATATTGCCGCCCATATTGCCGCCCATGTTGCCACCCATATTGCCACCCATGTTGCCGCCCATATTTCCTCCCATATTGCCACCCATGTTGTTATATCCACCGCCACCACCACCTGTGGAGAAAAATGGTAAACTACATTAAGCATTAACCCTACACATTGTTTCTTTCTTTTCCTTGGAGAAATTTTTTTTTATTTAGGGTTATTGTTTGTTTTTAATAAAGTGAACTTTATAATTATATTATTAATCAAGAAGTAAGGCCTAGCCTGGAACGTCTACAGTTGCTCACATTAGTTTAGAAACATTGTGAATGAAATCGTTTGTAGGAAAATTGTGATCTGGTAGTTCATTTTCAAAAGGAGAGAGATACATTTGCTATGCCAAACTAGGCAGTGAAATTCTGTCTGCATTTGTATACAAAGTATGAACTTTTCTTACTGTTGGCCATGTATGCTAACTTACCACCGTATGGAGTTTGACCTCTGTTGCTGAAGTTATTCCCCTTCATTGGGCCAAAGTTGGAATTGCCACCTGCGTAATTACTTCCAAAACTGTTGTAGCCACTTCCCCCTCCCCCATTGTTGTTCCAGCCTGCAAGAATGGATAGGTAAATCATTTGAAACAAAGTTAATCCACAGTTTCCTCCACTAACATGAATGTATCAAGAAAGACCGATAGCGACAAGTCACATCCAAAGGATTAAATGACATGCTTAGATCTAGGGTACTTTTTGCCTTGACCAACCAGGAATGAGACCCTCCCCCCCCCCCCTCATCTGGCAGTGTGTTTCCGCAGTCGTAACCAATAACTGTTTCAGTTGAAATGACCGAAACAATGATTTGCTACAGCCCGAAAACACACACCAGATAACACCAAGATTCGGTCTACCCCTGAGTACTTAAAACCATTTTACATTCATCCGTAAACACTACCACAAAGTGCACAACTGGTACCCACCATTGTTGCTGAAGTTTCCACCGTCAAACCCTCCTCCACTACCTCCAAAGTTATTGCCAAGTCCACCTCCATAGTTGTTTCCGAAGCCCTGTCCACCACCACCACCACCTCCAAAGTTTCCTCCATTGTTGTTGAAGCCATTGTTGAAGTTTCCTCTCCCGCCATCGTAGTTGTTCCCGTAATCTTCAAAATAGAAAATCACTCAAATTAAATTCTCATCAGCAGGCCCGATACTCAACGAAGGCAATAGAGGCAATTGCCTCCGTTGCCCCTGGTCATCGCCTTGGTGCACCTTAAAAATGATCCAATAGAAATTTACAATTTCCCCATAGAGGTGCCCCTTACCGAGGAGAAAACGCCTTGCTGCCCTTGCCCTTTCAAAAATGAAGCATCAAGCCTGATATGGTATTTCAGAAAAAGTACTTAAAAGAAATCAAATTAAAAAAATACGAATCAGGAACCACTACGAACGGCAGAGAAAATTCACGCCTAGAAATCGTTCTTGTAGGTAAAATAAAGCCCCTTTCCTCATATGGGAATACAAATTAATCTACACTTATATAGATAATTGAAGAAGAGAAATTGAGAAGGAAAAAAACTTGGCATTTTCATCCAAGTAATGGGCTTGAAATGTTTACTTCAGAACTTTTCAAATCTCCTTTTTTCGGGGGGCCAAAACATGGACTATGCCCTTTACTTTTAAATACGTCAGATATCAGAATTATCCCAAATGTTTTTTGTTTCTAATCTTACACTCACCCCCTCTGAAGTTACCACCACTGCCTCCTCCTCTACCGTAGTTATCTGGACCATCCTTCTTCGACATCATATTCTTGGGTACTGCTTTCTTTGCCTCGCATCGCTTGTTCTTAATGAAGTGAGTCTTCATAGCTAGTGAAAAAAAATACATAATACTTTTTTAGCTACATGTACAGAAGTTACCACTCCCTTTTGCTTAAGGCAAGCAATCCTCTTTGGTGAATCGGCGATACAATATTGTGACAATTAAAACACAATAATCGTTTTAATAAAATTTAAAAAATTAAGTAGAGAATGCCACATACTGGGAGACTTGAAACGCTATGTGGCAGTAGAAATACCAAACGATTTCATTTGTTTACCATGATCTGAGCATGTGCACATTTCTAGGGTTAATATGTGGTTCTTATATAGCGCACATATCCTAGTAGCTGGATTAACCATCTTACTCTCAGTGACTCTTGGCAACATTTTCCAGTGAGTTGACCAACCATTTGAAACCATTCGACTGCCAAGGTTGTGTACGGTGGCACAACTGTGCACAGAACTAACTGTGTACTGTGTACATGCATTCCCTCATGGTATCATATTGCAGGCTGGCATAGTTTATCTATCATTCAAAGCCACACTGAATGGTATCGAATGGTCAGACAGCAAGAGGGTTAAAGCGCTAAACAACCTTATTATCCCTGTTTGTAAGGCATTTAATTACTACTTACACCATTCCTCAACCTTTCTTAAGTCCCTCAGGAGCTTACAAACCCAAACTGCTTAAATAAGCACTAAGGGGTTGATCCATTTATACACCAGGGTTAATTAAGAGAAGCAGTTATGATTGTCAATGATTCAGCCATCAGAATTTGAGTCCGATTGCAATTGTTTCCATTGGTCACGACATGCCATTAACAATGGATTTACCGAGTGAATCAGTTGCGATAATCGTAACCCTCCATCCTCCCGACGGTCGAGTAAGTTTTTTTGTATGTTTTTTCTTCAAAATATTTTCTCAACGATGTTTTGAGTGTGGATTCATGACACACATTCTAAGAACATGGATTTGATCTTCAATGTTTAAACATTGAAGATCAAATCCATGTTCTTAGAATGTGTGTCATGTTTTTTGAAAGTGATAAACATTTTGCAACTCTGGTGACTACTCTGACAAAAATGGTCGAAATTGCAATTTGGGGGATTTTTTCCATTGCATGACTCGTAACCCTCCTGTCTCCGACGTCGGGAGGATGGTCAGGAGGTTACGATTATTGCAACTACAAGTGAATCTGCTACCAGCTACATGTACGTTTAGCATCCTTCAAAGTCTCCCACTAGCACCATAACACTGGTCCCAGCTTACCGACAAGTTTGTTGACTACATCATGGTCTGTGAAGGTTATGAACGCAAAGCCTCGTCGTTTGGAGGTTTTATCAGTGGGTAGTTTGACCTCCTCAATAATGCCGTACTGTCGAAAGTGTTCCTGCAGATCACTCTCTGATGTATCCTCACTGATGCCACCAATGAACAACTTCTTCACCTGGTCCTTAGAACCATAATCGTTCGAGTCCTACAACAGCGCACAAGAAAAAAACACATGAACGTGAAGTTTGCAATAACCATACTGTGAGAGTAAAGGTAAATGCATTTACATTTGATTCTAGATCGATAAATTATTTGGTTATCCAAACATCAAGCACCACTTAGCCAAATATACCGGAGGAGTAGTGGCAGGCTTTTGAGGTGATAGCTGGCATCCCACTCACCAGGACCTAATTTCATAGAGCTGCTTAAGCACAAAAAGTAGCTACATGTAAGCATAAATAAATTACGTTTACCAGAATAAGGTTACCAGCCAAACTTCCATATCACATATGGTAACTGGTATCCTGCTCATTTCTGCTGAGCAGGCAGGTGTTAAGCACTAATTTATGCTGAAGCAGCTCTATGAAATTGGGCCCAGTCCTTTTCAATTGTTCTTAGCGACAAAAAGAAAAGGAAAGGTCCGGTGAGTGGGATGCCCCCTATGGTCTCAAAAGTCTTCCATTGTACGAAGATCCTCACCCCACGAGGTATCGCCCTCTTGATCTCTATTGTCTTGCCATCCAAGACGGGGCCACCCTGGCTCTTGAAGTCTTCCATGACCTCATCCACCATAGACATCTTGGTGAAAGTGACAAAGCCGAAGCACCTAGACTTCTTGTCTGCATCCCTGATGACACAGCAGTCTGTCATGTCACCATATTTTCCAAAGTGGTTTCTGAGGGTCGCTTCTACAGTTCTGGGACTCAGACCACCGAGGAAGACCTTCCGCACCTGTTCTGCCTCAGTGATGTCCTTTTGAAAAGAAAGAGGAACTTATGATATTTAACTTTAAAGCAATTAAATAAAAGTCTGAACTTGTTATTGTATTGACAATCCCTCTCAGTTAGTAATAGTAGTATGACCGAAAGAAAAACAAACCGGCAATCATTAATAATAAAGATTCTTGATTTTACTCTTACTTAAAGAAATTATTGAAAATAGAACTTACAAAGTGTAGAAGAAATTTAGTAAATATTAAGTTAGCTTCAGTGTACGATTGTGTAACTTGTGAGAATGCCTCTTTTCATTCCTTTGTTCGAACTAGCTGCAATAATCGTAGCTTTGTCTTGTGACCACGTCCCTTTATTACCCCCTATCGCTAATACCTAATGTTTGTTCAATAATTATTTTAACTAAACTAGTCTACTATTTTTCTAGTACTATTCGTATTCCTTGAGACAAACATTTTCTTTATTTAAAGGGAAATAAAGTTCAACATCTATTAAACAACCTTTAAAAATCCCTCAGTAAGAGTAAAGACTAGAGACAGTCGGATAATTAAAAAATGGGGATAAGGAATTTCTACAATCGAGACCCAACCAACTTCACAAGGCTACTCTCCTTTATTACTTTTCTAAATAACATTATCATAGTCAGACACGAGTCAATATGAATGATATAGAAACACGCAAATAGTTTACTTACTTTTGCATTATACTTGAGGCTCATGGTGCTACTTTTTTCTTCAGAAATAGTTTTACACGTTCGGCAGCGTCACAAAACAAGCCTCACAACACAAATGAAGAGGGGGAATGTTAAGAAAGAAGCTCAACAATCAAGACGTCAACGACGCTTCCATGCATACACGTTTTGCATGCTTTGTGTATTAATGTACGCATTTTTTGCCAAAAACTTTCGTTGCTCAATGACCGGATACCAGCGCAGTATTTGTAATTTTCAATAGAGGGCGCCAGCAGCTCATAGTTTGACTACCTCTAAAATAAAGTTTGCATCGCCAATCAATATTGTTGGTGACTGATGATAACACCATGCAGGAAGGAAACTAAAGACCTAGGTCGAGGCATCTGTGGGGTTTCCATGGATGGTCGAAACCACCTTTGTTTTTGTCAATATTTTAATTTTTTTATTTGGGTTTCGGCCATCATCCGAAACCATCTTTGTTTTTGTCAGATTTTAAAGTTTTTATAGGCCTTATAACAAAAGCCATTGGGCAAAAGTAGAATCGCGGGCGCAATGATATTAGAAAAATGGCTAATCAGATTCCTTGTCTGAAATGCTGAGGTTATAGGGAAGGCTCCAATGCTGTGATTGATGGTGTTAAATTGCAGCTAGGGATGCCATGGAACACGTGAGACGTTCCTTAAACATAAATTGACTGATAGAGGGTACGAAACCACAATTGAGATAATTAAATCAATCCTAAAAATGCATAAATTATTGTTTTTAAACCATACAATCACAAGATCGAACATTTAGCTTTCGTTTAGTATAAATTTTACATTGGTAAAAGCAATCAAATCTCTAATTTGTCTGCGCCCGTAACATCCCTCACCGGGCCGCGATTTTTTTTCTTCTGCAGCATACTTCGTCAATACAGTCAACAGTTAAGAGATAGGCTGTTCTTCCGTTCTTCCCTATCCCTTAACTGTTGACTCCATAGCCGACGTGTGCTGCAGAAAATAAATTTGCCACCGAGCCGCAAAGACGAGGTGACCGCTAGTGTACGTAGCAGACACACGAGATAATGTGCTAAACTCACGTGCCATTATCAATAGCAGTCTGTCTCCGTTGGGAAGTTTCGCCACTTGGTTTAATTTTTGATTTCTGAAATACACAGAAGAGTCTGCTCGTTTATTTCTGAGTTGTTCGTTTATTTCTGAGGAGAGTGCCTACAGGTCTATGTTGGTATATCAACTTAACATAGCAGCGGGTCGTGGGTAGCCCCCAGAATGTTTGCGATTAGGACCCATGGTCTTCTGGGGAGGTTGCAGGCAGTAATTGTGAAACTTGAAGACTGCTCATTATTATTTTTTACTCATTTGCGGCGTGCTCGGCGCATGAGTACTCGGAGAAACATCCTCTGAGGAGGATGACAGTGTGACTTGATAGTGATACATGTTCATAATTATTCACAATTCGTTCCCCGATTCACATATTACGTAGGCTAAATATTTACGTATAGGCCTTATAAAAAAATATATGTTTGAAGTCTCTTCAGGGCCATGTTTGTTTTCAAATACTAGAGGTTAAAAGGAATGTATGTTGCAGATCACGTCTTAGCACTGCTATAGTTTCATAAACGTTTCCGCAATTTCCACATTCTCTGATGGGACTTCAACAGAGAGAAAACGGCTTCCCTTAGGTAAGACCACTCGTACACTGCCAAAACTGGGGTGTTGAATTCTAACTAAAAACCTATAATCATCATCTACAGTTGTCTGTGTACAAAAAAATATACAGAAGTGGTGACGACACACGTAAGCATTGTGGGGAACCTGCAGGTATTTATAACGTTTGAAATTGACCATCAACAAAAACGCTCTGGGAACGGCAAGAAACTTGAAATCGATTGTCCACTCCAAGCAGTCACAGTTGATCACAAAGATGAAAATCTTTGATGAGCTTTTGAGCTAAAAAAAAAAAAGCCTGAAAAATTGACCAAAAAAAATCCTATCATGCCGTGAGCATGCGCTTTCTCAAGGTGTGTGTATACCATTTATTCAAAATGAAAAGCTTATATAATACTATAGCATCAACACTTCTCCCAGCCAAGTGAGCAACTTGAAGAGGATCTAGTGTTGCTCTCTGAATGACAGTATACAATTACGTGGACGGGTTGGGTGTTATTGTTCTGGTGTATTTTTGCTGGTGTGTCGACATGGGCTTATTTTATTCGCACGGGCCTTAATGGTCTTTTTTTCTACAGTTGAACACATTTTCCCTAAGAGTTCCCTTCAGTTAATTTGGAAAGTTCTCGTAAGAAAAGAGAATAATAGAAGAAAAAAACAATACAGCACCCCACAAACCCGTATTTTTGGGTATGTGTAAATTTTCCTGTCACAAAGTCATACAAATGTTTCACCTAGAGTGATACAAGTTGGTTTTTAGATTGAGTAGTGCCTCTAGTTTACACAGACATGCTGTCCAACCCACCAACCCAGCTCAACTGTAAAAATTTCAGCAACTTTGTAAACACAACAGGACCGGGGAGCATCCCGTCTGTCTTTTTCTTTAGCAAGTTATTCACTTATATTATTGTTTTATATTGCATCAAATTTACAAGCTTATTCTAATGTTCTTAACATGTTAATTTAATGTTTTAGCCTTCGAGAAAGACTCTGCTACTGGATAGGGTCGAAACGTCAGGCCACTATAACTAATTTTTTGCATTTATACTACAGGTCCTTTTGGTTGGTAGCAGTTTGCAACAGCTAATTCTATTTACTCCTTCTAATTTAACACTATTTTATATGTTTTGGTCAAGAGGTTTGACACGTCATATTTAATATGTAAACAACGAAGTAATCACGAAAAACAGTACCCTCCGTCCTTGCCCCCTCCCCCACCCCCCATTAGATCCGCCCCTTCAGCAGCAGGAGGCAGGCATCAGTGCAGGAAAACACGGAAAATTGACAAGAGAAACTATGTCCCTGGTATCCTGCAAAATGATGTGTGGTAATACACAATGATTTTTCAGTTTACCACCGTATCCCAAATTCATTTTTGTGTGCAGTCACTAGATACGAATGTTCATAGAGTACACAACACACAGAAACAGCATGCATTACTGACGGTACACAATACATAATGGCGTCTGCGTTACTAACGAAACAGGAATACAGCGGTTGCGGTTCGTTATGAAAATTATCACATAAGACCATCTGTTTTCTGTATGTTTTCACAGTTTTTTCAAGGAAAGTAAATACTCGAATTACGCGGAATGGGGGACTTCGTAAAAGGAACCCAGGATACTCTGGGAAAACTAATTAAAAAGCCGCCACTTACAGAGAAACTACTGAAGAAACCGCCGTTCAGATTTCTCCACGACATAATTACAGAGGTAGGATTGATTTGTTTAATATTGGTTGACAGTTCTCATGATGCCCATTGTATTTATAAATCATTCCTATTGTATGTTATTTTAAAATTTGCGACAGTGGACCCCCAAAAGTCCCACAAACCCAGTGAGTACAATTCAATGTCAAAAGACACCTTATTTTTGTAGGTCGCTAAGCGACACATGCCAATTGCCAATCTGTCTATAGAGTTTTAGTACAACAACCACTGTCGGTCTCATCTATAGTGGATTCCTTCCTACATCGAATCATTGACATGGACACTCACTGCTTTAGTGCTTAGGGTGCTTAGTTTTGTTATGGTTTTACACACTGTCAGTGTCACTGTTGAAAGGTTTTACATTATAATGTGCCTTACCAATAGTACCATTTGTATTTGAATGGAAGGTGGTACTTCAAGATCTTTTTCATACTGGCGTTGTCAAATTTAGACAGAAAATCCCCTATAATTAACATTGCTCGGTGCTTTTCTTATTTGTGTTCTTTGTTATGGGCATTATTAAAATAAATGCAATTTCCTGGTTAATACACCCTTGTTGGTTCAACTCGAGGGACAGATACTGTATGTTTATTTCTGCAAATCGGCACTAAAACTTCACTCTTCCGTCCGGAAAATTTTGCGCTGTGTCGCAGATGGCAATTAGTGTTTGATTTTGAAGTAAACAAATCTGCCCCTACTGAGTGGACTAAATGTAAAGTACTAGACTGTTTTACAGGTACACTCAGTAGTTAACAACTGGTAAATTCTATCATTCAACTCAAAGTCAACTCGGTCCATGACTCGACTATCAGTTCCAAGTCAACAATTGTGTTTCTTTTAGTTTCATTCTTATTTTGGGTCTTGTTGGTTTTTAGTGGTCATAGAGCAATGTTTTTGTCTCCATATAAATTTGATGTTGTTTTTTATTCATGTTTCTTTGACTTTGAGAATTCCTTCCCATTTAACCTTTTCAGTTTTGCAATCCCACAGCAAAATTTGTCTTTAAAAAGAGAGCCATACGAGCCTATTATGTGGGGATTTGAAAAGATGGATGATTGCCAACTGACTAATAATAATAGCCACTCACATAAAACTTTTGTTAATCGGCATCACAACCACAACGCGCACACATTTCCCCTTTTCTCCATTCAATTTGGGTTGATTTTGAACCAAGTTGACTTTAGATTAAGTTGAACTTAGACTGAGTTGATTTTGCTCACAGGCCTAATTAAGTTTTAACCTGCCTTGTTAATTGTTTTAGTTGGTAGTGATCACTTATCAGATTTGCACATATATTGGGGCTCGTTTTTGTATAGTTGAACATAAAGATGTTTGAAACCCGATACTCATTTATGGCATTTCAATTGGAAATATAAAAATTACCTAGTTAAATTAGAGAATGGCTTAATATTGTTATCAGTTTGTTGTTTAAAAGCCTAGGATAAATATCATATGACTTTAAATTTAAATTTTAGTGTTAATACACTGTTTCTATAACACTATTTTTAATGTCCTACGTGTAGCCTATAGACCTTTGGTCACAGCCTGAGTTTTTGCCAACCAAGGTTGGAAAACTATTGAAAGCCATAAACATGGTAAATGCAAAACAAAAACAGTATACAACAGTTTGTCACAATGTTACACAAATATTCAAAAGTATTGTTGAATTTGTTGGAAACAAAGCAACCAATCATGGGATGTGTATTTTTTTTAAATTGAAAGTTTGCAGAAATGTTGAATTTGGTCACAACATCTGTTAACAGAAATGTTTTGCATGAACATTTAGCTGTCCATGCCAACCAGCGCAGTTTGTTTATCAACAATGGAAAGCTCATAATGAAATGGGTGCCTACCCTTACCCCTACCAAGGTAGACTTGTGGACAAGTCGTTAAATGTTTTTCGCAGTGATAGCGTTCCAACTCTCCCCGCGAATCTTGCGACACTGGTGATGTTCTCGCGAGACTGTTGGCCCCCTCAAGATTACTGCTCTCGTGACTACAGTCCGATTTAACGACGTGTACAACCCGATAGTTGTACATTTTCATTTATGCATGTTTGTACGTGGTACATTATTACGGTTGACGTGGCGGCATATGAGACTGCCTGGATGTGTCCAATTTATCTGTGGGTGGTAATATTTTTAAAGACTGTAAATACACTGAATTTCTAGACTGAGAGCATTTGTAAATGAGTTTCGTACGGTTAATTGCTTCAGTAATTTAATAGTTTTATCATTAATAATAATAATATATTCAATTATATAGCGCCTAATGTAAAGTTATCTCTAGGCGCTTTACAAAAACTCAAATAAATAACCTGTTAAATTATGTACAATTGACTGAATGATTAACACACAAGCAATGCTGTATAGAAAAAAGGTGGGTTTTCAGGGCACTTTTGTATGATTTAAAGGAGGTGATAGAACGAATGTGATGGGGCGCCAATAAAGTATCTAAACACTTACAAATGGTCAGATATATCGGAACCTCAAATAGTATGCAGAACATTAATTAATTAATCCGATGCACAGTTATCTTCTGCGCATTTTGATACCTCTTTTGTTGCGCTGCGATGTTGTTTGGCTCTATGTAAATACTGTACATGTAGGAACGAAATATCAGGCCTGTCTTTTGGGGGTATTTTAACCTTCTCTTGTTTTTCATTGTAGGTAATTAGAACAACAAGTTTCATGAAAGGTCTTTACACAACAGCAGAAATGGATTCACAGAATGTGAAGGTAATTATCTTCCTTCATTTTTGTGTGCATGGAGCCAATTGTACTAAATAACGTTCTTAAAAAAGTCTGCCCTGATCTGTATTTACAATACTCCCTCTCTCATCCGAGTCATAAAATGACCTTGTTATGTTTGATGTTTACACAGGCTGATTCTATAGGCCTACATGTTGTACCAGTTACACGCCTGAAATTAAACAGAGGCTACAGAGGCCATGGCCTCCGTTGCCCTGGTGCCCCTTTAAAAGTTTCCATATAGTCTTTACCATTTTGCAATGGAAGTGCCCTTTCAAAATGAAAAATGGCCTTGCCCTCTCAAAGATGAAATTCCAGGCATACGGTTTTCTTAAGTGAAAATTTGGACAGAGAATAGAGGAGAAAGTAAGAAAAATTTGAACTGAACAAATTTGAACCCCTACCTTCCTTTTTTATTAATGATACCTCAGATTTGGGTTGGAAAATTCACAAGAATGCAGGGCTTGCAGCTCAAAGGTTTTACTGGATCAGAATTCTTTTCTCAAGACCGTAATCAAAAATGAAAATGAGAAAAATCTTTGTACTCAGTACTTAAAAAACACATAAACTTTTTTTATTGAACCAGCACTAAGACATGTTGGTGAAGATTTTTCTCGATTGTCTTATTGTAAGATGCATCGTACTCAGAGGCAAAATTTGAACATTTGTATTGCTTTTTGTTCATAATGTTAGAAATTTAGATATTATTTGCACTGGATACAAAAACAGACTTGTTCGTCGTTGTGAGTTTACTGCCCCCACCACCAAAATCACTGGCTTCAAGCCTGCTTATCCGATGTAAATTTCAAGCTCTGAAAGCTTGTAGTGATTGATCTATTTATGAAGTGCTGACACCTGTAAAACAGAATGGAATAGTTCAACCAATTCTGACAAATAAAGAAAATGCCGCATGTCATTCATACTGTAGGTTGTTTGATTTTTGTAAAGTATAATACTACACATTTTCCAATGCTGACAAATGCTGCAACTTAATTGTATTTTATAAAAATTTTGGGCTCTTATTTTGCCTTCACACCTTTTACAGGACAAGGAAAGTAAAGTAGCATTTCTACAGAAAGCAATTGATGTAGTTGGTGAGTACATGAACTCTGAAATACAATGTATTTATCGATGTTGTCATGGTTTAATAGATGTTAAATTTGCAAGAATATTATTTGGTTTTACCCTTTCACCGATTTGTGTCAATCACTGTATACTCAGTACTTCCCAAAGTTCTGTGGAAAAAAAATCCACAGGCATATTACTCGGGTTGGATTCGAACACACGACCTTTGCCATTCTAGAGCAGATGTCTTACCAACTAGACCACCGAGATTGCCCAGTAGCTAGAGGCAGTTAGAAACCTATATTTTAGCCGTGGGTACCGTAACAATTTAAAATAGATGTTAAATTTGCACCGGGGATTGTTGACAAATCTACTGTGTTAACCCTAAAAGTGCCCCGTATTCATGGTTAATGTCATGCCCTTTTTTTGCTGACATGACCACTTTGTTTAGAAATTACTAAATATAAATTCTAGTAACAATGACTGCAATCGAGGCATACACAAGTTCAAGCTGACTTTCCAAGCTTTATTTTGGTCACAACTTTAACTTTCACACAGATCATTTACAGGTCATGTGGTGTGTTATAACTGATATAAATGGGACCAATTAATTGGCCTTTGCCAATACACAGTCTGAAAAGCGGCTAAGTATAATTGGCCCGGGACACAGCTGGGGTTCAAACTCTAGTGTCAAAGCCAAGGATTAGGAAATTATCCTATTTTGACAGATCACTTGATACCGATGGAGACAAAGCACAGGATTGGAAATTAATATCAATTAGTTTCGTCCTGAGAGCTCACTGACTATAAAGGTCATACAAGTACCAATTCTCCAGAGAACAAATTTCATCAGAAATGGTGTCCAAATTGAGAAAATAGCATTTAAAGGGTGTGTACAACATTGGTAGGACTAAAAATATAAATGTTCACAGATTTGCACATAACTTACATGGTATTAAGATGGTCATGGTGGTAAACTTCCCTTGAAATAGTTTTGCTTGAAATGCTTTAGTTTTTGAGAAATAATTAAAACAATTAGTTTTTATCACGGTGATAAAATCCAATGTTTGAAAACAGTGAAAACATAGAAAGGGGTCTTTTACTGTTTTTTTGTGACTCTGATGACTGATTGAGCTTATATTTTCACAGGTTATTTCATGGATATGTTGGGTTACACAAAGTGTGGATACTGGTAGTTGACAATTACCAATGTTGTACACTGAACAAATCACTGAACATTGCTTATTGTAATTGACGCAATAGAAATAAGCCTGATATGAAGCATGCATAAATACCTCACTAAACTGAACCGTTTTTTAATTTCATTTGCAGTAATTGTAAATAAAAAAGCTCTGTCGGTGAAGCCATCCAAGATTGTAGCAGGTCATGAACCAGAGAAGACCAATGAACTCCTTCAAGAGATAGCACGTGCAATATCAAGCAAGGTGAGTTTCTTATTGTTGGAGAATCATACCTGAGCCATCAGACTTCAGGTGTTTTGTGATTAGTATTGAAGCATTGTCAAGATGTTCTTGGTACCATCAGGCCTGAATTACACGGATGCCGTGAAGGCCATGGCCTTCGTTGTCCTGGTCTTGGCCTCGGTGCCCCTTCAAAAGTTTCCAATAGACTTTAAGATTTTCCAATGGAAGTGCCCTTTGCAAAATGAAAATGGCCTTGCCCTCTCAAAGATGAAATTCTAGGCCTGTACCATGCTCTCAAGTTGACATATTTATCATGGCCCTTTTTGAAATCACGGCTTGGGCTTGAGCTTGGGGTTGGGCTCTGTCCGCCTGATTGAAAGCCTCATAAGGAAAGTGCACAATTGCCAAAACAGAGACTAAGCCCAAGCCATGGTTTCCAAAAGGGTGTATGTTACCTCAGTCGTAGTCATGTTCCAAAGCATCCATCAATACTAATCAGGTTTTATTCGCCATTTAAAAAATTGAAGAAAAAAGCAATGCGGCACTGCTGCACCGTGCATGTTAAAACAAAATGAAAATGCAAGCAAGAGCCATCCCCTCGGGCGTCTGATTGTTCATCATGATCACCAGTGCTGGTTTTTACACGCGATGCCAGACTTGGACTCTTGACTTGTGTTCCTCCTCATGACGAGATTACCGCACCATGCTGGTGCAGTTATTTAAAATGTGCACGGTGTAGGGCTCTAATTTTTTGTTCACCAGACACAACAAAATCTGACCGGCAATTTCAACAACTCCAATGCGTTTCCATTGATCTGAAATGTCTTTCACATACTGCGTCTGATGATTATATTACAAGGTTTTAGCCAGGATTTGGTGAAAGGGTGTCCAAATTTGCTGGAAATTTAAAAACTGGGTCTCCAAATTGTTCACTTACAATACATTTATCATGTAAATGACAGATAAAACAGGGTGTTGAAAATTTATAACAGGGTGTCCTAAAGACACCCAGACACCCCTCTGGCTAACACTATGTATTGTGACCATCGTATGTATTGTCAATATTGTATTGTAATACACCTTTCACTGGCTATTTTTTTCTTCTTCTCAAGTCGGACAGCTCAGCAGCAGTCGCCAAAGTTCTTGGAGGAGATGCAAATGAATCTGAGTCGGGGAAGCCCCCAAAGCCTGCCAAGGAAGAAGATAAAATCAGAGACTCCAGCGCTGACAAGAGGAAAAGAGATAAAGAGAATCGAGTAGGTCACGTTGGGTTCTACTGTGTAGATAGGCCTCATTTCATTGCTTTGCTTACTGCGGAATTCTGTGCTTGTGGCAAATATATTTATGTGCTTAACAGTGCACTGTAAGCGCAGGATTCCGTGGTTAGCAGAGCCATAAAAGAGTTGAGAAAGTCATATTTGAGTTGGATGGAATTATGTCTACTACAAAGTATGTGTACATTGAGACCATCAAGTCCACAGGAAGTCTTTTGATATTGCCTTTTTCTGACAGAAATTTGACCACATAACTCCTAAACCTACAAAATTCTTCACTGGCACCAAATTCGCCAAAGAATTCAGTTTAAAACCCTGTTTTTCACTTTGAAATCTCTAAATGGACTCGCCCCATCATATTATATTGATCATCTCCTTGTAATGTATAATTATGTTAACTGTTTTGTTTAATCCTTTGTTTTTCTGTGCCTCGGACAGCACATTATAAATGCTGTTATTATTATTATCATTATTATGTTTTTTAAAATCTTTTCTTCGAGGTTCAGTTACTCATATTTAAATATCTCATGTTTACATATGTACATGTGCAATGAGAATGTTTATACTTTTTAGGTAATTTCTGTATAACTGTAGAAGTAAAATCTTTAAGAATGCATCGTCTCATTCAGCAGGAAAAGAAAATCAGTTCAGACAACCGAGACAGAAGCTCCAGTCGCGACCGGGAGAAGGAGAAGGAGAAAGGGAAGGAGAAAGACCACAAGGACCGCAATCGGAGCAAAGACCGAGACAGGAGCAAAGACAAAGACAGGGAGAAGGATAGGGATCGCAGCAAGGATCGAGAGAAGGATCGCAGTAAGGACAAGGACAGGAAAGGCAGGGATAAAGGACAAGGAACGTGAGAAGGATCATGGTAGGGACAAAGACAAGGAGAGGGACCGTGAGAGACGAGAAAGACGGGTAAGAAGCTTCCTGGAGTCCACGGCACTCTTTGATGTATTTCATTAATTGCGTTTTGACATTTCTGGTATGAGCTTCAAGACTATGCAAAAACTGATTTTTAGCAAAGGCACTTACTATTTGTAAGCGTAAACACTTTAAAATTCCTGCTCTCTTAAAAGCCGGAAGACGTCAAGAAACAGTTTTCAAGACACGCAAAATGGATGTGAGATAGACATGTTTATTAAAATTGTTCAGGGATGCCTGTTACAGACGTATAAACCTGCCTGGACATTTTATTGTTTAGCTTGCACAGAGCATGGACTCACAGTGTTGTGCTTTGTTTGCCGTGTATAAAAGAGGGACAAAGGGTACTGGAACTTCATACTCCTAATCTCCCTTTTCCTGGGGGTTGGACAAATGAGGATTACGAGAGATCGTTAGGCTGCCGACATTGTACTGGGGCATGGGAAGTAAGTCTGAGATTCCAGTATGCCATGGCCGAATATTCGCTGTGGCTTACAGCCAAGGTTTGGCCGATTTCATGGTGAACAAAAAAGCCATACTTTCTCCAAAGAGAAAAAGAAATCCCGGAACATTTTCTGCTATCGTATTTTGTCGTTTCTTTAAAAATAATGGTTTCATTGTGACAACGATAATTCTCAACTAAATATTCTGGAAATTATAAAAGAAATAATCCTGCTGGCGGTAAGTGGCTAAAATACAAATTGATCATTGTCCATGCACACACAGGTGGTTGATGGTTGTTAGTTTTCATTCACATTTTTTCTTTGTTTCCCATGTTTAGAAACGCAAAGAAGGAGGAGGCTGCAAGACAGCAGCAGCAGAATGCTCAAGAAGATGAAGAGGTACGTGGAGGGCTTAAAACTCTCTCATAGTAGACTGTGCAAATCTTGCGCGTATTCGAACGATGAAACCCCGTTAGAGTGCAGGAGTTTGTTTCCTTGTGCAGGGGACCAAAGTGGTCCCCAAAATGTTTGAGTACACACTAGACTTGCATGGTCTGTGCTCAGCAAGCTAACAACTATACTAAACAATCACAAGGGAATTGTTGGTATATTAAACGGATACACTAATATTTTTGGAAGTTGGATTTTGAACTATTTTGCTTCCCATTACTGCACCGACCAGAGTTTTAGCCGAAGAGCTGACGTCTTTTGTTCTGAATTCTGCATTGAAGGCGTCAATGGGAGATTTTAATGGATGCTTAAAATAAGAGCTACAATGCGATAGATTATATCCCCTAAAACGTCAGTTATGGGGTGGACATCCGCCCATTTTTACTCCCCTTTTATGTTCGCTCAACTAACCCTCCCACTCACTTGTAGGTTGTGGAGCCCACTGTTTCACCCTTTGCCTTACTGGGCTTACAGAAGGGCCCTTGTGGGTCTTTTACACAATGGAACAATGGACCCCACAAAGTTTTTCTTTGTTCAACTTGGACCCCACAAAGGAATTCTTTAGAAAAGGGAATAATGGAAAAACAACAGGACCCCACAAACCTGAACCATATGCTTGCATGATCATGCATGGTTGTGTGCACTTTATCCGATGGTAAAGCTATAGAGTATGTACAAAGCTATGGGCAAGGAATGGGAGTTTTAAATGGTTGCAAATGGTCAGTCAGTTGGAGGGCTAAGGCAAATTTTTGATTGTGTGAAAATGACGACACCTCACTGACGTTTCCTTTTTCCCCTTCTTATTAATGATGTCAATAGAGTGACGACACAACAGAGGTACGCAGGATTAACTATCGCATAAGTGCAGTGCAGGAAAATCTATTGCACAATTAATACTCTTGAGAAGCACAATTTTGAAGGGCACATTGGTTGAAGTCTGAGTAAACACACTACACCTCTACTTTATGAGCTTGTGCACAATGTGGGTGGGAATGCCAAATGCTGACTTGGCATAAGTACCATGGCCCCAAATTAACCCACTGGACTGGTGGTTTGAGCACAGTGATTTATAACATTGGATCGGTGAAGTTACCTCCAAAAACAGTCCGAGACTTCTTTTCCTACATGTGGTGTGTGTGGCCAAGCGCAAAAGTGGCATAAGCTCTGGCATCTCTGATCAGCAGAGTGTGGGTTCAAGTCCTGGTTTTGACTTGCGTGTCCTTAAACAAGACACTTAACCATCATTGCTTCGTCCTTCAGATGGGACGTGAAGTCGTAGGTTTTGTCTGTTAGTAACAGTGTTCCTGTATGGTTTACTCAGTGTCAACATTTTAATGGTGAACTTCAGTCAATCATTGGTACTTTTAATTTTAAGCTAATGTTCCCTTTGCAGTCATGTTTGGATGAAGAATAAACCCCAAATTACCCCATCCCCTTGATCAAATTAACACTAATCGTTCCTGAACACCTCCTAACTTGACAAACTTGGTTCTTTTTTTGTTATTTTGACATTGATATCACCCAATCCCATCATCCCAGCCCTCTCACCAATTCTCACAATACCGTCCCATCCGCCCTCTCTTTATCCCCCACTCCCCCCGCCCCCAACAAAATCTATCAATCAATCTACAAATTCAACGCACTTTGTTTGATGTGCCTGCAAAGTTGAAAATAATACTTTTCCATTCCCAAATAGAAGTTTTTAAGTAATCTGATCCCATCCATCCTCTTTCCCTCTCAAGAAAAAATAAAATAAATTCTAATAATAAAATGTATTTTGTTTGACGTGCTTGCAAAAATAAACATATAATTTGTTGTACCTAAAAAAATACTAGTGCCAGTGTTAAGTACTGAAGTATTTTGAAAGACTGCATTGTATAAATAATGACCAGAGATATATCTTTTGAACTGGGGATTCTTCAGTCGACAGTTGGTTATCTCAGTAAGAGTGTGTAGGTAGTGCGCATTTAAAGGCAAAGCATACCCTCGGTTTTTGGAACCATTTTGATTGTTTTAATCCTACATAAATGAAGATATGCAATCAAACTAACCTGTGAAAATTTCATTTCAAAAGGTGGTAGCGTTTTTGAGATATCGTTGAAAATCTGGAGCGGCTATGTCCACGCAGGAAGAATAATCCATCATTGGAATACACAATCTGAGAAAGCGTTTCTTGCAGAAACGTTCCTCAGATTGAAACATTTTTGAATCCCTCTCTCTCTAAAACCACATTCCTTTGAAGGGAATTGTTTCTCAAAATGTTATACATTATCAACAGCTGCAGTGCTGTTTACCTAGTAGGTTTTTATGGTCATTAATTTTTGGAGTAATCACCAAAGGTATACCCTCCCTTTAAGCGACCTGGTGTTGACATGCTTACGAGTTGACACCCACAGCAGTGAGCGTGGCAGACAGTAGCCACGTTTGACCTCGGTGCAGTGGGTCAATTTAAGCTGGACTGTTAATCAGCTACATGTATAAAGAGGTGAAAGCTTTGGTCATTTAAAGGAACATTACAGAATTGGTTGTTGCTAACAAAACAGTTGCTGGCAGTGTAAGCACTTTATGTAATCCACCATGTACATAAACTGACAAACCTGTAGAAGTTTGAGATCGATCGGCCATCTGGGTCACGAGAAAATAGTGAAAAAAACCGATTACACATTTGCATGAAATCATATAGATCAAAAAAATGAACAAAATGCTCACTGAGCGATAAACTCCAATCGGAAAATTAGTTTATTCATTTCTCATTAAATATGGCATTTCAGACAGAAATATTTCAAGGGATGTTTTCTACTATCATCATCATTAGACCGTGTAAGTTTTATGTAAATCTGTGATCAAAAAGTATATTTTACAAGTTTTTTTCTTACCAATTCTGTAATGTTCCTTTAAGCTGGACTGTTAATCAGCTACATGTATAAGAGGTGAAAGCTTTGGCCATTTAAACTGGAGTGTTGATGAACTGTTCTTTTGATTGTGTTTCTATTTACAGGATGCTAGACCTGCACCTGGAGAGGTACATTTTGTATAATTTGACCGTTGATCCAATCAGATTGTGTCCAGTAGGCATGGGCATTATGTTTGCTACATCTCATGCATATTTTATGATCGAATACACCTGTTTCATTGGTCGACGATGCTTTCACATCATTGAAAAAGTCAGTCACACTCCCGGGGAAGACTATGGCATTATGCATAAGTTGTTGCAAATATTAATGCCAACAAAATTTACCAGCTACGGGTATTTGATTAAGCATTAAGGACCATGATCTGTGGTGCCAGAATAATTACTGCAGGAGTTGAGGGATTCATGAATGGCATCAAAATGAAGTAATTTTCTCTTAGTGGTAAATGGAACTAGAATAAGATAATGTTATGAAGGCTCAGTAAATATGCATGAGATGAAATCAAACAAATATCAGATGGTTTATTTGGGGAAAATTCATGTTGTGCAAATCACTTGTCCATCGGTGATTAATGAAGTACATGTTGTGCAAAATCACTTGTCCATCGATGATAACTGAAGTACATGTTGTGCGAATCACTTGTCCATCGGTGATAACTGAAGTACATGTTGTGCGAATCACTTGTCCATCGGTGATAACTGAAGTACATGTTGTGCGAATCACTTGTCCATCGATGATAACTGAAGTACATGTTGTGCGAATCACTTGTCCATCGATGATAACTGAAGTACATGTTGTACGAATCACTTGTCCATCGGTGATGACTGGTTTTTAACTACCCTCCGAATGTGAAGGTATCTACAAATCACTCAAAATTATGACCAATCATTTGCACATCATCCTGTCGAACCATGTGGTACATTTATTTGTATATTAACCAATAATGGTATGATTGATGTGAATGCTGTGACGGGGTGTGATAAACATTTCATTGGTCAACAAGCAGATACTGACCCCACTCTCTTGACGCTATTGGTCAACAAGCAGACACTGACCCAATCTTTTGACGCTATTGGTCAATAAGCAGACACTGACCCAATTCTCTTGACGCTATTGGTCAACAAGCAGATACTGACCCAATTCTCTTGACGCTATTGGTCAACAAGCAGATACTGACCCAATTCTCTTAACGCTATTGGTCAACAAGCAGATACTGACCCAATTCTCTTGACGCTATTGGTCAACAAGCAGATACTGACCCAATTCTCTTGACGCTATTGGTCAACAAGCAGATACTGACCCAATTCTCTGACGCTAGTGGTCAACAAGCAGATACTGACCCAATTCTCTTGACGCTATCGGTCAACAAGCAGATACTGACCCAATTCTCTCGACGCTATTGGTCAACAAGCAGATACTGACCCAATTCTCTTGACGCTATCGGTCAACAAGCAGATACCGACCCAATTCTCTCGACGCTATTGGTCAACAAGCAGACACTGACCCAATTCTCTCGACGCTGTCGGTCAACAAGCAGATACTGACCCAATTCTCTCAACGCTATTGGTCAACAAGCAGATACTGACCCAATTCTCTTGACGCTATTGGTCAACAAACAGATACTGACCCAATTCTCTCGACGCTATTGGTCAACAAGCAGATACTGACCCAATTCTCTCGACGCTATTGGTCAACAAGCAGATACTGACCCAATTCTCTCGACGCTATTGGTCAACAAGCAGACACACCCAATTCTCTCGACGCTATTGGTCAACAAGCAGATACTGACCCAATTCTCTCGACGCTATTGGTCAACAAGCAGATACTGACCCAATTCTCTTGACGCTATTGGTCAACAAACAGATACTGACCCAATTCTCTTGACGCTATTGGTCAACAAGCAGATACTGACCCAATTCTCTCGACGCTATTGGTCAACAAGCAGATACTGACCCAATTCTCTCGACGCTATTGGTCAACAAGCAGACAATGACCCAATTCTCTTGACGCTATTGGTCAACAAGCAGATACTGACCCAATTCTCTCGACGCTATTGGTCAACAAGCAGATACTGACCCAATTCTCTTGACGCTATTGGTCAACAAGCAGATACTGACCCAGTTCTCTTGACGCTATTGGTCAACAAGCAGATACTGACCCAATTCTCTTGACGCTATCACCCATGATAAATCTTGGTTGCACCACTTTAGGAGTCAGATTTTCCCCTGTGCGGGGCCTATTATAGGCGAGGCATGTATGATGAGACATGCACCATTATATCTTTACATTCAACTTGACTCCCAAAATGGCTGACCATGGGCAGACGGTAGCTTAGTGCGTGACTGTGGCGTCTGTACAAGGGGTCAGTATTATTCCAGTTAGGCAATTGGGTCAGGACCAGGTGGCAGGCCTCGGATGTGAATAGCATACTATTTCCTTCATGACATGTTGTACCGGTACACGCAGAATTGTTCAGCTCTGCTTTCCAACCACCAATCTTTACTTCTTCTATACTGAGATTTAAACAAAGTGGCTGCGTTATGAAAACGATCTATTGCAGGAAAAAAATGCAGATTGTCTTAGCTCTCTGTTTTACCTTTGAACCTTTTAAGTAATGTTCGGCATACATCACAAACATTGCACACTGACTAATCCAATCAATTTATCAAGATACCTAATGCCATAATTGTAGCTCTTGAAATGACAAGAATTAATCGTCTTTTTTACAGTGTAATTTTGTGTACGCTAATATAAACAAAATTAAAAAGTCGTACAGTCCAGCTGTGTAGGTACACAATAATTTCAGTGATCAATGTACACCTTGAATCAAAATTATTTATTATTTTTATGCGAAAATATACACAAGACTAAAATTATTACAAATGAAAAATGGAGTCCATCTACGTGCAAACGTCTTGACATAAAAATTGATTTCCAAAATTATTTATTATTTTTGTGCGAAAATATACACAAACCTAAAATTATTACAAATGAAAAATGGAGTCCATCTACGTGCAAACGTCTTGACATGAAAATTGATTTCCAATATGTAGGACAATATACAACGACTTGTACAAATTCAGACACATCAATAGACGATGGAACCTTGAGAATTTATTATCAGCTGAGCACATCCGAGTGTCTGGAAGACGAGGTTAACTGAGATAATTGGTTTGCTGTGCTGTGTGGTGGATTCCGATCATCCTAATCATGGCTAATAGTGTGACATCATCATAACCATTGTTCACGTTGTCATAACAACAATATTTGTGTACTACATGACAATTCTGGGGTTGAACACAGAAAAACTTACTAGAGCGCGTCTTGAATCTGCAACCTCCGGATTAACGTGCCGTCGCTCTACCAATTGAAGCTATCTAGCCCTAACTGGCACCCCCCTAACAAAGACATTGCCAAAATGGGGAGACCACCACCATTAGGGCTAGATAGCTCGGTCGGTTGATCGCCAGCATGTTAATCCAGAGGTCACAGGTTCAAGTCCCGCTCTAGTCAATTTTTCTTCAAACCCAAATTATTTAAAAGTCACTCAGTCAGTTTCCCTTGTGGTTTACTACCTGATACATCTTAAATATTCAGAATGTTTTTTTTACATTTTAAGTTCTTTCATTATTTGTGATTCATAATAACCTTTAACACTGCTTTTCCTCCTCATCAATTTTGTATTTTTTTTTTATAAACAAAATTCAGTGAAACAATACATGGATGAATAGTAGCAGACAGTAATTTTTTCATGCATCTACAGTTCATTATGATTAATATTGTTGTTTGTTTTGCTTGCAGTGGATTTTCAATTTTACATATTCACATTTTGTTTTTGGAGTATTTTTGTTTTCTTCTCCCAAACTTAGCCTTTTTCTGTTTATTTGACTGCCCAGAATGAGGATGGGAGTTCAAGCAATCGTATCCCTCGTCCGACCTCGGCCAAGGGTCAACGCCGACGCCCAATGCAAGGCAGTGATGGTAAGATGATGTCATACTCATATAGATACCCCCAAAGGTTCGGGGACTTGGACATTTTGTTTTCCCCACTTGCACTGGCACTCAAACACTGATTAATGTATAGACCATGTTGACTTGTTTACAGAGTGGTGATCTTGTACATTCTAATGCTATTCCTGACGGGCAAGATAATACACAGGCTATATGTGAAAATTTACACTTTGTGTCATAATTTCCACATAAATTCAAGACTTAAGAAAGCAACAGCAGTACAGCTTTTGAGATGTCCCCCCTTTCTTCATATCAGAAGTTGAGAAAAATCAGACAGTGTGATCTTCATAAAACATAAGATCTGTTGTATTCTTCCATTGAGCCGTGTACAAGCTGTGCCTGTATGAAGTCCAGGCTCTGTGGCTCTTTTGAAAACATGTGATGTCACAGGTCACATGGTCTGTACATGAACACAATACATAAACTTCACTAGTCCTCACATTGTAAAATCAAGATGAACAAGAATTAAATTGCCTCGCTGTTACTTTAACCATACACACATTCAGTACATTCTGTTGTTGATTTGTGACGTGGCAAGTTGATTTTTCTTCAAACCTTTCTTTACCCCGTTGTCACTACGGATTTGCAACAATCACCTACTTACTGAAATGAAGGCCTTCCCTGATGCCTGGATCAACCTAACATTTACGTGGCCTACTAATACTGAATCAGTAATGGTAAATCCAGGACAGGTGGCATTGTCATTGAGTACAAATACAACTTTAAAGGCACTGGACACTATTGGTAATTACTCAAAATAATTGTTAGCATAAAAACTTACTTGGTAACGAGCAATGGAGAGCTGTTGATAGTATAAAACATTGTGAGAAACGGCTCCCTCTGAAGTAAAGTAGTTTTTGAGAAAGAAGTAATTTCTCAGTAAAATATTTGAATTGATTTTGAGACCTCGTGCGTGAGGTCTCGAAATCAAGCATCTGAAAGCACACAACTTTGTGTGACAAGGGTGTTTTTTCTTCCATTATTTATCTCGCAACTTCGACGACCAATTGATTCAAATTTTCACAGGTTTGTTATTTTGTGCATATGTTGAGATACACCAAGTGAGAAGACTGGTCTTTGACAACTACCAAAGGTGTCCAGTGTCTTTAACATAAAGCAACTAAGTTTGGAAAGCGGAGAAATCACACTAATCAAAGATTGAAATATTTGATTGTTAAGTGAGATGTGAGTGGTATACAGATGACTGTTACTTGATTGTTGGGCACACCATCTGACACACACTGTTTATAATAATTAACCAGGTCCTCTTGATTGGAAATAGGACATCCAACACAAATGCTCCAACACACATACTATACTATGTGCCTGTTTTAAATGGGAGAAATCTTTGATTGTGTCCAAATTTAGTGACTTTGGCTACGGCTATGCTGCCCTTCCATGGCAAAACAGCCCAACTCAAAAAGATAAAATGTTCATGACTCAAGACAGAGATAATCTGTTTTGCCATAAAAAAAACGGGATGAAAGGGTAAAAAGAGGCCAAGATAAGACATGCTATATTAAAAGCATACACTGAACGCCTTTGAAACTTTCAGAAATAAAAAAAACCCTCTTAATTTACCCAGAAATGTTTGAGTTAAGCTGTTTTGCCATGGAAAGGGCCGCAAGGCTGTTGGCTGCAGCAACAGTGTTGATGAAAAGGCCTGTTGAGCAATACAGCCATAGCCACTGCAGAAGCCGTTGGTTTGGACACGGCCCTACAACACTAGGGGCCTTTTTCCAAACCTCGGCTTGGGCTCCGGCTCCAGCTTGCTGGCTTGGGCTCCGCCTTCAATTTTTGAGCTGTATTGTGCACGGTGCCTCAACATCAAACGGAGCCTGGGGACGGAGCCTGGAGACGGAGCCTAAGCCGGGTTTGATAAAAGCCCCAAGGACCGTTGGGACTGTTCCACTTTTCTTGGTAAAAGCCCCAAGTACCATTTGGACTGTTCCACTTTTCTTGGCTTTGCCTCGTTGAATAGAACATGAAACATAAGTCGTAAGTCGCCCAGTATTTGTGCATCTAGAGATATTAAAGGTGAAGTACCTCCAAAGCACTTTAACACTGCAGACTTATTAATATTAACCCTATGCAAATCAACCTCATCCCAATGAGATTCTAGACCCTGGTTTTTCTGACTGCTCAATGCGAACAGTTTATTGGGACCTCCATTATTTCATGGAAGCCTTCACATCGTTTGGCTTTCATTAAGGAGAAAGATTAAATTGTTTGGGCTTCTTACATGTATCTCCAATTTGTAACTTTTAACAGTATATGAAATCAATGCTGTACCCCTACCTCTACTATAAGAAGTCAAGAGGGTTGTAGTAAACCTTGAAGACAAAATGTAGGATTATAAATCGTAGAAAAAACATGATCAATTGATTAGTTTCAATCTGGAAACTCAATGTTGCTCAAACTGAAACTCAAATACGCAGATTCTTAATAACGCGAGAATCCGGCCAAGCAATTTTAAGCCAGGAAAAAAGATGCTTAGATATGTCGGATGGCATGAGGTTGAGGCACAGTTTGAAGAAGTCCCACCCCCCCACCCCAACTCCCTCTCTCCCCCACTCCCCCAGCAACACACACTGAGCATGACTAACACAGATTCCACCACATTTTCTCACCTGTGACACTTTATTTCACTGCAGACTCAGAAGGGGAGGAAGGTACGTTGCCGTGGTTTCACACACATTTGATTTATACCAACTTGGAACATTTTAACTGTTGTAGTATCGTAGATTTTGACATTTTGTGTAGATACAGTTGCCGTACAGAACATTGAGTTGGAAGGCTCACTTTCAAAATGAATAGTCTCCGAAAATACCAAAAACTAGTGTGCAATAACACAATTATTTAAACATTCTGAGATGCTCTTTTAGCCGTACAACTTGTGTGAAGTTTGCGTCCCTCACTTCAGCAGTTTTTCCAACGGTTGTAACTTTGTAAGTACCTAAAACCACCCCAAAAGTGTTCCAACCACTTTCATATGAGGAGTCTATCTATTGGAAAATAAGTTCATCACAAAACCCAGTTCAATCTTGGAGCCCCTCTTTAAAAAGAAAGTACAACCATTGGAAAAACTGCTAACTTGATGGATGCAAAGCAGTGCTCTTTATGGTGTTCCTTGTCCAGTAAACAAATCCGAATGTGTTTTCACTTTTCTCAAGGAAATATGAGATGTTTTTTTGCCAATTAGTTACATATTTGTGTACACAACCCTCAGTAAGCAAATAAATTGCTACAGAAGATCACAGCTACATGCACAGGCCCAATTATATTGAGCTGCTTCCGGAAAGCAAGACAGGTCTGTGTTTTTAGAACGACAAAAAACGATTATTACATGTCAATCTGAATTTGATGTTCTGTATAGCAACATAATTTCAATTATGTGTGGACATTCAGCGCATATATCTGTTAGTGTGTTCGATATGTGTAGTCATGTACTATTTAGATCTTAGATGTGGGCTTTCTAATTCGGATACACACAAGCTGTTTTGTAGTTCATGTATTTCTGACGGATAGAATACTTGGGCATAGCTACATACATGTATGTACATCTTACTTCCCTCATGTAGTCTTTGTTACCTCTGTCCAATTTCATAAAGCTGTTCACAGGTTTGCAAATTTGTGCATAGCAGAAAAACTTCAGTAAGCGAAAGTGTACATGATAAACGATCATAAAGATTTGACAGCGTGTGGGCCCCGTTCACAATAGATTCGCATTGCCGCGTCACTTGGCTGCCTACAAGAACCATTGTTATACCTCTGTCTTGAATGCTGTATTTTCATTGGCGCAGAATGATCACGTGAGCATGTCCATGTACCACTCTCCTCTCGCACGGCGCGCGTCGTACAACTTTCTGTGCAGCAAAGGATCAAGATTATCATCGTTTCGATGAAATTGGAGTCCTTCAGATGAGGAAAATATTACTAAGAATTCAAGACAGAGGTATAACAAATCAAATGTTGCCTGCTGTGACATGGTTCTTGGGTTTTGTACACCCATTCCTTTGCTTACAGTTAGCAGTGTTTATGAAATATAAATTCTGTAAAGCAAAAAGCGTCTGCTTACAGGCTTTATGAAATCGGGCCCTGTCTGTCCTTTCTCTTAGCAATATATAGGTTTTAATGTGAGATGTAATGTCTGTGATGCAGATTAATATTTGCAAGTGGGATCTTTCAATAATGTATTGCATTTGGGGACAACGAATATTGTTTGTGTTTTGACCCTTAACACTGACGTATGATAAGCACTGCAGACTCGGTGCTTTCTGGAGCCCTGTGGAAAAAATTATTAAACTTGGCCTTGTCACCAGCACGCTAGTGGTCTAGTGGTAAGACTTCTGCTCTAGAATGACAGGGTCTCGGGCTTGAATCCCACTCAAGTAATAAGCCTATGGGTTTCTTTTGGTCACAGGAGTCAGGGAAAGCACGGAGTATACAGTGCTTTAAACATCAGTGTGAGAGTCAGTCAATCAATATTGTGCTATGTCCTGAAGGCAATGGCTCCACGAAATTTCACTCTCCAATGACTCAAATGACTGTTCCTAGTCCCAAGAGTGTACGGGTTAAAACACAGACAATGTTTTTGTTATGGCATACACGCTTTGTATTCCAGTGGGTAGAATCATTCCATGCCATTTCAGAAGTAATTTGGGTATTTATCAATGAGCTTCAATTTTATGTTCCTTAAGGAACTGCCTGAAAATCAACCAGTACTCTTGTTTGAAAACACTATTTGGGTTACTTGAAACCTAGTGGGTTGAGAATTACTTGCCTTTTCCAAAAGGAAAGTACCACTTGATGGATAACTTGATGTGACAGTACTTCTCAGCTCCCACCCGGTTTCATTCCCCCATGCTGTAAACCACTCTGGCATGCTGATCCCCAGGGCCCCCAGGGAGAACAGTTCTTTGATAACTGATGGGGCTACCCTGGTTAAACAAGACAAAATAAACTAAATAAATAAGACTCCGATTCATGCTCTCGGGAACTAGACTTAACCGTCGAAAACAACTGTGCAAATACAGAGTCAGACTTTATTTCATTTATTCTAGCAGTTTGCTATTGCATGTGGTAGTGTAAGAAAAAAACAGGTAGCCTTTTCTTCCTAAAAAAGTTGCTGGCAAATTGGTTCATGCAAATCATTCCAGGGTCCAGTTACATAGAGCTGCTTAAGCATAAAAGGTAGCTAAGCACAGCTAAATTATGCTAACCAGAATAAGGTTACCAGCTTAATTACAAATGTCACACATGCCATCTGTGACTGGCATCCTGCTCATTGTTGCTTAGCAGAACATTGTTAAGGGATATTTTTCTGCTTGAATCAGCTCTTTGACATTGGGCCTTGTTTGTGCTCTTCAAGTGACTTTTTAAGTGCTGCATCTGCAAAGTATACAAGAGACAGGATGCTATCTTTCAACTACCCTGCATTCTTGAGATGTCTGTACTTTTTTGGTCTTCTCTATGTCCTCTGACACCTTACTTCTTACCATGTCGACAACAAGATCAGTTCCAATGCTAGGCTAAGATTTACTCTTGCTTGTGTAAATTGGGCCCCATATGCGAGTTAGATTTGAAAAATGTCTGGTACATTGACTTGCTTAGTCACAAGTTACTGCTTAAAGTTGGATTCCCGCAGGACTACAGAGGCGGTTGCTATGTCACATGATTTGGGGCAAGCTTTTGCGTAGTTACATAAGAGACGGTGAACACCCCACACACAATCATAGTGTGAGCCAGAGGGGTGTCATTTGGACACCCTGTTTTAAATTTGGACACCCTGTTTTATCTGTCATCTTCATTTAAATGTATTGTAAATAAGCAATTTCGACCCCCAGGTTTAAAATTTTCAGCAAATTTGGAAACCCTCTTACCAAATCCTGGCTAAAACCTTGCACACAATTCTGAATGAACGTGTACACAACAATGGTACCAGGGTTTGCTCATCTGGAGGGTTGCTATATAAAACTTGCCCCGAACCATTTGAAATAGCAACTGTCTCTTTAGTCTGGGGAAATCAAATTTAAGCGGTAACTTGTGACTGAGCAAGTCATTGTACCAGACATTATTCAAATCTAACTCATATATGGCTCAATGGCAGCTATGGCTGTTACTATGGTTGTTGCTAAGGGCTGCCTATGCTTCATTGCACATTAACGTGGTATTTCTACTGCAATCAGAAACAGCCTAAGTCACTTATTTTGTTGCCGCCGCAAACAGAAAGATTCTGCACAACTCCCACAGTTTTTGATAAAGAGAAAAAAATCCTAATTACCAGTCTAGAAAGTAAATAAAATAAAACATTTGTCACAACTGTGCGTGTTCGGTACATTTTAATCAAAGTTGAAATTGTTTTGGGACGTTCTGTTTCATACTAACCCATAGAGAGGTTGAACATTTAGCAATCGCATCAAATTTAATTTCATTCCCTAAAAACCCATCTTTTGTAAAAGTGTGATTTGTGAATCGTGTAAATTTCATCGCTCTTAACTGTTGGTTGCTTTTTGTGGAATTCTTCCCCACAGATGTAGATGGTGGTGGAGGTCAGAAACTAGAACAAGAGAAGAGTAACATGGTGAATGGTAATGATTCACTTCCACCCCCGGCGAGGTATGGTATCCTTCTTCTCTTAGGGGCTATGTATGTCACACCAGGCAATTTACAGGAGACCAGTTCCAGGCAATCTTCAGGAAGACAAAAACTTGCATTTCAATAACTACCTTGCCTTGGGGATGTTAAGATTCTGCAAGAAAAATTTATTTTGTGCTATTTTCCCCATTTGTAGTGTTCTTTTTTGTGTACAATGCAGGTGGTTTCCACCATGTTGCCTTGTGTGACAAGGCAGCTTAGTTTATTTAAACATAATATGGTCAGTAAATAGGTCTCATACTTCAAAACATAGCTAAGCATTTTTAATAGATGATAAATTTGCATCTGGATAAAGAATATTAGTTGGTTTTTACCCTAACACCGATGTATGTAAAGCACTGCATACATGTACTCAGTACTTTCCTGAGTTCTGTGGGGAAAAAAAAAATTTGAACTGGGCAATCTCGTTGGTCTAGGTGGTCTAGGTCTAGGTGGTCTAGTTCGTCAGACATCTGCTCTAAAAGGGCAAAGGTCGTGGGTTCGAATCCCACCGAGTAACAAGCCTGTGGATTTTTTTCACAGAACTCAGGAAGAGTACTGAGTACATCGTGTTGGGGTAAAAATCAAATAATATAGCTCAGCATATTTGACGTAAAAAAACACAATGAGGACTTTGATATGCCCATCGGCTAATTATTATTATGATTGTTATTAGAGAGAGATGAATATGTTCACATACTGTAGTTGAACCACTATTAAATTCATCCTCTGGACTGCATAGAATAATTCTTATTTTATTACTACTTTTAATAATGGCAATAACTATTTTTTTTTTAGTCGTAAGCTAGCTCGACCGAGTAGTGCCCGCCCAGCACCGCCAAGAGTCAAGAAGCAAGATGCTGCTGAAGATCCTGCCATGAGGTATGCTTAATAGACTGTCTGTATTTTAGTCTTTCTCAGCTAAGGTGATTCACAAAGAAATTAACAAGTTTTAAAGGAACATTACAGAATTGGTTTTTGCTAACAAAATAGTTGCTGGCAGTGTAAGCACTTTATGTAATCCACCATATACATAAACTGACAAACCTGTAGAAGTTTGAGTGAAAAACCGATTACACATTTGCATGAAATCATATAGATTCAACAAATGAATAAAACGCTCACTGAGCGATAAACTCCAATCAGAAAGTTTTATTTATTTCTCATCAAATATGGCATTTTAGACAGAAATATTTCAAGGGATGTTTTCTACTATCATCATCATTAGACCGTGTAAGTTTTGTGTAAATATGTGATCAAAAGTATATTTACAAGTTTTTTTCTTACCAGTTCTGTAATGTTCCTTTAAGCACAACAAGAAGCTAAAAACAACAAACCATTTTTGACTGATATCCTGCTCATTTCTGCTGACCAGAGCCTTGCATATGGTTTGGGTTTTCAGTCCCTATCTGATGGCATAGGGTTTTTCTGTTTGGGGCTTTCATCCCATGTCTAAAACTGACATTTCTTCACCGTCTTTTGTACACTGGTACCTTCAGACCTTACAGTGCTAATCCCTCTTTAAGGCTTTTTGTTTTTATAACGAAATGTATAAAACAGTTCAATTGAAAACTTGGGCATTTCATTCATAGTTTTCATCAATCGTCTGTTTTAATATCAATTTATATAGGATCGGCAGTGGGAAACAAGTCACTAATGTGATTGTAGACAACGGTCAGAACTCGGAGACGAGGACGATATATTTGTCGTGGAAGATTCTACCCCAGCAGCGGAAGATGATGCACTGGTATGTCACGCTCACTGTTTTGCTGTTGATCAGGCCTTTTTTATTTGACAGGATTCTGTCTGGATCGCAGGATGTGTACACAGATCTCTCATGACCTCAAAAGTTTTCTGTGAGAGCAACAAAGTTACCTCTGAACCATGGACGAACAAACCTCTATTGTGACCAGTCCTGTAGTTTCCATTTAATGGTTAAAAAGAGAACCGGATTCTCCCCATCACAAGCTAGCATATTGAGGGCCGATTCAAGCAAAGTGGGGCAGATACGTGCGAATTGTAGCTGATTATTTGTAGACACGTGTGAATTGCAGCTGATTTTTTGTAGATTTAAGATCAAATTCTTTCAAAAAAATCATAAAACAAGATCATCTAAATACTTGAGATTGCACAGTAGAGCTATTAAAACCAAACATAAACATTTTGAGGAACTCGTTCAATGGGAGACTTTGGAACACTAGGTGGCAGCAGACTTACCAGGTAAATTTGTATTGCTTACGTAGTTCTGAGCACGCGCATAGAACAATGGGTTTACCTGGTAAGTCTGCTGCCACCTAGCGTCACCAAAGTCTCTCATTCAGTTTGGTATGGCCATTCTGCAAAAGTTGGGTCCAGGATGCCCACAGTTTTGGAAAAAAAACCGGGGAGACCCTCGAGTAAACTGTATGTCTTTTTGAAATGTAGTGATAAACACCATGGAGGTTCAGCGACCCACATCCTCCAGACCAATAACACGTTTTTCAGACCTCACCTCTTTGTTAGTGGGATTATCACGCAACTTTTTTTACATGCCCAGCTATTGTCTAAGATTACTTGAGCCTTATTTTTTTTTTAATTTGATTATATGTTTTAAATAGTGACAAGAACAGAAGGCCCACTTATGAGAGGGTTTGATTGAGTAGGTCTGTATTTGACATGGGATGTTGCACTAAATCTGGAACCTTGGGACCTGACTTTGGGACCTGATCCCCCTCTAAGATATGTGGAACGGTCCACTTTAGGATCAGACGTTGGCTCCCCTAGGTCATTACATCGCTTTTGAGAAACTGGCAAAGTAAACAAAACGTGTTATGGTTAAACAACAGCACATGACCTCATTCAGTTTTTCATTTCGATCTGATATTTATTTCCAGCTGATGGGCAGTGAATCTCTGGAAGATGACGGAGAACATGGCGGCCTCGTCAAGAAAATCCTAGAAACGAAGAAGGAACTGGAAGGGAACAAGATGACGGATAAGAAAGATGTGAGTTGAGGGCTTCCAGTGGATAGTATGCATTTGTCTTGAAAGCCACGCATTAGTTGAACTTGGCCAAAAACTTTCAAGTAAAATAATTATCTATGCCATTGAAAACAACTATTCGACTAGACAGACTCTGATCTGCCAAATATAAACATCCAATCAAAGTACAGGTACTGGGGTATTGTTAAATAGAATGATGTTCAAAAATTTTTCAAAACGTCCTTAATACTTTTTGGGTACTCCCTCTGTGTATAGCTTGTAGAGAATGACACATTTATGTGACAGCTTTAAAACGAGAAAAAAAATATGGTTTTGGCAATGTTCAAATTAAAATCAAAGGTGAGAAGTCATCGTAAATGTAGGTCGTTTCATTTTACAGCAAGCATTTTCTGAATCTCTTTACTGATCTTACTTAAAGGGGCTGTGCCATCATGATCGAAGCAGGCCTGTGGCTGTACATAGAATTATGAACTCTGCGCACTCCCTCCGTATGATATTGTATCGTATCATATCTGTAGAGAGCCTGCACGCACAGTAACTGTGTGAGTGTTTATAGTACCATGAATGTACAGCCACAGGCCTGCTTTGATCATATGAAGACACGGCCACTTTAATTTGGCTTCCAAAATGAAGGATGGAATAGGTGTTGATTTAAAAATAGAGCATGCTGCTTGTGTCAAGTACAGGGTCCAATTTCATAGAGCTGCTTAAGCACAAAAAGTAGCAAATCAAAACAAAATTATGCTTACCAGAATAAGGTTACCGGTCAAACTACCATGTCACATGTACAATTTGTGACTGGTATCCTGCTAATTTCTGCTTAGCAGAACATTGTTAAGCAATATTATCTGCTTAAGCAGCTCTATGAAATTGGGCCCAGGTATGTAGAACATAATGTAGTATTAATGTATCAAAATGAAACACTGGATTCCGTGCGAATGTTATCCATGTACATGTATATGTGTGTTAACCAGCATGCGCATGTATCCTGTGCACAATATTTTCTGGTTCTGGAGCAAAGAGCTACAGCATCAAGTATTATAATAATAATAATAATAATAAAGACATTTGTAAAGCGCCTAATGCAAAAGCCTCTAAGCGCATAAAGAGAACAATAAAATTTACAATAGTGAAAGAAACATTACAAGTAAGCAGATTACAAATAAGCAGCTTTAAACAAATGAGTTTTTAACTGAGACTTAAAACAATGTAAAGAACTAGCCTGGCGAATATGCACAGGAAGACTATTCCAAAGAACTGGAGCAGTGTAAGAAAATGATCTTTAACCATAACAAATGGAAGAAGCCCTAGTAGTTGTGGTAAGCAATGACTGTTGAGATGAACGTAAAGTCCTAGCAGGGAGTAATGGTGAACAAGTTCAGATAAATAAGCAGGAGATTGACATGTTTGAGCTTTGAAAGTTAACAAAAGAATTTTATAAACTGTACGAAACTGTGCCCACTCTTTGTTGAAATTTGTTGAAACAGGCTCTCACCTGTCGTTTTGTATTGTATTTTTTTTAGGACAAACCCATAGTGATGGACGCTGCCCGGCGTAAGGAACGTGAGCGTGTACAGCGTGAGGTGGAGAAACTCTCCGGTGCAATCCAAACGCTGACCCGCAGCGCCAACCCCCTGGGTAAGATCATGGACTACCTGCAGGAGGATGTGGACAGTATGCAGAAAGAGCTGGAGATGTGGAAGAAGGAGAACCAAGAACACGCCTTGGCTATCAAAAGGGAACAGGGGTAAGTACTACTGCTAGTGTCTTTTAGAGGAGTGGTGTTGCAAGGCCACAGCTACGGCTATGACTGGATTCTCGCATCATCATGCGTTGAAGTATAGGAAGTCCTTAGGAACACCCTTAACAACAGTCGTAGCCGTAGCTGTAGCCGCCAATTTTGATACGGCCCAAACTACTGAACTTTGTTTAGTTGAACTTTATTATGGTGGCGCCGACTTGTATTCTGTCGCAATCAAATCAATGGGATCGAACAGAGGCTGGAGGAGAAATTAGTCTGTCCCTTTTTGGTGTAATAAGAATCGGTATTCATCATTGCTTTTGCACATAAGGAACATGACAAAAGATGGCAACTGCAAGTTAAAGGTAGTAGATTTGATCTGAAGGCTGTGAATTCAAACTTAGGCCCTTTTCAAAACCACGGCTTGGGCTTGGGCTTGGGCTTAGGCTTAGGCTCCGCCAGTTATTTCATAAAATACGTGTGCTTTCCTTTAGGGGCTTCAATCAGGCGGATGGAGCCAGAACCCAAGCCTAAGACCAAGCCGTGGTTTCGAAAAGGGCCTCGGATCCACACACACAGCTTTCTGATCTTAACCAGAACCCGTCTTTAGAACAAATATAAAGTTCAATGCAGATTGACTATTTACTATCAAACATAGGTTTAATATGTATGTGTCATTAAATCATTTGTGAGTTAGATTTGAATGTCTGGTACAATGATGTGCTTTGTCACAAGTGTCCGCTTCAATTTGAATTCCTCAAACTAAAGAGACAGTTGCTATGCCACGTAATTCGAGGCAAGCTTTCACCTAATTAGAAATGAGACAGCAAACATCCATTTTGTATGGCACAATGGTACCAGGGTCTGCTCATCTGGAGGTTGCTTTACAAAAGCTTGCCCCGAGCCATTTGACATAGCAGCTGTCTCTGTAGTCTGAGGAGTTCAAATTTAAGGGATAAGTTGTGACTAAAAAGCAAGACATTGCTCTTGATGTGACTTGGAGGGACAAAGTCAGGAACAAGGGTTCTGCCCAGGATTTCTTTAGTGGTGGAAAAATATTTCCCTGGAAACCATCGCAAGATGGATCAATTACATGGTAAATCGTATAAATAAACTCAAATTCAAAGAAGTTCTCTTAATTAATGGCTTCAGATACCATTTTTTATTGGTAAAAACCCAATTTTACGTTTCGTTGAAAACCTTTGAAAAGGAAATTGCAAGTGTAATTAAAAAATTTGGAAAATGAGTGGTGGTCGGAAACAGAGTAAATTCTGCCAGTGGTGGTTGGGGAATCCTGAGTGCCGGGCGGGTTTTCCGGCACCGACCACTGTGGGCAGAACCCTGAGCAACCTACTAAGGCACTGTCTCTATAGTCTAAGGCATTACAATTTAAGGGGTAAGTTGTGACTAAAAAACAAGACATGGCTCTTGATGTGAGCTGGAGGGTTCTCTACAGCAACCTACTAAGGGTCTCCGCAACTATCCTATGGGAACCCAGACACGGAGTAGCCTCTTGAGATGGGCAGACGTTCACCAACGTGGAACAACCTGAGCTGGGACACTGAGCTAGCCCTCTGCAGCTAAGATCAGGGCTGCCATGGGATAGCTTGTTGTACGGCGTGCTAGTGTTGCGGTCTGACGAGAGGCAACCTGATTGATGATAATGATTGTACAGTCAGGTTGGCTCAGTGGTTTCTTTCCCTGCCTTTCACCTCTGTGGGCCCCGGTTCGAATCACAGACTGGAGCCTTGTATGTGAATTTGGTTTTCAGTCCTGATTGTGTGGGTTTTTTCCTACTAGGGGTTTTCCTCCCACATCTAAAACTGACATTTCTTCATCGTCTTCTCCACACAGGTACCTTCAGACCTACGGGTCACAGTGCTAGTCGCTTTTGAGGGTCCCTTGGTTTCATTACCAGAAAGATATAATAATAATAATAATAATAGTAATAGTACCAGACATTACTCAAATCTAACTCGTAAATGGCATCTTATGTCAGTCTACACTTCCCAATATCCGTTATAATCCAGACATTGATGTAGATCTTATTTCTCTGTTTGTATTTTGCTAACAGCATCACTGACACCGAGTTAGAACCGCTCAAAGCCCAGCTGACTGAGTTGGACCAAGGCATTGATGACCAGCTGGATACGATCGCAGCCATAAAAGCCAGTATTCTCCGTAATGATGACAAAACAGCTAAAATGTTGAGTAGTGTCGCCATTTCTTGATACATTCATTCTGGTCCACTATTTTAATTTTTTTCCCAAGAATTTTCTTGTTATCAAAGTCTTTTTGTCTAAGTGAGTTTAACTTTTCCCATTACTTAATAACACACCTCCTACCTCCAGTGACTTTCTACAGCACTTGACTTCTAAGGAAATCGACAATTTATCAAATAGGTACTAATAAAAATGTGCAGTTCTTATAATAGCACTTTGTCACACACGAGGGCGTCTAAAACCGCTCATTATTTTTTTCTACAAGATATTTACATTGCACCATGTAATAAGGTGCTGTGATGCAATCTGCGGCCAACCATACCAGAAAACACTGGGGCGAACCCCTTCTCTTAATGATAAGTGTACTGGTATTTTTACCCATTCGAAGGACAAAGCAATAATGGTTAAGTGTCTTGCTGAAGGACATAAGTGTCTAGACCTAGACTCGAACTCACACTCTGCTGATCAGAAACACCAGATCTTGAGTCAGGTGCGTTGACCACTCCGCCATGACAGGCCCCAAACAGAATTATGTTATAGGACTTTGAAGGTAAATATAATTTCTGAATAATAAATTGCTGTTCCTTGAATTCTCTTTTTTTTCAAAACTCATTGACCACTTACTACCTGTTCAACGTCATTTGAATCATGTGTACATTGATGATCTCAAGAATTCAAATCTGTGAAAACTCACAAAAGAGAAAAGGGCCAAATGTATAGAGTGGCTTAAAACACATGTACAACATTGGTAACTGTCAAAGACCAGTATCTGCACTATATGTGACCCAACATATACAGGAAATAACAAACATGTGAAAGTTTAAGCTCAATCGGTCATCGCAGTTACAAGAAAATAGTGAAAAACCCTCTTTTATGTTTTCACTGTTTTGGATTTGATCACCGCGATAAAGACTAATTGTTTTATTCATTTCCTAAAAACTATAGCATTTCAAGTGAAGTTTTCCACTATGACGTAAGTTATGAGCAAATCTGTGAACATTTATATTTTCAACCCTACCAATGTTGTACACACCCTTTAAGCAGAAATGTTACTGAACAATTTTCTGCGATGCGCACATTTGCAGGAAACCAGTCACAAATGGTATGTGTCACATGCCATTTTGGCCGGTAACCTTATTCTGGTAAGCAAATTGTTTTTTTACGCGAATTTCCTTTTCCTGCTTAAGCAGCTCTATGAAATTGGGCCCTGGATAAGTGAATCATGGTTTATATCCAACATTCTTCCCACTACCCAAGACTTGCTTGACAATGAAATCTGTAACACTCAAAAAAAAAAAAGAAGATTATCCCATCCTGATTTGTTAATTATTTCTGAAGTGTTTATTTTCTTTATTAGAACAAAAGTTCTGAGTTTGATGATTTTTATTGAGATAGAACAAAATAATGAGTTTGTTGATACTAGTGGCATTGTATCACTTCGTTCTATCGTTTACATGTATCTACTGTTGTGTGATTGGTTTCATGGAAGCTACAACTTAAAAAAAAAAAAATCATTGTTTACGTGCATGTTAAAAATCATTTCTGTAAAAATCTAAGTTATTTTCAGAGAAATTTTAAAGCGATTTAACTCTCAAGAGGAGTGTCACCCAGTTAGATTTAAGAAATTGTATTCTAGAAAATTTGTCTTTGCTTATGTGTACTATCTTTGTTCATGTTAGTAAGAGAGGTAGAGTTTAGGTTTCAGGGAATCAATCAGGGGGGTTTTTTTGCTTGAATCAGGGAGGTTTTTTTGCTTGTATCAGTTCTACATTGAGCACCACATCACCCCCACCCTCCTTCCTTCCCCTCCTTACCTCCCCTTTGACCTTTGGGTCAGAGCTTGGATGGTGTGCAATTTTCATAGAATGTATTCGTTTTTTGATTCCCGGAACAAAAGGCCTCTACTTTAAATGATGAAATTGAGTGTAGATGTACATTATCAATCAAGTGCCTACAAATGCATTCACGCTTCATTGGAAGCAGGAATCACTTGTTTGTACAAAATCTACCATGGTGAAATATTTGGCTCATTTCACGTAAATTGTTTGATACATTTGTAATACTACTTAAAATGTATTGAAATTTAATTGTTGTCCATTGTTTATTTTGTTGTTTAAATGGATCATTGACCTCATTGTTTTTTGAATTTTATCTGCCATACTTTCTTCAAGTGGGTTTAGTTCATGAATAATTGCTGCTGTGTTATTGTTACATGCTAGCTGCTCGGGCCGAATAACTCGTTAGAAAGTATTTTAGGCAATCATTTGTGGCCTTTATGGTTACAGATTAATGTGGACTTAGGTACTTTAAAGGGGCACATTGCCTTCGGTTCAGGCGCTTTGGTTTTTAAAAAGCATTTCTTATAAAATTAATATGGTTGGAGAGATGTTCCAAAAGTAGAATATAATGATTAGCACAAATATCCCTCGAGATTTTGTAGTTTTCCTTTTACTTTATGAACTGACATGGTCCGTAATTTTGTGGAATAACAAAAAATGGCGAAACATGTTAGGAAAACCACACAGTTTCGAGAGATGTTAGTGTAAATCATCATATTTTACTTTAAAAACATCTTTCTAACCATATTCACTTCACAACAAACGCTTTTGATAGCCCAAAATTCTAATGTTGAAGTGGTGATTAAAATATCAGTTTTCTCCAAAATTGCAAAACATCTGTGAGAAATTGTGGATGGCGGTTCTCACAATGTTTTCAGTCGTTACTCGTGTAAGTGCATGATCCCTTTTCATTCATTGCACAATAATGAAAAAGTAGAAAGGGTAATTTTTAAGGGATACAATGAAAATACAATTAGCTGTTGCAAAATGCTCACCAACCAAGAGACCTATGGTGTAAATGCACAAAATGGCCTCTCCTTTCCACTCTAGCAGAGTCTTTCTCGAAGGCTAAGTGACAACATAACACACACAAGTATACTAGTGTAACAGAAGCAGTGGTGGAAAGAAGTGAGAGAGAGAGGTAGAATGCATTTTGAAGAAGCAAGGCATGAACAATGAAAAGGGAATACTTTACAAGCTTGGATACCAAATGACTGTTATAACAGACTGTCGAATCTAAAATCTAATTTCCTGCATTGTATTTTGTTTTTTAGAAACATTAGAGATTAGACAACTGTTTTATGGTTAGTTGTACACAATGTGCATTGTTTCATGACTTTTGTGTGTACATTAACATGGCAAAAGTCATGGTGTGTAGTAAAACCAAATTAAATACATGTATATACTTTATTCGTACAAAAATGCATTATTCATGAATATGGATTATTTCAGCTTCGTATAAAATATATTTTGCATATGTGAACAGATTTGCATGTATTGTGAATTAAAACAAAAGGGCCAGCTCAGTGGCTCAACTCTTAAAATCAGACAAAACCACTGGCAAAACTAAAGTCAAGTTCACATTTTGAAGGCGGAGTGGCATTCCATCTTTGCAAAACTTTAGACAACAATCCAGACATCGGTTGTACCGGTTGGAAGGGTGAATAAGCGAATAACAAAGTAAAAGATTGATAGATATCAGAAAATGGGATTAGTTTCAATCTGAAACCTCACTGTTTCAGGGATGAGAAATTTTCAGACTGTCATCTGAATTCAGGCTTTTTAAAACGAAACAAAAAAATCCTGTAATTTTCCCCGGATAAAAAAAAGGCATCAGGCTTTTTGGATCTACCTCTCTAGCACTAAGGAGGAAACTGTTCCCAAAAGCTCATTTGAGTCTGGTGAAAATGCCATCATCTCCACATGTTTTTAGATCCGGATCAAGGTTTCAGACTATTTTGGTCAGCCATGGCTCTCACCCCTGTTATTGATAAAGCTCATATCAATACTCCAGATAAATTTTGCCATCTGAGGTACTGTTAAAGGAACATTACAGAATTGGTAAGAACAAAACTTGTAAAAATATACTTTTGCTGACAGTGTAAGCACTTTATGTAATCCACCATATACATAAACTGACAAACCTGTAGAAGTTTGAGATCGATCGGCCATCTGGGTCACGAGAAAATAGTGAAAAACCGATTACACATTTGCATGAAATCATATAGCTTCAAAAAATGAATAAAACGCTCACTGAGCGATAAACTCCAATCAGAAAATTAGTTTATTCATTTCTCATCAAATATGGCATTTCAGACAGAAATATTTCAAGGGATGTTTTCTATTATCATCATCATTAGACCGTGTAAGTTTTATGTAAATCTGTGATCTTAAAGAAAATTTTACTTTTCCACTTCTGTAACGTTCCTTTAATTGAAATGATAACCTTGTTTTGTGTACATTTTTAATACAACAGATTTTACCTGTAAATTCTGACGTGCCATCGAGAGTCTCCGCAGAAGTCTGCCGATTGTCCATAAGTGAATTAGGGCATCAACCCGGCCTGCATTTGGTTGCTTTGCATGGTTTAGCATTCAAGGCTTGAGAGATATTAAACTGGTTCTCATTTCTCAGTGGCTTGGCCTTTTATTTTATGCATTTGTAAATAGTTTGTAAATTGTGTGTATACTTAACATAGAAGGTGTACTTAATATTCTTGTAAGTGTGTTAATAAACTTAAAAGTGAGCTTGAAAAGGAGCCGGAATTCCTAATTTTGTTCCTGTTGACCAATTTCTTTAAGACCCACAAGCTCTCTTCTCAAACAAGGCCTACTCATTTTGAAAAAGGTGTTGAATTATCAATGCATTTTTCAGTTGCTGCTGTGTGCAAAGAGGATCGTATTATGCACATTTGACAGATCATTCAAAATACATATGCAGAGTCTGGAAATTAGCTTTTTTTTAAAGGACTATTAACAGTTTACGTATTCCAAAATAACAAGCATAGGCCTTGTAGCTGGTACTACTTGAATTCTGGTTGTAAACTTTCCCCACCCCTCCAAAAAACATTTGATGCACATTTGGCATTCCCACTTTCCCCCTCAATATAAACTAGAACCTTCCTGAAGGCAATGACCTTGTATGTGGAGATAAAAAACACAAAAGCTAGCTAGCTTTTGTGTTTTTTATCTGCTTTTTAGCATAAAGTAAGTTTGTTGTTTGTTTGGTTTATTTCCATAACACAACTTGAAAATACATAAAATAACATCAGTTGTAATAGTATTGAAATTGTTTACAATTAAGGTACGATGGAGGTAACATCCACAGGAGGTATAACCATCCACAGGAGGTATAACCATCCTGTAGTGGAGTACTAAACTGCTATTGGTTCAAAAATATAGTAATAAGTAACCTCATTATAGATCTTGTATAAGCAGGGCCTACCTCCATGGTATAAGTGAATGTTGTCTTTGAGACACCGTACATAAGGCTAGGCCCTTTTAACTTGTTTTTGACAAGTAAAGAAGACTGATAGTCAACATCAAAAAAAGAATAATAGAGACAATTGATTTGAACCAGACTTAATTGTTGTATTATCTTAAAACGCCTGTGGCCAGCCATGGAGGAAGATTCTATTTATTTCTTCCTCCATGGGGCCATCTAGCTGATCACGTTTCGTGCCAGTGGTGCATGTTTTCTTTGGGCCACCATACCGTACCATATAAGCCAACATGTACCGTACCTAAGCCAGTCGTTGACGAGTTGTTGTACGTGCACCATCATCCCGGCAGACACCAGACAAGCGTACGTGACAGCCGATCAACCAAGTATTGTTTTACAGTGTTAGACGAGCGTCATTTTGAGAAGAAAATTGCACACAATGCCTGATAAGTGTAAATGTTGCGAAGGTAAGGTTTACATTTAATATGATTTGAAGATATCGGCAGGAGACCAATTTTTTCAACATTGTTCGGCGTAAAGATCGCATCCTCGTTTGGATAAAAACCACAGTTCTGAAAAATATATCGTCGATTGGAGGGGATGTGTTTTTGTGCTTGTCAACATTTTATTTGTGAACTGTAAACGTGTCTGTCCATGTCTGTCCCTGTTTTGCGAACCAGGACTTCGTTTTAGAGTTAGCCCAACTACTAAAGGCCATGCCACACAGCAGGGCAATTTTTACAGGCAACTGGGAGGAACTCACTATCCCCAAGAAAATCTCCAGAAGACTGAAATGTGAATAATTTTTTTAATTGGAGATTGCCTGGAACCGGTTGCCTGTAACTTGCCTATGACATAGGCCACAGTAGGGCTATTTATTTTTTATAGAGTGTGCTACATCCATGCAATTCCATAGAGCAAGAAATACAATCTAGAACATAGGAGTAATTAGCATGAAACTTTGTCTAATATCTTTTCATGAGGAGGTCTGTATACAGAGTGCAAGAATTATTGGCAGACACGCCTGACTGCGTGGGCTTTTCCAATTTTGAGGTTTCCTCCCATGTCTAAAACTGAAAATTCTTCATTGTCTTTAAAAAAGTTGGTGTGATGTTTCGATATATTACAGACATTAATTCAGATTCAGTTTCAGACACAGATGCTTGCTTCTAAAGGCGTAGCCCCACCGGGGTGGTGAAGATGGTGCTGGGGTTAGCTCCCTCCAGCAACATCATAACATGCCATTGGTGTGCTGCATGATGTCGTGGTCGTAACCAAAAACTGTTTCGGTTGAATTGGCCATTGGGTATTGTTAACACTGGCCAATGACCGAAACAGTTGGTTATGACCGCAAAAAAGCACACCATATAACACGTCTATAGTGCCAATACTCTGTATCTGTACTTCACTTTATCTTAGCCCCACCACTGGGCACTAGCACTACACTTACTGGAGTGGGTGTGGCACATTTTTTGACAATCTGGCAGAGCCTTGGCCACACATCCATGTTGGCTTCTGTCAAAGCAAGAGTGCCGCGACTCAACTGTCACACTTTTCATGCCTTTTAAAAAAAAAAAAAGTACAGTAGAGAGTTTATGATATAGGCCTAAGTGGCGGTTTTGACATGCTATTTTAATTTATGTTCAATGACAAAGCCTAACAAAACATCTATAGATGTGTGGCTGTGGTTTGGACAAATTAAACCGGAATGCCAAAAACAGTGCTGCATTAATGGGCCCTAGACTCAGGGAGGGATCCAGTTGGAAGCCAGTCATCTCACCCACTTGCAAGGTCACCCACAACAAAGTGTCCCCTGACCCCAGCAAGCTCGCCCCTTAACAAAGTTGCTCATTGCTATAGACCCATTGCACAACGTGCAGCACGCATACACGCGTGTGCCGAAAAAACGTGCACAAAAGGATGGTACAGGTGTTTGCACACGCATTGGTGCGTGTACCATCCTTTTGTGCACGTTTTTACACCCAAAATGGCGGACAGATCAATAGATCTATAGTTCATTATAAATTAGTTTGAGGTTTGTTTTTTTCTCCAGTCTATTTATCTGATTTTTGGGATATTGTTTTTGCCACGACTTTATACTGTGTCCAAGTCATTTTACGTAAACGATCAACTCAATAGTAAAATATTAATTACACGTTTTTCCAGATGTTGAGATACCATGCTTTATTTATTTATTTTTTTTTATGCCAGGTCAAGGATTGTACTGTCCCAGTGATTTTTCAGAAATGATTTTTGTGAAAACGTTACCGAACAGTTAAAAGTAAATTTCTGGAAAGTTTTGAGGTAAGAATGAACAATGCTGTAGTGGATCTACATAATTAGGCCTATATTGCAATACAAATCCAATGGCACCAATGTAGAGTTACTAGAGTGGCAAATTTCGGAACAAACAATATACATATATTACATGTATCGCAATCTGTTTGATAGTTTGCGATATTTATAATATCAAACTCACTCACACAAATCGTTTGCTTAAATTTTATTCCTGAAGTTTTTAAACGGCTGTGGACTTTGTAAGGGGGCGAGCCTACTAGGCGTGGGGCGGGGGGGGTCACAGGCAATATCGATTCGGCAACTTTGTTGTGGGTGGCTCTAGGCAAGATGACCAGCATTCGTCCAGATTATTGGCAAACTATAAAGTACATTAGCTAATAGCCCTGGTGCAGGACGCTGGTATCTCTAGTATAGTGCAGAAAAAACACTATTCTTGCATTGGCAGGCAAGAAGGGCATTAATAGTATACATGTACATAAAACTTAAGAAGCATTTTTTTTAGGGGGGATTGGGGGAGGGACTTCTGCTTGTTAGGTGTTGTGTTACGTGATGTAATAAGTATTTATCAATAAACTTGGACCCATTGCGAATATTGCAAACATGTCCAACTTCTGCAAGTTCTGCAATTGCAAACACGGCTTCTGGAAACATTAGCTGACTGGTCCCTGACTGGTCCCTGACTGGTCCCTGACTGGTCCCTGACTGTCCCTGACTGGTCCCTGACTGGTCCCTGACTGGTCCCTGACTGGTCCCTGACTGGTCCCTGACTGGCCCCTGACTGGCCCCTGACTGGTCCCTGACTGGCCCCTGACTGGCCCCTGACTGGCCCCTGACTGGCCCCTGACTGGTCCCTGACTGGTCCCTGTTTGGTCCCGACTGGTCCCTGTTTGGTCCCTGTTTGGTCCCTGACTTGGTCCCTGACTGGTCCCTGACTGGTCCCTGACTGGTCCCTGACTGGTCCCTGACTGGTCCCTGACTGGTCCCTGTTTGGTCCCTGACTGGTCCCTGACTGGCCCCTGACTGGCCCCTGACTGGTCCCTGACTGTTCCCTGACTGGTCCCTGTTTGGTCCCTGTTTGGTCCCTGTTTGGTCCCTGACTTGGTCCCTGACTGGTCCCTGACTGGTCCCTGACTGGTCCCTGACTGGTCCCTGACTGGTCCCTGACTGGTCCCTGTTTGGTCCCTGACTGGTCCCTGACTGGTCTCTGTTTGGTCCCTGTTTGGTCCCGACTGGTCCCCGACTGGTCCCCGACTGGTCCCCGACTGGTCCCCGTTGGGTCCCTGACTGGTCCCTGACTGGTCCCTGACTGGTCCCTGTTTGGTCCCGACTGGTCCCTGACTTGAGGATTACATTCATTCATAACTTCAGTTTGGACTTTCTAGCTCCTTTAAAAAAGAACCAGATGCATACACAAATCTAAACTTCCGCCAATCCTTGGCCCTATGCCCAACCCATCAAACAAGCTTTGTGGCAGAGGAAATCACTGCTGATGTCACCCATGTAACCATGTCAACTGACCTCTGACCCAGAACTAACTCATTTTGTAAAAGTAAAAGTTAAATTATGAGCATTTGGAACTTCAGATTGGTTACTACATAATGTACAATAAAGATGATTTGCAACCCAATATTTTAATAAAGCCTTACATTGTAGATCACGAAGATGGAATAATCATGATTTTCCACTTCTATGTTTGTCTCACATTGGTGAAGGAAAGTTGTTGTAGAGGGTTGATTTCACCCGTTGATCATACCCAGCACTCAACAGGGATGCCCTTAGTTTTTCCAGTCACTAGCCAGCAGGACCAGTATTAGTAAACTTGTCCTTTCACTAGTCAATCAGTTTTTTCACTAGCCCATATTTCATATTGATGCAAGTTCAACACTGATTTAGCCAGCGGGACCACTTGGAGAGAATTCTTACTGGTCCTTCTGTGTTTTAACTGGCATTTGGCCAGAGGATCAGCTGTTATTGTTAAGGGAGAACCATGACTCGAGTGTATTTTGATGGTAATTTCAGATGGCAAGCAGTGTGGCTGTGCCGGAAAGGATTGCTGTAAGGATGGCTCATGCTGCAAAGATGATGGGACATGCAAGTGCCAGCTAGCCTGCAAGTGTTGTGCTGGTATGATGTCATCTTATCTAAAGACCGCTACTTGTGTTGACTCATTCACGGCATTCTGTCCATAGATTGTATCTTTGTATTTCATTTAAAGGCAGGATATACTTTTGGTCATTGTCAAAGACTAGTATCCTCACTTGGTTAATCCCAACATATGCATTTAAAATAATAAACCTGTGAAAAGTTGGGCTCAATTGGTCATTGCAGTTGCAAGAAAAATTATGAAAGAAAAACACCCTCGTTGCATAGAATTGTGTGGTTTCAAATGCCTGAAGATTCAAATTTATTCAAGTGAGAAATTACTTCTTTCTCAAAAACTACATTACTTCAGAGGGAGTCGTTTTATACAGCTCTCGGGTGCTCCTTACCAGTTAACCAAGTAAGTCTTTATGGTAATGTATTTCTTGAGTAAATAACAAAAGTATCCACTGCCTTTAAATTCAATGCAGTTCCTGTGAATGTTTTATTCAGGTGTGCAACTTTTTGTAAAATTCAAAATAAAACACTAACACGGAACAGCAGGATCAATGCCCCAAATGCTCCTCGAGTCTCCTTCTTGGTTGCTTTTGACACTTAATGTCGGATGACGTCTTTTTCAGTCAAACGTTTCCAAACCGAATTAATGGACTTTTATGAAAAGACATGTTTGGAGCTGTTTAAGACCTGCTTGTACACGCTTGTTTAAAATGGTCATCAACACTCTTGTGCGCTCATATGGAACTGTAAGATAATCAAAATAAACGTTTGTGGGACAGGCATGCAAAAAAACTTTGATATAAATTTCACAATAGTTGCATTTTGTATTTCAATGATCATTATTCTATAATGTTTTTAGCATGTTTAAGCATAAAAGACATTTATGAATGGGAATAAAAGGTGGTCTGATGGGTGTCTTGGTCATGGGAAATGGGACTGGACCTTTGGCTCAGTCCATTATCCCATGGCCAAGATCTTTCTCCAGTCTTATGCGGCCATTTAAGACCTCCTCCCCAACCTTTTACTCCCTTATCTAATTCATTGAATATTTTCTATGTGGTTATATTCTTCTCTGTCATCAGATGGTAAAGAATGTAGCTGCACTGGTCAGGACTGCTGCAAGACGGGATCATGCTGTGAAGCAGGAACTTGTGGAGCTTGCAATTAGTAAACTCCTATACTACAAGGTACATTATGTTAACCACATATGGTGAATTCAAGAAGTTCAACCAAGTTTTTGAAAAGTTATTAAATTGCTTTTATGTCGGCAGGTAATGTCAGCAGGAGTATAGGGATAAAGGCCTGTGTATGGCTGGTTGATATCGTCTCCTTTAGCAGGCTTTTCATTAGTCTTTGCCCAAGATATCAGTGATTGATTGTGGATTGTGTTAAGATCAATAGATTGTGTGTATAGTACACTCCACAGAGTTACGCTCGTAAGAATGTGATGACTCCCCCCCTTAACAGTATTTAAACAACTTGACCAGCCCTCAGTCTCGCTAACCTATTTGGAATCCTGCCATGCCTGCATTGTTGGGTGGAATATTTTTTCCATTGTTTTCTCCTTAGCCTTTTCTAGGGAGCCAATCAGCACTGCATCGCAAAGATAAATTCACATAAATTATGATGTGACCCAGGGTCATGTGTGTTTATAACTATATAGATTTATTTTGATTATTCCATATTGTCATGCTAATGACAGATAATGCAGGGTATCTTAATTAAAACAATAAACAAAACAAAAAGCCAGCCTGAAAGGGCACCAAGACAATAACCAGGGACATGAAGGCAATTGCATCTGTTGCCTCCATGAAGTATTAGGCCAGTAAAAGACACCCTGATACCCTTCTGGCTAATTTGGGGAGTAGTGATGGGGGTGTTCCTTTTAAGCTCTTTATTATTGACCCCACACGGCTACCGTCTGCCACGCTCGCCATTTTGGGGGGTCAAACTGCACTTAAATATTATGGTAATGTGGTGTCCCAATACACCGATCCAGTAGGCCACGCCCACCATAGCAACGACCAAACGTGTCGCGTGTCCCCCAGTCCGCCGTGCACGTTGTTTTTGTCGGACAAAATGGCAGTCTAGTGTCGGACCTTAAATCCCGCACTGTGATTGGTCAATTTGTCATGGGGCGTGGCCTACTGGATCGGTGTATTGGCGGCTGCTGCTACGGCTAGATTTCTGCGTTATCATGTGTTGAAGTATACGATGTCCATAGCAACACCCTTAGCAACAGTCGTAGCCGTAGCTGCAGCCGCCAATTTCAGATACGGCCTAAGTGTGTATCTACATCGGCAACATTGCATTGCTGCAATTGTGCACTAAAATTAAAAATATAGGGACATTAACTCCAAAAATGGCACAAGCAACACTATTGTAATAATGGCGTTAATACATGATTGTTGTATAAAATACAGAAATTTTATGATAATTTTCATTAATGTTTTTCCTATTTATTTATTTATTTTGTTACAGGTCAATGCGTCCTGAAACTGAGGCTCTGCAATCAGCTGCAAAAATGTCTAATATATAATTGAGACAAAGAAATCAAGTTAAACAGTTAAAGAGTAACAATTAAAACTACTGCTAATTAGCCTTGAGCCGAGTCCAAAGTTTGCTGTTTAAGTTTGATTATGTGGTAAGTTCTTTGAAACAGCTTAATTCACATCGGAGTAATTTATCTACTGGCAACTTAACTAAGTCTGGTTGGTTGTGATTTTTGCAGTTTTAAAATAGTTAGTAAAAGGGCGTTAATACGCACAATGCCTGATGTACTGGGCTCTCGAACTGCCATCCAACTTGTTGAGATCTTGAGATAATTTACTGCAGGATAATTTTATCCCAGTTGTGAGATGTCAACATCTTGAGATAATTTATCCCAGGATTGTGTAGTTGAAATAAATTATAAAAAGTACCTAGTCTTTATTATTAAAACCTGAAATCTACAATATGGTGCAATATAATACACTTACTATTTGTTTGTTCACAGCATTATGTAGACATAACTGTGTCGGTTAGAAAATATGCAGCATTTAACTTCAGATGTTCAGGCATTGCTCAAGGAAAATGTGCGTGCAAAAGGTCCATGTGGTTTATCTTGATGAGACGTACATTGGCTAAATATGCATGAAAGATGTGAAAAGTAAATGCAGCCTACTATTGTGTTTTTTTTGTGCCTGTTATAACAGAATTCCTGGGCCCAATTTCATGGCTCTGCTTACCGTAAGCAAAGAATCGGCGCTTGCGGAAGCAGGGAATTCCGCGCTTACGTCAAGCGTATTTCACGGGTTAGCGGGGAATTTCGGCTCGTGCGCGTGCGTACTCCACGTTACTAGGCATTCTACGCTTACACAGCTAGCGCAGAAATTCGGGGCTTGAACAGTAAGCGGAGAATGGTCACCGCAAGCGCAGAATTCGGCGGTAAGCAGAGCCATGAAATTGGGCCCTGGTCATTCGGTGGACAACATTTCTTTAAAAATTTGAAAATGATGATTTACAAAGATTTGGCAGAATATGCCTAGGACTAGGTCGAACTGAGATTGGTAAAAGCCCTGTGTAAGATCACACACTTTGCACAGAATTTATTTGGAAAAAAACGAGGGTTGTACTTGAACATCACTGTTAAATACTCATGATTATTTCTATTATTGGGTTGCCTCAACTGCTTGCAATAGAACTCGAAAACAACTCATTTTGAAAGCAGTCTTCATAGAGCAACTTTAAACTACAGAATTCAAAACCAGACAATTTTACCAGTAGGGTCGCTCATCAGGCGACTGGTGTCCTTATTATTATTTTTTTCTCACCAGAGATTGTTAAAGCGATGATATTTTATTTTGTTGTAAACATTGTTTCTATAGATTTAAATGACTTGACATTCCATGGAATCACTGGACCATTTGAAACATTGTATTGAGCAAGAGAGAGCACATTCCTCTCTGTGGATATTTCTCTCTCTTTTTTTTTTTATAGGGAGCATGGCTCTGGCCTAGCCCTGGTAGGACGTCAGTATCCGTTGCACTGCACTCGTATGCAACGGAGGAGTCCAACCTGGGCTAGGCTCCGGCCATGCTCCGAATACTGTTTAGTTGGGAGGGATAAGGTCCTAAAGCTCTCTCTGTGAGTATTGTTTTGTATTTAAATCATCTTTTTAGTGACTGGGTTGTGCGTTAGTCAAAGCAAATATAAAATATATTTATTTTTTTCATTCATAAAATGATATTGTCTTTTAAAAATTTGTTCTCATAGTTCTGTTCAAAAACACTCTCACTACAAGCAGTAGTATCATGCATGCACAATGAACTTCGTAAGAATATACTACATGTACATCAATATACAAAACCAACTAAGTTCTGGTTTTATTTTGATTTGCTTATTTGTGATTAAAATGTGCTAGAAAGGCCATCAAAGTTAACAGTAATATTTGTTATTGTGTTTCCTTTCTAATGATATATAAAGCTGTAGTCCATCCTAATGAGTTTGAAGAAAGCAAAAGTATGCCTTGTCAGGTGAAACTAATCTTGATTGCCTCTTCTCCAGATGTAGCTTGCAGTTTGAAAGTGGGTGGCTATACAAACTTAAAGGTAGGGTCGTCGGTTGGTTTTTGTCAACGTAATGCTTATTTATAGGCACAACTTATAAAGAGAGATACAGTAAAAGTCACCCGTGAAAGTTTCAACTGAATACAGTGTCTACTTGTTGAGAAAACAGCAAAAAACTGTCGGTATTTTCACACGAACATCGAATCCATCGCAGACTTGGTTCCAAGTCTGTGGTCTTGGTTTTGCCAACCTGATGGCCAATACAACATTGCCTGAAATAGCGCCCTCTTGTGGATCATCCCCCAACATTAACATTCAATCACAGATTTGAGAGATGGCGATTTAGAGTGTCCTATACACTAATGATGAATGACAAACCTTCCCGATGGTCATTATCCAACGTCATCCCATTCCCCAAATCCGGCAACCTGAGGGAGACCATGGAGGTAGGAAAGACCGACAACTACTGTGGGATTAGTCTCACATGTACCCTAGCCAAGATCTGTAACCGCCTGATTCTCAACCGTATAAGGACGGCCATAGACCCAAGCTGAGGTTCAACCAGAATGGCTTCAGGGAGAAGAGGTCTACGGTAACACAGATCGTGGCCCTGCGAAGAGTGATTGACTGAGGTCAAGAAGAACATTCTACCTGCTGTACTGGCTTTCATTGACTTCAAGAAGGCCTTCGACTCCTATCCATCGAGGCAAAATGATCAAGATCTTGAAGGCATATGGAGTCCCCCCCCCCTCGACTTCTCAACGCAATTGAGGCTACTTACACCAACACCATCGCCAAAGTTGTCACCCCGACGGAGACAGTGACATACTTAACATTCTCGCTCGAGTCTTCCAAAGTGACACATGGTGCCTTTCCTGTTCATCATCGTTCTCGATTACGCTCTGAGACAGGCACTCAAGGAGCATGAGGATCTGGGCTTCACCATCACACCAAGGAAGTCCAGAAGAATTGGTCCAGCCACCCTATCTGATATTGACTCTGGTGATGACTTAGTTCTGCTATCAGACCAGATTAGAGAGGCTCAAGAGCTGCTATGCAGAGTGGAGTCGGAATGTGAGAAAGTGGGGCTGCACCTCAACGCCAAGAAAACAGAGTACATCGTGTTTAACATCGGTGACCATGATGCCCTGATGTCCAACGGTGGTGCATCCCTTAAGCTCAATGATGCCTTCAGATACCTCAGTGTCAGGATGCATAGTACTGTAAAAGACATCAAAGTACGGAAGGCCCTGGCATGGAAAGCTCTTCATGACATGAAGACAATGTGGAGGTCAACCTGTCAAAGATGCTCAAGGTGAGATACTATCAAGCGGCAATTGGGACGATTCTTCTCTACAGTAGTGAGATATGGACCCTTAGTTACAGCAGCACAGACCAAGTCACTCAATGGGTGCTACACCCGGATGCTCAGGATGGCAATGGATGTGAGTTGGAAGGCCCATATGTCGAATGCCGAGCTCTATGGCAACCTGCCCAAGGTCTCGGAGAAGATCAAGTCAAGACGTCTAACCCTTGTTGGGTACTGCGTCAGGCATCATGTAGGGTGATCTTGTGTGAGCCAAAACATGGAAAACCAAGCAGAGGGAGGCCAATCAAGAACATTGGTAAAGACGATGAAAGAAGATACAGGGTTGGAGACTACGGATGAACCAGTTGGCTGCATGAGTGATCGTGATGTGTGTATCATCGCGCTCGTCTCAAGTAGCCACTTGGGGTCGATGGAGTGTAGTGTAGTGTTGTATACTACGGGGGAGTTTTGCGTGGCTGATGCAGAGAAACAACCGCGAACCCGATCGGATCGGATTGATCTCGGACCTGAAAACAAGTCTATCAATGGGAGCATTTCAGACGAAATAATTTCGTAGGATGCTTACTACCTTTACCATCTTTTCACGTAAACTTTCGGATAGAAATTACACAATTTTTCTGGGTCTATGTAAATAATTTACCAACATATTTAAGTGTAATTGGTTACCATGACTAGTATTCGTTGATACAAATTTAAAGTTGTATGGCCCGATTTTCGCTGAAAGAAATCTTTAAAGAATGTTTTCTCAAAACGAATTTTGACATATAATGCTGTTTCAAAATGAAAAACATACTTTCGCATATGCAACGGCCAGTGCACAATACTTGCAAGATTGTTTGTACACGGCTGATGGACGCGAAAAATAATTCACCGTAGGTGTTTATTTAAAGGAACATTACAGAATTGGTAAGAAAAAACTTGTAAAATGTACTTTTTTATCACAGATTTACATAAAACTTACACGGTCTAATGATGATGATGGTAGAAAACATCCCTTGAAATATTTTTGTCTGAAATGCCATATTTGATGAGAAATGAATAAACTAATTTCCCGATTGGAGTTTATCGCTCAGTGAGCGTTTTATTCATTTGTTGAATCTATATGATTTCATGCAAATGTGTAATCGGTTTTTCTCGTGACCCAGATGGCCGATCGATCTCAAACTTCTACAGGTTTGTCAGTTTATGTATATGGTGGATTACATAAAGTGCTTACACTGCCAGCAACTGTTTGTTAGCAAAAAACAATTCTGTAATGTTCCTTTAACCACCACATACCAAAGACGGATTTTTCGTGTGCAACATCTTAAATGAAAGCTGACATCATTCTCGAATCTTTAAAAGTATGTAATTAAGTTGCAACATGCTATGGGCATTGATAATGAACAAATGAAGAAAATGCTCACAAACTTTGGTTAGTGGAGAAATGTCCTTGGATACCAAATAGTTTTACTTCGCCTGTCTTTGTCGTAACTTCTGATTTTGAATTTATGTTGGGGGCGTAAACCTAGACCCTCTGGGTTCCAAAAGTGGGGGTATTGTTTTCCACTGCGGGCAATATTTTAAAAAAAAATTAAAAAATAAAAAAAAACTTAAAACACGTATGTTGTATTTCTTTGTTGCATATATTGCACATTCAGTGTATCGAAACTTGATGTGTGGGCCGGTTTTGAACTTATCATTAACAGTGGATAAGATCAAAGTCTTTGTTGAATTGTGATAAAAAAAAAACCGACATGATGTCACCTGCATGGTTTCCCATTCATTTCACAAAATACACAAAATCATGACTTCAAGTCCAAACTCTAAAACAGCGTAATATCACACCAATTTCAGATTAACTTTTTGATAAATAAGTTGTGATTACTATAAACTGAATAAAGAAACTTGAATTACTTCCCTTGGTGGACAAGTACATCGACCAAGTATTATACAGGTGAAAGGGTGGCCAGGGTTACAAAATGACGTGGTTTGTAATAATCCCATTCCAAAAAGTATTTGAAGGTTCATATTATATGCCGTTGTTCTCACATTTTCGCCATCTCAGGTCGAACAAACTGGTCTGTGTCTACATCTGGTTGTGTATTGTTCTTTGAATGTTTATAATTGACCTTCGGCGTGCTGTTCATTGTGCCTTCATGAAAGTCACTGCCGAACTTCATCTGGAATATCTGCTTAAAGGGCCCTGTACACTATTGGTAAGATAAAAAAACACAATGTTCACAGATTCACACATAACTTACATGATTTAAAGTAAGTAATGGTAGAAAGGGTTCCTTTAAAATATTTCTGCCTAAAATGCTATCGTTTCTGAGAAACGAGTAAAACAATAGTAATTATCGCGCGCGATAATTTGAAAAAACAAAAAACACATAAGATCTCTTTTCACTATTTTCTTGTGACCTCGATGACCAATTGAGCTCAAACTTTCACAGCTTTGTTTGTTCATGCATATGTTTAATCACACAAAATGTGGACACTGATTTTGAGCTGTTACCAAAAGTGTACAATACCTTTAAACAATTATTGTTGATCTTTTTGAAGGGTGTATCGTTATGAAGCATGGAGGAGGTGTATGGCATCAAAAAAGTGCGAAGAGGAGCCACCCCCAAAATTGACGATGGGTTACCAGGCACAGTACACGTTTGGTAATGACTCTGAAAATTAATGGCAATAAAAACTTTCTTGGTAAGAAGTACAGCAGCCTTGGGTAGTATAATGAAGTTTGAGAAACTTTTAACTTCGAAGTACTACGGTTATGGAAAATATATCACGTTTTATTCCCCCAAATTTGAATCTGAGAAGCGTCAGAAATGCTTCTCAGACTGTGCATTCCTATAGGGAATATTCTTCCTGCGTGGAAATATTCGCTCCTGTTTTTCGGTGATATCTCAAAAACGCGACCACCTTTTGAAGTGAAATTTTCACAGGTTAGTTTTATTGTATGTACCTACATTTATATAGGATTAACACAATCAGTAGGCTCCAATTACCAAACGTATAAACCTCGTCCTATATTATGTGTACCGTCTTAGGTATCATGACAGAATTTGAATTAATTTTACCCAACTATGTTCTGCCAGATATTAAATTGACTATCGATCTCTGCAATAATTAAAACAGACACCAAATAACATGAAACCTCGTTTATACGTAGTCAACGTATCCGTAATCCAGTGCTTGATTTTGCTTGAGTGTGATGAACTTGACACACTGTAACAGAGATAGAACCAGACGCACAAGCCCATTGTTTTTCATTGATATGTCAAGGCATGATTGGAGCATCAAACGTTCGGGTGTGGAGACTGAAAAGGACTGTTCGGCTTTCCTAGAACGAGAAGCGCCAGGGCAGCCATTTTTTTGCACGTCATTCCGGCATTTCCCTTGAAAAGGAAGAAGTCAGCAATTTTCTTGTTATCTTGCACAACTAAAATCATGTTGGTAAAATGCCGGCGTCCAACAGTTATAATAATGATAAATATAAAGTATAAAGTGAAAGAATATTGCGCCCAGGGGCACTGGGCCCATTATCATTATACAGCAAGTTCCTGCCAAAGAAAATATGTTTAAAAACTGGTCACAAACAGTTTCACACGACATTTTCATTATATTTCTGGTGTGCATAATTTTTGATTTGATTTGATTTGAATCGGTTTATTAGGAAACATTCCATCACGGCCAAAGGCCGAATTGCGAAATATTTAACAATAAGAAAAACAGATTATTAACAACTAGAAATTACAAAATCAATACAAGAATGCAAATAAATAAACATAATGTATTAACAAAATGCTTACACAGCATAAATCTGAAAAAGGAAGGAGGAGTGGATGTGTGTGCAACAAATTAAGCCTAAGCTCTTATTATTGGCTAGTAATACTGTTTAGCAGTCGTATTAGGTACGGGATTGCGCTCTTTTTGTAGCGCTCTGTTCTGCAATGAACTTCAGTATATCTACAACTGTTGCGCAGTGATCTTTGGTGAAAAATAATATAATATAATTTTGTTGAGTTTTAGATAATTTTGGTTACAGCAGAAGTTTGATGAAATATGGTGATGTTGGGTAATGCGTTTATAAATTCGGCACGGGAACGACCTAACTTTAAACTTTAAAGGCCCATTTAAAAGAAGTTGGTTTGGAAACAGTAAGACTATGCTTTGATGCGACACTATTTTGGGTGGAGTTTGGAGTTGCTTCGTACAAAGCTCAAGTTCCTCTTATCCATGTTCACAATGGAGATTTAACCATTTTGCCCAAATCGGCACTTCATATCACTATTAAGCTACCGTACTGACGTTTTCAAAGTCCGAAATCAGACTTTGCGAAAACGTCGACAACAACTAAAAATGTTATCTTCCGATTTGACCGATATTAATTACATTTCTCTGGTTAATTAGTTACCATAGATCTTGGCTCTGGTTGGACGGTACAAAGATTCTGAGCGTACAGGTAATATAACCATTATTCAATACCATCCATTCACACATTGTCTGCTGCACAATTTCAAATAAGGACAGGGCAAGACAATGGCTCTCCTCCACTGCTTGCTTGGTGTCCTAGCCCTCACGGCAACTGGTAAGTTTCTAGGATACTTAAACTTTCACAGGTTTGTTTGTTCCTGCATATGTTGAATCACACAAAATGTGGACACTGATTTTAAGCTGTTACCAAAAGTGTACAATACCTTTAAACAATTGATCAGAATACGGACCCCCCCTTGTTACTTTCTTTTGTCTCTATAACGTTGAAAGGAACTATTTTTTTCACAAACTGTAAGCCAAAAATGCCCTAAATCATTTTTTATTTTACTTCAGGGTTAACAATGATTGTTTGACAATAATTTGTATACATTTAGTTTAAAGACTCCCCGTAGTGAAACCCGCTCAAAAATCTCAAAAGCTATTTTTGTTGTTGGTTAAAAAATATATAAAATAGGCCTAGACACTTGTAATGTATAGTATGATGTGATTTTCGTGTTCCTTTTGAAGCTTATTTAGCTTCATTGGGCGATTTAAGGAACTGTTTCACGTGCAGGTTAGACCCCTTGCGCAGTGGGGGTATAAACAAGACGTTCCCACTGGGCGGGGGGGGGGGGGGGGGCAAAGACACAGTGTTGGGCTATTTAATGTATCCAATCGATCATTAATTTGTGCATTTTTTTCGATCTCATAAAAAAAGTATTTATTTTATATATATATTATTTGGCAAGGGTTATGAGCGGGTGTGTGAGAGTGTGTTTACCCGTTGAAACCGAGGACTTTAACAAAAGGGATCCGGGTTGTTTTGATAGCGGTGAGGACATCCTCGCTTCGCTTTCGTGTACAAAACCAATGGGGACGTCGCAAAAAAAAACCAAGTCCAAACAATGGGAGAACAAAGAGAAGTCCTCAATTTACGGGATTCACAAACATGTGTGTGTGTGTGTGTGTGTGTGTGTGTTTAGGGGGGGGGGGGTGTTGAGCTCCCGCCCCTGCCCCGATAACGCCACTTCCCTTGCAAGATCACAACACCCCATAAACTGTATACTCTGGGACGGCCAACTTTGGTGTTTAGAAATGAGTTTTGTCGTACCAGTTGGAACCAGTTGGAACAGTTCTAAGTTCAAGTGTTAAAACACTTTACACAAGCTGGAGACAGTATCTGACAAGTAATAATTATTATAAGCGTAACAACGCCCCATAAACTGAAGTACTCTGGAACGGCCTGGCACAATGTGTTTACTCACAAAACAGAAGTTATCTCTTAACAAGATGAACTTGCAATGCAACTCCGGTCCCTGGTTGTGAAACACCGGGAAACAACGAAACCGCTGACCGGGGGCCGCGGAGCTTGAGAGTTCGCTTAAAGGGGTGGATCAGGGTAAACCGTAGTCGGTAACCTAATTGAACAAAAATTTACTAGAGACAAAAAGGTGTATCGATCAATAACGAAAACATGGGAAAGTTGAGACCACGTTAGCTGTGACGTCACATTATGTTTACAAATGAGCCACGGGGCTCGGGCTTCTTCCACCAAGCACACTGGAAGAGATATTATATCAATTTATCAACTTTGAACAAACAGAAAAAGGGGGCACATCTCAAAATGGGTCCAACTGTAATTTTTTCAAAATGTTAATTATTAATTTTTGTTTCTCGAATCTCGAAAGGCTAAGAACTTGGATTCTCTGCACAATATAAAGTTAGGCCTATAGTTCATCGTCGACACCTGGGAAACTAGAAGTAGTGACTTTTCTTATGATTGGCCAATTTATTTTCCAGTAAAGATTTATAAAGTATGTAAGAAAGATACATGGAAGCTCAACATAATACTGGTGTAGGCCTATATTGACTTATTATGCATCATAATTTACTTTTAACCTTGGCCTTGGTAATAATATTGTCCCATTTCTCAGTTTAAAAAACGTGAATTTTAATCCGAATAAGCAAATGTCAGAATAATTCTACTTAGGCCTAGCATAGAGAAAGTGCAAACTTTCCTTTTTCGAATCATGATCCCGGCATCGGATCTCTTCTTTTTGTGAGAGTGTGTGGGCAGGGCGTGCGGGTGTTTGTTAGATGGGGATTGGGGGGGGGGGGGGGGGGTAATGATGAACCTGTACAGCTCATCTAAAAGTTCAATGATTACGTGTCCGATCATGGACCAAGTTATGGTTACTGTCAGGCCGACTCTCGGGCCTTTACTGAGGTCGGCCGCACCACTAGGCTTTATGACTACACAATGGAAGACAATCTCTCATTACAGTCTGGACTTGGTATAGAGCGAAACTGAGAACATTTCAAAGTGAAAGTGGGGACGTAACACCCCTAGCTGAAACTTGTTTCAGTGATTAACGTGGACAAATTAGGGAAGAAGTGCACCATCCTCAAACAATAAACACAACGGGCACACGCAGAGCTTAGGGCCATTTTCAAAACCGAAACCAAGGATTAAGGCTTCGGCCCGGCTTAGGCACCGTCCGTCAGTTTCTTGCTCTGTGGTTTGATGAAGTCCCGTCCAAAACGTTGCAAGTACGGGGAGGAGACCGAAGCCCATCATGCCGAAGCCCTGCCATGCCTGGGCCTTTTCCTGAACATCGGCTGAGGCTCCGACTTTGGTCTGGGCTCTGTCATCAAGTTTGGAGCAGTGTAAACTTTTGCACGGTGTTTCCAACAAAGCCCGGACCCGGAGACGGAGCCTCAGCCAAGGTTTGGGGAAAAAAACCTGGTTTAGAAAAGGGCCCGTGTCATAGGTTTTGCCCTCTGGCGTGTTTGTCCCCCATACGGTAAATTAACACTGGCTGAAGGAAGTTGATTAAAAAGAGGGCGCAGTCAGACGAAATTTCTACACAATTCACCGTATGGGGAACAAATCTCCGAAGGGACAAAATCTCCCGCCACACCCATCTGGCCACACCGGCCAAAGAGCATCTGGGCAGGGATTGATTTTGCGATGCAAAACTTTGTTTATACCAAAGCGCCCTCTCACGGGAAAAAAATATTAACCAAACACCTGTCTGAAACCCAGGCGTCCTAGTCACGTCAACTGGGCCCGCGAGATTTCAACGAGCCTCAGGGGGCAGCATACACAACGAGCATACAGCTAGCTAAGGGCCATGTCAAACAACAGCACAAGCACTAGCACAGTAGCAGGCAACCAGTTCCAGGCAATCTCCTTGAAGAAACTTGTTTTCTTGGGACAGACATTCATGACAGTAAGATACTGCAAGGAAGTTGTGCTCCTTTTGCATGCAGTGCAGTTGGCTGTAAAAATTGCCCTGTGTGACAAGGTTAGGGTCATGATTTCGTAAGTAACTAGGACTCGTAGGAGGTAGAATTCTAGTTCTACCTCCATGGTACAGTACAGTAGTATGTAGTATTAGTAAGTATTGTGTAAGATAAGACATCTGCTCTAGCAATGCAATGGCAATGCAAAGGTCGTGGGTTCAAATCCCACCCGAGTGATTTGCCTGTGGATTTTTTTCACGGAGCTCGGGAAAGTACTGAGTATACAGAGCTAAATACACATCGATGTAAGGGTAAAACCAAATTAAAGTAAATATTAGTGGCATAGAATGATAGATATGTACTGGGAGTGTAGTGTAGGGAGAGTTGTTGTAGTCAACTCAAAGAGACTTTATTTTTAACTCTGACTTTTAAAAGTGTAATATTTAAAACCAAAGTAAAGATTGAATGGTCGAATGAATTCCAAGACGTGAATCATGGTAATGCAGTGAATGGCGACCGATGTATCTGTGAAGGGCAGTTTTTTTGGCAAAAAATTATGCCACACCCAGTGGCACTCCCAATTACCCAGATTTTAATTATCATTACTGCATTATTGCCCCCCTCAATGGGTCATACTTTGATAAGGCCACGAGAATGAAAGTTTTAGATTTGTGTCCGGGCATTTTTGAAATGACATGAGGCTTTTTTTCATTTTTCATTATTCATTATTTTTTCGTAGCTTCTTCAATTACCCACAATTCAATGCGTGCACGTGTGTACACGGCGCTGTGTGAAGCGCATTCCACGGGTTTGCGCAATCTGCATATTGCACACACTTTTGCAAAATCGGCCGCTTGAACTGCCAGTATAAAGAGCGCAAACTGAAGATTGCGCACAATTTGCAAGGTCGGGCAGATTAACTGCCAAATCTGCAGAGCGCAAACTGTAGTTTGCGCGCAATTTTGCCTAATTCGTTGTGCAAATCCGTTAATTGCGCTCAACACATGAACGATCGTGGACGTATTCGTCAATGTGTCGGAATAAAAAAATAACGCGAAATAAAAAAACTTTCCGACCTACCGACCCAATTTTAATGACATATAATCGGAAACAGAACCCTTTTATTGTTTGGCCTGAATTGAAACTTGAAAATTTGTGATGCAGAGACTTTTTTGTGGAAATAATGAAATTTTGTGAAAATAATGAAATTTTTCGGCGGTAGCTTTTAGAGCATGCGGGCGGTGGACGCAAATCTATAACTTTCATTCTCATTTCCTAATGATCTTAGGAAAATTATGTAATTTCAATCCAAAAGCTTACTTGTAATAAAGAATGTACTGGTTTTGAGTATCCGACCCCATCCTGTGAAATTATGTCTGAGAATGAATCGTTTCTCAGAGTCAGATTTTTAAGGGTTGGTGTCCGTTTACGAAGGCTGGGGCTAGAGATGTGGTTGGTACCTGCTGTCACCTTGCTAAAAAGTGGATGAAGTCGACGTTGATGTGCAAATACAACAGTGTTTTTGCTGCTCTCATTAAGTAGACACTGTATTCAGCTGAATTAACACATGTGACTTTTATTGTACCGCTCTTGATAATTGTGCCAATAAAACAGCATTACGTCGACAAAAACCAAACAATGACCCTACCGTTGTAACAAGAACATAAGTATCTAATCTATTTCTTCTGTTTTGTTTTGCAGTTCCATCAGTACTTGGTGCAGGTAAGACACAACTCTTGGTTTTTCCTATCTATCATAAATTCAATTTCAGGTAATATGAAATAAGTCTGCTGATAAAGAATTCCGGTTTCGTTTTAACGCATTTACCAAAAGTGAAAACTCATTTTAAATGACATTAATGACTTTTTCTCGGACTACTTTTTAAATGTGCCTTGAGAGGCTGGTGGTCCTGACTTGGAACACCGTGCCTGCGTTTAAATTAAGGCAAAAAAAATAAAAACATGTTTAGTGTCAAGCCTTTAAAAAAAGGAGGAGGCTGGCCTTTTTTTTTTTCTTCAAATGGCCGCCCGACACATTTTTCAAGACAACCGACCGGGCTATTTTTCAAGATGGTTGCCAGTTTTTTCGGTGTGTTTTTTCTGTGTGCTAAAGTAAAAAAACAAAATGTTATGTATTTTAAAATTGTTTTTGTTTCATCAGAGATCGTAAAAATTGATATTTAAAAAAAAAGAAAAATAAAGAAAAAGGAGGCAGCCTCTGAAAAGGAAGTTGGCGAGGACGCTAAACTTTTTTGTTTTGTTGTTGGCCTAAGTTGACTTTAAATCTGTTGTTGTTGTGTAGGCTGTCCCGCTGAATGGTACCACATCGGAGACAAGTGTTTCCAGTTCGTGACCGATACCCCAGAAGTATGGACAACGGCTAATGCACAATGTGTAGCTAATGATGCCAGAGCTTCTCTTGCAGTTGTTGATAACTACATTACACAAGGTAGGACTTGTAGAAACTCAGATTTGTGGTCAGTGTTGAAACATTTGAGTGCCCTTTGCAAAAGTTGTAGCTTGGGCCCACACCTTGAGTCTTTTCATGTACACTTTTTGGGGGGGCCAGTGAGGGGGTGAGTTGGACAAACAGACAAGTTTAAGTGTAAAATGTGTAATTAATTAGCGCAGTAGAATTTTTCTGCTGAGACATTTTGGTTTGTTTTAAAAACCCTGAGTCTAAAATTATGATCGGGCAGAGTAGGGGAATCCTCAATCCATCAATCCTACATCCTACATAAACTCATATTGATTGATTTTGGAGGATTGAGGCAGTAGGGATCCTACATAAACTCATTTTGGAGGCTCAGGAAGTGGGGATCCTTCATAAACTCATACTGGTTGATTTTAGAGGATTGAGGCAGTATCGATCCTTCATAATTTCATACTGGTTGATTTTGGAGGATTGAGGCAGTTACGGATCCTACATAAACTCATATTGGTAAGGTTAATTTTAGAGGATGAGGCAGTAGTGATCCTACATACAATGACATAAACTCATGATGGTTGATTTTGCAGGATTGGGGCAGGTTCTTGAATTTTATGTAAAATTTTGCCAATGTAGTCCATTAACAATGGTATACAAACTTTGCTTTCTCCTATAACTTTCAATTCAGCCGTTATCGTGAGTCTGATGAAAGGCATCAGTGGGGATGTTTACATCGGTCTGCGTAAAACGCCGGAAAATCCCTCATTCCATTATCCCAGTGGGGATATTTATTCCTACGGGCTGTGGGCCGTTAACGAACCTGATGGTAACGTTTACCTGGTAATGAAACCTTTTGTTCTTTAAATTTCTCCTTAAAGGCAGGGTAAACTTTTGGTAATTGTCAAAGACAAGTATCCTCACTTGGTGTATCCCAACATATATGCATAAAACTAAAATAACACACTTGTGAAAATTTAAGCTTAATTGGTCTTCGGAGTTGCAAGAAAATAGCAAAAGAAAGAAAAAAACATAGTTGCATAGAATTGTGCACATGCTTTCAGATGCCTGAGAAATGAAGCCTTTCTCAGATTCGAATTTTATTGGGTGAAAGTTACCTCTTTCTCTAAAAGTACACTACTTCAAAGGGAGTCGTTTCTCACAATGATTTATACTATCAACGGCTCTTCAGTGCTCCTTACCAAGTAATATTTTTTTAACTGTCACTAACTTGTAGAGTAATTATGAAAGTATACCCTGCCTTTAAACTCCATCTACATGGGTTATTTGCTTTCAAAGTGTTGCAACTTAATGATAAAGTTGCTATAATTATAATACAAAAATGTCATGCTTAATAACAAAGGATAAGAGGCTATTCAGAAAAAAATCACTGTTTGTAAATGTTGATTTTTTTTTTCGGAATTGTTAGAAACAACTGGAAATTGAAATTCAGTTTTCAATTCAAACAATGAAATTTTGCCGTGTTGTCTTGTCTTGCCTCTTCAGACAGGCAAGGACTATTGTGTCATCTTGGATAATAGCAACCCTAGGTTACCTGGCCGCTGGTATGATGTACCCTGCTCGGAGTCCCACCAGTACATCTGCAGTATGCCCCTAGGTAGGTTACAGGTATAACGGGAACATTCATGTTTATTTATCTTATATTAAGGGAAAAAAAGGATACTGACTCGGTCTTAACTGGCCGTTTAAAACCTTGCAGGGTCATGGCTGTGTGATAAAGGACACGGCCAGGAACCTGCCGGTTCTAAGCGGCCGGTTAAAACCTCGTCGCCACTCTTTTATTCCCTTATTGATTGACTCCTGCTTGTCGGGAGCACGTCACAGAAGTTGGAACTTTTCTACTCTTGGGACTGTTTATTATTTTCTGATGGCAACCAATGCCAATCGCCTTAAACGTCAGCATGAATCTCCGACTGATACCTTCCCTGACGGTCTTGGCTCAGGCGCAGCATCATCCTAAAAAAGTCAGTCGCCGACTGTTTTTGTGTCATTGCAAGGTCGGCCTGAGGGCAGCTTTGTAAAAGCGCACATATCCATCAAAGGTGCTCAAGGCTCTTTAACAATGACAAAGAAAACAAATAATGGAAAGGAACCAAAGAAAAATCTGTAAGAAAAACAGATTGCTTTTGACTTGAGGCGTGGTTTGAGAGACTTTTTGAATGAGTGAAAATTATTGGAGGTTTTAATGTGAAGGAATAGCTGATTCCACAGACAAGGTGAGCTGCAACAGAGAATGATCTGCCACCTCCCCCCCGGTACAATGAGATTTCTCTTCTTGAATAAAATATTTATTTTCTGGGCCCAATTTTAATGAGCTTCTTAAGCACAAAAAGTAGCTCAGCACAAAAACAATTATGCTTACCAGATTTAGGTTACCAGCTACAACACCATGTCACGTGTACCATTTGTGACTGGTATCCTGCTCAGTTTTGCCCAGCAGACATTTTTCAAAGAAATATTTTCTGCATTGAGTGTGAAAACCAACATGGGTCGGCAGTTCTGATGGGGTTATTATTTCTTGGAATTCTCTGTAATGTGAAAAGAGGCTTGATGTATAATTATGGGGGGCTTATCTTGCAAAAGCCTGCTCCCAAAGCAAGGGTGCTATTAGCTGGAAAAAAAGCTACTCCCCAGGAGTTTCCAGGGGTTAGAAAGCCAAGTGTGAAAGGGCCACCTGAATGTGAAACTCTACTCCTGCTGAGACTTTCCTTTTCCTTCATCTCTGTAGATGAGGATGTGAACACCAACTATCCCCAACCCGGTATACAGTGCCTCACAGACTTTGTGCCGTACGGATCGTCATGCTTTGGTGTGTTTGGAGGGGGCGAAACGGATTCGTTGACATTCGACGAGGCGCAGCAAGCATGTCAAAATTTTGCTGTAGGATCTACCTTGGATATAAGCCTAGCGACCCTCCTTGATGGATATGACTCTGCTTTATTGAACGTCGCCATGTTTGATAAGAATGTTGACTCTGCATGGATCGGTTTCAAGAAAGGATCAGATGTAAGTGATTTGATATAGAATAGTGAGTAATGTATGTAGTTTAAATTGGATTTTGCTTGAAGCCCAGTAAGTGTGTTTTCAAGTGGGTTTTTAGGTGTGTGATGATCGTGCACTTCCTGTTTTTGTTTGAGTTTCATTTTCTTCATTTTTGTTCTTCCTTCCATCTTCGCTCTTCAGAGAACTAAACATTTTCTTTCACATAGCCTTGGAACTTGACACATATTAGATGTCGACCTGAAGACGGCATATTAAAGATGACATCATGATGACATCATCAGGTGTTGAATTACGTCCACAATGCTTAGCTACATAATACAATTATGCCCTGTGCAAGGTTTTAAGAAAATAAAAAAAGAGATACTGGCTCGACCCCAATTTGACCTTGGCTTCTGGTCCAAACAGGAAGTTGAAGAGAAAAAGTATTCCCAGGCCTTGTTTTAAGGTCCACACCAACATAAGAAGGAATTTCTTTACGTATCTTGCATATGGAATGACATTTGACCCTTGACCTTATCCAAAAGAAGTGAATGATGTCGACATTGACATTGAGTTCAAAATTATTTTATATCTGAAGCTCAAAATTGATTCAACCTATTGTCACCAAACTAAACACAATGTAAGATAGCGTCAATAAAAGCTTACTGTGTTTTTTCACATCTAAAATGATTGTACCCTTTATAAAAAAAATCACAGTATAGTATGGCTGTGACATTATCATCACATCTGTTCTAAAAACTTTGCAAAATTTGTTTCAAATTTGCAAAATTCTTAAGATTTGACCTAATCCCTATTCATGTACAAAGGCATGGCACAATATCAGTGACAGCAGCGGTTAAATTATGGTAATTCAAACTGTATTATTTCAAAATTTATATCTTCCAAACTATATACACAAGAATAAGCAAACTTGAGTCATGTATACCCAACACCTACTGTTTGTAATGGGTATTTCCACATACACTACATGTCTAGTTATAACTGTAGTGTCTGTATGCCTACTTATTGATCTTCCTATAAGACTATTGTCTCATAGGATTGTTGTAATTACTTCATTTTTTTACTGTTTTTATTTGATGTTTATCTTTTCATAATCAATTTTTATTTGTGTCTTTTAAAAATTTGTATTGTGTTGTAGTTTTATTATTATGAAGAAAAAACATTTATTGTGACCTTTTAGGGTGCTTTTGAATGGCAAAGTGGGCAGCCAGTAGTGTACACCAACTGGGGTTCTGATGAGCCCAGTGGGGCTGCCGGAGAAGGGTGCGTCAAGGAAAACCAAGAGGGTTTTTGGGACGACACCACCTGTCTTGACAAGTCTGCGTATGTTTGCAGATATGACTTCCCGGGTAAGTTATCATATCGATAAGTAAATCATTATTTGGTTTTACCCTTAAACCAATGTCTGTAAAGCAATGTATACTCATCACTTTCCCGAGTCCTGTGAAAAAAAAAAAAAAAAAAATCCACAAGCATACTATTCGGGTTGGATTTCAAACCCATGACCTTTGCATTTCTAGAGCAGATGTCTTACCACTAGACCACCGAGATTGCCTAGAGGCATTTCGAATCCTTTATTTTGGCAGCGGGAACTGCAACAATTAATAGATGTTTGGGTAAAACCAAATAATATTCTTTATCCCCGATGCAAATTTGACATCTATTAAAGTAAAACATTGTTCTACAGGACGCCCACAGTGGGATTGGAAACCCACATAGGTCATACTTGGGGGTGGAGGGGATCATGGGGGTTGGGTGGGGTGGGGGGGATCGGCATTAGCCATGGCTTTATACTTTTTTACCACGCCCGATTGATATGTGGCAGAGGGAGTTCACCCTGAATGTTCCCCACCCCCTCCAAACAAAAATAAGAAAATGCTTTAAAGACACTGGACACCTTTGGTAATTGTCAAAGACCAGTCTTCTCACTTGGTGTATCTCAACATATGGACAAAATAACAAACTTGTGAAAATTTGAACTCAATTGGTCATCGAAGTTGCAAGATAAATGGAAGAAAAAACACCCTTGTCACACGAAGTTGTGCGCTTTCAGATGCTTGATTTCGAGACCTCACGCGTGAGGTCTCAAAATCAATTCAAATATTTTACTTCTTTCTCAAAAACTACGTTACTTCAGAGGGAGCCGTTTCTCACAATGTTTTATACTATCAACAGCTCTCCATTGCTCGCTACCAAGTGAGTTTTTATGCTAACATTTATTTTGAGTAATTACAAATAGTGTCCAGTGCCTTTAAAGACTAAAACAATTCATGAGATTCCCTGAACAGATTCAAATGAAGACACAATAGTAGGTGGGGGGGGGGGGTAACACCATGCCACATATCTAGCACCAAATGAATACTGTCACACTTCACTTTTTTCACCCTTTTTCTTCAAGCTCTTCCTATTCCAACTCCACCTCCTGACATTAATACCCCCTGTCCGACTGATGGAGGTTGGAAATCCCTTGGCTCCTACTGTTACTTATTCCGGAGTGACATAGCCCAGTGGGGTGAAGCGAACTTCAGGTAAGTTACAAAAAAAAACACCTACCCTGTTCAGCCAGTAATCAGAAGCTGTAATGAGCTCCTCAAATCCTTCAAAATTCATTTCAAAATGATTTTACTTGCAATTGATTGATACTATTGACTTTCCAAATAATGGAGTAGCAGATGTTTTTGCAATCCTACCCATAATGAGCCTTAACTTGACATTAGCTAAGTAAACAGAAGTAGAATCATTCTTAGCCATTATGCAGTACCTTAACTTGATTCATATACAGTATAAAGCAGTTAGAATAATTTTTAGCCATTTTTCTGTACCTTGTCTTGATTCATAGACAGTAAGCAGAAGTAGAACAATTTTTAGCCATTTTTCTGTACCTTATCTTGATTCATAGACAGTAAGCAGAAGTAGAACAATTTTTTGCCATTTTTCTGTACCTTATCTTGATTCATAGACAGTAAGCAGAAGTAGAACAATTTTTAGCCATTTTTCTGTACCTTATCTTGATTCATAGACAGTAAGCAGAAGTAGAACAATTTTTTGCCATTTTTCTGTACCTTATCTTGATTCATAGACAGTAAGCAGAAGTAGAACAATTTTTTGCCATTTTTCTGTACCTTAACTTGATTCATATACAGTATAAAGCAGAGTTAGAATAATTTTTAGCCATTTTTCTGTACCTTATCTTGATTCATAGACAGTAAGCAGAAGTAGAACAATTTTTTGTCATTTTTCTGTACCTTATCTTGATTCATAGACAGTAAGCAGAAGTAGAACAATTTTTTGTCATTTTTCTGTACCTTATCTTGATTCATAGACAGTAAGCAGAAGTAGAACAATTTTTTGTCATTTTTCTGTACCTTATCTTGATTCATAGACAGTAAGCAGAAGTAGAACAATTTTTTGTCATTTTTCTGTACCTTATCTTGATTCATAGACAGTAAGCAGAAGTAGAACAATTTTTTGTCATTTTTCTGTACCTTATCTTGATTCATAGACAGTAAGCAGAAGTAGAACAATTTTTTGTCATTTTTCTGTACCTTATCTTGATTCATAGACAGTAAGCAGAAGTAGAACAATTTTTAGCCATTTTTCTGTACCTTATCTTGATTCATAGACAGTAAGCAGAAGTAGAACAATTTTTTGCCATTTTTCTGTACCTTATCTTGATTCATAGACAGTAAGCAGAAGTAGAACAATTTTTTGCCATTTTTCTGTACCTTAACTTGATTCATATACAGTATAAAGCAGAGTTAGAATAATTTTTAGCCATTTTTCTGTACCTTATCTTGATTCATAGACAGTAAGCAGAAGTAGAACAATTTTTTGCCATTTTTCTGTACCTTATCTTGATTCATAGACAGTAAGCAGAAGTAGAACAATTTTTTGCCATTTTTCTGTACCTTATCTTGATTCATAGACAGTAAGCAGAAGTAGAACATTTTTTTGTTATTTTTCTGTACCTTATCTTGATTCATAGACAGTAAGCAGAAGTAGAACAATTTTTTGTCATTTTTCTGTACCTTATCTTGATTCATAGACAGTAAGCAGAAGTAGAACAATTTTTTGCCATTTTCAGTATCTTATCTTGATTCATAGACAGTAAGCAGAAGTAGAATCATTTGTAGCCCTTTTTTAACCTCAGGTGTATGCAGCAGCATGGTGCTTCCCTGGTGAGCATCACTTCGGATCAGGAGAACCAGTTTGTCCTTGCAAACACTAAACATACACCAGGATCTGACAACTACATGTGGATTGGACTGACGAGACAGCAGAACACAGCTGGGGATTGGGGTAAGTAGACAATTAATTATACACCATTCTTTTGTTTACAAACTTTGACTACCATCTGTTTCTTGCAATGAGCATGACATTATGTTTAACCCTTACAGTGCCAGCCTTATTTCAGTAATTCCACAGGCCGGCCATTTAAAAAAAAATATTATAATTTATTTTTGTTTATGTCGAGTAGTAGAACGTAACGGAATGTTGGCGGCCTGTGGATGGCAAGCTTGGTGGATGGAGATTCAGTATGATGTTTCAGAACGTCGGCGGCGCTCGAAGGGTTCTGTGCCGGTCGTGTTTTGGCATTTCTTTATCCAGAGGGCAATTATATTTTTTTGTTGGTCGAGTAGTAGAACATATGGGAACGTTGGCGGCCTGTGGAGGGATACTTAGTTTGACGTTTCAGAACGTTGGCGGCACTGGAAGGGTTAAAGAGGGGCTCAAAGGTCAAACTGAGTTTTGTGATCCAGCCATTTTCCAATAGATAGAGTACTTATGAAAATGATTTTTTTTCTTCAACAAGTGTTTCTAACCTTGGGTTGAAATGGTGTTAAGGGCTACTGTGTTTGATACCATTCAATTTTTGTTAAAATCCCAGAAACATTCCACGATGTCACTTTTCAAATACATGGTCTCAATTTTGTACAGATAATTTTTAGTTCATTCCTGAATTTTTATGATATATAATCAAAACGGCATTGAATTTGACCTCTTGACTGGCGCAAAGATTTGTCTTTGCAATGTACAGACCCTGAGTGTTGGATGTCCGACGGCGTCGTGTTTCAAATTTCGCTCTATAGGAGTATCAAATGAAATGGCATTTTACAACATTTTAGTGTGAAGTTAGAGACTTCAATTTTTTTCTCCACTTTCATGAGGACTCCATCTATTGGAAAATGAGTGCATCGCAAAACTGAGTATGACCTTGGAGCCCCTCTTCAGGCCTTGCGCTTAAGCTTTTTGTAAAGTAGCCCGCCGGGCCAGTAAACTGTGCATTTTACTTGCCCCCAAGAAGTTTTAGTAGCCCAGATTTTAAACAGGAATTGCCATAAATGTAATGTTCTGATGTGTTAATGTTAATGATCACAACCAGTTTAATGATCAAATGAAGTTATATTCACACATTCAATAACGATTAACACATTTTATACATCTGGAAAGGAAGAAATGAGCATTTTAAACAAGGAGGTTGCACAGTTTTTAGTAGCCCACAGGGCAAGTTGAGAGGTGGTGTTTGCTAGCCATGGCATTTTTTACTAGACAATGTAAGCCGGGCTAGTGTTAAGGGCGAGCCCTGCCTCTTTGATAGAGGCAGGTTGGTGGAAGTGGCGTGCATAAAATGCATGGTCTGCAGGACAGTGATCGTTTGATTTTAAATCGTAACTGATGCAAGCCCATAGTTTACCAAGCCAACGGTCCACAAACCATGGGTCGTGACCCAAAGTGGCTCGCAAAAATTCAGATGGGTGCCAATATTTTTTGTCAGAGACGCCAACATTTATCTTAACACTTTTGATCATTCCGTCAACAACAAAGATTTGCCTCACAATCGATACAGCATCAAAAGTGCGGTATTTTTTCTTGAACTTTTATTGTCGGTTCATTGCAATTACTCACAGATATATTATAAAAAGAAGCTGTTTTAAGAAATAATTTACCGCTGTCAAGATTAGCGTGTATGTTTATCGTTACGTCTGCGGCAGGGGGTTCGTGATGAGTGAATGAAATTTTCATTGTGTCACCAGCCTAAATGTTTTCGGGCTGCTTTGCTAAACCACCATGGTTGTTTGCCTCACACCCTTGCTAGGGATCTAAACAACACTTTGTTTCAACGCTTTCGTCTACAGACATGATGTTTTTATACTACTGTGCAGGCTTCTGTTATTTCTACTGTTTAACACTTTGACTGCTAATCCTGCGAATTACAACGTTTTGCTGCCCTCTGTAGGTCGAGAACTGAAATACTTTTCTTGTATAAAACATATTGCATGCATTAGAGGACACAATGGAGTTATTTTCGGTGGTTGCAGCCATTGGGCCTGGGCACCAGCGGTGGTGTAAAAAATTGCAGCATTCAAAGTGTAATGGTAGCTTAACTAAGACAGCCGCTCTGAACAAAGTAGCCCGGTGAGGTTTTTCTTTTATTAAAATGATTATCATTCTTGTCGGTTGGTAAAAAGGGAATCTGGCTAAGGCCAAGCTAGCCGCCTATATCTGGATCACCATGTGAATGTGTGTTAAAGCATAGGCTGCCACACCCTTAGCAACAGCCACAGTCTCATCTGTAGTGTGGTTTTACTGTTAGTGACCCCTTTGCGCGGTGCAGAAAACACCTCACACAATGCGCGCCTACCATGTCCATTTTGGCAGTCAATTCCTTTGACTCCCAAAACGGCGGACAGGATAGGCGCGTGTAAGTGTGCTGCTCATCTTGTGAGGGATGAATACCCCTCAAGGTTTACCCAGCAAGAGCACCCACCTGTGGCTGAAAAGCGTATTAAGGGTCCGTTGTTTTCTTTTCCCTTCAGGAACGTTTGGCTGGGCTGACGGCACCCTGTACAATTACGCCTTCTGGACTAAAGGAGAGCCCGATGGGAATAGAGAGGGCGCCTTGGAATTCTGCACCCTCATGTCCATCGCCTCGCAGGGAGCATGGAAAGATGATATCTGCTATCAGAAGTACCACTATGTTTGTAAACTGGAAAAACGTGAGTGTTGGAAATTCTGGTTTTTGCAATTCCAAATTTTTTGGGGGGGTTGAAGCATTTTCTTTCGGATGATCATGGGAGGAAATAATGCAATGGTAGATCACCAGTGCAGTCATTTTCCGAAGCCTTATTTTCACCCTTCTTAAAGATGAGCACTCCTGATGTAATTCTCTCATTGGGAAGATGACAACTTGGGGAAAAGTCACCTTGTTGCAGACCAACCTTCTGGAATACTATGCTTCAAGGTCTCTGGACTTAAGCCCAGGCGTAGGCGGGTTGAACCAGTTATATGAACGCTCAACCTTCCCCGCCCCCCCCTTCCCGTCAGAGCGTATCGCTAACCTTTAACTTTAGTTTCAAACTGCCTCTAGCTACCGGGCAATCTTGGTGGTATAGTTGGTTAGACATCTGCTCTGGAATGGCAAAGGTCGTGGGTTCAAATCCAACCCGAGTAATATGCCTGTGGATTTGTTTTCACCGAACTCGGCCGGGGAAGTACTGAGTATACAGTGCTTTACACACATTGGTGAAAGGGTAAAACCAAATAATATTCTTTATCCCGGTGAAAATTTAACATCTATTAAACTTTAAATCCCTTGTATATTTCCCTAGCAACACAGTCCAGTAGCTTGCACTTTTACCCTATGGTGTCAATCTCTTACGTACCAAGGCCCACTTTGATTACTTTGTCCTTCTTACCACATTTCACCACCTAGGTAAAAATCCTCCTTTTTCACATATTTGTTGTCTCTAGTTTTTTTTGTGCTTTGGAATTGGACAGTCAGCCCCAGAATGTTTATTTTTTTTTTTTACTCTATTTTCAACCACCGAGTAATACACAGTCTCTGAACTTATTGTGAAATAATGTACAAGTCGTTTCATCATAATGAAGTAACTGTAAATCAAGCATTACTTGTGTGAATTTTGGGGGGAAAGTTAGTGCGAAGCGAATTTTGATGACGCAACTATGGATACGCGCAATTTTTCCCATTGTGACGCAAGAAAATTCGGTATGCTTTCGCTTTCCTTGAAGTATGAACCGGGCTTTATTCGTCAACCAACACCAACTTGTCCCGATGAAAAAATATTTGTTGGCTTTGTTGCTTGAATTGTTTGGTTTCTCCTTTTCTGTACATTCGTATTTTTATATCTTGTGTTTGGCGTAAGCTTTTTAAAAGATTTTCCCCATTTGTGAAGCGCCTCAAGCTGACTTTGGCACTGTATAAGATTATGTGTTTTAAGTAGCAGTGTTTTTTTTACAATTCTGTGTTTCCAACTTTTTGTTTTATATTCAGGTCCCGGGGTAATTATCCATGTAAGTATATTTATTTGAAATGTTTGCCTTTTTTATGATTCAATAAATGTTATCATTGCTTGTTAGCCCGACTCAAACCCCAAAAAGGAGGAATGAACTGTATTGCGCAATATCAGTACCATGTTACCAACCAAAGTTATAATAATAATAATAATATTTAATTCTTATATAGCGCATTACATCAACAAATAATCTCAATATTTGACTGCTGTTAATTTGTGATTGGTTCTCACTGAAGCAAAGGGTCTGCTTTTGAGTACTGTGAAATTTGAACCTTTTTATAACGACTTATGGTTTAGATTTATTTTCAAGTTTAGTATGGCCCAAAGATGGCCGCCATTATATAGTAAACGCCGAACTGTATGACTTGTTATGCTTTGTCGATGTGTTTATTGTAAATGTTGAGTTGTAGTTTCATTCTTCTCGATACTGCATGCACTCCAGAGAGCAAAGAAGCTGTTTTTATTCCTCATTCTCAATTTACACCCCGGGTCACACCAATAATCCACGTCCTATCAATCCGTTTATCCAACACAGCATCACAGTGCGTCGGTGACACGGACAACCAGCTAGTCGCTTCTGGCCCCTACTGCTACCTTCCCAGTGTGGCGCTGCTCTCCCCCAAGCGTTCTACCTGGAACGAGGCTGAGAATTCTTGTAGGTCCAAAGGTGCCCACCTGGTCTCAATTGCAGACGATGCCGAGCAACTCTTAGTCAGCAAGCTGGTCAGTATGGTTTAAAGGAACATTACAGAATTGGGTTTTTTGCTAACAAAACAGTTGCTGGCAGTGTAAGCACTTTATGTAATCCACCATATACATAAACTGACAAACCTGTAGAAGTTTGAGATCGATCAGCCATCTGGGTCACGAGAAAATAGTGAAAAACCGATTACACATTTGCATTAAATCATTATAGATTCAACAAATGAATGAAACGCTCACTGAGCGATAAACTACAATCGGAAAATTAGTTTATTCATTTCTCATCAAATATGGCATTTCAAACAGAAATATTTCAAGGGATGTTTTCTACTATCAACATCATTAGACCGTGTAAGTTTTATGTAAATCTGTGATCAAAAAGTATATTTTACAAGTTCTTTTCTTACTAATTCTGTAATGTTCCTTTAACTTCTTAGTGAGTTTTGTAACGTTAGTGTGATCGTGACAAAGTTGAGCTGTTTCACATAAGAGTATTTGCACGCTAGCGCTTGCATTCACATTATGTTAATAATTTAATAATAATGCATTATATTTTGGGGTTGAACGTAGAAAAATTGACTAGAGCAGGATTTGAACCAACGACCTCCGGATTAACGTACCAGATTAATGTACCGGAGGTCGTTGGTTCAAATCCCGCTCTAGTCAATTTTTCTTTGTTCAACCCCAAACTATTTGAAATTTACCCAGTCAGTTTTCCTTGTGGTTCATTACTTGACATTTGCATTATATTTTATGAGCTTTTTCAATTCAAGCACGCCCCCTCGATAGCACATTTCAATACTATTATTTCTGTTCATTGGGCCTTGAGCATTCCTGAAACCATCTCAACTCCTTAGGAGTATGCAGCACCGGCAGCCAAATTGGCAGCCAAATTTCCATCTGAAGTCATTTTTTTATCTGAAGTAATGTCTACTTCGAAAAAATAGTATTTAATGCCCCAGAAAGATTACCATTGCTTAACTTTTAAAAGGCAAAAAATTACCGCTTCGACATCCCTGACAAAGCAAAAACTGTCTAGCGTTGTTTTCACTAAAAACAGGACAACTTAACTTAATGAAATTTTCAGAAGTTGTATGTAGTGGTGTATTTGTGAAAAGTAGGGGATTGGAATGAACTTACTCTTTCCAAACCAATGCTGTATCTTTAACCCAAATGACACTTCTTTTGCTACAGGCCTTTGGATTAACACAGAGCTATTGGATTGGGTTGAGAGAACACCAGCAATCTGGAAATTTTGTGTGAGTGCTGCCTTTGGGAAAAAATAACTCCCATACACCTGAATGGGGATAGTGAAAAAATAGGGAGATCGCCATCATAGGGCTCGAAAGCTCGGTTGGTAGAGCGCCGGCATGTTAATCTGGAGGTCACTAAAACCCCATTCTAGTAAATTTGTCTTTGTTCACCCAAAATTTAGATGAAAAATTCCCCTGTCAGTGTGGTTTAGTACTTGTTATTTGAAATAAAAAAGTTGCATCCCCTTAAGGTGATCCCTGTGCTGCCATTTCCCAGGTTGTATCGTGTACTATGGTGTGATCCCTGGTTGTACAGAAGTTGCAGGTTGAATGGCTTCTGGACTGGCACCCCCGAGCAAAGATATTGACAAAATAGAGAGACCTCCATCTTAGAGCTAGATAGCTCAGCTGGTAGAGTGCATCACGCACGTTCATCCGGAGGTTGTTGGCTCAAATCCTGTTCTAGTCAATGATATAGATGGTTTTGATGTGCATGTATCTTTAAAGGCACTGTGGACACTATTGGTAATTACTCAAAATAATTGTTAGCATAAAAACTTACTTGGTAACGAGCAATGGAGAGCTGTTGATAGTATAAAACATTGTGAGAAACGGCTCCCTCCTAAGTAACGTAGTTTTTGAGAAAGAAGTAATTTCTCAGTAAAATATTTGAATTGATTTTGAGACCTCAAGCGTGAGGTCTCGAAATCAAGCATCTGAAAGGGACACAACTTCGTGTGACAAGGGTTTTTTTCTTCCATTATTATCTCCCAACTTCGAAGACCAATTGAGTTCAAATTTTCACAGGTTTGTTATTTTGTGCATATGTTGAGATACACCAAGTGAGAAGACTGGTCTTTGACAATTACCAAAGGTGTCCAGTGCCTTTAAAGGCAGGGTAGACTTTTGGTAATTGTCAAAGACTAGTATCCTCACTTGGTGTATCCCAACATGTGCATAAAAAAAGCAAACCTGTAAAAATTTAGGCTTCGAAGTGGTCATCGAAGTTGCAAGAAAATAATGAAAGAAAAAACACCCTTGTTGCATAGAACTGTGCTTTCAGATGCATGAGAAAGGCTTCATGCCTGAAGCCCCTCTTAGACTCAAATTTTTGGGGTGAAAATTACCACTCTCTTTAAAACTACACTGCTTCATAGATAATTGTTTCTCACAATGTTTTATACTATCAAAAACTCTTCAGTGCTCTTTACAAAGTAAGCTTTTATGGTCGTTAACTTGTGGAGTCATTGCCAAAGGTGCACCCTGCCTTTAACTCCTACACATTGACTGCACTCTGTTCTTCTTTTCCCACAGATGGGCTGATAAGTCCAACTTTGTTTATACAAACTTTCCCGCAGGAGGGCCGGGAGATTTGCAGGGAGAGGAACAGTGTGCAGATATTCTCGTTTGGAAAGGTAGGGGGTCATTAGCATATACTCCCTAAACCCCCAAATAATGTGGGCTTGAATCCACAAAGCATTGATACTCTGTTAAAGAGAGTCTCGCAAGGTCAATTTCAGTTTTGGGATTCACTCATTTTCCAACTGATGGAGTTCTTATGAAAAAGGAAACAAATTACCAGTCTCTAGCCTCACTTTAAGATGATGCAAAATGCCACTGTGTTTGATACCCTTCAAGTGCAATTTTGGGGGGTAAAAACCCCAAAACGTTCGATGACGTCACATTTTATGGTCTGTAAGATTGTATACAAAGAATTTTCACTTCACTTCTGTAAATTTGATGATATTCAGTCAAAATAGCATTGGATTTTACCTTATGACTGGCTCAATCATTTCTCTTTGGAACGTACAGACCCTTTTGTTTTTGCCATGCGATGATGTCATGTTTCAAATTTCCCTCTGAAAGAGTTTAAAAATAAAATAGCATTTTTCACCATTTGAACGTGAGGTTAGAGACTTGTAATTTTTCCGTCATTTTTATGAAGACTCTATCTACTGGAAAATCAGTGCATCATAAAAATTAATTTGACCTTCGAGCCCCTCTTTAAAGATTAAATGTTGATGGATCTGTTCAGCCCCAAATCTGAAGTTTTGCATACCATGTCTGGTTTACTTGATGAAATGTCTTCTGTCTTCAGTCTGAAGCTTGGGAGACCACCAATATAGGGCTAGATAGCTCAGTTGGTAGAGCGCCGGCATGTTAATCCGAAGGTCGCAGGTTCAAGTCCTGCTCTAGTCAGTTTTTCTTTGTTCAACCCCAAATTATAAAAAAAAAATTACCCAGTCAGTTTCCCTTGTGGTTTATTACTCAATTACATTTGTATCTTTGTTTTGACTCTTTCATCTGCAGCTGTTGGTCATTAATGTCTTTGAATTCCAATGCGCTGTATTTTTGACCACGTGAGGGCGCTCTCAAAAATATCTGTATCACTTCCGGGGGTATAACTTAAGCGATTACCATCTGCTCAGCTAGCTGTGTACAGTTTTAACTTCGGCGTTCTGTCACTTCTGTGCGCGAGTTTCTAGTTGCTTCTAGAATCAAAGGTCGATTATTAACGGCTCCTCTAAAGAAATAAAGAGCCCTGCATCTAATCTTACAATATCAGAAACTGGCAATTAAGCGTGGCTCATCCTTTCCTCTTTATAGAAACAACTGTTCTTCGCAACAAAAACTGCTTCAAATACTTCCTCCAGACAGTTAAGGACTGAAACACTGACATTACTACCAAACATCATATCCATCGCGGACAATAAGACCTTTAGAGGAGCCGTTATTAATCCACCTTAGATTCTAGAAGCAACTAGAAACTCGCGCACAGAAGTGACAGACCGCCGATGTTAAAACTGTACACAGCTAGTTGAGCAGACGGTAATCGCTTAAAGGAACATTACAGAATTGGTTTTTGCTAACAAAACAGTTGCTAGCAGTGTAAGCACTTTATGTAATCCACCATATACATAAACTGACAAACCTGTAGAAGTTTGAGATCGATCGGCCAACTGGGTCACGAGAAAATAGTGAAAAACCGATTACACATTTGTATGAAATCATATAGGTTCAACAAACAATAAAACGCTCACTGAGCGATAAACTCCAATCGGAAAATAAGTTTATTCATTTCTCATCAAATATGGCATTTCAGACAGAAATGTTTCAAGGGATGTTTTCTACTATCATCATCATTAGACCGTGTAAGTTTTATGTAAATCTGTGATCAAAGTATATTTTACAATTGCCAATTCTGTAATGTTCCTTTAAGTTACACCCCCGGAAGTGATAAAAATGTTTTTGAGAGCGCCCTCACGCGTTCAAAAATACGGAGCATTGATACATAAATCTTATCTTGTCTCGGTTTGACTCTACAGAGGGAGAGTGGGGTACATCAGCGTGCGGTAACATCCTCCCCTACATATGCAAGAGAGAGAACAAGGCAGTCGTGCCCATCGCCCCACTCCCTGGACTGCCCACCACTGGCAACTGCCCCGCCGACTACTTCAAACTAGGCCCATGTGTTACAGTCTGCGAGGTGTTGAAGCCAACGAGCGGAAAAATTGGATAGACGCCAGGGACGATTGTCAGAAACAGGCCGGAGGAACCCTGGCTACTATTCCCGGCTACGGGCAACAAGGTGGGTTGGGTGGAAGATGCTCTGGTGAAACAAGCATAAATGAAAGGCATGGACCAGAAGTCGCAGGCTCAAATCCCGTTCTTGTGAATTTTTCTTTGTTAGATTTATAAGCACCGAGTCAGTTCCCCTGGCAGTTGTATTACGTAATATTTTAAAGAAAACATTGTATCCCCCTATGGGGACCCCCTTACTGTTGCTTCTCTGGGTGCATCATACTTCCAGACTCCGCATACCTTGCAAAAATATTGAGTGCTTTGAGATGCCTATCGGGTGTTATAAAGCACTACACAAGAACTACCTATAATTATTATATTGATTAAAACACTTACAGAGCTAAAAGAGTATTTGAGTTTACAGGTCACACTTTAACGAAAGAAAGATAAAAGTTATCGCCTGATCTCTGATAGATTAATTGATGGGAAATCATATAAGTAAGACATCCTTGTAGTTGTTATTTGCCCTAAAATTATATCTTCATGGTAACATTAGAGTTTGTTAGACTTGCCTCTGAACACATGGCTTGCTGTTGCGTAAGAATGCAAGCTTCATGCCTGAGCGGTCAAATAATTTTGTCACGACCGGTTGTTTATATCAAAACAATTCGGTAGCTTTAGTGTTAACGATGTCTTTAAACTGAAAAAAGTTTGAACAAATATTATTATTAAATGCAACAACTTTTTAATGGCCTGAAAATTCGACCCTATAGGAGAGTCTTTCAAAGGCTAAATGACAACACAACACACATCCAAGTGTATTATTGTAAAATAAAGCAGTCATATTACTGAAATATACCAATAGTTTTCCATGTGGCCCTTGGCTGCCATTTGACGTTCTCAAATTAATCCTTAAATAATTGTAACTGTGTTATTCCCCCTTGACCAGCCATGTTGACATCAATCATCAAAGCTCTGGAACGCGAGATGGACTTGTGGATCGGACTGAACAGCATCGGCATCCACTATCAATACCATTGGACAGACGAGACAGCGTTAGATTTCACCCAGTGGATGGAGGGCGCACCGAACAGTAATCAGCCGATTGAGGACCCGGTAAGCTTTCTTACGGTTGTTATCAAAATGTCGCGTCGGTGCAACAAGGTCGTAACTTGAATTTCGTTTTTTGGGGCATAAATAACTCTCTAAAGTTTGGGGACATTTTAAACAAGCACTGGTTGTTTAAGACAGGTCCACTTGTACATTTGAATTATGTGAACAAAGGAATTATGAACACTTTTTGGGTGGATTCAGGTCAAAGATTCCTACCCTTGGAAAAACTGCTTTTACAAGTGCAAAGTGGTACCCATGTTTTTTGCCCATTGCACACTGCGCTCGGTAATATGGCGTGTCGTGGCTGAGCAGTTGAGAGCACCAGACTCAAGCTGTGGTTCTGATCAGCAGAGTGTGGGTTTGAATCCCTTAACCATTATTGATTCATCCTTCGGATGGGACTTAAAGCCATTGGTCCTGTGTGTTGTGTAATGCACGTAAAAGAACCCAGTTACACTTATCGCTAAGAAAAGGGTTTTGCCGCGGTGTTTCTGGTCAGTCGTTACATAACAGCTTTCCACTAAAATCTGTGAATGTCCATAAGGAATGTCTTGTATGGGTGTCCAAAGTGAGTTTCATTGACAAAATAATTATAAATGGCTAGAAAAATAGGGTTGCTCTTTGACTGAAAATAATCGTGCATGGAATGATTTTTATTCACAAAACTAGCTGGTTAAACACTGTCAAAGTCAAGAAAAATAGCATTGGAAGACCCAAATTCACCATTGCTTAATTTGATTGCCACATTCAATGACAGAACAGAATTGATTTTGTTGTTGTTTTTTTAAAATCATAACCAATGAAATTTTCACAGGTTAGTGGTGTTCGAAGCGTTGCATGGTGTTGAAAGTAAGAAGTAACTATAACTATAAATCGTAGTAAACTTGCAGGTACAACCATGTGTAAAATCTCTTTTGGGTGGAGTGTTGGTCTCTTTCACAGGTTAGTTGGATGCTCTAGTTGCTGAAAACTAGAAGGATAGAAATGAATTTACTCTTCATTTACTCTCAATATTTGACCTTTGACGTTTTGGAATGATTTCCCACTTACAGGATTCCAATACGTGTGTGGTGATGATGAATGCAGCGGAATACGCTGGCTTATGGAATGACGTACCGTGCAGTATTGACAGAGCTTACCTTTGCCAGGCGCCAGTCGGTAAGGACGACAATTTCAGTGTTATTGTTTGCGTTTTACCTGTACACCGATGTATATTAAAGGTTGTGTACAACATTGGAAAGATAGAAAATATAAATGTCCATAGATTTGAAGGTAACTTACATTGTATAAAGATGGTCACGGTGGCAAACTTAGTCTTTATCACTGGTGATAAAATCCGACGTTTGAAAACAGTGAAAACATATGATGGGGTTTTTCACTATTTTCTCTTGACTGCAGAGACCGATTGAGTGTAACATTTCACAGGTTTGTTATTTTATGTATGTGTTGGGTCACATAAAGTGCGGATACTAGTCTTTGAAAATTACCCTTGTTGCACATGTGCTTTAAAGGAACATTACAGAATTGGTAAGAAAAAAACTTGTAAAATATACTTTTTGATCACAGATTTACATAAAACTTACATGGTCTAATGATGATGATAGTAGAAAACATCACTTGAAATATTTCTGTCTGAAATGCCATATTTGATGAGAAATGAATAAACTAATTTTCCGATTGGAGTTTATCGCTCAGTGAGCGTTTTTATTTATTTGTTGAATCTATATGATTTCATGCAAATGTGTAATCGGTTTTTCACTATTTTCTCGTGACCCAGATGGCCGATCGATCTCAAACTTCTACAGGTTTGTCAGTTTGTGTATATGGTGGATAACATAAAGTGCTTACACTGCCAGCAACTGTTTTGTTAGCAAAAACCAATTCTGTAATGTTCCTTTAAGCGCTGTATACTCGGTACTTTCCCGAGTCCTGTTCTTTTTTGACCCTCAGAATCCATAATGTGAATCACCCATTCTGAAGCAGACCCGGGTTTGCCTATAAAACTCGGGTGGGTACTCGCTGGTTTGCGAATGAGCCGTTTTCAACATGATCTTTCTTATCTGATTACAAGTTAATGAGGCATGAGCAGGTGCTTTAGGGTGTCACTGCCTGTGAGTTTACCGACAAAAATATCCACAGAATTTCACAGGTTCTTGTTAATATAAAGTGAAGTATTGGGAAAAAGTGTTAAAAGTTATTATGAAAGCAACTTTGAATCATAAAAACCGACCAAATATATATTGAGGAATTGAATAAGAAACAGTAGGCCTTTCTCCCAGCTCTTCTGCATTTCTGTTATTTGACACCAGCAGTAGGTCTGTGGCTAAGGATCACTGGCCTTGGCCTTGGGGAAGTGGGTTCCAGGGTGAATGTTTATATTACAATTACTTTACTGATAACAGCTGATAAGAGTCACAGTGAAACAGGTGACTAGATTGAAGAGATTTTGGCTAATGGGAAATTCACGTAATGCATGCCCTTAACAGGGCGCCGTAAGCGGAGGACTCCTTGGTAAGCATTGCTATGAAATTGGGCCCTGATGCCATCACGACATTAAAACTTTGTTGCGCCATTTTGGAGTCAGTTTCTCTGTGTGTTACACTGTGTAATCTGCATTTAAAGGCACTGGACACTATTGGTAATTACTCAAAATAATTGTTAGCATAAAAACTTACTTGGTAACGAGCAATGGAGAGCTGTTGATAGTATAAAACATTGTGAGAAACGGCTCCCTCTGAAGTAACGTAGTTTTTGAGAAAGAAGTAAAATATTTGAATTGATTTTGAGACCTCACGCGTGAGGTCTCGAAATCAAGTATCTGAAAGAACACAACTTCGTGTGACAAGGGTGTTTTTTCTTCCATTATTATCTCGCAACTTCGACGACCAATTGAGTTCAAATTTTCACAGGTTTGTTATTTTGTGCATATGTTGAGATACATAAAGTGAGAAGACTGGTCTTTGACACGCTCACCACGCTCACCACGCTCACCACGTTTTTACCAGCAATTTGACTCCCAAAAATTGCAAATCTTGGGCACACAGTTCGCATGACAGCAGAAACAACATCTTCAAGCAAGCATTAGTTTTTCTACATTAGACATCGATCGAACAAGAGTTAGACGATTTTTGTTATTTTCCCACAAACTTTGAAATCACGTGGTATAATGTTGTTGTCATAACGGCAAGATAAAACTCACTTTGAAAAAAGTCAACGAGAAAATTGTTGAAATTCACTCTCTTTTAAAAAAAAAATCCAGATCCAGGCAATCCCAACGTTCCTCCACCAGTTCCTCCAGGCAACTGCCCCAACAACAAATTCACCTCGTATTTTGATACCTGCTTGAATGCAGTGACTAGCTCCATGAAGTCATTTGAAGACGCTAGAACGGTAAGTTGTCTTACTTATGTTTGAGTATTAACAGTAGTTGAGTAGCTAATAATACAATTAAATTCAGGTATGTTTGCTTGAAATGCTATATTGGTTTTGAGGCATTGCATGGTGAGGTATCAATATATATTCACTACACATGGCACTCACACACAATGGGCAACCCACACAATAACTCTGAGCCCTCCAATCACAGTTCTCCTTTCAGAAGAACCAATCAGAGCGGTGACTGACTCTACACTGAAACCTCTGAATCCTTATAAATAGTCCAGCATGTCTTACACTCTTCAGTCTCCTAGAGCAAGCTAGTCGAAACGTTGAGACCAAAAAGAACTCACTCCGCGGCAGTGCAGTTAATTACGAGAAGTCCCCCCGATCCACAAAGATAAAGTAGTAGTCCAGGCAGATTTCCTACCTCCCGCCCAGGTAGTAGTTAATAAGCAGGACAGTTCTTTTGAAATGCTATAGTTTTCAAGAAACAAATAAAACACTTAGATTTGATCTTCTGGGTCCGGGTCTCTGAGTCCGAAACTCTGAAAACAGTGATTGAGGGTTTTCACTGTTTTCTTGCAACTCCAATGACCGATGGTGCTTATTTTTCACAGGTTTGTCATTGTGTGTGTATGTTGGGTCACACTAAGGGTGGATACAGGTCTTTGGTAATTACCAATGTTAGCTTGGTGCTTTAAGCTGGGTGGCCCATTCAGTGGAATCCACTGGTCTCCCATGTGGTCTCGGCAACAACAAAAACCAACACAAAGATACAGTTACAAATACTTCCAAAAATACATGAAATACATTACTAAAACCATCAAGCAAGATAAAATTTAAAAAAACATATGAGTGTTAAAGGATTTTGGGTTGAACAAAGAAAAATTGGCTAGAGCAGGACCTGAACCTGTAACCTCCGGATTAAGGTGCCGGCGCTCTACCAACTGAGCTATCAAACCCCAATATTGGCGGTCTCTGTATTTTGTCAATATGTTTGTTCGGGGGTGCCAGTCAGAAGCCATTCAACCTGTGACTGTCGTACAGCCAGGGATCACACCCAAGTTAACGATATACCTGGGATCTCTCTGTCGAACTGCTTCCCAGGTTGGGTTGCTCAATGCCTATAGAACACTTTTATCCCTTTTATCTTGTTATCAGCAGACATTTTACAGGGGGGCGGGGGAGATGGTTTTTAAAAACCTAGTGTGCATCATGACGTGTCTTGGTCGAGCGGTCTAGTTCACCGGACCCAAGCTCTGGTGTTGTCAGCAGCAGAGTATGGGTTCCAATCCCGGTCATGACACTTGTGCCCTTGAGCCAAGGTCCTTAACCATAATTGTTCCGTAAAGAGTTGGGAAGGGAGTGCAATCTGCTCTACCAGCCAGGCTCGTAGTAGATGATACCCATGCCCACATCCTTACGAACTGTGAAGGGGGTGACCAAGTTGTTTCAGCCCCAGGAGTAGGTGGCAACATGCCCCTGGTGATAGTTGATTTGGGTCGACAGCCCAAACCAGTTAAGTGTAGCCCTCACCTTGATGTGGCTGTTCGGCCTTGCGAGTTAGGCGATATCTCATAAAAAAAAACAAATAAAACAAAAACAACAAGCATTGCCATAACAACATTTCTTGCTTTTTCTTATGTATTACATTTCTTGTTGCATTTGTAGGAATGTACAGATGCCGACGGTGACTTAATCTCAACCTATGATCAGTATGAGGTGGCATTCCTTACTGCTGCACTGTATGAAGACGGTCTGGATGCAAATGGTGAAGGGTGGATTGGATTAAAACGCAACACGGTAAATTCTTATAGATGCTTAAGAACCACTAAATTACTCTGTCTCAGATTAGCTCTCTTCTCTTCTGGTAATCCATGAGTGTTCTTAATCCCTTTGTTCTAGCGATGGTAAATCTACAAGTCTCGCTAGCAGGGCCAACTCTTTTCCTTGCCACAGGCGACTTAAGTCAGATGCAATCATACCTCCTTTTCCTTACCATGGGCGACTTAAGTCAGACGCAATCATACCTCCTTTTCCTTGCCACAGGCGACGTTAGTCAGCCGCAATCACATCCTCTCTTCCTTACCATGGGTAACTTCAGTCAACTGCAATCATATCCCCTCTTCCTTACCATGGGCGACTTTAGTCAGCCGCAATCATACCTCCTCTTCCTTAACATAGGTGACTTTAGTCAGCCACAATCATATCCCCTCTTCCTTACCATAGGCGAGTTTAGTCAACTGCACTCATACCCCCTGTTCCTTACCATGGGTGACTTTAGTTAGCCGCAATCATACCTCCTCTTCTTTACAATAGGTGACTTTAGTCAACTGCACTCATACCCCCTGTTCCTTAACATAGATGACTTTAGTCAGCCACAATCATATCCCCTCTTCCTTACCATAGGCGAGTTTAGTCAACTGCACTCATACCCCCTCTTCCTTACCATGGGCAACTTTAGTCAAATGCACTCATACCCCCTGTTCCTTACCATGGGCAACTTTAGTCAAATGCACTCATACCCCCTCTTCCTTACCATGGGCAACTTTAGTCAAATGCACTCATACCCCCTCTTCCTTACCATGGGCAACTTTAGTTAAATGCACTCATACCCCCTCTTCCTTACCATGGGCAACTTTAGTTAAATGCACTCATACCTCCTCTTCCTTACCCCCTCTTTACCATAGGTGACTTTAGTCGACCAAGATCTCACACCAAAAAGCACTCGAGCCCAAACCACAATGGCTTTTTATAACCAAGCTGTTGTTTTGACCTACTCCCTAAAATGTGGCTGGTTTTCCCTTCTGCGCTTCTTCTTTGTTTTTTTTTTCCCCTGTATAATTCTGGCATTCAATATTGTACAAATACAGTGATTACTAGCAACTCAACTGACAGTAGATGTCCCTTGTCTGTCCATATTGATCAGATATCTTTCGTGCATATTCAATTTAACAACTGCTTCATTCTTTTTGATTTCGTGTGAAAGGTTTTGTATAAACAGTCAATCTCTTTTTCATAGTTTTGGGTCTTCAAAACACATTGCAGAGCCTGTGCTCATTTTGGAGTTTTGAAATTTCTCCCAAACTGTGGGTTTTTCTTTCTAATAGTGTGTATTTCATTGTAAAAAAACTACTTAAAAAATATACTTTGTTCGCATTTTGCATTAACATTCTTTCCTTCAGAAAACCGGTGTTTTTGAATGGTTGGACAACTGGCCCATGACCTTCACTAGATGGGACAACGATGAACCAAATAACAACATTGGAGATTGTGTAGTGGTGGATAGGAGAGGCAAATGGGCCGTCCGAGATTGCAACGAGAAAAAATACTACTTTTGCGAGTATCCCAACAGTAAGAAATTGACCTTTCTTTACAAAATCTAGCTTCACGTCTGTAAATGTACCTCACTGATTTCAATTCAATTCAATTCAATTCAATGAAACATTGATTTCCACTCTCTAACAGACTTCTATAAAGTATAACGCTATGGAAAGCAAGGAAAATGACCCATGAATTGTTGCAGGGCCTGACTGTTGCTGAAAGAAATCTTTTTAGAGTAATTTTTCTCAGAATGAATTTTGATCGATGATGCTGCTCCAAAACGAAAGACACACAGAAGCTTTTACATATGCTCAAAATACATGTAACATGCAAAACTGTTTGATGGACGTGAGATAATGTTAGGATCCTGACAATAATTCATTTATTTTTGTTTTTAGCTAACTTACCATTCCCCCCGTATAATACGTTAAAGGAAAGCTGATAGCTTTCTTGAATTGATAGAAATAGCTATTTGAGAATTTAAACGAACATTACAGAATTGGTTTTTGCTAACAAAACAGTTGCTGGCAGTTTAAGCACTTTATGTAATCCACCATATACATAAACTGACAAACCTGTAGAACTTTGAGATCGATCGGCCATCTGGGTCACGAGAAAATAGTGAAAAACCGATTACACATTTGCATGAAATCATATAGATTCAACAAATGAGTAAAACGCTCACTGAGCGATAAACTCCAATCGGAAAATTAGTTTATTTATTTCTCATCAAATATGGTATTTCAGACAGAAATATTTCAAGTGATGTTTTCTACTATCATCATCATTAGACCATGTAAGTTTTATGTAAATCTGTGATCAAAAAGTATATTTTACAAGTTTTTTTCTTACCAATTCTGCAATGTTCCTTTAATGCTTTTAGTCCACAGTTAATACTTTTACCTTTTGCTTAAACTTCTATTTTAACATTTACTAGTTTTTATCCATACGAACCAACAATAGTTTCTTAATTTTATATTTTTTAAGTAATTGTTTTCAGGATTGTAAACAGTTTGTTGGAAACAATAAATCAATTTCAGATTCTCCAAACACAATATGAAACCGTTGATTTCAAACATACATGAAGGTCAACAAGTTTGAATACTGGTTTTTTTTTACAGTCACAAAAAACTCTGTGCTACAAAGTTCCTACTCAAAGGAGCTAACACTATTTTGTTTTTTGTTATCCAATTTGCGTAGTCAAGCCCACTAAGGCCCCAGTGCTAGAAAGAGAGGGCTGCATTAAGAACTACGTCGCTTTCCCCGGCAGTGATTTCTGCTACAACTTCAAAACGGACGGGACCAAGATCCCTCAACCGTCCGGAGACTACATCTGCAATCGGGACTTCAGCGGTAGATTACCCAGCATTCATAGCAAGGCTGAAGAGGACTTTGTCAAGGAGGAGGCCAAGAAAGCCTTCGGGAAAGATGTCCTTATTTGGTTGGGACTTGACCGTGCTAAGAATGGTGAGGAAAAGAAAAGTCGGGACACATTGCAAATTTCGGGACGATCATTGGACCCCCTTTAAAGAGGGGCTCCAAGGTCAAATTCAGTTTTGTGATCCATTTTTATTTTCAAACAGGTAGAGCTCTTAGGAAAATGGGGGGAAAATTTGTAGTCTCCCACAGTCTTAAAACTGCGTAAAATGCCATTGTTTTTGTTACCCTTCAAGTGCAACCTTTGTAAAAATAAAAATAAATGGGCGTCACAGTTCAAATTGTAGTGTCTTTACATTTTTGTACAGAGAATTTAGTTCAATTCTGAATTTTAATGATGTTCAACCAAAACGGCATTGAATTTAACCTTCTGACTGGCACACAAAATTTCTCTTTGGAATGTACAGACCAATTTGTTTTGGACGTCTTTAGACGTCATGTTTCAAATTTCGCTCTGAAAGCATATAAAAATAAAATAACAATACACACCATTTTAACGTGAGGATAGAGACTTGTAATTTTCTTCCCCCACTTCATGAGGACTCTTATCTATTGGAAAATAAGTGCATCTCAAAACTCAATTTGACCTTGGAGCCCCTCTTTAACCCTCTTGCTGTCTGACCATTCAATACCATTCACTGTGGTTTTGAATGATAGATGAATTATGCCAGCCTAAAATATGATACCATGAGGGAATGCATGTACACAGTACACAGTTAGTTCTGTGCACAGTTGTGCCACCGTACACAACCTTGGCAGTCGAATGGTTTCAAATGGTTGATCAACTCACTGGAAAATGTTGCCAAGAGTCACTGACAGTAGGAGGGTTAATGGTGTGTTCTGTACAACCTTGTCCATATATGCCATGTAAAAGTTTGTAACACATAAACTTGATTGCTACCATTGTGGTAGCCCAAATATTTCTTAACATTTCTCTTTCCACCAGTGACATCACAAAGTATATAAAGGGGGTCGCAATAGGTCTATTTTCAGATGATTTATTATTGATTAACAACACACTTTGAAATGGCATTATGGTCAAGAGCGTATGTCACACATTCTTTCAAGTGCATGATTTTGTGACCTTTACACTTTAAAAGCTATGTAGGTTGGAACCAAAGGTTCCCCAAACATGTTCCGATATGCAAACAAATTTGTAATGTATTGACTTTGTTTCAGAAACAAAAAAGAAGGAAATAATGAGATTTAGCATGTAATGCAGAGGACATTTTGTTCACTTGAATGGCTCATTATTGTGTCGTATTGACCCATTGCATGACGTACAGCACACTTATACGTGCACAAAGGTATTGACTCCCAAAACGGTGGAATGGTAGACCCGCATAGTGGGGAAGTGAGTTTCGTGCTGTGCACGGGGTCAATACGAGTATAAAGTTTAACAGGTAAATCCAATAAACTGTGCTTGTTAATATGCGCATATTCAGAACTACAAATTACCCGCTAATTCTGCTGCCATCAAGTGTATCAGAGTCTATAATATCTGGGCTCAATTTTATAGAGCTACTTAAACAGAAAATATTGATGCTTAGCAAAATGAGCAGGATACCAGTTGCAGATGGTACATGGGATTGAGCCTGGTAACCATAATCTGGTTAGCATATTTTTGTTGTGGCTAATATTGTTAATTTTTTTGTGCTTAAGCAGCTCTATGAAATTTGCTTATACAGGATTTAATGACAGGCACTTATTCACATAGTGTTAGCCAGAGGGTGTCTGGGTGTCTTTTGGACACCCTGTTTTGAACATGGTCACCCTGTTTTTACATGTAAATTGATTGTAAGTGAACAATTTGGACACCCAGTTTTTATATTTCCAGCAAATTTGGACACCCTTTCACCAAATCCTGGCTATAACCTTGCTTATTCAGCAGATGACTACACACAAATCTTAGCAGCCGTTTGCATTTTTTTGGTAAAGAATACCTATTGGAGCGTTTTCTATTATTTTTTTTTTCAACCCGATATTCAAATGAACAGGAAGGAACCGCTGGATGGATCGCACAGTCCTCGATTATGTCAACTGGATTACCGGGGAGCCGAACGGTGATGACGATGACAATGTCTGCACTGCCCTCAACGTAGATGGAGGCTGGCTGGATACCGTTTGCACCACCCAGCCAACTACATATGCAAAGCACCCAAATGTAAGCGGTCTTTCTCTACATAGATTTTTAGCAATCAACTGCTGGGGAGGGCGTTAGGGCCGATTATCATCAAGCTTTTTGTAGACAAAGTACAGGATTGGTAACTCCAAACGAAAACAAAATTGCGTCAATCTGAAAGCTCAGTCATTCATAAAGTTGATACCAGTACCAATCCTCCAGAGAAATACTTCCTTCTGAGATATTGTTAAAGTCTAGAAAATAGCATTGGAAAATCCCTAAAATCACACCATTGCTTGCTTCAGTTTCCGCAATCGAAATATTCCGGACAAAACACAAACCTTTCTTGGTGGTTGATGTTTGTATTGGAAATTATTGGGGAATAATGTGCTATTCCATAATATTTTCCCTTATAGCAAAAAAAAAGTATATCAGCTAAGCAGAAAATAAGTAGGTAACCAATTACAAGCTATGTACACTCGATGTCAATTCTGCTGGTGACCTGTGTCTGCTAAGCATGAAGTTTTTTTGTGATTAACAAATGTTTATGCTTAAAATGGACCCAAGGCCAACTTCATAGAGATGATATAAACAATGTGAAGCAGTGGTGGGTTTTTATGGTCGCAATCAACCCTGTTTTGGTTGAACTGGCCATTGGTAAATCACTGACCAATGACCAAAACAGTTATTGGTTACAGCCGCTAAAATGCACCCCAGGGCCCAATTTCATAGAGCTGCTTAAGCAGGAAATATTGCTTAACAATTGTCTGCTAAGCAGAAATCAGCAGGATACCAGTCAAAAAATGTACACGTGACACAGTATTTTGGCTGGTAACCAAATTCTGGTAAGCATACTTTGGTTGTGCTTAGCTACTTTTTGTGCTTAAGCAGCTCTATGAAATTGGGCCCTGGTTGGCTCACTGGTTTCTTTTTCACCTCTGTGGAGCCCTGTTCGAATCCCACCTCAGCCTAGAACCTTACATGGATTGAGTTTTCAGTCCCTACCTGATTGCGTTGGTTTTCCCAATTTGAGGTTTTCCCTAAAACTGAACATATCTTCATCCACGGGGGTTGTGCATCCACGCTTATTTTCCTGAACAGTTAAACACATCTTGGGACTACCGGTTAACCGTTTAGCTGTTTCCACCGATTCCAATCTAAACTACGAGCCAACAACACAGAATGCAATTATTGAGATATACATCTCAATGTTGTTGTGTAGCGCTAATAATTTTGATACATTTATACCCGGACTGGTATTCATTTATATCCACTATGTGATTACAGGATGTTTTTGAGTTTTTGAGATGTGGTAATATCTTTCAGTTGACACAGATAAATTTATTCAGCTTTGAAATGAACACTCTGAGCAGTCTTTATTAAAAAAAATTAATTGTTGATAAACACACTAGTGACTGTTATTATTGAAGTTAAACTTATGATATTAATTTTTTTTTTAAACAGTTTTAAAGCCTCCAACAACTGACACTAGTGGAGCTGCCCAACTATCCAGTGAGTATCTTCATCATGGCATTTGAAAAGAACAAAGTAGCAAATCGTGGCCGAGCGGTCAAGCGCACTGGACTCAAAGCTCTGGTGTCTCTGATCAACAGAGTGGGGGTTCGAGTCCCGGTCTTGACACTCGTGTGGTCCTTAAGCAAGACACTTTAAAACCATTATTACTTTGATGGCATGTAAAGCTGTAGGTCCTGCATGATGTGTAATGCCTCCCAGCTCAGAACTCTTGCCCCGCCCCCTCCCAAATTGAGATCCCCAAAATGACAAAATGAATGGTTAGATACATAACATTAAATAGCCTCCCCCTTATGTCTTTGGGAGGGGGGAACGGTATTTTTAAACAAAATTTATACACAATTTGCTGTATGGGGGGACAGAATCTTCAGGGGGGGGGGGAAGCTGGGACACAAACTCTCCAGCCTCACCGGATACCAAATGTTTGGGGGAGTAGAGCAGACCCAAAAAGTGGGTACACCAGACAGACCCTAAAAGCCTAAACAGGCACACCAGACTCCAAAAAATGGGTACACCAGACAAACCCTAAAAACCTAAGCGGGCACACCAGACTCCAAAATGTGAGTGAACCAGACAGACCCTAAAAACCTAAACGGGCACACCAGACTCCAAAAAGCGGGTACATTGTACACCAAACCCTGAAAACTGCTTGCTGTACGCCACCTACAGGAATCGAAAGGTATTGGGTAGGTCTACACCAGGTTAAATGTTCAATTCTCAAGCTGTATTCACCTTTTTGCTTTCAGTGTCTGGACTAACTGTTCTTCTTGTGCTTGCTGTTACTACCATCTGGACCACCAGACATTAAAGGAGGTTCCCTGTCTCCTTCAAGCCATAACACACCTCTCAAATTAATCGGAGCCACCTTATACAAATAAAAAAACAAAACAAACATATGTATCTATGTATTTCACCTTTCGCCGTCTATATTTCCTGTTTTACATTAGTTTGCCTTGTATTTATGATAAATTCCTTTTAAGATGAGAACTATATTTCAGAAATAGTGTGACATAATATTTGAGAATTGTCACACCATCGATCATTGTAAAACCAAAGAGATTAGTCAAAAACTAAACATCACATTATTGAGGAGAAAAAAAGATAACTACATGTATATCCGTTTGGGAATACTGCTCTAATGGAAAAGGATTTATATGAGAATTTATATATATAAATGTAGGCAAATTGTATTGTAGCGACTTGTCCACTGTGACCAGCTGGCGGGTATTCCCACCTGTACATTGTTTTCACTTAACCGTTTTTGGTCACCTGACCATTCTGACCACATTATCAGCTAACCATGCTGACCACACCCATCCATGCTGACCACACCCATCATGATAACCTCTGATCAGTTAACCAAGCTGACCACACCCATCATGATAATCTCTGATCAGCTGACCACATTATCAATATGGTTAGCTAAACAAGCTGACCACGCCCATTATGGTAATCTCTGATCAGCTGACCATTTTGACTACATGGTCATTATTTCCAAATTACTAATACAAATTCTAAGAGATGTATAAATTTTCATTGAATTGAAAGAAATAAGAGTTTTCGTTTGTTCATTACTTCAAGCTTTTGTTTTGACTTTTGTACAAAAAAAAGAAAGAAATCACATCAGCGAGTTTTAACTGTTGATCTGGACACAAAAATAGAATGGACTTGTTTTAGAAATCCATAAATGTATATTAATTTTGATTTAATATTAGACCTTTGAGTTTTTATGAAGTGTATCCACACTGAAATTCACTTGGGACAATATTTTATACTTTAAAACATTTTTCATTACTTTTTTTTCAAAAAATATCATCCTGTGTGTTGTGATCTGGTTTTATTATGAGTGTGTGGAATGTATCATTTTTCAAACACTAGGCCTAATTGTTTTTTTCATAAAGTAACTTTTTAACTAATTCTACACGAGTTTGTTTTGGTGAAAAGTTGTTCACAGTGATTATTTTTGATTTTTTTTCCTGGCAAATTAATCTAGGTCATTATTACAGCTCTGCAGAGTTTTAACTGTTTTGTTTATTGAACCTTATAAAAACAATTACATAATATCACTTGAATGTTTTATTTGTGCTTGGTGCCAGTGTACATGTAGGCTGATCAATGGGTTTGTTTTCTTTGCGTGATGTGCAAGACAATGGTTTGGTTATTAGACCAGTAAAGTATTAATTTTGGAAATATATAAATATAATAGACGAAGTAAATAATAAAGAGAAATTGATTAACAAATGTAATGTATTCATTTTAGCATTTCATTTTGTGGGGGTTTGTTTATTTCCAGGGTTTTTCCCCAGGCCGATACGCACGAATTGCAGCCCGATATAAATAAATAAAATATATAGTGGCTTCTTATATAGCGCTCATATCCGTCACTCAGTGACGCTCAAGGCGCTTCAACAGTCAGTATTTTCCTGCAAGGTATTGTGGAACTACGTTTTGAAGTATTAGACCTATTCCTTTACATAGCACCATGTAATGGTTTACAAGGTGCTGTGGCGCAATATGCTGTGAGTGAAATATGAGTGAATTGCAGTCGATGCACACAAAATGAAAAGAAAAAAATGAAAGAAAAGATAAAAACCATTGGGAATGCCCCAGATTGCAACAGTAGGGGTTTTAAAAACCAAAAACAAACACAAAATAAAAAACATTCCGTAGGACCATGTTTCAATTCACTTTTATACTGTAAAAAAAGGCCTTTCTTTCGTCCAGAGTATTCCTATGTGTAATCCTACCTATACTACATCGTACAGGTTGTGTAGTTTTAATGAGCTTTGTACCAATTGAATCTTATTTTGGGGGTATGGTGCCTGATACGCCAAGCGCCTTATACGCAGGAAATTACAGTACTCTGCTCGTCTTCGTTTCTGTCAGTATTGATTAAAAGTTTTCTGTCTTGGCAATACATGTACCGCCTTTTATTTTCATAAGGCTTTCAGATTCAAGAATGACTGTTTGAAAGTGACTGGTAACAATTCAGGGGATATGTCCATTTGAGTTATTATAAATAAATTTATATACAAATTTAGTATGATCCAATAGGGAATTATTTACTGTTCTGGCAACCGATCATATGCCAATCATTGAAACAGCTCAGTTTGCACATGCTGGCCCTGCATCCGTTGCATCCAAACTTGGTCTGAATTCTGTTTCCGCCATCTGTTAAACGCCCAGCCCTTTTACAACACACACAGGTGCGCTTGCGGTCTCCGAACATGACGAGCGCGTGGCCAGGCACCGTTTCCCCGTCGATGATTTCTTCCACGGGCGCTTCGAGGTGGAGGTCGTCGTGCGCTTCCTTGAAGAAAATCCGTCCGCCAGCTGATGAATAACGGCCACCTTGAACGCTTTCAGCGAGTGTGATTTCTTGTTCTTGGAGTGCGGCCTCGTTGATAAGTTCCACAGGATGTACGCATTTACCATCGCTTGGTTAAAAAGCCCCCAGAAGAGATATTTCCACCACCTTCTCCCTGACCGAGCAACATTGCAAAACGACCTGAAGTGATCACTATGGTCTGCCCCTCCGATTTTCGCATTGTAGTCGGTGACTGCAGTCGGTACTGTAACCATACACGTATACTCGTGATGAGACCCTCTTTGTGGTCTAAGAGTGTCTTTTCCATTATTGTTCGTTGAAATGAGGTAAACATGCCTCTTGTCTAGCCAGTGTGTGACCATCGTACATGAGGCATCCTTTCTCCATTTCACACTCTCGTACCTCTTCAGCGGTACCTTTTGAATTTCAGGCGGTATCCCTAACATATTTTTACCTAATGCGCCGCAGAAAAACGTATCTGCATCGCGCAGATCCTCCACAAGGGCAAGAGAGGAAAAGAAACTGTCAGCATAAACGTGATGATATTTCAAGAGATAGTCCTGCAGCAAATTCATCACAACGCTGTAACCAAGTCCGAATTCTTGCACTGCGCTAGGATCGTGTCCCCGTCCGGTGTATACCTCAAAGTTGAGGCAGAAGCCCGTAAGGGAGTCGCAGAGTAACCAAAGTTTAATTCCCCACTTCGTCGGTTGCTTTGGCATGTATTGCTTCCACAGCAACCTCCCGTTATGCTTCAACACTGCCTCCTCCACTGAAAGGCAGCATCCTGGGGTGAAGTTCAGTTTGAAGTTTTGCTGAAGCATGTTGATTATGTTGCGGACTTTGCTGAGACGGTCATTTCGAGCCGGTATACTTGCATTGCTGCAGTTAAGATACTGACAGAGCTTCTCGTATCTTGATTTCGACAGAAGAGAGCTGATGTAGGGGTCATTGAGGAGTCGATCCTTACTCCAATAATCGTTATATTCTGGGGCGTGCTTGATTCCCATCAGGATGTTGACGGCAACAAAAGCCTTGATTTCATCGGCATTGGTAGGATCCCAACGCTTGTCTGAAGTGGCATACTCATGAGCGGGATACGGAGGCCCTGCTGGTGACTTACACGCTGCATTGATGTTGGTGTGCCTAGCCAGCATTTCAAAGAAGTCTTCACCGATCAGGCAGAGAAGAAAATCTAACTCGGGTGCATCATGAGGTAGATTGCATTTCGGTCCCGGTGTTTCTGTATAGGGTGGAATATTGGGGTTGGGTAAGGTATCTGTCCAGCCTGGTGGAGCTCCATCATTTTCTCTTCTCCTTTGCGGAATTCTCCCTCCTCGTCTGCCCCATCCCTCCCTGTACGCCTTTGGTGTGTGTCCACGAGAACTTGAGCCTGGTAAAATTTCATCGTCGGACTCATCAGCAACATCGATGTCATCCTCACTAGCACTGCTTGACGAACTTGACCAATTCTGCAATCAGGAACAAAAGTCAGGATTTGAAAGCAGAGCAAAGATGTTCAGAAACATAAAATAAACTTATCATGGAAGAGTAGGGGTCAACCTACTCCTAGAACTACATGTATGAGGTTCAAACCTCTTAGTTCTAGGAGTATGGTCAACCCCAGTATTTCTCGTTCACATAGCAAGCACCCTTGTTTACAGGTTTCTTCAGGCTTGTGAGCTACATCATATGTACAGTGATTAAGTTCTCTAGTCTCTATCTTCAAGTGGTTTCATTACCACAAATATATAATAATAAAAGTAAACAAATAATAGTAACAATTTGACAATGATTGATGGCGTGTCGTGGCTGGCCGAGGGGTTGTCATTATTATTATTAATAATATTACTTGTTAGACTCAAGCTCTGGTGTTTCTGATCAGCAGAGTCTGGGTTGGAGTCCCGGTCTTGACACTTTGTGTCCTTAACTTTATTGTTTGACTTGCTAGATGTAGATGTGCTTCGAAGAAGAAGAAGTAGGTGGAGAAAAAAAGGTTGGACCGTCCAACTCCAAACCTTATTAAAACACATGCCAAATAAAGTCGCTGAAAATGAAATGACAAATAATATTCATTTACTATTGTTTTTGAAAGATGAAAAGTTCTGCTCACAAATTAAATCCTACAAACCTGTGAGACGTCCAAATCGCTATGTGCATGTTCTGTCATGTCTGTGTCATCTTCCATCACACCACCTGAAACTTCTTCGCTCTTGATCTTAAACTTAAAGTGTGTAGCCATAACTTTTGTAGTACTCTAGTGTACAACCTCGAAATTAGAGCCGGAAAGAAACTACCGTTTTATAACACGTCTGCATCCCTCTGCTTCAAGCACCGTGGGGCATATACCGGTGTCCAAGGCGGCTTCTAAATTCTAGGACTCAGGACAGGAGTATCCCAGGCAAAATCCTTAGTTAGCATTGTAAAAAAAAAGGGTCTTTTTGTATTTGTTATGATGAGTCCCCCCTCAGCGGCATAACTGTGTCAGTCATTGTGTGTAGAAGAAAGAGAAAAAAAAACTAGTGTGAGAGAGGGCGCCCCATCAAAACTACTCCTCGTGTGTGGTGTCGGTACTCGACGACAAGAGGTGTTTACAAAAAGGGGCTTTACATTTTACAAACAGGCTGATGCAACTCTCTCTGAGTCTTAGTGCATCACATCTACTTGCGATTTGTCGTCCAGACAGCTTATTTTCCTTGAACAAAACTCACTCAGAAAAATGATTCTCTTGACAGATAAAGGGAACCAGCATAGCCTGAAAGCTATCGTAGCTGCAACACTAGCAGGTGTACCTCTTGATGTGACATACGTCGACAGTACAGGTAGGTAGGTTTGCATCCACCGGGCCGTTTGGTTGGGTTGGTTGGGTCGGTCATTGTCATGATCATGGTCATGGAGGATCTATCTCTATGGATGGATGGTCATGTGCACGGCAGCTCCATCACTTCCTTGAATCAATGGACTTTTGTTCATGCCATGTATTGTTAGCATAGTTATGATGTATAACTGGTTGATATGCTCAGCTCAGTCTCAGACTCCAAAATGATATAAACAAAGAAGCTTTTAAAAGTGTGTTAACAGTTTAGTTGACTGTGACCGAGTGAAAATGAGTTCCCTTGTACCTGTTCTAGTGACGCTAAACCCAGAGCACCAATTGGTTAAAAGTTTGACCTCATTGATAACACCCACTGACTGGCTGCTGTTGCTTCACAATGCAACATAAACAGCAGAACATCCCCGAACTGCCCTGTTGTTGTGCGCCACCACTCTGCCCTAAAATGTCAATGCAAAACGGACGGTGAGAAATGCACTAACCGTCTGCTTAGCATAGGCATTTTATCATTTAAGATGATAAAAGAATTTAACACACGAGCACGAGTGGAATATGGAAAAATATAGCGCTTCTGCGTCCCATATCCAACGAGGCCTAAGCTAGCTTGACGTGCAGTAAAGATGGATGATGCATCGCTGTACACGGGGAAAAAGTGCCAAACTAAACGCACCCAGGCCAAAATACTGTTCCTGGCATTTCCTTATTGCAAACGTCCTAAAGTTAAAAGAAGGACACCACAATAGTGCAAAATTCTGCAATTTTATTTACTGTTGAGCACAGTATAAAGTTATTCTGAGCAGCTTGTTTGACTGTAGTTCCAAAAGGTACTAGTAGAGATTGAAAAAGTATTTCTGTAGTAAACAAAAAACTGTGTTACCTTTGGAAGAAAGAAGAACACAAAATGTAACGATCAAATACAAGGTAAGGAATATAAGAGACGAATAACAATAATACAGGTTTTTGAATGCACATCTTTAAATCTTAATGTAGTGACCTAGATTAAATGTGTCGTCATCCCTAGGACACAACTTGAGGTTTTATAAGGCCAAATGAAAAAAAAAACATGTTAAGCGTCCCCGCCCGCTTCCTTTTCAGAGGCAACCTCCTTTTTAAAAAAAACCACATTTTTTTAAGGATCAATTTTTACGATCTCTGACGAAAAAAATCAATTCTAAAATACATAACATTGTAATTTTTGACTTGAGCACACTGTGAAAACACACAGACAAATACTGGCAACCATCTTGAAAAACATCCTGGCCGTTTGTCTTTAAAAATGTGTAAGGCGGTCATTTAAAAAGAAAAGAAAAAAAAAACCCTCCTCCTCTTTTTTTCAAAAAGGTAGGACGCTAAACATGTTTTTTTTTAATACTTTGCCTAACATGAATTTTATTACAAAGAGATGTTCTTATAATAGGACCACTACAGTTTTACTGGCTTTCCAAGACAACTTGTTTTTTTTCAATCTGGATCATTCAGTATTTCAAGGTTTTCACATACCATAGAGCAAGGAACATACATCATGTACAGGACTTGCATCATATGTATGTTACATTCAATCTTGGAGGCATGATTCAATGAACATGATCTTTTTGTGGTGAGGTGGATGGAAACGAAACACAAAGTGTCAACTTACTTTTTTACAGGACTTGCTTTCCTGTGTACTTCTAGCTTTGACTGATCGCTTACAGTTTAGGCCAAGTGAAATAAACAACATGTTGCTGGTTCCCGCCCTCTCCGATTTTGAACGGCGCACAATTTTTAAAATTTATTTGTTGTTATATAAAAAAAAATCTACGACGGACGAATGTTAGCAAAACAATAAATTGTGTTAAAAAAATTGTGACAAATTGAACATTTTTTTGTAAAGATTCATGAGCTAAAATATCTCTTATGATTGGTTGGACTTGTTTCCATCAATTCAACATATTTTTAAATATTTATGTCTTGTATTAAACATTGCTACAAACTAACTGTTTTTTATTTGCATTTAAGACTTTCCATAGTTTTCCAACCCAGGTTGGCAAAAACTCGGGCTGTGACGTCTTTTATAGAAAGGTCTAGGGTGGCCATCTTAGACATGGTGGCCATCTTGAAAAAAAAAAATAAAAAAATCGGAAAATAACGAGGACCTCCCTCACCAATTAAAAAAAAAAAACGGACGAGCAACATGTTATTTATTTTACTTGGCCTTAACATCCTTGACGATGTCTGTCCGCAACAAGGGTTTTTCCAGAAAATACAAATATGAAATGATGCAATACTTTGAGAGAATAGCCATGTATGTACATGTACATGGTGAATATTACATTTCATTTCATATTGTACTTGATTCCAGTATTATGAATATCGATCTCTGTTACATTTCAACACTTGATTCGTATAGGGTCTTTCTTAGGCAATCAGCCTATTTATTGTACTTTTATTTCAGATCATTTAGGTCCAGTAACAAAAGCAACATGTTTTTCGTCCCCGCCAGCCCCTTTTTTTGGCCATTGCCTCCTTTTTTTTACTATTTATTATTTAAAAAAAGGGGGAAAAAACAAAAAAGTATTCTTTATTTAAAGGCCCTGTACACTATTGGTAAGATCGAAAAACACAATGTTCAGAGATTCACACATAACTTACATGATTTAAAGTAAGTAATGGTAGAAAGGGTTTCCTTAAAATATTTCTGCCTAAAATGCTATTGTTTCTGAGAAACGAGTAAAACAATAGTAATTATCGCGCGTGATAATTTGAAAAAACAGAAAACACATAAGATCTCTTTTCACTATTTTCTCGTGACCTCGATGACCAATTGAGCTCGCACTTTCACAGGTTAGTTTGTTCATGCATATGTTTAATCACACAAAATGTGGACACTGATTTTGAGCTGTTACCAAAAGTGTACAATACCTTTAAACATCGCATGCGAAGAGTATTGAGTATAAGCCACAGATCAGTGTAGACTCTTCTACCTCAATCGTGATGTTCGCGATATAAATCAAATTGAACTCATCTATATTTCAATGTTTTTTAATTTTGAAATTTGCTTAGCAAGTGGACTAAAATGATACAAATCATTTGTTTTGTCATACATTGCATCAGTATACTCAAATAGCACAAAATCTGTGAATAATACCTTGGCGAGCCATATTTAGCATGGCGGCCATCTTGGATAAAATAGCAAAAATTTGGAAATTAGTAAATAGTAACGCCATGCCTCCTCTTTTTGGACAAGAAACATGTTACTTTTTTTACTTGGCCTTATCACTTTCTGTTTGTACGATGCGTTTCCATGGTAATTTTAGTTCATATCATTTATCACTTTCTATTTATACGATGCATTTCCATGGTTATTCTTTTTCATATCATTTATCACTTTCTGTTTGTACGATGCATTTCCATGGTACTTTTATTTCAGATCATTTATCACTTTTTCTTTGTAAACATGGTAAAGTGCATTAGTATGGTACTTTCTTTTAATACCATTTATGACTCTCTGTTTGTATACTGCGACTCTATGGTACTTTCTTTTGATGCTATTAATCAAGCTTAATATAAATTGCACATTTTTATTATATATTGAAATTTCATTTTACTGATTTGTTTCATTCTAGACATTGGATTTCAGTTATATCGAAATCTGTCTTCTGTGATCTTTCTCCTCCTGTGACAATCATTTAAATTGTGTGTTTTCCTTCTGGAATCTTTCACCTTTTCCTTATTTCTTTCATACTCCTTTCTGCTAGCATTCTTTTTTTTTTCTCTACAAATTGAACTATACTGGTATTTCATTTTCATTGCTCCTTTTTTCTTTTCTCTACAAACTGAAATTCCATACCTTTTGTTCACGGCACAAATTCCTTCTTGCCTGTGCTCTATATTCTATTTGTTTATAATGCTTACAATACCTACATCTGTATTCGAACCATCATCTTGGCAAATTGTCACACCATTAGTTTCAATTGTTCATTGTCTCGTAAACTCATTGAATTACCCAATTGAAAACTAAACATTTTTCAGCAAACTTGGGCGGTGAAGGGACTAAAGAGTTAAGGTCACCTGTAGGCAAGAAGACCTAGGGAGGTAGCAGTCAATGTATACAGGCTTGTTGGATTCCACTTAAAATTGTTTCAGTATGAATCTATAAATATGTAATAAATAAAACCATCATTGATGCAACCATGTATGTAAATGAGGTACTATGTTAAAAAAGACAACATTTTATCAGTCATTAATCAAATTTTATCATCACTCCAGACCAAGTTGTTCCACATTTGAGGAAAAATCGACTTCCCGTTCTTGATCTTGGCGAAGGTACACTGATATTTTCAGCAAATAGCATTTGCAGGTAAGTAATTGTATTGTCTTGGCGTAATTTTAGGGTCATAGATTGTTTTTTGTCAAAGTTATGCTTAATTCATAGACAAAATAAAAAAAAAGATACAAGTAGACTTATAGTGTTTGTGAAAACAAACACTAGGTGTTCGGGTATCGCTGATGGGGTCAGTGTTGTGTCAACGCGTAAGCTATTTCATTAAGTTGAAGGTTGGTGCTATTACTGTTTTGTGGTGTGCCTATAACAAGCTACACACTTTAGCGAAAGTCTATAAAAAGCACTATGATCAAAAGCCTAACATTTGATTGTTAGCGAGGTTTGCATGGACGGCTGTTTTAGAGACTAACAAAATCAGGTTGCGGGAACCTTGAATAGAGACTAGAGTACAAACATGTTTTATGGACTATGAACTTTGTGGTCAACATAGCAAAATAGCCAGCCACAGTGCTTTTGCATTATAAAACACAATTTAATACAAACATGGGCCTTAAAGGTACACGTTGCCTTGAATCGGCCGAGTTGGTCTATAAAAATAATAATAATAATAATGTAAGCATTTATATAGCGCCCCACAAAGATCGGAGCGCTTTACAATTTACATACAAACAAACAATGCAATGACAAAGATACAAAAACAACAGTACACAGTACAAGCAAAAACAAAATGGCCGGATTAAACAAATAAATGAGTTTTGAGTCTATTTTTGAACAGGTCTAGTGTGTTGGTTTCTCTAATGTTACGGGGAAGGGAATTCCAGAGCCGGGGAGCAGCGGCTTGAAAAGCATGATCTCCCGTGCGTGATTTAGTTTTGGTGATGTGAAGACGTGTTTTGTCGTACGATGAGCGGGTGGCATAGACGGATGAGTTGAAAGAAATGAGTTCTTGAAGATACGAAGGTGCTATAGAGTGGATGCATTTGAAAACAATGACGAGAAGTTTAAAAAGCGTTTGTAAACCGTTTGTTATAAAATGCATATGGTTAGAAAGATGTTCTAAAAGTAGAATACAATGATCCACACAAATATGCCTCGAAATTGCGTGGTTTTTCTTTTACATCGCGAACTAACACAGTCGGCCATTTTATGGAGTCAAATGTTTTATTGTAACTCGACACCTGATGACGTCATCATGACGTAAATAAAGCGGTTTCATCTACTAATGATTATTTAACTATATCTAAAGTTTGAAGGTTGTGTGAGCTTGGGAAGTGTGCTTTTGTTAGCGGCCAATCGCGAGGGATAAGAAGAAAAAGAAGAAGTATTAAAAAAAATCAAAACAAAAAACGGAACAAAAACAAGAGGTGTTCCGGGCGGAGTGCCTGAACACCTAATAAAAATCACATGTGAAAGTTTCAGCTTTAGCCACTGGACCGCCCAACCACCAAAGCAATACACTGTAACGTGCGGTAGGAGGAAACGCTCACCAGCTTGTATTTGGAGAGAGAGAAAAAAGTAACATCATAATAAAATTAGATAGTAATTTGTACGCCTTTGTGTCAAGACAATGGCAATCCTTTACATAGATCATTTTTAAATTTTCGCCCTTGGCAGTTGAATTGTTAAAATTTTTACACTAATGATGATGAAATTCTGTAGCTCTTACAAACAACACACTCACTTTTAACAAAGCAGTTAATTTGCTTCCATCAGGATGGACTACTGCCTTGGCAATTAATCAGTATGAGCAATTGATGCCAGGTAACAGCCTCCCAAGCTATTGTGTTCACTTTAACCGCATGAAAAATAGCAACAATCAATATTAGCGGTAGCCATTAACGGGAGGCACTCATTGTTCCCTTGGAACTTATCCCCCCGAAATGGAAATAAATTATGTTAATCAATGACAATATAAACGAAAAGAACAGCAATTGTACGTAAATAACAAGCCTAGTTGGGTATCTTTTAAAATGTTTTGAACATGATTCTAGTAATTTACTGGAAGAGTCTTGAAAACTTAACATTTTCCAGCAAACTCGGGCGGTGCAGGGACTAAAGGGTTAATACAGTGTCTACTTGCTGAGAAAACGACTAAGACCTGACCACTCCTTGATGTTATCTGCCCACATTTTCCGCTGCCTTCCCCCTTCTGTGGGTACCATCTGTTTGTGAGACTCCCCTTCCAGTCTGACCAGGGCCCAATTTCATAGAGCTGCTAAGCACAACAATTTGCTTAGCATGAAATTTCTTCATTGATAAAAACAGGTTTACCAAAGAAATTTCCACGTGATTTTCAGGATAAGCAAACAACAGCTGAATACCAGTAACAAGCAATATGCAACACATGGAAATTTGGTTGGTAATCCTGTTTTTATCGAGGAAGAAATTTCATGCTAAGCAAATTGTTGTGCTTAGCAGCTCTATGAAATTGGGCCCAGGTGACCAAACCAGACTAGTTTCCTCATTTTGATGGCTGTGAGCAATCTCTCTTGCTCGCCATTAGAGCTCTCCGTTAGCTCAAGCACAGCTTGGTTTAAGTGGTGTAGCTCGAGTAAAAGTTACTCAACGATGTAGTGGGCCTGGTAATGACAGTTTCCTTAAAGGGAAGGTATGCGATTGGTAATCACTCTAAAAATTAATGGCAATAAAAACTTACTTGGTTAGAAGTAAAGCAGCTTTCGATAGTGTAAAGCATTTTGAGAAAAATTTCAATTCAAAATACTGTGGATATGAAAAAAAGATGTAAGTTTTTAACCCCCAAAATTTGAATCTGAGAAACGTTTCTCATATTTTGTATTACTATTAGAGATTATTATTCATGCGTTGACATATTTGCTGGGGAGTTTGGCAATATTTTAAAAACGGGACCACCTTTTGAAATGAAATTTTCACAGGTTAGTTTTATTGTATATATCTACATTTAGGATTAAAACAATCAAACGGTCCCCAAAACCAAAGGTATACTTTGCCTTTAAATTCACAGATACTTGCTTGCCCAGGGTGGCTTGGACACGGATGACATTCAGGTAGAAGAGTGGCTGGAGTGGGAGGCTACACAACTGCAGGTAAGGTATTGTTTAGTTCATATATGATGGGAAGAAATGAGGCAATTTAAAAAGCTTATTATAAAGCAACCAGTGCAGGATGAGCCTACAAAAAACATCCAATAATCAATGTAGCTATAATAAATTCTTTTCGCAGGGTTCCACAGTAGGAAAGTTGAAGTATTTTCATAATTAAAAAAATAAAACCTATCAATTTAAAAGCTCATTTTTTACAAAGGCCAAGAGTCGCGGATGAAGGGATTTGAAGACACTTGATAAACACCATTGACAAAAAAACTAAAAATTTGGGTCATTGCAAAAAGTGCCCAATTTCTTGCTACCCCGCGAGGTTAGCAAGAATCAAGAAATAAGGAAAAACATTAGCAATTCCTGACAGGCTGGAAAAGGCCTTTGTTGCTTCACCACGCTCGTGTGTGATTTACAGTTCCAGTCGCTTCGCTGCTACCGGCTGGCTAAGCCACAAAGGCTTGAACGAAAGGCTAACTTGACATCGAGTACAAGGCTTTTGTCTTTGTTTGTTTGTATCGATTGTCAGGCGTCATATAAATCCAGTGAATTGTGTTAAATCTAACTCCTTTTTCATTTTTTTTTTGACAGCCTGTCCTGGGGCCGTTCCTGGTCTCTGTGTTTGGTGGCAGTAAGGTTGACAATGAGGTATTGAAACCTCTTTTGACGTACCTCAATACCTCACTGCAGGGAAAGGAGTATCTAGTTGAGGTAGGTAACAGGCATGTGATGTCACAGGGTTTTTCCTGATTTCAAGAATTTCTCAAAAGTTCCATGTGCCTTCAAAATTTCTGGAGAAAAATAAAGCAGTTACCAAAGGAAGAAAGATACAGTCCACATTCTGTCCAAACCTGTAGTATTGTAGTATTCAGGCATGCAACTTTTCCTCGGATCAGCTGATTTCCTCTTTTTTATTCTCAGTTTTACCATTCAAAATTGAAAAATACTGTACAAATTTTGTAACTTTCTCTTTTTTGGTGAAGTTACAGTTGCATGCCTGAGTATTGCGTTTCTGGTGATGCACAGAATCGTCAAACCTCTTAGGCCCAATTTCATAGAGCTGCTTAAGCACAAAGAATTAGCTAAGCACAACAAAATTGTGCTTACCAGAATGAAGTTACCAGCCAAAATACCATGTCATTTGCACCATTTGTGACTGGTATCCTGCCAGTTTTTAGCTTAGCACAAAATTTGTAAGCGAAATCGTCTGCTTAAGCAGCTCTATGAAATTGGACCCTGGACTGCAACTTCTGGGAGGCTCTGGGTCTAGAATAAGTGGGAAACCAGTCCCACAAGCCAGGTTTCAGGTATTTTCATATTCAGCAAATCTCATCCTTGAGGTAAATTCTTTTAAAGTTTGAAGTTCAAAGGGGTGGTTTGTCAATGGTTTCTAAGAAAAGAACTTTCATTCCAAACACTGCAAAACCCAGCTGTAAGTGGTTAACTTGCGTCACGCTTTTGTATTTGTTTATTTGTGTGAACATAATTGGTCAGAGATGCATATGGTGCGTATATAAATTAATGTTGGGTGTATTTGCGTTCCAGTAATGATGGAAAACACTGGTACTTCCGCCTTTGCTTGGTCTCTACATTTACCATTTTATTTCCCTCTATGTAGAAAACCCTGTGTGCAGCAGACATCAGCATATGGGCGGCCCTGTACCCAGCACAAGCCTCCAGGCCGGACCTTTTCTCCGCCTACCCCAACGTGGGACCATGGTTCCAGAACCTTAGTGCTCAGAGTGCCTTCAAGCGTGGAATTTCCACGGTAACCAACGATGAAGGAGTGGGGAGTTTCAAGGCATCTGTCTTAGCTCAGCCCACGGTTCCGATGCCCCCTGCTGATGCTAGGAGTGCTAAGGAGGAGGATCCTGGTGTGGCAGAGGTAAAAACTAAATATTGAATGCATGTGAGTGCATGGTCGCAGAATATAATGACGGGGAACGAAATGCACTAAGACTCATTTGAAAAATGTTCACCAATAAACACCAAATAGACCACAGAAACTCTAAAAAAACATCCCACACTTTGAAAACTCTAAAAAAAAACCTTCTTCATATAGACTCTAACCTTGTTCGTCGTGTCACAACCTTGCCTTGTTTGGAAGAATAAACGGGATCTATTGTTTTGGGAACAACGCTGAAGTTTAAGCCTCGAAAATCAATATACCCGTCCGATAATTAGTTCCATTTAGGATGGTTACGATGGTCCAACGTCGGAGCAGTAAAATACATGGCAACAGATAGGATGACATGTGACTCTGGCCCACCAATCAAAATGGCAAGAATCTATCTGTGAGCTTATAGAGGGTTGGACTCATTTCTTGACTGGTTTGGTTTTGATGCAGGTCGTTACAGCTGATGAGGTGGAAGAGGCCAAAGAGGCATGGCTGCATGGAAGAACTACTGTGCCGACCCCAAGACCAAGAAATCACCCTCTGTGAGTAGATATATAATGCCATGTTTTTATGCTCATCCAATAACAAACATTAATTGCTTCCTGTAATTTTCAGAAAATATTTGTTTTAACAAATAGTTGTTATTAAGTGTTTAAAAAAAAATTTTTTTTTAGGGTTTCCAAAATTCAGTCAAAATTGTAGTTGTGAAGTTTCTGATATTTACTTTTATTTCCATGAAAGACCAAATATTGCAAAAGTCATTGCTCATTCATTTAAGAATAAGCCCTTGGTGACTTAAATAATGAATATTGTCTGGTACAATGACTTGATTGGTCACAAGTGAACACTCAAAAAGGATGAATGTTTTCATTTTTTGATGAGATATCGCCTAACTTACAAGGGGTGGGCGAAACTAATAACTGATTTGGGCTGTCTAACCTAACTCAACTGTCACCTGGGGCATGTTGCCACCTACTCCTGGGGCTAAAATAGGGTTACCCCTTTCACAGTTCGTAAGGATGTAGGTATGAGTATCATCCACTGATTTGGGCTGTCGAGCCAAATCAACTGTTGCCTGGCTGGTAGAGCAGAATGCACTACCTTCCGAAATTTTTTTTGAAGCAATCAAGGTGGCTTGCTTAAGGGCACAAGTGTCATGATCGAGATTCGAACCCACACTCTGCTGCTGACAACACCAGAGCTTGTGTCCGATGAACTAGACCGCTCGGCCACGAAGATTAAAGACAGTGTTGCTTTGTCTCATGGTGTGGGGGCAAGCTTTTTATAGCAGCCTCCAGATGGGCAAGCCATGGTAATATTGTGCCTTAAACATTCATTCAAAATCTTGTTGGGGTGTCCGCTCGTCTCTTACGTAACTATGTCCCGAACCATGTAGCAGCTGTCTGTAGTTTGAGGAAATTCAAATTTAAGTGGTCATTGTGACTGCAAGTCAATTTACCAGACAGTATTCAAATCTAACTCACAAATGACTCACTAATGCAATGTCCGGTAGATATTCACATCAGTTGTCGACTGACTGCAAACAAATTAAGGGCGCTCTGACGTTGTTCTGGGCTTTAAGAACCGTCTGCTGTTGGCCAGTCCAGAATTTGTTTGCATGTCTACACATCTTCCGACATGAACTGGTTAAATATGCACTAGGTATAAAAGAATCCTTAAAGGAACATTACAGAATTGGTTTTTGCTAACAAAACAGTTGCTGGCAGTGTAAGCACTTTATGTAATCCACCATATACATAAACTGACAAACCTGTAGAAGTTTGAGATCGATCGGCCATCTGGGTCGCGAGAAAATAGTGAAAAACAGATTACACATTTGCATGAAATCATATAGATTCAACAAATGAATAAAACGCTCACTGAGCGATAAACTCCAATCGAAAATTAGTTTTTTCATTTCTCATCGAATATGACATTTCAGACAGAAATATTTCAAGGGATGTTTTCTACTATCATCATCATTAGACCGTGTAAGTTTTATGTTAATCTGTGATCAAAAGTATATTTTACAAGTTTTTTTCTTACCAATTCTGTAATGTTCCTTTAAATCCCTTGGTCCTTGGACGTAGTTGTCAGACCCTAACTGAGTGAGTTTGAATCATTAGAGAGTTGAGGGGATGGGTTGGATCACACAGAATCTTATTGCACTCACAGGCCTTGTGCTTAAGCTGTTTGTACAGTAGCCCACCGGGCTAGTAAACTGTGCACTTTACTTGCCCCCAGGAAAGTTTTAGTAGCCAAGATTTCAAACAGGTTTGTCTTAAATGCATCTTTCTAATGTATTAATGGTAGCGGTCACAACCAGTTTATTGGTCAAATGAAGTTACGTTCATACATGCAAAGACAAATTAACATATTTTAACAATTTATTATTCACATCTGAAAAGGGAGAAAAGTAAGCATTTTAAACAAGTAGGTTGCACAGTCTTTAGTAGCCCACAGGGAAAGTTGAGAAGTAGTGTTTACCGTAGCAGTTTTTACTAGACAGTGTACACCAGGCTAGTCCTAAAGGTGAGCTATTTTCATAATTATTGCAAAGGACACTTCCGTTGTAAAAACTTTAAGTCTATGAGAAACTTTTGCAGTGGCACCAAGGCTAATACCAGGGCAACAGAAGCAATGACCTCTGGGGCCTCCATGTACAGTAGTTCCTGGCGTGAACTTAGTCATGGTGTAATCTTCCTGAATGTAATGATATTTTTCATGATATAAACCTTTTTATTATACAGTGTTCCAGAGAAGGGCCTTCATAACGTTCTTATCACCAGTGCACTGCCTTACGTAAACAATGTGCCTCATCTCGGCAACATCATCGGGTGTGTGCTGAGTGCAGATGTGTTCTCTAGGTGAGTTTGTAATCGATTCACAGTGTTCTCCAACTTTGACAAATTAAAGGTTAGTGCCGGGGGGGGGGGGGGGGGGACTAATGCCAGAGACAGCAAGTTGAGTTGCCCACAAAATGGAGCTCTGCATGTATTGTTAACTTGGAAGGTCGGCCAAGGTTCAAAGGTGAGTTGTCTTGCTATTTGTGCTACTGCCATGGAGTAGATTTCGGAAATTTGGGAGACTACTTAGTTCCGACAAGAACTGTCCTGGGCCCAATTTCATGGCTCTGCTTACCGCCGAATTCTGCGCTTGCGTTGACCATTCTCCGCTTACTGTTCAAGCGTCGAATTTCTGCGCTAGCTGTGTAAGCGTAAAATGCCTAGTAACGTGGAGTACGCATGCGCACAAGCCGAAATTCCCCGCTAACCCGTGAAATACGCTTGACGTAAGCACGGAATTCCCTGCTTCCGCAAGCGCCGATTCTTTGCTTACGGTAAGCAGAGCCATGAAATTGGGCCCTGCTTATTAAGTACTGCCTGGGCGGGAGGTAGGAAATCAGCCGGGACTACTTTAGTTTAGTGGATCTGGGGGTCTTCCTGTTATTAACTTCACTGCCGTGGAGTGAGTTCTCGGTCTCAACGTTTCGACTAGCCTGCTCTAGTTATCGTCAGGAGACTGAAGAGTGTTTGAGATGCTTTTTCTCTTTATAGAGATTCTGAGGTTTCAGTGTGGAGTCAGCACTGCTCTGATTTCTGTTATAAGAAATGCTTTGCATGATGAAATGGGTGATTTTCTTTGTAAAAAATTGCATGAATGTATGATGGCTTTGGAGCTGAAAATAGTGAACAATTTGAGCGTGCAGCAGATATGGAAGCAATGACTTACCAACAGGATACAAAAGAAAAATGAAACTTTGGGAAATTCCATTTTTGTAGCCCCACAAACACTGCAATTTCCTCAGGAAATGAATGTTTACGCTGGGATTATAGACAGAGAGCTTGTTTGAACTCTGTGAACAGTTACAATACCCTCTTAAATCATGACAGTGCTTTCATTTCTACTACTTTTTCTTTCGTTGACAAAGAGCATGTTTGAACTCTTTAGACAGTTACAGAAACCTCTAAAATTGTGACAGTACTGTCTTTTCTACTATCTGTTCTTTTGTTGACAAGGAGCTCGTCTGAACTCAGTCGACAGTTACAGCACCAGCGTTCTCCCTTAACGGTAGTCCGCTGGCCAAATGCCAGTTATAACTTCTGAGGACCAGTCAAAAATTATGTCCAAGAGGTCCTGCATGGCTAGTTTCCCATTTCCAAAGCTATGTGTGAAACCACTGCCTGCTCCGATTGTTCATGGTTGCAATCTTAGGTCCCATACAAATGACAATGTTACAATACAACCTTAAAATATGGACTAGTGAAAAAGCTGATGGACTAGTGAAATGACAAGCTAGCTGGTCCTGCTGGTCAGTCACTGAAAAAGTGAAGGGTGAAGCCCCTCTAAAACCATGACAATCGACAGTGCTCTTTTTCCTAATATCGTTCAACTATTTTTCAAACAATACCGACAGCAGTGTTTACAAGTGGCTCTTATTTTTTCTGCATTTGTCAGATTTTGTCGTCTGAGGAACTACAACTCATTGTACATCTGTGGCACTGATGAGTACGGTACAGCAACCGAGACTAAAGCGCTAGCTGAAGGGTTAACCCCTCAGCAGATCTGCGACAAGTACTACCGCATACACAAAGAAATCTACGAGTGGTTTTCTATTGACTTTGATTTCTTTGGACGGACCACAACAAAACAACAGACGGAGTAAGTGAATAGTATGAATCATACACAAATAACAACAGGTGCTTTTAAACATTGTATCAAAGCGCTCTACACTATTACTATCCCTTTTCATTGAGCCTTAAGCATTCCTGAAACCATCCCGACTCCTTTGGAGTATGCAGCACCGGCAGCCAAATTGGCATGCTGGTTGCTAATCATTCACATTAACAATCTCTACCCTCGCAGGTACCCGTTTACTTCTGGATGGTGATAAGCGTCTGTATTTTTATCTCCACATACACTTAGCTTGTAACATGTCTTAGATTATTCATCTGTATAATTGTCTTTGTATTCTATATTTCTCTTTTGCTGCTTATATTTTCTTGTTTTTTGTTCTGCGCCTCGGAATAGGGTCTTGTGCACTAGATAGATGGCGCATTATAAATGCATTATTATTATTATTATTATTATTTTAGTGTCTTGCCCGAGAACACACTTGTCATGACCGGGATTTGAACCCACACTCTGATGACTCAGCAATCAGAGGGGGTAACCCTGTTTCAGAGTAGGGGGCAGTGTACCCCTGGTGACAGTTGATTTGGGTTGACAGCCCAAATCAGTAACAGGTAGCCCTCACCTTGAAGTGGCCGCCTGGCCTTGTGAGTAAGGCTATATCTAATACAAATTTTGAAAAATGTCATTGCCATTATTTTTGTGGCAAGAATTGAAGGTGCCAAACAAAACACAATTTTAAGAAAGGATAAGTAAACAAATAAATTTGCACACCAACTAAAATGTCTCACTCGTAACTCCTTCAGAATTGCGCAGGACATCTTCCTGCGTTTGCACGAGAGGAATTACCTAGTGAGAGACACGGTGGAGCAACTCTTATGCGAGAAATGCAGCCGCTTCCTCGCTGATCGATTTGTGGAAGGAACTTGCCCACTGTGTAACTACCCTGATGCTCGGGGTGATCAGTGCGATAAGTGTGGTAAACTAATCAACGCTACTGAGCTCAAGGTATGTTGAATATATCATGTTGAAGATAGCCTTGGCCCATTCCTGAGCTTTGATGATATTCAATAATCTGGCGCAAAAGTTCCTCTTCGGAATGTGCATTTGTTATTGGTGTCCGATGGCTTCATGTTTCAAATTTTGCTCCGAAAAAGTATAACATATAATGGCATTTTACACCATTTTAATGTGAGGTTGGAGACTTGTAATTTTGTCCCTACTTTCATGAGGACTCTATCTTTTTGAAAATGAGTGCATCACAAAATTAAATTTGACCTTGGAGCCAACTTTAAGCTTTCAAGTTCAAGGAGTAACCCTCGGCCTTACAGGTGGCTTCAATCCTTCAATATCCTCCCAATACCCTCCCATACACACCAACATGTTTGGACTTATATAATTTGAAATATCTGACCCAGTGATAGACATTTTTTTTTGGGGGGGGCCTACAGCCCTCAGTCCTTCTGAAGCTTTCATTTCGGCAAAGAAGATATTGAAGGAATTGGGAGGGTAAGGGTTGAGAATTGCTACAATTTTAGTTTCAAAACATGCAAACCTAACGACTTCGGGTGGTGGTCTAAAATATTGTCCTTGTCTCCCCTGTGGTATTATTTTTTCTGAGCTTTTGGAGCTTCTACGGTTATAATTTTCCTTTGAAAATGTTGTCGCAATGAAACCCTGACTTGACAAGGGAAAGACAAAAAAAGTTCTCATAATAAGCACCAGGATTTTGTGTTGTTGTGTCGGAATATGCGTTCACCATAAATTGCAAAACCTCGGCCGTAGCCACAGACGATAATCTGCCATGGAATACTGGAATCTTGGAAAGCTCGAATTTACCTCCAGTTGAGACGGACAGATCATGACAAACAATAATGACAGCATGTCCGTTCTTGTATAACAAAAGGACAAAGTTCTGGAATCAGGGATTACACAATAACCCTGGAAAAAAGAAACATTATGAGCATAAATACCAGTACCTTTTGTCCTCTTTGTATGGGTGAAATGAAGCGTAGCATGGTAGGTGCATGGCTGTGCATGTTACACCATGGAATATCCGGGGTAGATATACAGGCCAGTCGTTCAACTGACTGAACAAATTGAGGGCGCTGAAAAATTGTTTCGGGCAACAAAAACCATTTGCCGTAAAGCCAGTTTAGAAAAATTGGGCGGATATATGTTGTGGCAGTAAGTTGCGTTTATTAATAATAAAATAATAATAACAACTAGTTCTTATTTAGCGCATTTCACAATAACGTATCAATGCGCTTTACATTAGTTGCCTGGTCATTGGGCCAATATCATTCCTGTAATCTTTCTCAGCTCCCTGGGGAGTATACAGCGCTGTGCTGCCGTGGCGCTCCATAGGCTTTTTCATACACAATATCAACCTCTACCCTCGCAGGTACCCATTTATACCCCTGGGTGAAGAGAAGCAATTATAGTAAAGCATCTTGCTCAAGGACACAAGTGTCATGACCAGGATTCAAACCCACACCCCGATGACTCGACCAGCAGAACTTGAATCCGATGCTCTAAACCACTTGGCCATGCAAAAAATATGTTTGTTTATCTATAATTCCACTGTTTCCTACCTAGAACCCACGCTGCAAGGTGTGCAGTTGCTCCCCCGTCATTAAGACCTCGGAACATCTCTTCTTGGACCTCCCGAAGCTGGAGCCTCAACTCCAGAAGTTCCTGGACAAGTCCACCTCCGAAGGGGACTGGACGTCCAACGCCAAGCTCATCACTTCCTCCTGGATTCGTGACGGCCTCAAGCCTCGCTGCATCACCCGAGATCTGAAGTGGGGCACACCGGTGCCGATGGACGGCTTCAGAGATAAGGTCTTCTATGTTTGGTTTGATGCACCCATCGGGTACCCGTCCATCACTGCCAATTATACAGACAAGTGGGAGAAATGGTGGAAGAATCCACAAGAAGTAAGTGGAATACAAAATTTGCTCATTAACCCTCAGTTTTGCTTACAGGTGACCCCAATTTTTCCAATATCCTCTCTCCTATGTATGTCACTCCACACCGAACTCTCTAAATGTTGTTGATGTTGTTGTTTTAGAAAAAGCCAAACTGCTGCAGCATGGTATTAGGAATGTATTGGCCCTCATTGCAGCAGCTTTTGTGTCACAACTTCCAGTGATGGTGTTAGAGCCGGTGATCAATGAATTGGCAGCGGGATGCTTGAGGGCGCCGCAATCCTGTCCTTGCCTGGTCTCCGCATGGTTAGCCCTTCGGCCCAAGTTAATTGAATGTATGTGACTTCTGGTAGTGGTTTTGTACATGTACATGAGTGGACATATATATGGTACATTTAATCAGCGTGCGCATATGCTCTATGTAAAATAGTTTCCGGCTCTGGAGCAAAGAGCTATAGACACAATGCTCAGTGCACTTACACGCACCTATGCTGTCTGCTATTTTTTGAGAGTCAAAATATACACAAATGAATTGACTCAGAAAATGGTGGGAAATGGTAGACGCGCATTGTGCAGAGGTGCGTTCCACGTTGTGCACGGGGTCGATACTGGCGTCCCCAGGAAACACGCTTTACCAATCTGGAAGTTTGCTTTTAAGCAAATCTCTTTGAACCAGCTGTACTGTTGAAGTCACAGTATACAAATATAACATGGTTTGAGGGTGAACAGTCGATATTAGCTCCCCGAGGTATTGGAACTAGTTTGTCAACTTCCAATACCGAGGGAGCTATTATCGACTGATCAACCGAAATAAACCATGTTATACTTGTTTTACTATACCTCATACATATTCAGTCACCGGTACAATATTAGGACCAAGGGGAAAATGACGACTGTGAAATGATAAATTGCATCCAGGATAAGTTTTTCATGTGTTGGATGTCGCTAGAGCGATGTTCGCGCATGCGGACAACACCCGGTGAACAGTTCCACGATCGTAAAGTGCATGACAAGTAGACTGTCCCCCGGACAGCCCGGGCGACAGTCTACTTGTCATGCGCATTTACCATGTGCGTGAATACTCGCATGCGCGCTTGGTAAATTCGACTCTCGGTCATGAATATGTATGAGGTATAGTTATATGAAACATTCAAGTTTCACTTGAGCAATTGGCTTCTTGAAAGGGACCACCTTGATGCCATAATGTATACTGTTTTACCCTTGTCACATGGTTGTCAAAGTAATACAACAGTTTGACCGTGGCCTTTAATAACCATGCTGTCGCCTAAAGTGTACTTGTTCAAAACCTGACAGACATGTGTGAGGTCAACGTTTTGGAAATTATCAGAACGGTGTAACAAGGTCGTATTACTCAAATCTGCAACAAAGTCAAATCTCATGTGAGCACAGTCCATGCTACAACGTTGTATCTCGGTGTCCGTTGACTTTATGCGGACATCCGGGTTGGACATTCGGGTTACTGTAAGCTACGACCTTTTGACATTCTAAAGGTCGTGTTTCACGCAACTGCTTTTTTAGGAGATATGATCTCGTTGCTCTTACACAAAGGCATGTTAAAGGAACATTACAGAATTGGTTTTTGCTAACAAAACAGTTGCTGGCAGTGTAAGCACTTTATGTAATCCACCATATACATAAACTGACAAACCTGTGGAAGTTTGAGATCGATCGGCCATCTGGGTCACGAGAAAATAGTGCAAAACCGATTACACAGTTGCATGAAATCATATAGATTCAACAAATGAATAAAACACTCACTGGGCGATAACCTCCATTTTACAAGTTTTTTTCTTACCAATTCTGTAATGTTCCTTTAAGCTACGACCTTTTGACATTCTAAAGGTCGTGTTTCATAGACTGTTTTTTTAGGAGATATTATGATCTTGTTGCTCTGACACAAAGGCATGTTTAATCCAATCATATTGATTGATTAATGTGATGAAGTAGTTGCCAGTCCGTTTGCAAGATGTTTTTGAGTATAAACTAATGCCAGCATTTTATCTTTATTTTTGTAGGTGCAGATGTATAATTTCATGGCCAAGGATAATGTACCATTCCACAGTGTAGTGTTTCCATGCACGCTTCTGGGAGCAGAAGACAATTACACACTGGTCAATCATCTTGTGGCAACAGGTAAGATGGACTTCTTTAACCACACCTGTTGATTCACACAAACTGTTGATTGAAAAAGATAAGGCTTTTTTTTTATTACTATTATTATGTTGATTATAAAATTGAGACACAATATTTCTTCATGAAGCTCTGGGCCCAATTTCATAGAGCTGCTTAAGCAGAAAATATTGCTTAGCAACTTTATGCTAAGCAGAAAAGAGCAGGATACCAGTCACAAATTGTACTTGTGACATGGTAGTTTGGCTGGTAACCTTATTCTGGTAAGCACAATTTTGTTGTGCTTAGCTACTTTTTGTGCTTAAGCAGCTCTATGAAATTGGGCCCCCGCCTCAACCCTTGGAGTCTTGTTATGGCATTTGTTTGCAGAATATCTGAACTATGAGGACGGCAAGTTTTCCAAGAGTCGCGGTGTTGGAGTGTTTGGTGACATGGCCAAGGATACTGGCATCCCCAGTGATATCTGGCGATTCTACCTGTTGTACGTACGCCCAGAGACCATGGATAGCTCGTTCAGTTGGACCGACCTAGTGCTCAAGAACAACAGCGAGTTGTTGAATAATCTGGGTAACTTCATCAACAGGTACGTCATGATCAAAATACTTAAAGGCAGACTATTAATTTAAGGACAAGGGAAAAGTATTTGGAAGGGATTGTTTCTTTAGATAGTTCCCAATAGAAGCCATCTTTACGGGCAAATTGCATTTTGGCCTGCAGGCTCGTCAAGCGCTCAAATTATCAATGCAGCCTCGTTGTTCACTAACCAATCGTGCAATGAGTTTTGTGAAAATGCGCGTGCTGCATGCCATTCTCACGCAAAAACACAGGTCTGTGTGTTGCAAATTGCCTGTGAAGATAGCTGATTTACGTCATATTGCAACCTATCTATAAGCTGGCCTAAATTTTTAGTGCTAGCCTGGCCTATATTATACAAATTTTGGATGCATGTGAGTGCATTGTCGCTGAACATAATCACAAGGTGAAATCTGGACTACTCCATTTCACGAGGGGGGAGCCGAGTGAAATGAATAAGATGGATTTCACAGAGTAATTATATTCTGCTGCAAACAAAATGTATTTAATATTTGTATTATTTAACTCACACATTGTCATTTGATATGCTTTTACAGTAAACACAAAATATACATTGAAACTTGCCCACTTTACACTCTGAAAATTCTACAAACCCCTATGAAACAACGTGGACGACTCCATGTAGGCACCAAGCTTGTCCTCCGTGATACTCCCTTTCCTTATTTGGACAAACTGGCTTTGAATGATTTCTTCGGAAACGAGGCTGATAAAAAATAGCTCAATGACTGCAAGAGTCCAATAATAAATGCTATTGGATAGGCCAATCCAATATTAAAATTTGGAGCATCGTGGAGCAACCGCTCTCAAAAGTACGAGAAAAACAGAAGTGGGGGAAATGTTGACACAATGCAAGAAGAAGAAAAAAATGGACAGAGAAACCCCAAAAAAAAGCCTTTTACCCGGTATTACAAATGGGTACTTTTCATCTGTGTAAAATTTCAGGCTAATCGACCCCTCTGCCCCCCTTAAACCAGAGAGTCCAAAGAGTACACCCATGTAAAAAGTGTTAATTCAGTCTCATATGTTTAAAAAAAAATATTATTATAGTTTTTGCCCCACACTGATGTGCAATACAGTAATGAAACTCGTCAAATTTTGAAGTCCTTCTTCAAAAAAAACTAGTGCCTCTGGTGGAAATAAAAATCCACAACTGTCTGTCTTTGAGACTGGTTGTCTTAACCACAAGAACACAAGCTGGCCCAGTGACGAGAGAACCTAGGGCCAAGTTTCTTGGAGCTGCTTTAACAGACTTGGGTGCTTAAAAAGTTTCTGCTCAGCATAAACAAGCAGGAAACCAGTTGCAAGGGGTACATATGAGATGGCGTTTTAGCTGGTAACCAGTTTATGGTGAGCATAGTTTGTTTTGTCCTTAAGCAGCTCTATGAAATTGGTCCTGTTTGAATCTTACAATTAGCAATGGGTACCACCATCCATTTCAAATGATGTAATTCTTGCGTCTTGTCGTTCATAAAGGTGTTTGACATTTCTGGAGAAGAACTTTGGCAGCGTCGTGCCCGAGATGGTGCTAGAAGCAGAAGATGAGCAACTCCTGGCGCTGGTCACGCGAGAGCTGAAAAGCTACAAAGAGCTTCTTGAGAGGTCTAAGATCCGTGATGCACTCAGGCATATACTCAACATCTCCCGCCTTGGTAACCAGCATATACAAGCCAATCAGCCGTGGGTCTTGGTCAAGGGTGGAGACAAAGAAAGGTATATAAAATAATAATAATAATAATAATAATAATATAGCATATTTGTAAAGCGCCTACTGCAGGCCAGCCTCTAAGCGCTTAATATTCAGTATTTTCCTGCAAGGTATTGTGGAGCTACGTTTTGAAGTATTAGACCTATTCCTTTACATAGCACCATGTAATGGTTTACAAGGTGCTGTGGCGCAATATGCAGCCAATCAAACCAGGAACACCGGGGCCAACCCCTTCTCTTTACGATAAGTGCACTGGGTTCTTTTTTTATGCTGTTGAGTATCAGAAACTTGTGTCTTATTGTACCCACGGTTAGGACAAGAGCTGGCACTGTGATTGGACTCTGTGCTAACATCTCCTGTCTGCTTTCCACCATGCTGCTACCGTACATGCCAGTAACAAGCAGCACCATACAGCAGCAGCTGAATGCGTCGTCCGAGTGCAATGTCATCACTGACAAATTCGTTTGCCGTCTGGAAACTGGGCACAAGATTGGAACGGTAAAGGAGGATGAAGTAGGATTTGGATTCAGAAACTAAAGGTTGCGGTAACAAAAGTTGGTTGATCTCTGTAGTGAGTTGTAGTGGTTCTGAAACAGCACAGGTTCTCATTGCAGAGAGACATTATTTATAATTCATGTGACACTGCAAAGCTTAGATTCTACTATTCAGGGAAGGGTTAAATTTGAATGGAGAAATTGCCAATGCTTTGAACTGCAGTGTTGTATGTAACACAGTTTCGGAATAAGTTGATACATAGACCACAGTACTCATGTCATCTCTTGTTTACAAAAGATCTGTAGATACTGCAAAGACATCTTGTGGCGTAACTAAGGGATGGTATCCAGCCAGCAACCCCCCCCCCCTGAGTGCCAGAATAAAATGTCCCTTTTTATAAACTACAGTTGGTTTGCCCCCCTACAACTGAAGTGACCCCTAGAAAAAGTGCTGCACACCCTTGTACCCCAATACAAAATTGACTTAATTTGCACGACTTGGCAACGTCAGCATATTTTTTTTGCCCCCCTTCCATCAGTTCTAAAGCTGTAATCAATGTAGTCTCGCCTCCTTTCAAGAATCAGTGGCATTCCACTTTGAAGACTGAATAATTATCACAAATCCCAAAGCATAGTGTGAGATTTAATGAAAATTGAACAAGTTTGCTCCAAGTGTTTAATCGTTTGTGTGATCTCCTCTCAACCAATCAGAATGGATAAACTGTCCGATAAACTGATTTATGAATATACATTAAATGTACTTGTTGCAATTTTTGTTATTTTAAAAAGTGGTTTTGGCCTCCTGTCACGACTCTACCCGATTCTTTCTCAGGGACTACTCTCTGCCCAGGCATGTATTCCTATGGGTCATGTTGTTTTGTATTCAGTTGGCAACAGCTAACTCTTGTTATTTTATTTGATATTTCCCTCAGCCCAAGCCGCTGTTTGAAAAGCTTGATCAGGCTCACATTGAAGTACTCAGGAGTAAATTCTCCGGTCAACAACAACAGGTACACCAGCGCCCCATTTTCATGGCTCTGCTTACCGCAAAATTCTGCGCTTTTGGCCGATATAATTGTTTGCTTTACGGGGCACGGTAAGCACATAAATTCGTGGTAAGCAGAACCATAAAATTGGACCCAGTAACTAAGGAACAAGTTATAACCGCGTCTAAAAAAAGGTTATTTCACCAGAATGTGTCCTTTGTGCAAGAGTGTTAATCTTTGTTCATATTGATGATAATATGCCCCTGGAGAAATTACTATTTAGAAGTTTTAAAGGCTGAGGACACTTTTGGTAATAACTAAGAAATAAATTACCATAAAAACTTACCTCGTTTTCGCAGCTGTATCCAATAACTGTTTCGGTCATTGGCTAGTGATAAACCAATGGCCAATTAACAGGTATTGGTTACGACCGAGAAAACACACCCCTGGCTATGGCTATGCCAGTTGGCTACGGCTATGCCAGTTGGCTACGGCTATGCCAGTTGGCTACAGTGATTACATAGAGGAATGCACTGTTAGCATGCTGGCTGGAACTACTGCCAAATCCATCTCTATGGACATGGACTTGGTCTTAGACATTACTATCTTATATTAATGTGACGGTCCAAGATCGAAAAATAACACGCTGATAGAGGACCCACCATTTGTACTTGACTTTCTGATTTGATATTAAAACCATATACACAGTGTCAACCTCGTTCCCATTGGTGTATGATCTTGATTTTCCAAAGTAATGCCTTGTCAGATCCGAACCCCTGGAAGTGTGACTTTGAAATATCCAAATATAGTGGATATTTTCCTAAATGAAAGCTTACAATTTTCTTAAATCTAAAAAAAAAATATTTATTTAAGATGTAAATCTCAATTTCGGGGTCAAATCTGCCCCCAATCAAACCTACATGTACCATCTTCTCTTTGTTTTTGTTTTTTAGAGTGACTCTCAAGATGTCAAGGTAGAACCTGTGAAAGCACAAACGCCAGATAGTGCTGGTCAGACTCCGGCAGGTGATGCTGAAGAGGTTAAGCGGTTGACCGATGAAGTGACCAAGCAGGTATGCTGATTACAATGTCACCACTCATAGGAACTTTACAACATGACAGATTTCCAGTGGTGGATAGACATGATGTGTGTTTGGTATCTCAAGAAATTTCAGGCTATTATTAGAATTCAGAACTTGTTATGTCTGCTTGGTGAAAAAAACCCATTAAACACTGGAACAGTGGTCCCTACATGAATTAGGGCCTATGGAACACTGGTGCCTAGAGTATTCAAAACACTGGTGCCTAGGGCCTACAGAACACTGGTGCCTAGAGTATTAAAAATACTGGTGCCTAGGGCCTACAGAACACTGGTGCCTAGAGTATAAGGAACACTGGTACCTAGGGCCTATGGAACACTTAATCTGGCCTTGAAAACATGCCCACTTTACAGAAGTATGTTTCAAATGGTTATCCACAGTCAATAAGAATACTTCAAGCTAGTTTTTCTTTCAGAATTGATTCTCGTGAACTAATCATCTCTCAGCTCGCCTTTCAGATACATGTGTTTTTTTGCAAATACCCAAGTAAGTTTTTATGGTATTGTATTTCTTTAATAGTTACCAAAAGTATGCCCTGCCTTTCATATTGGCATATTTTTACACTTGAAAGCTTTCAAGTATCTCGGTATTCTCTGTGTGATATTCCAGGGGGAAATCGTACGCAAGCTGAAATCAGCCAAGGCAGAGAAATCAGCTATTGACACCGAGGTGAAGAAACTGTTGGCCCTCAAGCAACAGTTGGCTACAGCATCGGGCGAGAGCGTGACCACGCCCAGCTCCTCCAAAGGGAAGAAGAAGAAAGGAGGCAAGAAGTAATGTCGTCTTACTGGCGTCCAGTTGAAGCAAGGGAGCTGAACTGGGTGAGATGTGCAATGACACCAAGAGCTATTTTCTATCGGTTACAAAAAGTTGTTGTTGAGAGGGGAATCGTTTGCGAGTCCACTTTGAATTTGTGGTGTAGCAATGGTTTGTGTAAAGCAAAATATTTGTGCAACCTTTTTTCCGTATGAAGACGGCATCGTTAACCCTTAAGCTACCGAACTGTTTTGATTAAGCCACCGACAACTGCCGGTGACCAAATGATTTGACCGCTCAAGCATGAAGCATGCATTCTTACGCAACAGCAAGCATGTGTTCAGAGGCAAGTCTAACCAACTCTGCTGTTACAATGAACATATAATTATTAAGGCAAAATAAGTATAACAAATTTCTTACTTTTTTATTTCCCATCATATAAGCCAGAAAATCATTGAGATTGGTCGGTACTTATGAACTTTCTTTCGTTAAAGTGTGACCTGTAAACTCGACCACTCTTTTAGCTCTGGCAGTGTTTTAATAAAAGTAATAATAATAATGCGTAGTTCTTATATAGCGCTTTATCACACCCGATGGGCGTCTCAAAGCACTCAGTATTTTTTCTGCAAAGTATGCAGAGTTATGTTTTGAAGTATGAAACCTTTATTCTTTACATAGCACCATGTAATTATTATTATTATTATTATTTATTCGGCATAATTCACAATACAATAAAACAAACAGTGAAGACAATGAATACAATAGAGCAAGCAGCACATGCCAGGAAGAGAAAAAGTTAACTTAATAACTCTGGCCCGAGGGCCTTCGTTTCCAATGCTACTGGCTATTACATAACAGAATGTTACTCAAAATAAATATTTTATGTACAATAGAAAAATTTGAATAATTTAGTAAAAATTGCACAGGGAATAAAAGGGATAAAAACAGAAGCATCAGGCAAGGTCAAACTTCACAATGGACACCAAAAATTACCTTAATGCTAATAAGAAAAGGTGAAATTGCCCAAACTAAAACTAACAGGGTGCCAAATGGGCTGAACAAGTACCAGGTCTGGAGTACAAGTATGTGTACAATGATAAAAAGAAAAAAAAGATAAAAAAATGAATGAAAAATACAAAAACCTGCGACTAGTCAACATAGTAATGGTTTACAAGGTGCTGTGGCGCAATATGCAGCCAATCAAACCAGGAACACCGGGGCGAACCCCTTCTCTTTACGATAAGTGTAACTGGGTTTTTAAATGTGCATTCCACAACACACGGGACCTACGGCTTTACGTCCCATCCTAAGGACGCAGCAATTATGGTTAAGCGCCTACTTGACACAAGTGTCACGACCGGGACTCTACTGATCATAAACACCAGAGCTCGAGTCCAGTACTCTTATCCGCTCGGCCACGACACGTCCAATTTTGGTATACCAGATATTTCCATATGTTTTTGATACTACCAGGCCTGGAATTACATGGAGGCCACAGAAGCCATGGCCTTCCCCTGGCCTTGGCCTTGGTGGCACCTCAAAAGTTTACCATTGACTTTGAGATTTTCCAATGGAAGTGCCGTTTGTAAAATGAAAATGGCCTTGCCCTCTCAAAGATGAAATTCCAGGCCAGTACCACCGTTTGAAAAATCCGATCTTTCTCCATCCAATCATTTTAAAATTTACTATGGAAGGTGAAAATGGGAAAAAATACAGCTTCGTGATAAAGGGACATTGTGCTTAGGCTTGTGTTTTTTTGTGTGGATCTTAATCAACTAAAGTTGCCTATGGTAAGGAAAGAGTTTATCTTTAAATTAATGAAATTATATCGGATATGAAATTTAAAGCTTTATAATCAGAAAAGTGGAGACAAAAAAACTTCACCATGAAATTTGCAAACAATAACACAATGTTTTAAACTGCTTATTTATCTTCATTAATAATTCCCTTTCCGACCATAGATGCCCAAAATGGCTTATACCCAAATGCCAATAGAGGTAGAAAATTGCTGAAAGATTTGACCTTCCCTTGATCAACCTAGGTCATCTAAACTAAAAATTCAGAAAAAGAAAAAAAAAAATCAGTCTCTTTTGTGTTTTTTATTCCAGACATCTTTATTTGAAAAGTTTGCTAAATAATTTCAGTGTGTATGTTTATATTATTACACAGACATGCATGGTCTCCATCTAGGGACAGTATTAACAAGCTGAAAGCTTAAGCTTCATGTAAGCTGCTCAGTTTAAATCATAGCAAATAGGTGCAAGTATTGTTGTACACAAACCTAGCTGGTGATGTACTTGACCTTAAATTGTCACTTTGTGTTGTTTTTGTCAAACAAAAAATCTCTGAATTTACAACTTTTGGTATTAAATAGCCATTTGTAATAAGACAAAGCTGTCTATGGTCACACATTTAAAAAATGGTTTTGACATGGCAAAAAGGATTTTTCTACTTAGATTGCAAACTAAGACATTATAAATTATTTACTCAGAAAAGTACTGTGTTCATTTAATATCTTGTGAGCTTTTTATTAGGCAAAACAATAAGGGTTGTGGCTTTTTTGGGTTTGTGGCTGGGGCTGGGTTGTGTGGCTGTGGCTGTGGCAGTAAAGGTAAGTGTTTTTTTTTTCAGGGTAAGGGGTAGGGTTAGGGTATACAAAATGAATATCAACAAAGACGATTGTGATACAAATTTATCTGACCATTGTCTTTTTTAATTGCAACATTAAATTGATTGTGATAAGAAATTTACGTTTTAAACTGTTAAAAATAGATTTACGTATTATTATTTCATCCACACTAAAATTATAAACAATAAAGTTTCACATTTTGCAGCAATATTCACTTAATCCTCTGACTCCTATTTGTTCATCGTACAACTTGAATCTTAATCCCTTTAAATGATCCCTTCATGTATTTTAATATTTGCCCTACACACAGACATGGCTAATTTTGTTCAAATCTGTTAAATGGCAACTTTGTTCTACGAATCGGAAAACAGATCCTATTGTAAAACAGTCACATGACCTACAGCAGAACTCTTTCCGTCTAAAACAGGACAAATTTAAGTGTTTTTCGTTCTATGTGCAACAAATTCTTCTCCAGTTCTGGGAACCGTATAAAAATACTGCTTCTGAAAACAAGTTATTTGTTTTAATGGGAGACATTTGGTGGCAGCAGACCTACCAGGTAAATCCATTGTTCTTGGAAAAATGCGCATGCTCAGAACTACGTAAACAATGGAAATTTACCTGGTAAGTCTGCTGCCACCTAGCGTTCCAAAGTCGCCCATTATAAAACTGCTTACAAACCAAAAGGGTCTTTCTCGAAGGCTAAATGACAACACAGCACAAATGAACAAGTGTACTGGTGTAACAGAAGCAGTCAAATCGATGACATCTTTATCATCTGGACCAGTGATGAAGCAAGCCTCAAAGCATTCATTAACCACAGAAATTTGAGATAGACTCGGCTTTGGTTGAACCCTCAGGCCATTAAAACAATTGTTTGCAATTGTTATGATGATTTTGTTTTTAGTACACTAAAACTTGGTCCACAGTAACTGTTATTTTTGAATATTTCTGAATATATGAATCATTCTGTACAGGAACTTGGGAAGGTATCACTATTAATCATGGTTTTCATTCATTATAAAATATAAAATTCATTAAGAAACAAAAACAAGTCCAAACTGATCAGTATGGTTGAGCTTCGTACTTTATAGAAACTGAAATCATCTAAGCGGATTTAAGTTTAGGCCTCTCACAGTAAGGGTGTAAAAAACGATATCCTAAAAGTAAATGTAACCGAAGGCAGACTCCATACTCCATGCAAATATGATTATAGAAGAGAAGATAGAATGGTCAAATTAGAGATGATGGGAACATGATTCAAATTGAAGTATAAATAGAGCATTCACTGATCAGCCAATTGGCTTAAGAGAGTTTCCTAAGTGAAGTTGATGCAGTTTAATATACATGTACATACAAATCTTTGCGTAAAAAAAAGCAAAATGCAACAACAAGTGGAGATTGCCAAGTACAAGGCGCATCCTTGAATCATATCTGAATGTAGTATGGAACAACTGCGTTTTTCTGCAAAGCAGGTAGAAGCAGTGCTATACACCCCAGTTACCTCAAGACTCTGAGAGAGCTGCGCTGCATAAATATCTAGGCATTTGTTACTATTGCTGCTTTATCAGTTGACGTTACGTACAGGGCATTATCAAAACCCGCTGGTGTCGTTGGGGCGGCTGCATCGGCCGCTGCTTTGGCATCGAAGCTGTTACGTTTCCAGACAAAGAACCCCACCACTCCGACCAGGAGAACAAGCAGTAAAACACCCAGGACGATACCCACGATAGCTCCCGCACTTGTTCCTAGTGACGGATACAAATATTGGCAATCGTTAGTGATTAGAGTTTAAGGTCAGAGTTCACTCGCCATTTCGTCGCGTCCACAAGTGACCTATATATGTCCACAGCAAATACCGGTTTGGAGACCTATGAAGTGCACTATTTTTCAGTCTGCTTAATAATTTTCTGTTCAATTCTTAAGACGAAAATAAAGCTGACTTCTTCATTCAACATGTTTTTATTCTTTCAACTATTTTGATAAACACATTGCGTTTTGGTATTGGCTTCACTTCATGAAAGCAAAAAAAACAAGGTTTCCTGCAGAACACTCTGTACAAAGCAATGCATATTGCGATAGGTCACTTTGTGAAAACACTAGGCTTCTATAGGTCCAACAGATAGGTCACCTTGAGAAACCGCTAGAGTCGTACATTTGGAACCGTGCTGTAGCACAATTTATATCATTAGTGGTCTATCGTGATAGGTCACTTCATAGAAACTAAATGGCAAATCTGGTGATATGCCGTTCCAACTAATTGTAATAATTGGTTCAATCATTTGAAGACCATGGTCCATTTTCTTATTGAACCAATCACTTGACGTCATCACATAAAAAATCTTGCTTGCGCCATTTGGGAATCAGATTCCCTGTATGTTTATGTTCAGTGTGCATTATGGGCGACTTGCCCATTGGTTGCACCAACTGCATGTCATCCATCTAACCACCAACTGTATGTCACCCATTCAACCACTGACTGTATGTCACCCATCCGACTACTGACTGCAGGTCACCCATCCAACTAATGACTGTCATATGTCACCCATCCAACAACTGACTGTATGTCACCCATCCGACTACTGACTGCAGGTCACTTATAGAACTACTGACTGCAGGTCACCCATCCAACTACTGACTGTCATATGTCACCCATCCAACAACTGACTGTATGTCACCCATCCGACTACTGACTGCAGGTCATTTATAGAACTACTGACTGCAGGTCACCCATCCTACTACTGACTGTCATATGTCACCCATTCAACCACTGACTGTATGTCACCCATCCGACTACTGACTGCAGGTCATTTATAGAACTACTGACTGCAGGTCACCCATCCTACTACTGACTGTCATATGTCACCCATTCAACCACTGACTGTATGTCACCCATCCGACTACTGACTGCAGGTCATTTATAGAACTACTGATGGCAGGTCACCCATCCAACTAATGACTGTCATATGTCACCCATCCAACAACTGACTGTATGTCACCCATCCGACTACTGACTGCAGGTCATTTATAGAACTACTGACGGCAGGTCACCCATCCAACTAATGACTGTCATATGTCACCCATCCAACAACTGACTGTATGTCACCCATCCGACTACTGGCTGCAGGTCATTTATAGAACTACTGACTGCAGGTCACCCATCCAACTACTGACTGTCATATGTCACCCATCCAACAACTGACTGTATGTCACCCATCCGACTACTGACTGCAGGTCATTTATAGAACTACTGACTGCAGGTCACCCATCCAACTACTGACTGTCATATGTCACCCATCCAACAACTGACTGTATGTCACCCATGCAAACACTGACTTCAGTCAGCGGTGGTGAACTAGAATTTGAAAATGAGTGATATTTGACTGAAATGATTGAAACTAATTGAGTGATATTTGTGTTTTTTTACCTCCTGTTTGAGGAGACTTGGTTGCTTTTGGCTCCTTGGTTGTCACTGGCATCACTGTTGAGGTCACTGTGCCAAGTAATAATAAAAACATTTTATAAAGCACACGAAAAAAACAGAAACAAAACAATTTGATATGTCAATCAAACTGAAGATATGCAATGCTGAATTTGTGTTTGATACATGGGAGGGCTCAGGCAGTAATAAGGGAGAAACAAACAGCCTTGAAATGCAGGAAAAACGAAGTGAAACTAGACCAGCAGTTGACAGAACTAAAAAGAAGTATGCATTTGATGAGTGAATCACTTAATGCCTGGCTTACGTTGTGGCATTTTGCAGATGTAGTCAGCCTGGTCTGTGCATTGTTCATCATTCCATTCACCGTAGTGTTGAGCATACATCTCCACACAGAGCTCGGCGTCGTTGTTAGGCTCACCTTCCTTCCAGAAAACGTAGTCTACTGGCGTTCCATCAGTCCATTGTAACCCTTGAATTCAAATAACCAATCAATGTGTGTGTAAATCATTTAAACAGAGGAGGCGACTGAAAAGTTGGGCACGTTCTAAGCGCAAAAGAACTGTCCCATTGGTACACGCTGCAATCTATTGGATCACCTGAACGTTAGAACGCATCAATGTGCCAAAGTACAGGAGCAATACTACACAAGTGAATAAATCAGGACAGCCTAAAAACCCACACTCATGGTAGCGTCACTAACAACCGCAAGGTTGTTGTCACACCACGCACCCTATTGGCTAGCTTTTATACCAGAACAACATTTTTGCATAAAGAGTACTGTATAACAAAGCAATGTAAACAATTTGCCCGCGAAAACATAAATACCTAAGTTGCCAAACATTATTGCACGTATGCTACGCACGGCATCCCGCACAGTAAATACACCTTTAGCTTGTACAATTTTATCTGCATTGTGCAGCATACAAGTTCGCCCTGTGTATAAAGCATTTAATCGTTGATAGATAAAATGTGATATGCACATTAGTATTTTGAACATTCCAATGGAAGGTTCTGGTGGTCCAATGAAACGGTTCACGAGCATGAGCTAGCTGGATTACTTATCCGATCCAATACGAACAATCCTATCATTTTCTGACTTTTGAGACGCCCCCCCCCTAACATGATTTGATTTATGTAACAGCTGCATCAGGATTTTAAAAGAATATCACTTTATATTATTTGTTTTTACCCTCACACCGATGTGTGTAAAGCACTGTATACTCAGTACTCAAACAACAAAACACACAGGCATATTACTCCAGTGGGGTTCAAACCCACAAATTGTGCCATTTTCCCAGAGTCCTTTTTCACAGGACTCAGGAAAGTACCGAGTATACAGTGCTTTACACACACCGGTGCATGGGTGAAAATAAATAATATTCTTTATTTATTCCAGATGTAAATTTAACATCTATTAAATTGTTGCGGTATACCCGCTGCTAAAATATAGGACTGATTAGGACTTGATAGCTCAGTTGGTAGAGCGCCTGCACGTTAATCCGGATTTGAAACATGATGCCATTGAACATAAAAACAAATGGGTCTGTACATTCCAAAGAAGAACTTTTTGTGCTGGTCAAAAGGTCACTTGGTGTATCTCAACATATGCACAAAATAACAAACCTGTGAAAATTTGAACTCAATTGGTCGTCGAAGTTGCGAGATAATAATGGAAGAAAAAACACCCTTGTCACACGAAGTTGTGTGCTTTCAGATGCTTGATTTCGAGACCTCACGCGTGAGGTCTCAAAATCAATTCAAATAGTTTACTGAGAAATTACTTCTTTCTCAAAAACTACGTTACTTCAGAGGGAGCCGTTTCTCACAATGTTTTATACTATCAACAGCTCTCCATTGCTCGTTACCAAGTAAGTTTTTATGCTAACAATTATTTTGAGTAATTACCAATAGTGTCCAGTGCCTTTAAGGACCCTATCTACTGAAAAATGAGTGGATCACAAAACTTTCTTGACCTTGGAGGCCATCTTTGAAATTAAAGACCTCAAGAATGAGACTTAAAGGCAGGATATATACTTTTGGTAATTGTCAAAGACTAGTATCCTCACTTGCTGTATCCCAACATGCACACAAATGACAAACCTGTGAACATTTGGGCTCAATTGGTCATCGAAGTTGCAAGAAAATAATGGAAGGAAAAAACATCATTGTTGCATAGAATTGTGTGCTTTCAAATGGCTGAAAAAGGCTTCATGCCTGACGCCTTTCTCAGATTCAAATATTTTAGTGAGAAATTACCTCTTTCTCAAAACTACATCACTTCAGAGGGAGTCGTTTCTCACAATGTGTTATACTATCAGCAGCTCTCAGGTGCTCCTTACCAAGTAGGTTTTTATGGAAATGTATTTCTTGGAGTAATTACCAACAGTATCCAGTACCTTTAATAGACAGACTGTAGAGCGATCAACACCAATATCAAAATGTGTCTTAAAAACTGACAAGCAAATAAAGCACGTACCATTACTTCCCTTCTGCAGACCAATCCATACACTGCCAATGAACGAGGGCAGCACCACGTTGTTTGTGATGAAATAAGTCTCTTGGGCTGAGTGGATACTGACCAGCTGTGCTCCGTAATTCTCCTCACAGTCAAACTTGGCATCGTTGAACGACCCAATGGGGCTGTCCGGGTTAAACAGGTAGCAAAATTGACCGAAAGCTATCCAGCCTGAGGGGCATGTGCCTTTGGGTGGTGCTATGGTAGTTGGGCGCTTAGCTGCAAGAGAGAGGAGGCAAGGAAATTGTCACATTTACAGGTGTCCACCTTTGGAACAATGTCTGTCAATCCAATATTTACATTTAGGTGTCAACGAATAAATGGCCCAAGTGTCGATTACACAAAAGCACTAAGATTCTTACGTAGGGTCATCGTTTGGTAACAACCCCGAAAAACAATTGGGTAATTTCTATTCAAAAGCTTACTCGGATTAAAGATGGTAATGGTACTAAGCATCTTGCGAAATTATTTTGTCTGAAATGCCCCTGTTGATTAAAATCGATTCTCAGATTTCTGAGGGTTGGTGTCTGTTTGCGAATGCTGTGGCCAGAGATGCGGTTGGTACCCGCTGTCACCTCGCTAAATATGGATGAATTCGACCTTCGTGTGAAAATACCATGAAAGGTTTTCGCTGTTTTCTTAGCAAGTAGACACTTCATTCAGCGGAATCTTTCACAGGTGACTTTTATTTGATCTTTCTTTATACTTTTGCCTAAGCATTACGTCAACAAAAACCATAGTGATTTGTAATGTGACATCACACTTTGCTTAGCAATTAAGACGAATTAATGCATCAAAAAAACTTGGATTGGATTTAGGAAAGGAGGAATCAATAAATAAATTAAGCAATAAAAGTACACACTAAACATATTGAGTGGATAAATGCAAAAACTAACTTAACAACGAAGAACCCAAGCATTATTTGAAGAAGGTACAAAGTAAAATATATAATTGATTTCCATGGTGACTTTTGGTTGAATGGTCGAGAGCATTTCAACAACTGAACGATGTAAAGCCATACTGAGGCCAAGAGAGGGTGGGGGGGGGGGGGGTCTCTGTACCCTCTGTGGAGGTCCAAACCTGCGCTAGTTCATACATTACCTTCATCATACTTGCAGATGAACGGCTTGAGGGATGTACATAGTGTATCGTCCCATCTTCCGTCAGTAGTTGACATGACACAGCCTTCTCCAGTCCCTCCAGAGGGCTCATTGTCACCCCATGCTGAGAATAGAACAGGCCATCCGTTTACCCAGCCATAAGTCCCTGTGTTCTTCATGGGTTAGAGAACAAGTTTCAAAGAGAGGTAACAAGGTTTCATTTTTTATAAGATGAATAACTGCTCCGCTCTACTTTCCTCTTGACAACAGCTAGAGCTTCAACAATGAAAACAACTTCTGACATTATCATACATGACGTACACCCAAAAAAATGTAATTAATAAGAGGAAATTAATTTAAGTTTTCCAGTTAACATAGAGACAGTCATGAAACTTCAATTAGGGAATAAAAGAGTGGCGACAAGGTTTTGAACAGCAGAGTTCTTTATTGCACGACCACGGACCTGCAAGGTTTTAAACGGCCGATTAACAACATTTTTTATTCCCATTCAAAAGTACAATTTTTGTTGAAAAGCGTAACTCTGTAGGAAAATCTGTCCAATTTTTCTGTTTTGTAAATTTTCAATTCCTCAGCCTCTGTTTCCCAAAGGGTCCAATTGCATAAGATGCTCAAAACTAAACATGCGTGCGTACTAATAGATTTTACATTCAGAACCGGTATGTATTGATTGTGTAATAAACAACATCGGCATAAGCTTGCATGCCAACAAATTTATGTGTAAACACTTTTTGCCATGTCTCTACTTTATACTAGAAATCTTTGTAAGCAATATTTTCTGCTTAAGCAGCTCTATGAAATTGGGCCCTGAAGAGAGAATCAAATCCATTCTTAGTCCCCAAAGTATGAAGAAACTCACTTTCTTAAGCTCCATACCAATCCAAATCTCGCTCACATCCGTGTAGTACATCATGGCCTGCACAAATGCCATCTCGAAATTATTGTTAATTGAGACCAAGTTGGTGCCAGCTACCTCGGCCTGGCATGTAGCTTTGGCCATGGCAAAGTTTTGAGGATCGGTAACGATCTTGAAACAAGCTGTGCCGTACTTGTAGAAGCCCTGTGGACAGTCGCTGATCTGGGCTGGGTTGGGATCGTATTGTGGATCTGGTGAAGTAATAAGAATATCATATCTGTATCTTGGTTGGAATCATAAATTAAATTCAGGTCATAAAAAGGTTATTTCCTCACTTCGGAACCAAAGAAAGTGCTTTGTGTAATTAATATTCAATATAAGTTTTACAGTCTTCTTCTCAGTTGCGTTGAAAAGTTGTTTCAATGCACTTTATAACCTTTAGAGAGTAGAGTGATCAGAAATGGCTTGTAACAAAAATGTCCATAGCGGTCACAAATGGCTGCAAGATCTGACCTATTTCCACTCAAACAAAAAGGTTAAACTAAAGGTCATGACCTGAATTTACATTTTCCAATGTTTCCCAAATTAACGTAGTATCTATGTTTCTAAAACAAGACCAAATTTATGTTTCTTTTTTTTCTTCAGACACTTTTACAAGAAAAAGAGTGTTAAAAACTTGACAAATATTAGCCTTTTTCTGAGTGCATGGTGATGATTATACAGAAACGAATGGTCTCAATAGGATTAAACAAATAAAGAAACACCTCCGTTAAATGATCTGAGAAGATAAAATAATACATCCAATGGTTTTCGGAGATCTTACATCCCGTAATATACATTCCAGGAATACAACCATACAACTGAAGACACTTCCATCAAACCAAGACCTAGTTTTATGGCTCTGAATTCTGCTCTGATGGCCCGGACGGAGAATCGTACCCTTTACAGGACTCCATTAGCGTGGAATTCTGTGGTAAGCCGAGCCTTTACATTGGGCCATGTGGTCCATTATTATGGGATAAAGAGTGATTTTGTCTGTGATTATATTGTGCTTTGATTTGGTAAATTAATAACGGAAATGGCTGGAATAATTTCTTCTTACATTTCTCAAAAAATTTGCGATCGATTATCAAAAAATAAGCAAGCAGGAAAAAATTTGCATTAAATTTTTTGACCGATCACGTTTTTAATAAAACAAGAATTTTAGAGGACATAGAGCAACTGTTTTTTAGATACGTACCAACATCCATCATGCATACGTAACCGTACTTCTCCTTGCAGAACACATCATCCCATTCACCCGGATGGACTGGATTGCGTGACATCTTCACACACTCTCCACCATCCTGTAATAATAACACAAGGAAATACAAACGATGTTAGGAAAAACCGCTGCGAGCAATTTACTACTGCAATTTTTTGGGTGTGAACAAAACAGAAGTTGGGGATCTGAACCTGTGACCTCTGGATGAATGTGTCGGCACTTCACCAACTGAGCTATCTAGCCCTACGATGGCAGTCTCCCTGTTTATTGAGGGTGTAAGTGATTAGTTTCAGATTAGTGGCTCTGACCTGCTGAATGGTTCTTTAGCCAGGGTTGATCAAACAGGAATTGGGCACTAGACCCACAAGGGTTACTCTCAGGTTGCAAGCGGGTGGAGAAATAAATAGAGGTGGGGGAGGGGGGAGATACATTTATACATTTGTGATCCGCTCTGTGAAATTGTTTTTTTTTTTTTTTCACTTGTTTAAGATCTATATTTGCATGGTAAACTTCCAGAACACTCAATTTTAGTCAATAAAGCTATGAAAACAACAATTTTGTGATTATACATTTAGTCTAATTTGTGTCCTTTTGCTTATGTAGAGCGAAATGGTAATTTTAAACATCAATTTACTTGTAATTAGTTTTCAACAAAAAATGATATATTGGCTAATTTTAAACAGGAAGTAACTCAGCAACGCAATACACCCCAGAGCTTAGACATATACCAAATTACTGCTGTTGGTATGTTCTTTCCAGCCATGTATATAATCCAATTCTTTAAATTGTCAACATCTGACACATTTTCACAGAGCGGGTCACATTTATACTTTATACTTCAATGGTAACCAATAAATATTGGCTGGCTATTGGTATGTGGCACCCATGTCTTTTTCCAACATAGTCCGATTGTCAAATGCACACAACTTAAAGGCAAAGTAAACCTTTGGTTTTTGGAGTTGTTCAATTGTTTTAATATAAATGTAGACATATGCAATTAAAACAAACCTGTGAAAATTTTATTTCAAAAGATAGTAGCATTTTTGAGATATCGTCGAACATCTGGTTCAGAGAAGCAGAGTATCCTGAAGACGAGCAGAGTATACTGTTGAAACGTCGAGACCAAACCGGCTCTTCTCAGAGCCAACACTCCTCACAAAAGAGATTTACACATGGTTGTACCCGCAAGTTTACTATTATTTATTTATAGTTTTTCCTATTTGTTCACACCATGCAAAGCTTCAAACAATATTAACAGTCCTTGACTTGGGCTCTGATATAACTTACAGCATCATTGAGGCTTGGGTTAAAAGCCATCCAGTTGGTGTAATCAAGTGGTGTGCCATCGGCCCAGTAGAACAGGATACCTTGACCACGGTCCGTTAGACCGATCCATACATCAGTTTGAGGGAAGATGAGCCCTGCTGTCAGCACGGCTGTAAAGTTTGAAAAATAACGACGACAAATATCAATTAAAATGGTTCCCAATTCCTTAATTAATTAATTAAATAATTTTGGGTTAAACAAAGAAATTTGACTAGAGCAGGACTTGAACCTGCAACCTCTGGATTAAGTACCACGGGTGTATGGGTACCTATGAGGGTAGTATCGTGTTTGAAAAAGCTTTTGAGGCATCCCAGGGCTATATGCTTCCTTGGAGCTGAGAAAGATTACACTAAATGTTGTTGGCTTAATTAATGACCAGGGCAATAATGTAACGTGTACTGATGCTGTTGGAAAATGTGCTAGTTTATTTTTTACTATTACCATATTATTATTATTTTATTCTTTATTTGACCTCAACAATACAAGACGATAAAAAAACAATAAAAAAACAGAAACAGTGTTAATTAATTATTAGTTGAATATCAAACAAATAAGTAAAACAAAATAAAATAAATAAAAATAAATAAAAATAAATAAAATTAAATAAACAAACAAACAAACAAACAAACAAACAAGCAGGCAGGCAGGCAGGCAGGCAGGCAGGCAGGCAGGCAGGCAGGCAGGCAGGCAGGCAGGCAGGCAGGCAGGCAGGCAGGCAGGCAGGCAGGCAAACAAAAAAACAAACAAACAAACAAACAAACAAACAAACAAACAAACAAACAAACAAACAAACAAATAAATAAACAAATAAATGGTGATGACAAACCATGTACATTTTCTTTAATGCAAGATGCTTCATATATGCCGACACATTTGGGAAAATAGTAAGGCAATAGAGAAACGATCGATAACCAACCTTGAGTTTCAGGGTTCAAAATCGTAGCAATGTCACCATTGCTGAATTGCTGACATGTCCTACGGGCGTCGTCAAATGTCTTGGCATTGTTCGATGTACCATCAAACACTTTGTAACACTTGCTGTGTACTTTCAGCCATGAGGCATCCATGCAGCCTCCTTCTTTGGGTGTGGTGGGGGCGTGGGTGACTGGACCGACTGCATCCTTAGGTTTCTTGCACACAAAAGGTTGTGGAGCTCCGCAATTTTGGTCGTTCCACGATCCAGCTGTTGATAAACAATGGATATAGAACTTTAAATACATAAATTTATCAATTTCTTTTATCATATATTTCTATCACATTGTTAATTTTTTTGAGTATAACATGAAAAACTTGACCAATTTCACCCAAAAATTTAGATTCAAATTCTAAATAGCTACTTTCATACATTCAGGAAACTTACAAGCTGTTCCACACAAAAATTCTGCCAATGATAAGTGGTAGTTAATTAAAAACATTGATAATGTTGTTTTTGATATTTGCCCCTCTTATTTTTACAAAAAATGTCAGGACAAATGTTAATAAACAGAACAACATGGTCTTGCGTTAGGTCTTGTACATTCTTAATTATTATTTTTTGTCTATGCAAGTCTGCCCTAAACAAGGCTAAAAGCCTTTCTCTTGGTAAGGGGCTACAAGACGAAAAATATTAAAGATGAAAATAACTCAGGGGAGCTGAAGGTAGGAATTGATATTCCTCTTAAAACAGTCTAGATTGTGAGGATGGAGGGAAACGTGCACCAGGCAAGGAGTTCCAAAGATATGCAGTACGTGGAATAAAGCTGTTGGAATGGCTCTTTGTTCTACATCTCTGCAAAGCAAGAGAGTGTATGGGTGAAAAGAAGCAGCAAGCCTGGTTTTCACACTCAAACACCCTGATGAGAAACATTGGAAAATGTCAGTTCAGTCCGATACCTTTTTTTTTTGGCCCTCTAATTTGAGTGGAGGTAGATCAAATCTTGAAGCCATCTGTGGCCGCTATGGGCATTTTGGTACAAGCCGCTTGCGGCTATGAGCAAGTTCGGGTGGCGACTAAACTTGACTATACCGACTAGACTAACCAGAAACCATAGAGCACAGGGAGATTAACTATATCGAACCATGCACTAGAGCATGGTCGGTCGAGAGCTACGTAACAGTTTCTGGTCCCAATATACGGCTCTGGTCAAGTCTAGTCGCCCACCCGAACTTGCTCTAAGGTCTCCAAAGGGTTAAATGCAGGGGTTTGAACATTAAAAGCGCTGAAAAATGAATGGCAATTTCCTCTTGATGTGGAGATGAATCCCTCTGAATTTACCAGAATGCTACACTCTTTAGAGGTATACATTCATTCTACCTAGATACCTATTGGTTAGGTCACAGCAAGCAGAGTCTTTCATATGTCTGTGATTGCAAAATTGGCCTCTTTCAAGAAAATCTTACAGTGACGCGAGATCAAGGAAAAATCTCTAAACCAGGACAAATCCTGATCAACTCATGCCTGACCATGACACGGGGAGACCAGGGGCGGACTTGGAGAAGTTAATCGAATACATCTCATATAAATTGACTCTAAAATGGAATCTCAGGAAAAGAACAATATTTACTTGTCTTGTACTCTGCACACTGTTCAGATCCTGAGCCATCGTTGGGTTCATTGTTATCCCAATTGGTGTAGTCCAGAGGTGTTCCATCAGACCAACTGTCAGTAGAATAATACAGCAGCATTGAATTTCACCAGACAAACACCCCAACTCAAGTTCTATTTTTTTTCCCTCCATAATTCAGTTTTTCAAAAATTTGTCCGAGAAAGACAACATATATCTGACATGAAGTGGTTAAGAGAGGAAAACAAAAACAAAACAACAAACAGACAATCACCCCCAACACCCCATCAAACAAACACCCCAACACTCCGACCAACAAACACCCCAACACCCAATCGAAAACACCCAATACCCAACAACACCACAAAACACTCCGACAAACAAACACCCCAACACCCCAACCAAACAAACACCCAACACCCCAACAGACAAACAAACAAACACCCCAACAAACAAAACAACAACAAACAAACAAACACAACAAACAAACACCCAAATCGACACAAACACCCACACCCAACAGCAACAAACAAACACAACAAACAAAAAACAAAAACAAACAACAAACAAACAAACAACACCCCAACAAACAAACAAACCAACACCCAAAGCACCCCAACCAACAACACCCCAACACCCCAACAAACACAAACATAAAACCAGAGTATCTTGCCCTTTTGTATGAGGATCGAGACTCAAACTGAGAGTCGACCAGTTATCTAAAGTATTGGAGTAAATTAAACACAAAGTATGTATGAGTATTAGGTTAGCATTCTTTTATTTATTTAGAGATGTCATGCATTGCCCGATTTTCTGATTTAGTGATCTTATTATAACAAAATACTTGGCCTGTGTTTAATAGCAATTGAGGTCAAGAGAGTATGTTTTATCAAACACTGCATCAATTTCCGTCAGGTTCATTTCATTTCATGAATGAACAAAAACAATTGCAAAAAAACTGTAAATGGCCTCATGGTTCGACCCTAGCAGAGTGGGTCTCAAAGGCTAAATGACAACACAACATACACATACGGGTATACTGTTGACATTTGGCCTTCCAATTTAAACTTTGCTGGGGTCGAAATGTAAGGCCATTTGCAATTTTTTTGTTCGTTTATACAGTGGTCCTTTTGGTTGGGAAGCAGTTTTCTACATCTAATTCTAATTTCGCAACAATAAAAATCGTGTGAACAAAAATTATGAAGGAACCTCAACATGACAGTTTCTGCTTAACTTTTGCAAATAAACAAATTGCTGTAGTAAATTTTGACAAAGAATGCAGGAAAGCTATAAAAGTATTGATCAATTTCTGATTAATGCTCTAGGCTATGATTGTATTTATGTGGAGTGTATCCTCTAAGCAGTTCGATCTAGTGCATTGGGCTCAAGCTCTGGGCCCAATTTCATAGAGCTGCTTAAGCAGAAATTATTGCTTAACGATTTCCTGCTTAGCGAGATGAGCAGGATACCAGTCACAAATTGTACATATGGCATGGTAGTTTGGCTGGTAACCTTATTCTTGTAAGCATAATTTTGTTGTGCTTAGCTACTTTTTGTGCTTAAGCAGCTCTATGAAATTGGGCCCTGGTGTTGTATGAGTTTAGGGTTCAGGTCAAATTCAGTTTTGCGATACATTTGTTTTCCAAAAGTCCTTATAAAAATAGGGGAAAAATTAGAAGTCTCTAACCTTATGTTAAAACGGAGTAAAAGGCCAGTGTATTTTATTCCTTTAGTGCATTTTTTTTCAATTCCAAAAATGTGCGATAACGTCACATTAAAAAAAATGTTCTCCACATTTTTGTACACAGCATTTTCAGTTCAGTTCAGAATTTTTGTGATATTCAATGAAAACGGCATTGAATTTGAGCTTTTGGGATCAATAATTATTCATATTGGACTCCAATATTAAATTTATGAGTGTCTTGGCAGTATTCATGGAAAAATAACGGATGACATGTGATGTGTATTTCACCAATCGAATGACAAGGATCTATATGTGCGATATATAATAATGAATATATCCTACCTGTAATCGCCGTTCACTCTAGACTCTCTCAGTCCTATCCAGAAAGAGTCAATAAACACATTCTCATAAACCTGTAAGCATCAAACAGCAAGCTTGAAAGTGAGGGTGTTGTACTTTGATTGATTGATTGATTGATTGATTGATTGATTGATTGATTGACCGATTGACTGCTCGATTGATTAATTGACTGACTAATTGATTGGGACTCGGGAAAAAAGTATATATTGCCTATCCAATGTCAGTATACGGTAAACAAAACCTAGCGTATTATGTACTTTTTAACACTTATTACATTTTACAATCTCAAACAGAATTGTCAACAAAACTACATCCTGCTACCTGGCCATATTGCACAAAATAAGGAATGGGAATAAGTTGATTCTGGCTTTTAAACTTTTTTGAGGAACACGGTTTGAATATTTTGGTGTCAAAATATAATTCAAGGCTATGGGCATACTGCGATTGTATGGCAACGAACTCCATGCTTGTATCATCTTAGGCACAATTCCCCTAAATATTTCCCCTATCTGCCCCACTAGTAGTGATGTCTTTCCTTGCCTTTCCATCTGTATGGGTTCGAATCCCGTATGTATCAAATTCAGAAAGGAATTCACAAGTGGTTCGAGTCTCATCTCAGACCGAGGGCCTTGATCATGGATTGGGTTTTTCGGCCCCTAAACTGATTGCATGGTCGGGTGTCCCCCATTCGTGGTTTGCCTCCCACATCTAAGACTGTTGTTGTTCCTTATTCATTATTTGTGTCTACACTGCTGGATGTGTTGTGGAATAAATAACAACCAAACAAATAACAACAGCAGCATCTTTCTATGTACTTGTTGCGTGAGGATTACTTACCAACTGGCGTACGTAAGTATTTTCCTCTTCTCCATGTATGGATACAAGATGGCCGCCGTTGTCATGACAGTATTCCTCAGCTTTGTTCCAGTCACTGAGACTCCTCAAGTCAGGTGAGACATAGTAGCAGTAGGATTGGCGGTAGTACCATTCACTGTCACCCGGACATCTGTCGTCTGAGGACAGAAACAAAACTTTGTTGGATTGTTTTCTCATTTTTTGTGTGTGCTAGACTTGCACAATCCATAACAAACTTGTTAATTTTCAAAACCAACAACTGGGGCTCTGTATTACTCATTAAAGGAACATTACATAATTGGTTTTTGCTAACAAAACAGTTGCTGGCAGTGTAAGCACTTTATGTAATCCACCATATACATAAACTGACAAACCTGTAGAAGTTTGAAGATCGATCGGCCATCTGGGTCACGAGAAAATAGTGAAAAACCGATTACACATTTGCATGAAATCATATAGATTCAACAAATGAATAAAACGCTCACTGAGCGATCTCCTATCGGAAAATTGTTTACTCATTTCTCATCAAATATGGCATTTTAGACAGAAATATTTCAAGGGATGTTTTCTACTATCATCATCATTAAACCATGTAAGTTTTATGTAAATCTGTGATCAAAAGTATATTTTACAAGTTTTTTTCTTACCAATTCTGTAATTTTCCTTTAACTAGATTTATAAAAACAAAAGTCTTTATCAAACATTTATGACATATTTATTGCATTGAGAACTCAAGATGAGAATTCAGTTTTTCCTTGACCCCATAGAAGTGCCTCATCAGGCCACAATTGGCCCCGTTTTTAGACAGCAGTATTGGCAGGGCTGGCAGTCAGCCCTTTTTTAATATAGGCTACAGTTGTAAGATGATACGTAATTTTGAAAAAGACCTTTGCAAAAGCTCAAATTGTGACCAAAATAAAGTTTGGGAAGTCAGTTTTGAACTTGTGTATGCCTTGTGACTGCAGTCATTGTTTCTCATATTTTGAATTTGCAATTTAAAAAAAAAATGCATAGCATTATACGAATTTAATATAGGGCACTGTTAGGGTGAAATAACGGCAGAGCAAAATCAAATGACTAAGTATGACATCTAAATACGGAAGGTGTTACTCTAGAAATGATTACTTACTTATTGATGGTATTGTTGGTGAAACAACTGGAACATCTTTAAAAAATAAACAAAAACACAAATTATCAAATCATATTTATATAGATACATTATTAACAAGTCGCTTGATTAAATTGCTAACCCTCAAAATAGGAGCATTTCTAGTTTACGTGACAATTTACAAAATGATCCAGGCAGAAATCATCACTGAAGCCATGAACTGACACCTTGTGTACAAAACCACAGAGTGGTTTTTCCTTTTATTTTGTGAACTAAAACACAGTCCGCCATTTTGTAGAACCAAATTTTTGACGATCCACAAAATGGCAGACCGTATTAGTTCATAAAGTAAAAGCCACACAAATTTTGAGGTATATTTGGTGGATTATTATATTCTACTTTTAAAACTTCTTTCCATCCATATTCATTTCACAGCAAACGCTTTTAGAGCCCAAAGCGCTCAATCCAAAGACAGCATGGCCCTCTAATAAGAGGACCTCCTTGATGTTTGACATTGTAGGTCGTTTGTGAATGCAATGTAAGGTAATGCACGCTGTTTCTGGGCACATGTCACATCCCAGTCCAATGGTCTCATAACTTTCTTCCTTTCTTTGTGAATAAGTCGGGCATTTTTGTCCTTAGTTTACTTGAAGAACTGGAAAAAAAAGGATCAGGGTCGATTTCACAAAGCACTACGATTCATCTTAAGATGAGTTATCAGTATTACCATAGTGATTTGTATTGTGACATCACTATTTGCTAAGCAACTGCGATGGATTTGCAGTTACGATCAGTTTGAACTCTTTGTGAAATCGAGCCCTGGATTAATTTCAAGTAGCCTGGTGAAAGTTTCTTACTTTTTGGAACTCCACAGATCCAGTGGCGTGGAGAGTCACAAGCGAGATCGTTCCATCCTCGTAACGGATCGGCATTCAGGAACCCCTCAGCGCAGTTCTCAATTCCGTTGTAGTTATTGGGTTCACCACTGCCCCAATTCTCATATTCCACCGGACTGCCATCGCTCCACACAAATCCTAGCATTTTGATAAAATGATTACAACTTCTAATCAAACAAAGTTGCACATCTGCAAAGTGTTGGGCAAATTTGTCAGAGTTTGAAGCTTTGTCTTTGGAAATGCTGCCGTTCAAATAATAAGAACAATTTTACTAATTGTTGCTATAGTTGTTTTTAATAACAAGTGTTGCCAAGATAACTTTTCTACAAATAATAGTAATAATAATAATAACAGCATTTAAAAAGAGCCATAAATCTATAAAATTGCTCAAAGGCCCTGTACATGAAAAAGTTAAACACCAAACATTAAAAGAAGCAAAACAAACAGCAAAAAGTGTAGTTTACTTTGTATGACTATAGACAGGGTTTTTGGTCACAGGTAATGTTAGCATCATTCAAAACTTAAACTATTTTTTACAAATTATTTTAAGGGTGATAAATGCATGTCTTTCTTTTGTATAAAAGTCTCCGTTTGTTTTTCTAATAAGTGTTATCGACTGTTACAACATGCAATGGATGATGATAATTGGGGTTCTTATATAGCACACATATCCTAGTAGCACGATCAAGACACTTTACGTCATGTTCATCAGGCTTACAGTAACAAGTCCAGAAACTTTCTCAAATCCCTTGGGAGCACACAACCTCAAGTTGCTTATATAAGGGGTTCCACTCTGCTGACCAGAAACACCAGAGTTTGATTTCGGTGTTCTTAACCGTTCGGCTACGACACTCCATGAGCATCAGGAGGTAAGAAATTTCGAGCTTGATAAAGACAACCAACTTGCAAAAGTTGACTTACCTCCTTCATTATCCTGATCATTCAGTCCTATCCAGTATCCATAACTACTATCACCAGGAGCCCTAATAACCAAAAAACAAATGTCCTAGTAAATAGACAGCAGATGCTATGTCCCAACCCCTTCCCAGTGGGGTACGATCTCGCCAAGCAATTCATTCCCCCACAATGCCTTGCTCGATCATAACCCCTGGAAGTGTGTCTTTGAAATATCCAAATATCTTAATTAGTCCTGTAGTTGATCCATTCTGTATTAGAGACAAGCACAGAGTATGTGGTAAAAAATTGGCATCAAGTCATAGAGCAACTGGTCTCGTCTCATTCTTCTTTGACCCTGTCTCATATGTCTAACTGTATGCAGTTTAGGGTGACTGTGTAAAATCGTAATTGATTCATTTGAAGTAAAATTGTGTCGAAATACTTGATTTTGACACACACACATGTACTAAGTCTAAACAAGCTCCATACAAGCGTCAAACAAGTGCTCAAAAGTTTTTCACAAGCGTGTTTTACTCCATCACTAAAAATTATCGAGGGAGACAAATGCACTACAGAATTGACTTTTGTTTATTTAGACTTTATCAGCCAGTATTTAAAGTGGAGCTCTATAAGATCAAATTCAGTTTTGAGATGCACTTATTTTTCCAATAAACAGAGTCCTTCGGAAAGTGGAAAAACACAAGTCTCATAGCCTCAAAATAGTGTAAATACAATTTTGTTTTCATGCACGTTGAAATATGATGTCTAAGGTCTGTATGTTCAACACAAGAAATTGTTATAGGTCTAAAATGTCTAGTTCAACTTCGTTTAATTGGATATGATGAAAATTAAGAAATTAACTAAACACCAAGTATGACATCATTTGGCGTTAAGAGACTTGTAACTTGTTTCCACTTTCATAAAGACTCTATCTATTGGAAAATTAATGCATGACAAAAATGAGTTTGACCTTAGGGCCCCTTCTAAAAATATCTTTGTGGCAAGCAATTCAAACATTTGGGTTATGTTTCTTGTTCCACCAGTGACATTACATCATGAGCTAGGCCTGTTTTTGTGGGCAATCCCAGAGAGCAATATTCAAAATGAAATCAATTTCCGAAAATGGGGAAAGTAAGTATATTCTTAAAGACAGGGTATACTTTGGTATTTGTCAAAGACCAGTATCCTCAGTTGGTGTATCCCAGCATATGCAAATAATAACAAAACTGTGGAAATTTTGGCTCAATTGGTCATCAAAGTTGCAAGAAAATAATAAAAGAAAAACACCTTTTTTGCATAGAATTGTGTGCTTTCAGATGCCTGAGAAAGGCTTCATGCCTGAAGCCTTTCTCAGATTAAAATTTGTTGGTGAACAATTACCTCTTTCTCTAAAACTACATTACTTCAAAGGGGATTGTTTCTTACAATGTTATATAATATCAGCAGCTCCCCAGGGAGGCAGTGCTCTTTACCACGTAAGTTTTTACGATCAAATTTTTTTTGGGAGTAATTACCAAAGGTATACCCTGCCTCTAACGGCAAAAAAACAAGTTAGAAATATTGCAAATTATTATTATTGTTTCAATCTGGAAGCTCGCTGATTATAAAGATCATGCAAATACTAATCTTTCAGATAATTTTTTTCTCTGAAATACTGTCAATTGGAGAAAGTAGCATTTGAAGACCCCTCCCCCTCCTGAAATATCACTGACGGTTCAATTACAGCAATCAAAATTAGAACATAACCCATGAAAACAAACTCCAACACAACAATTATGTGAAATTTTCACATGGTTGAATTGTGTGTTTATTGAAAACTAGAGGATTGAAATCATGGAGAATTCATTTTTCACCAATGATTTTATATGTAACCTCCTTTAAATGTTCAGTTTGCATTTTTTTCTTCTAAATATGGACGCTGTGCACTGATGTCATCACGCTGCCATCTTAGAGGTACAATGATGATAAAACAATGAAAAGGCACGTCTTTATATATGCATTGCGCACAGGGTGGGCCATTGAACAAACTTCTTTTGACCTCTAGCCGAGGGCGCCCTATTCAAATGCCTCATGTGCATAAGGTCTTGTTGCTGTTTGTGGTGGTGGTGAGTTTTATTACTGATAAAAATGGGCTTACTGAGTCAGAAAGCTGTTGACCAGGTAGAGTTCCTCTTCGGGTGAGTGATAGCTGATGAGATTTCCTTCGGACGTATCTGTTAAGCCCCGGCAGAATGTTTGGGCCTCGTTCCAGCCAAGTTTCTGGTCGTAATTATCAACTTCAAAAACCTGAACACAAATGGAAACAAATAAAATAATAATATGAATCATTCACTGGCAAACAGAATTATGTTTTTAAAAAGTATATGTTAAATGAGCCACTGTTTTGATCAGGTTTTTTGTATGAGTCATTCGATTACATAATGCTATGTGGCGAGCTTGTTTATCTACTCATGGAGGAAGGAAATACATGGAGTTCGAACGAGCCCAACATCAAAAGAACCGCGCAGCAGCGATAACATCCTGTGTGCACAGGGTCGGCTGCCGAAACTGACCATTACTGGAGAACAGAATAGTTCGCGCATGCAAGATAGTCTAGAAGCTCATTTATACGAACAGACGATAGCTTATAATTTTGAGGGAAGTACGTAATAATTTTTTAATGATTTAAGTGGTTTTCCAGTGATCTCCAGTGCTTGAAAAGTCAATGGTTGTAGAGTTTGCAATTTTCCGCGTCCCTTCGTGTATGTTTTTGAGGCATCCAGAGTGTTCCAGAAATGTTATAGACGATTTGAAAATACACTAATTTGCCTATGCCACATACATGTACAGATTGTTGTTTAACCTTTGGTATTGCGCACGCGTGATGTGCTGAACAGTTACGTCATCGCCTCAGAATTCAGTCTGGTCTGAGCTTAAAATACCGCGGCAGCCTACTGTGTTTTTTTGATGTTGGGTTTGTTCGAACTCCATGTATTTCCTTCCTCCATGATCTACTTAGTGTTATATACATCTACCAACTGGAATGAGAACATTTTGGAGCTACATTTGTGTCCACTTTGTATGATGTTTTCTCAAAAGACTCAGCTTAACACACATCGGTGTAAGGGGTAAAACACAAACACTATTCTTTATTCCCAATGCATAAACAAATTAGAATCATTGCGGTACTTGATGCTAAAATATAGGATTCAAACTGCCTCTAGCTATGGGGCAAGTTTGGTGGTCTAGTGCTAAGATGATCTGCTCTAGAATGGCGTTATAGTCAAGGGTTTCGAATCCCAAATTATTTTCATGCCTGCGGATTTTTGAAAGGGCTATCTTTATAGATTCAAAAAAGTTACAAGCTTTCATTTTAAGGTATTGTATTAGCAATCCGCCAATGATAAAGTGGTACGCAGTCGATTAAAAACTACAAATTAATTTCCTGACAATTTTAATTCACATCCATCAGCTAAGTATTAAAAAAATGTATTTTTTACATGTTTTGTTGTGCATTGTCTGTGGTCCATGTGAATGTTTTTGTTTGTTTTTTCGTTTTGAAACAGCATCATCTGTCAAAATATGTTCAGAGAAAACAATTTCTTTAAAACAATTTCTTTCTGGGAAAATTGAGCCATGCAACTTTGACTTATCAAGACTTTGCGCCAAAAGACAATTGAAGATGGCTAACAAATAAATGGCAGGGTTCTGCCCAGGATTTATTTAGTGGTGGAAAAAATGTTTCCCGGGAAACCATTGTGAGATGGATCAGTTACACGGTAGATCATATAAATAGACTCAAATCAAAGAAGTACTCAAAATGAATGGCTTCGGACACCATTTTTACTGGTAAATACCCAGTTTTACATTTCGTTGAAAACCTTTGAAAGGAAATTGCAAGCGTAGTTTAAAAATTTGGAAAATGTGTGGTGGTTCGGAAACAGAGAAAATTCTGCCAGTGGTGGTTGGGGAATCCTGAGTGCCGGGCGGGTTTTCCGGCACCGACCACTGTGGGCAGAACCCTGAAATGGACTTTTTACTTTTTACTTTTTACCCTGAAGCAATTGTTCCCATATCCAATCCAGCCAGCTGAGCACCCAAGGTTAGTTGGGTTAGTGGCCACGGGAGGGGGAGCCATAGTTGTATACCCAGGCCGAGTGGACTCACAGACGTACGGTAGACTCTGAGAGCAAGCTGTGTTGTACCAATAGCCCGCGGCGGGGGCTCCCGAGTTTATAGAAACGCACTGGCCATTCCTGGAGTCTGGAGTGGTGGTAACAAAATATTGGCTTGATTATCAATGATTTGCAAGCTTGGTGAGACTTGTCCAATTGGCATTCATACATACGCGAGACAGTTTATCTATTCTGATTGGCTAAAAAAGGTCACGAGGCCATATTTAAAAGTGCGATATAAACACAGTCAAAGTGTTTAAACATTGCCTGACAAAATCTGTGTCAAGAAAGCCACACCATGCGTGTTTGGCACCATACCAGCACTATATATTTTAACGGATAAAAAAGAAAATCTAGTGATTCATTAGTCATGCTAATTAGTGTAATTATGAAACTATTATAGGTCTTGAAACTTGCTGAAAATGTTAACAGCAATGAGCATACAAGGACCTTGTATAAAAAACAAATTGTGTAATTTTTTTAAACATTCGTCACTTTGTGGAAACACTGACAACATTTTCAGATATTTTCTGGAACCTTTTTCTTGTCCGATGATATCATGTTTCAAATTTTGATCTGAAAGAGCATCAATTAAAATGACATTTTAAGGTGCAATTTAGAGACTTGTAAATGTTTCTGCACTTTCCTAAGGACTCCATAATGAGTGCATCACCAAACTCGAATTGACCATGGAGCCCCTCTTTAAAGTGACAGTCCAGTGATCTCCTCTTACCTGGCTGTGCCTGTCCCCAGTTGGTGTAGGATATGGATGAACCATCGGCCCATTCATACAGCCCTGAGCTTGTCGGATCACTCATTCCGATCCATACATTGCTGCCATGGGTCTGCAGCCCTACTTGAGCACTCACAAAAGCTGCATCATACCTAATAACAACAACAATAATATTAATAGTGTGTGTTTAATATGCGCTTTTTCAAGCCAAGACGGCCTCTCAAACTGCCTTACACTATATCCCTGTTCATTGAGCCCTAATGACCCTCTGCACAATGGCAGCTCACTTACACGCGCCTCCTCTGTCCGCCATTTCGGGAGTCAAATGCACACAAACTTAAATTTCTCATCCATGCAATTGTCCTAAGAAATATTTTTGTCTAAATACATGAAATACTGCCGTGTTTAAGAAGGATAACTACCATATAACCAGGGATCACATCCAAGTTTATGAACCATGACTGAATGGCTTCTTATTGGTACCCCTTAAGCAGACTGCCGACATAAGGGCTAGATAGCTCAATTGCTAGAGCGCTTGTCATTTTTTTAAAACCCAACTTAATTAAAATTTACTCACAGTCGGTTTCCCTTTGTGGTTTATCATTAATTGATGCTTAAAATTTTTCTGCTAAGCATAAAATGAGCAGAATACCAGTTACAAATGCACGTGAAAAGGTATTTTGTTTGGTTTCCTTTATTCTGGTAAGCATTATCTTGATGTGCTAAGCTATTTGTTGGTGCTTAAGCAGCTCTATGAAATTGGGCTCAGTGGTGTAGAGACTTACATATGACTGACAGATACCAGACTCCCATCCATGTTACAATTGGTCTGGGCTGTACTCCACGTGGCTGGGACGGTTTCAAATTTGTAACATGATCCCAGATAGGCTTGCCATCCCTGTTGATTCAATTAAACAATATCCTCATCAAGCAAACTACTCATTAAAAGATGAAATAAAAGCAAATTGGAAAACATTATTTGAGGATCATACAAATAGTTTGACAGGAGGACGAGGGTCAAGAAAGCTGCATTTAAAAAATGCTGTTTTTTCTAAATTTCTAAAGTAGAATAAAAAAAAGGAAAACAAATCAAATCTCAGCGAGCAATCTTGTTGATTATGCGGCGCCATGGTTGTGGGGAGTTATGTTACTATTAACAGGCATGGATCCAGGGGGAGGGTCCAGGGAGTCCATATTCCCCCCACCCACGTCCATTCAAAAACATTCTAAAACTCTCTTTTTCCCTTTAGTAAACTTTAAGCAATCATGCTGTCACCAGCGGCGGCACCATGCAGACCTGTTAATCTGGGGGGGGGGGCAAACTTAAATTTAGGGGGGTGGGGGGGGGGGCAAACAAAAATCTATAATGTACTGTATAAGCCTACAATTCACTCCAGAAATAAGATTTTGCACTGTGTGAATGTGACGTGTTGTGTGAACTGCGTGTACAATGGCTGCTTACGGTTTTGGGCAGACAATGCATTTCTATTTATAGCAAGTTTCCAAGCTTGTACAGATAAATAAATCCACATTTATCAATATTGCCGGAGATGGAAAATGTATTGGGCTTTTTTGATGGTGCCAGCTAATTATGATGGATGAAATTGAGTTTATTATTTACAGTGCAAACAACATTGTAACAAATTGGGTGCAATGGTTTGGGATTAAACTCAATTTCCACCATCGGGGAAAAAACTTGGGGGGGGGGCAAACTGGGGGGGGGGGGAAAATAACTGGGGGGGGGCATTTGATTTGCCCCCCCCCCCATTTTTAAGATTCAAAACAGTGAAATATTTGATTTGTTGATATTATTGACACAATTCTGTATGTATTTACCGGCTGACATCCGGTGTTAAGAGGCGGTGTTCCTGATGGACCTTTGGGTACCTCACACACAGATGGGAAGAGATATCCCATACAATTGATGTCATTCCATTCACCCTGTGTAAAAACCAGACACAAATCAAACTCCCACCAACACTGACCCTAAGTATAAACATTTCCCGTTTGTCGCAGTATTAATAATAATAATAATAATAATGGCTTCTTATATAGCGCTCATATCCGTCTCTCAGTGGCGCTCAAGGCGCTTCAACAGTCAGTATTTTCCTGCAAGGTATATGTTGAGCTACTTTTTGAAGTATGAGACCTATTCCTTTACATAGCACAATGTAATGGTTAACAAGGTGCGGTGGTGCAATATGCTGCCAATCAAACCAGGAACACCGGGGTGAACCCCTTCTCTTTTCGATAAGTGCACTGGGTTCTTTTACGTGCATTACACAACACACGGGACCAACAGCTTTACGTCCCATCCGAAGGACGAAGCAATAATGGTTAAGTGTCTTGCTTAAGGACACAAGTGTCACGACTGGGACTCGAACCCACACTCTGCTGAACAGAAACTTCAAAGCTTGAGTCTGGTCCTCTTATCCGCTCGGCCACGACACGCCACAATTATGGGAAGTAATTGTAGCAAAGCAGAGAGCGTGTGTTTGTATATAAAGCTCGGGGAAAAAATTTCATAGAGCTGCTTGAGCACAAAAAGTAGCCAAGCACAACAAATTTATGCTTACCCGAATGAGTTTACCCGCCATAATACCATGTCCCAATCTGTGACTGGTATCCTGCCTTTGTTTGCTTAGCAGAAAATGTTTAAGCTATTTGTTCTGCTTAAACAGCTGTATGAAATTTGGCCCAGGTTGTATCGTAAACTTGGGTGTGATCCCTGGCTATACGACAGTTACAGGTTGAACAACTTCCTGACCGGCACCCCCGAACAAATACATTGACAAAAAGGGAGACTGCCAAAATAAGGGCTATATAGCTCAGTTGGCAGTGCACTAGCACATTGATCCAGAGGTCGTAGGTTCAAGTCCCGCTCTAGTCAATTTTCTCTTCGTTCAACCTAAAGATATTTTTTGTTTATAAAGCTGTCACAGGAAGTTAACGAGAGGTGTTGTGTAATACAAAAAAAAGGGTTAGGACAAAGGCTGTAGAAAGTTCGTCCTAGCAAGCACTTCACTTGAGCACCTTTGCATGTAAAAACAATCAAAGTGCAATGATCACTCTTTGGAATTGCGCTATATAAGAGTTGATATTATTAACTAACTGGCACTAACTTTCCTTGTGCTGTTAAACAAAAACTCAGTAAACTTGCGGGGTGTGCTAAAATAATGTTTACATCATTGCATTGATAAGGACAATATAAGACCTAAAAGGCCAATCAAGAAGAGAACAAACAGAATGTTGAGGTCCTTTGCTGGGATAACAACTTGTGTGATCAGGAATGAAGCTCAATAAACCAACCAAAAAACAAAGTTCTCATGAACCTAAACTTACGTTACTCAAGTATATCTCAACACAGTCTTCAGTGCCTTGGTTGTTAGGTTCATAATAAGCCCAGTTGGTGTACGTGACGTCCGTGCCGTCCAGCCACTCATAAAACATCTCCGAGCTGAGGTCACTCATGCCAATCCATGCACTTGATTTGTAGTCAGAGGTTAGATCTGGGATGAGCAGCAGAGGACATTATCTTGACTAAACCATTCATTAATAATGCATACAAATGGGAACTCGTCTAGAATTGGAGTTGGAGTTTGTTTGTTTTTTTTTTTTTTTTATGAGATAAATTATCGCCTAACTCACAAGGCCGAACAGCCACTCAAGGTGAGGGCTACACTTAACTGATTTGGGCTGTTGACCCAAATCAACCGACACCAGAGGCACTTTGCCACCTATTCCTGGGGCTGAAACAGGGTTACCCCCTTCACAGTCCGTAAGGATGTAGGCATGGGTATCATCCACTGGGAGCCTGGCTGGTAGAGCAGAATGCACTACCTTCCCAACTTTTTACAAAGCAATTATGGCTAAGTGCCTTGCTCAAGGGCACAAGTGTCATGACCGGGATTTGGGCTGTTAATTGACCCAAATCAACTAGGCCACTCGGCCACGACACGCCATAAAGTTGGGGTTATTAGTAATTATTATAAAATGTTTACATTTATAATTTGTGTGTGTGAGAAGGAAACAATTAGACTAAATTAAACTGCTCAATTTGTTTTGTTTTGAAAGCCGTTTTGAATTTTAGCCATGGATTGAAACTGATGGTTGATCCTACAAAGCTGGAGTTTTGAGAGGTTGTGGGTCTTACATAGCTTGTGGCTTGGTGGATTTGGGGAGAGGCTGGTTGGGGCTGGGATGGGTGGGCCATTTGGGATGGGTTGGGCTGGTTGGGTTGGGTTGGGATGGGTGAGGCTAGATGTGATGAGTTGGACTGGTTGGGGTTGGGATGGATGATGGGCGATTTGGGATGGGTTGGGCTGGTTGGGGTTGGGATGGGTGGGCCATTTGGGATGGGTTGGGCTGGTTGGGTTGGGTGGGTTAGGTTGGGATGGTTGTGTTGGGATAGGTTTGGATGGATTGAGTCATATGGGATGGGTTGGGCGGGTTGGGCTAGATTGGATGGGTTAGGCTGGCTGGGATTGAGATGGGTTGGGCTAGATGGACTGGTTGGGGATGGATGGGGCCTATGGGATGGGTTCGGTCGTGGTTGGGGTTGGGATAGGTGGGGCCAGATGGGATGAGTTGGTCTTAGTGGGCTTGGACATGTGGGGCAGGTTGGGCAAGATGGGATGGGTTCGGTTGTGGGATTGGAATAGGTTGGGCCAGATGGGATGGGTGTGGCTGGGTGTGGTTGGAATGAGTGGGGTGAGTAAATGATTGATAACCCTTAAAAATAGAACAAGACATGAAGGAAATTACCATCATGATGGCTCTTCAGATATGATGTTGCCGGTTAAGTTGGACAATTATAATCTTTCTACCAACTTTATACAAATGACTGTTGTCCATAAAGACAGACTCATCAAAAGACTTCAAATCTTCTGTAAACCAGTACCTTGGTTAATTGCACTCAGAACAAAGTTATTCTCATTCATGTTAGCGATGGAGACGAGGTTTGCGTTGCTCATGCGCATCTGGCACTGCGTCTGTGCACTGCTGAAGTCGGTTTTATCACTCTGAACGTAGTAGCAGCTGTCGCCGTAGGGTAACCAGTCATCAGACGGGCAGTTATAGTAGGCCGGGAGGGTTGGTGGTGGCGCGTCAGTAGTTGCAGTCCAATCTGAAGAGTGACAAGGGAAGAGATGGCAGTAGAGAAATTTAGAGCCACACAAAATAGGATTGTCGGGTTTAGGTTTAAAATCGGTTTATAGGGTGTCGTGGCCAAGTGGTTTAGAGCATCGGATTCAAGGTCTGGTGGTCCAGTCATCGGGGTGTGGGTTCGAATCTCGGTCGTGACACTTGTGTCCTTGAGCAAGATGCTTTACTATAACTGCTCCTCTCCACCCAGGGGTATAAATGGGTACCTGTGAGGGTAGAGGTTGATATTGTGTATGAAAAAGCCTTCAGTGCGCCACGGCAGCACAGGGCTGTATACTCCCCAGGGAGCTGGGAAAGATTACAGGAATGCTATTGGCCCAATGACCAGGGCACTAATGTAAAGCGCATTGATACGTTATTGTGAAATGCGCTATATAAGAACTAGTAATTATTATTATATTAAAATAAGAAAAAGACCAGGTGGATATTTGGGTTTTCTGGGGATAAAACTAAGAGATAGGTTTGAACAAATAAAATCATTGTTGGAGTACAATAACTGGTTTTATGTGTATATTGACAAACTGCCCAAAGGGAAAATGATTAGAACATTTATTGGGAAACTCGGTAGCAGGTTGAAGAACAGGGCCCATATTCATAGCTCTGCTTTAGCAGAAAATATTGTTTAACAATTTGCTGCTAAGTAAAAAGTAGCTAAATGCTGGAGTATGGTCATTTACTTATTTTTTATATATAAAACAATACACACTGGATTAAGAATCTTTCTGGCATACGACGATGTACTCTCCAGGGAGCTGAGATAGTTTAAAGGCACAGGACAAGTTTGGAAATGACTCTGAAAATTAATGGCAATAAAAACTTACTTGGTAAGAAGTACAGCAGCCTTGGGAAGTATAATGAATTTTGAGAAACTTTCAACTTCGAAGTACTATGGTTATGGAAAATTTATCACTTTTCATTCCCCAAAATTTGAATTTGAGATATGAGGAATATTCTTCCTGCGTGGAAATATTCGCTCCGTTTTTTTCGGTGATATCTCAAAAACGTGACCACCTTTTGGAGTGAAATTTTCACACGTTAGTTTTATTGTATGTACCTACTTTTATATAGGATTAATACAATCAGTAGGCTCCAATTACTAAGTGTATACTGTGCCTTTAATTAAGGATCAGAAAGAAATGGCCCATTGACTGCTGTAGTAATGTTCGAGCGTCGTGTCTTTTTGAGCACTACTAGAAGCCACCCTAATTACTCTCTATTATTTAATAATCGCCACATGAAAGTAAATGAATATGAAGAGTCCGCACTTTATCCAAGCTTACCTCTCTCGTAATAATCAAAGGGATCCAGATTGTCGGTTGGTGTAAGCCCATCAACGCTTGATACCTGAGTGTTGAGTCTACACTCCGAATTCACCCTCCCATAATCAAAGGACATACACGTGGACCTTTGAATACACTCCATAGCGCAGTCCTCCGGCCACATATTGGTTAACACTACGGCATCGGATTGGTCAAGTTTCCTCAAACGAGATGGGATGAAGTACGTCTGGATGTAGACTATTTCAAGGGGAAAAAAATATCAATTTTTTTTATCGAGAAGCAATTCACAAAAATTGGATGAAACATAAGAAATTACAAAACCATGTCGGGTAATAATGCCAAAACAAGATGAGCAAAACAAAATATGACAACAAAATAAAATCCTGTAACAGAACATCAATTTAAAAACAATAAGGATTTATAAAACTCTCAAAAATAAGATAAGACAACGGGAAAAAACCCCTAAATGGGTAAAAAAGTCAGAGAAAAGATGAGGAATAAAATATGATATGATGAAAAAACCAAAACAACAAAAAATGAAGTGAAATACACGGGCGATAACTAAAGTATACAAATAAGCAAACAAAACAACAATTAAACCAAGAATGTATACAAATGTAGGCCTAACACCCCCCCCCCAAAAAATGAGGCACTTCCTTTTAAAACAGGGTGTACTTGCTCAAGAGCTTTCAAATAATATGTAATTAAGACCTATAAGTTCAGTAACTCTCAACACATAGAATACTTCAAACATCACAACAAACGGCTGATGTTTCGGTTGTCTGAAGTTCACTTTCAACATCATCTCACTATTTCCAAGAAGTGCTTGATTTTGGCATCTTTGGGGCATCTTTACAAGATATGTTTCCTTATGGACTCTTCACCAACTTTCCATTTCCATCCTTATTTCTCGCTTCAGCTCCATTCTACATTTTCTATCAGTTATTCTTCCATAGAATTGTCATTGATACTTGATACCATGGAAAAAAAGAAGATGAAGAGAGTAAAGAGAATCTCGTAGGGTGTCATGGCCGAGTGGTTTAGAGCATCGGATTCAAGTTCTGGTGGTCAAGTCATCGGGGTGTGGGTTTGAATCCAGGTCATGACACTTGTGTCCTTGAGCAAGATGCTTTACTATAATTGCTTCTCTTCAGCCAGGGGTATAAAATGGGTACCTGCGAGGGTAGAGGTTGATATTGTGTGTGAAAAAGCCTTTGGAGCGCCACGGCAGTCACAGGGCTGTATAACTCCCCAGGGAGCTGAGAAAGATTACAGGAATGCTATTGGCCCAATGACCAGGGCTCTAATGTAAAGCGCATTGATACGTTATTGTGAAATGCGCTATATAGGAGCTGGTTATTATTCTTATCTTACCTGTTTGCTTGCAGGCATATGCATGTACTTGGAAGCACTTGTTGTCATTCCATTTGCCGCTGTTAGTGTACAAGTCACAACAGTTCTCACCGGCCAGTCCATCGTTGTTGGGCTCACCTTGGAGAAATAAAAATTAACAATTAAAAAAATTAGGCAAAGAAACTTCAAGGAAGATAGAACTAAACACCGGAGTGTTGAGTATTTGTCTTGCCTGATAATTAGACTCTCCAGCATAATACATCTAGCATTTAAATTGTCATCATTTTCACAAAGTGAAAAATCCTTGACACGGCCAAAGTTCCAAAAGTTTAGCCTTTTCAAAACAGCTGGTTTTTCTTTATTTTGTTTTTCTTTACAATTTTTACTGCCAAAATAAAGCTGACTTCTTTAATCATACAGAACTGTCTGTATTCATCATTCTTGCAACAGCTTTGAGTTATTAATTTCTTATCTTATTTGTCACTTGTTGAAAAATTAAGAGGAATCTTCATGTGTTCAAAAGAATGTTGGGATTATACAAAACATAATCGTTAAACAATCAATCTTAACAAAATCCAGGAAATAAATAAAACAAATATACTGATTAAATTTTGTGCGCATAATTCATACCACTTTGCCAGTTGAAATATCTGAATGGAGACCCGTCTGTCCATCGGAATCCACCTTCACCTCCGAGATCGTTTGCACCTATCCATACAGCACCGGTTGAAAGGTACTTCACACGAGCTGATATCAGCGAAAGAAACAAAAATATACCACAAGCTGATCAATTACAATCGTAACCAGAAAATGACTGGCTGATTTTTATAGGATCAGGGGTCGATTTCACAAAACTCTTCCTAACTTAGGACTAGTCCTAGGCAATGCTAAGAGATAGGACTAGTCCTAAGTACTGGTCCTAACTTAGGACTAGTCCTATCTCTTAGCATTGCCTAGGACTAGTCCTAAGTTAGGAAGAGTTTTGTGAAATCGACCCCTGACTTATTACCTTAGAGGCAGTGGATACTTTTGGTAATTACTCAAGAAATACGTTACCATAAAAACCTACTTGGTAAGGAGCATCTGAGAGCTGTTGTTAGTATAAAACATTGTGAGAAACGACTCCCTCTGAAGTAATGCAGGTTTTGAGAAAGAGGTAGATTCTCACTAAATTATTTGAATCCGAGACAAAGCCTTTCTCAGGCATTTGAAAGCACACAATTCTATGCAACAATGGTATTTTTTTCTTTCATTGTTTTTGTGCAACCTCGACCACCAATTGAGCCCAAATTTACACAGGTTTGTTATTTCATGCATATGTTGGGATACACCAAGTCAGGATACTAGTCTTTGACAATTACCAAAAGTACATCCTGCCTTTGAAGCACATAAATTAGGAAGCACATAACAATTTTGCTACCAGAAAAAAAAGAGTCACCAGCCAAAATACCATGTCAGGAAGTGTTTGATACGGGTTTAATGCTTTTTTTCTGCCTAGATAGAAAAATGAAACTAGGCCCTGATTATCCTGAACTTTTGACCAGTTCCTACATGTAGAGTTGATTTTAGTTTGGAGGTTTATGCATGGTGAGATTACATATCTCTTGTGATTCTTGCGGGTACAACTATGTAAACAATCTCTTTTGGAAAGAGTGTTTGGCTGTGACAAAGCCATTTGATTTTGTCTCACTGCTTTTAGAAGCTTTTTGCTCTAGTCCTCGTCAAGTATCTTGTAGAGTTGTTAAAAAAAGAGAGAAAAATAGCGGCTTAGGCAAATTTGAAAACATTTTACGGATCTGGAATTACAAATCTGCGACCCACCTCCCAGAAATACAAATTTGTGATTCTAACTATCAGAATTAAAAATTTGTGGATCACCTCCATATTATACAAATTTGTGATTCTAATTTACCAATTAAAAATCTGCCGGATCCTTCCATAATTATACAAAAAATTTGTGATTCTAATACCAGAATAAAAAATCTGCGCCACTTACCCATAATTATACAATTTGTGTTTAACTACCAGAATAAAAATCTGCGGATCCACTTTCCATTAATTATAAATTTGTGATTTAATACAGAATTAAAAATCTGCGGATCACTTCCATAATGTATACAAATTTGTGATTTAACTACCAGAATTAAAAATCTGTGGATCCACCTCCCAAAATTATACAAATTTGTGATTTAACTACCAGAATTAAAAATTGCGGATCCATTCCCATAATTATACAAATTTGTGATTCTAACTACAGAATTAAAAATTGCGGATCCACTTCCCATAATTATACAAATTTGTGATTCTAACTACCAGAATTAAAAATCTGGGATCCACTTCCCATAATTATACAAATGTGTGATTCTAACTACCAGAATTAAAAATCTGCGGATCCACTTCCCATAATTATACAAATTTGTGATTCTAACTACCAGAATTAAAAATCTGCGGATCCACTCCCATAATTATACGAATTTGTGGTTCTAACCACCAAATTAAAAATCTGTGGATTCCCCTTCTATAATTATACAAATTTGTGGATCTAACTACCAGAGTTAAAAATCTGTGGTTCCATCTACCCCCAACCTGATTGTCTGTCTACTAGAAAATCACATGGAGTATACAGAGCCAAAACTAGGGTAAAATTTTAAGGGGAGAGGCCATGAGGGGTCCACTTTTTCTTCTAAGGAGGCACTTCTGGCCAATTAAAACTGTAGTTTTTGTTAGCATTTTTCCTGAACAGGCACCTTTTAAGCGCTCTCGTTATGCCATTTATTATTTTCTAAATAAATTGTCAGCAGGTAAATAGAAAAACAGTTTTAAAAACAAAAGGGGAACGGGGGCACAGGGGAGGGGGCACCCGTGATTCTTTGGGTTGGCAATGTTTACTCGGAATAGTTGACTTACAGTAGACGAATTGCTGCTCATTGAAGTCAGCGATACTGACTAGATGAGCGCCCTCGCTGTGACACTGATTCTCCGCCTGTTCCCAATCGATTTCTACACTTCGGAAGCTATAGCAACGATCCCCTGAGCTTTCATACTCCCAACCAAGGCCGCATTTCTTGTCGTAAACAACTGCCACAAAAAAAAACACATCATAATTATCATTCTTATCCTCAATAATATGAAACAATAGATTGGCTGTTTCAATTATGTTGAAGGTAAGGTCATACATTGGCAATGATCATGGGTGTGCGGGGACCCCTTGGGTTAAGGGGTGCAGAGTGGGTTGATTTGCCCGAAAATTTACACAGATGAAAATACAAGTACCAATCTCTAATACCGGATAAGAAGTATTTTTGCTTTCTATAATTTTTTCTTCTTGCTGTGCTCAAATTTTCCCCACTGTTTTCCCAACAACTTTGTATTTATTATTTATTTAATTTAATTTAATTAATTTATTTATTACTATTTTTTTGGGGGGAGGAGTCCCCCCCCGCCCTGCCCCTTGGGTCGCACATCTATGTTTTTTGGTGATGATCTCCCTCCCCCCAAAAATTAAAATTGAAATTTTTATCTGAAAGCCTATTTGTGATATAGATGATAATGGTAGTAAGCATCAAGCAAAATTATTTTGTCTGAAGTGCCCCACTGTTTAGAAATCAATAAAACCCATGTCAACAAATTTGAATCTCCAAAGATCGGCTAAAAATTACTTTTGGAGATTCAAATCCTTCATGGTGTCCATTTGTGAATGCTGTGGCCAGAGATTCGGTTGATATCCGCTGTCACTTCGCTAAAATGTGGATGGATTCAATGTTCCTGATGAAAATTGAAAATAGGCCTACTGTGACAGTTTTTTCCTGTTTTCTCAACTAATAGACACTGTATTCAGCTGAAACTTTCACAGGTGACTTTTAATGACAATTATTGAATCTTTAATGACAATTTGGCCTTTAAACCAGCAGTGCGTTGACAAAAACCCAATCTATGACCCTACCTTTAAAGGGGCACATTGCCTTAAAATCTAGTAAAGTTTTCCTGTTTGGAATTGCTCCCTATTCTTTAAAAAAAGTCTTTTAAAAAAGTTGTTCCAGCACAAAAACACCTTTCGTGCATTGTAATTAGTGAGTAGTGATTAAAAAAACATAAGTTTGCTTTGGAAAATACAACCGGTCTGCCATTTTTTGAGTCAAAACTTCGGTCGTACAAAATGGTAGACAGTGTCCTGTCATGAAATTAAACAAAAAACACACATTTTCAAGGGGCTATTTGTGTGAAACATTACATTCTATTTTTAAAATAACTTTCCAACCATATTCTTGTAATAACAAATGCTTTTTAAAGCCCAAAGCACCCAATGCAAAGGCAATGTGCCTAAGTGCAAACAATGATCATTTAAATCTAATTTTTTTGCATCAACTTTGCAAGAACAATTTACAACTTGATTCATTTAGACATTATTTGATTGCAATTTGATGTTGAAAAACTCTTCTCACTTACCTGGTGCGATTGGTGTTGGTGTGTTTAATTGATCGCCAGCTGATAGGACAAAGAACAAATGTGTCAGTATTAAAAATTTATATTATAATTTGTCTTCACCCAGGGGTATAAATGGGTACCTGCAAGGGTAGAGTTTGATACTGTGTTTGAAAAACCCTTTGGAGCGCCATGGCAGCTCGGGGCTGTATACTCCCCAGGGAGCTGAGAATGATTACAGAAATGCTATTGGCCCAATGACCAGGGCACTAATGTAAAGCGCATTGATACGTTATTGTAAAATGCGCTATATAAGAACTAGTTATTATTATTATTTGGGGAAAAATCCTGATATAAGTACAATTTTTTAAAACTTAGTTTAACAATCCATCCATTGCGACAGATTTCGACGCATATATATAAACAAGATGCCAATGTGTAATAAAAAACATACTGATTTGTTCGCATCACACCCACAAACTTCTCGGAAAAGTGATTAGAAATTAGTTATAATTAAATTTCAATGGAGGTGTTTGAAGGAGAAATCTTGAAATCTTGTTTGTCTGTAACACAATCCTAGGCCAGTGATGTGTTTACCGATAATTTTTGAACCCAGTACATGTTTGCTGTAACGATTCAGTTCTCATGTACCCATACATTTACCATAAAACAAAAAGTCTCAACGTAGCCGGCTAGGTAAGTGTCAAAACTAGAGAACATTTTAGGGGGCACAAGGGGGTGCACCATTTTTTCGAGGGAGCACTACTGGCCAAATTAAAAGTGTTGTTCCCGTTTGCATTTCTCTTAAACAAGCCCCTATTCATCTTCGTGTAAATGTTAACACAGTTTTACAACGCATTAAAATTATCACATTCAAGCTTATAAAATGTAACATTTTACTCTGGAATTTTAAAATCTCAAAAGTAAAGATTCCAAATTGGGGGGGGGGGGGGGGGGGGGTGGGGACGCATGCTGCCCAGTGCCCCCCACCTTAGTTATGCCACTAGGCTAGGTAGATTCACGAATTCAGCACACAGTTCACTGCTACACTCAAAAACAATCTATTTGGACGTGTTGGACGTCTGCAATGTTTTCTATAATTGTTTTGAAAGTTTGTAAAATTTATTTTGGTGAAAGTTTTCGGTCGGTAATTGCTGGAAGTCTTTTTCAGGAATCTTACATGGAATTGCTTACCATAAGTCTCAGGTAATAGAAACATATAAATGGAAACAGGGAATTGACATCAGAAGTTATAGATTAAAGGAACATTACAGAATTGGTAAGAAAAAAACTTGTAAAATATACTTTTTTATCACAGATTTACATAAAACTTACATGGTCTAAAAAACATCCCTTGAAATATTTCTGTCTGTAATGCCATAATTTGATGAGAAATGAATAAACTAATTTTCTGATTGGAGTTTAGCGCTCAGTGAGCGTTTTATTCATTTGTTGAATCTATATGATTTCATGCAAATGTGTAATCGTTTTTTTCACTATTTTCTCGTGACCCAGATGGCCGATCGATCTCAAACTTCTACAGGTTTGTCAGTTTATGTATATGGTGGATTACATAAAGTGCTTACACTGCCAGCAACTGTTTTGTTAGCAAAAACCAATTCTGTAATGTTCCTTTAAATCTTTGGACTTACTCTTAGGTTTCTTGCAGATGAAGCGGTATGTATAGTCACAGTTAATGTCATTCCAGACTCCCACCTTCTGGAAAGCTGATTCTAAATGAACACAATCCTCTCCACTGCCATAGTTATTGGGCTCTCCGGTACCCCAGTTCAGGAAATTTGTCTGTATAATTGCAGTGTGATAACATAACATAACATAACAATTAAAATTTATAAGGCCCTGTTCCATCAAGATCATAGCGCACTAGAAAGAAATTAACATGGAAATAGGTGAGTCTTAAGGACTTTACGAAAAGCAGATAGAGATTCCCTAATGACAGTAGGGAGATTGTTCCAAATCGTTGGCCCAGCCACACTGAAAGCCTTTTGACCTAGAACTTTGTTTGCTCGGGGAACATTCAAGCGAGTGATGTCAAGTGTGGACCAAAGGAATCGTGGAGGAGTGTAATGTGACAGTAAAGTGGTAGTATAATGAGGTGTGGTTTTGTTCAAGCATTTAAAAACTAGAAGAGCAATTTTAAAATGGATTCGTTCTCTAATTGGTAGCCAAATGTAGTTCTCTAAGTGATGGGGTAATATGTTCTCTCAAGGGTGTGGAACATATTAAACGAGCTGCACTATTTTGTAATCTTTGAAAACGATTGATGAATTAGAAACAAAAGTACTGATAGTATGAGTTCTTAAAGCGAGTTGAAGGAAAGAACCTTCTCGAAAGCAAGTCTGATTTTCTTATTTTGTAAATTCAATAATATTTACTTCTAATACATATTTTTTAAAAATACAAAAGAACAATTATGGAGACGAGACTTGTTCTACAAACAAACCCATAAAAACATAAATAATAATTGCTAAACTATAATATGAAGGACAAATACAAAGGAACTAATGACCAAATAATATCAATAACGTGCCGTCACTCCACCAACTTAGCTATCTATCCCTTATTTTAGCGGTCTCCCTATTTAGTCAATATCTTTGTTCGGGGTGGCAGTCAGAAGCTTTGTGAAAGTTTTAGTTCTGACCAAATTAAAGTTTTTGGAAGTCAGCTTTGAACTTGTGAATGCCTTCACTGCAGTCATTGTTTCTAGAATTATTTTCAATTTGTTAAAAAGAAGTAATTTACAGCTTCAAAAGCACAGCGTTTTACGTATTTAATACAAGGCAATGCTAGGGTTTAAATGAGGTTCTTTTTACTTAAAGGTATTATAAAGGATTGGTAGAGCTGACAAAACAGTCGCAAACAAAGTTCATGTTTTGTGTGATTAACCATATACATGAAATAACAAACCTGTGAAAATTTTGTTATTTCATGTATATGTTAGGTCACCTAAAGTGCAAATACTGGTCTTTGACAATTACCGATGTTATACATGTGCTTTAAACTGAAGGATTTTTAAAACTAAACAAAATATATCCCTGTTTAAGGATATTCTCAGGCTGTGGATCTGCAGCCAACAAGTTTGCTCTGGAGCTGTCCTCAACTCCTTTAAAGACACTGGACACCTTTGGTAATTGTCAAAGACCAGTCTTCTCACTTGGTGTATCTCAACATATGTGATACGATCAAGCTAAATGAGTTGTTTGTCGGTAAATGCATTATTGAATAACAGGCCATGAAAAATAGGTCGACTGGGGTCTACATTTCTACACATCTCTTGGTGTTTCGACTTCCATAACTTTTGAACCAAAGGTGGTATCAACACGGGGTTTTCATATCCTTAAAGCTGAGATAGTACTTCTTTCAAATAGATAAAAAAACAAAAATTGACAAGGAACGACAAAAGGCTCATTTAGCTTGATCGCATCACATATGCACAAAATAACAAACCTAAGAAAATTTGAACTCAATTGGTCGTCGAAGTTGCAAGATAATAATGGAAGAAAAAACACCCTTGTCACACGAAATTGTGTGTTTTCAGATGCTTGATTTCGAGACCTTACGCGTGAGGTCTCAAAATCAATTCAAATATTTTAATGAGAAATTACTTCTTTCTCAAACACTACGTTACTTCAGAGCAAGCCGTTTCTCACAATGTTTTATACTATCATAAGCTCTCCATTGCTCGTTACCGAGTAAGTTTTTGTGCTAACAATTATTTTGAGTAATTACCAATGGTGTCCAGTGCCTTTAACAGACGGAAAAATAAACACAGTATTAAAGAAAAGTAGAATAATGAGAAGTTGACGCTGTATTACCGTTGATCCATCGGTCCATATGAAGGTTCCTTCTCCCACTGTATCATGAAGACCAATCCAGTGGCTCTCTTCAACAAAACTTGCCCGCACTGAAGAAGAAAAAACAACAAAGTAATATCGATATCTTTTTCGAAAGCCCTAGGCACGCTGCCTACTGTTGCCTACCGGATAATCTGGCCCTGGCTACACTGCAAAAACTAGGGTGTCAAAATTGACATAATGGGTGTTGTCACATATAGATACCAAAAAAGAATCAACATTTACATCATAGGGTGTCAAAATAACACTAATTTCTGCCAATTAACACTAATTTCTGCCAAAACAAGTACATTTGAGTTGTTTTAACACCCTATAATGTTCAATTCAATTCTCTTTTGGGTATGTGACAACACCCATGGTGTCAATTTTAACACCCCAGTTTTTGCAGTGTATATCTACATTTCTAAAACAAAACCACACCTTTGTGTTGCTTAAAACATTTCCAGTAGTTTACATCGAAAAAATGTGTAAAAAGATTAGCAAAATAAGGCTTGTCTGGGTGTACATCGTCAGCGACACCACAAAGTAGCACGTGTGTACATACTGGTAAAAACTTGCAAACAAAGAAGACAGTGTCTAAAAGTTAAATGCTGTTTAAAACAACACTTTCCTTGAAAACAGAGTGTTTTCAATCAGTTTTCTCATTGTGGACACTTGATGCTTTGAGCTTGAATAGTAGCGTATGCTGTTTTTGACTGATTTAAGTCCCAAAAAATGATTAAGCATCAAAAAAGGAGGAAAGATGATTGTTAGTTTTATAGAAAAAGAACAGAAAAACAAAACAAGCGAAATAACACAACCAACAAAATAACAATTGATGCCAATGTGTTACAGCACTACATGAGTGCTACTTTGTGAAAATGAAGAACATGCAAACGCCCATGCTGGAAGAGTGCTAAAAATTTGTCTTTTTTCATTTGAGCAGAGTAACTACATTACAATGGTAAATACCTGACAAGAATGACTGCTCCTCAGCAGAGTGGACACTGGCAAGATGGCTCTCCGAGCTGAAACCGTTGCAGATGGACTCTGCCGTACTCCAGGAGGCCGTGTCCTGAGGACTGAAGTAGTAGCAGGAGTCTCCGTTCAGATCCCATCCTGGATCACAACGTCCCGTACCTAGACAATTATTTATACCATGCATAATTAGAATGAATTTCTTGTGATGAAACCAAGGATGCCTCAAAAGTGAACTTAATCACTGTAGCTCACAAGCCTGCGGAAACCTGTAGACAAGGGTGCTTGCTATGTGAACCAGAAACACTGGGGTAAACCCATAGAGCTATATATATTGACTAGAGCGCTAACTTGCTCTGAGTTTAGAAGCCACCCTGGGCGCAGACATGTTTGATGTGTTGGAACGATTTTAATTTTAAGAGAGCACACATGGCCGCGAAAATTTTGCATTCGGCGTGCGTGCTTACGTACGCGCCATATTTAATCTAACGATCATTGCCCTTGTAAACAAGTGATTTTAGTGATGTCTTAAAAAAATATGTAGTAGGTGATTCTCTGATGTTGTTACTTACGTCTTAGGAAAAATGCTGAGTCGAACTAAATAAAGCCTTGTTTCGGAGGATTCAATGCTTCAAGATGTCAAGGGGAAAAAAACGAAATCTGCTTCAAGGATACACAATATGCCGGCAAGAATGACGAACTCAAAAAAACAAAAACATATACGCGCAAACGCACATGTTAAACATGACGCACATGACGCTCGCAGTTTGTACGCTCATTAGCAGATTGTGCGTTCTCATTTGCTGCATATTTGGTTCGATGACGCATAGAAAAGAACAAACGCTTTATCATGCAAATAGCCGTACAATTGCCGTACAAAATTTCAAGCTTTTGTATTGGTTTGTACATAAACATGGATGCGCCCACACGGCTTCAAAACCTCAGTGCGTGTATAACGGGGTGTTAGCGCTCTAGTCAATATATATAGCTCTATGGGTAAACCCCTACTCTTCCACAACAAGTGTTCTGTTCTCTTTTACGTGCACTACCTATTCTTGCGGTGTTTCGTGGCCGAGAGGTCTACTGCATCGGACTCAAGTTCTGATGGTTGAATCATCGGAGTGTGGGTTCAATTCACGGTAATGACACCTGTGAGGTTCAGCTTTTGATATTATGGATGTACAAACATACTTAAAGATGCATTGACTTTATGCCCAAGTACATGTAATGGATAGCACTGGATCGTTTGTTTTATACTCCTTGTTTTATTAAGCTTAAACCTGTCTCCTTTTTATACAGTAGTTAGTTTCAAAACTAAATTTGCATACAGTCTGTTTTAATTTAAAGAGGAAATCTAGTAACAATAATAACTTACTCGTTTCTGGGGGTACAGATGTGACAGTCGCTCCTTTTAATTGGGGAAAAATTTAAAATGTTAACATCAAAAACAAACAAAAATAACTATATCTTTGTATATTGTGGGTCCCAATGCTAGCAACATTCCACATGAAAGGCAAAAGCAAATTGGTTTTTGATGGCCTCATGAACATCAAAGACAAATAAAGTTGGCCACACAAATTTCCCTCAGTGGGACAATTAAGGAAAACAATGGAGTTGTTGTAAACTCTTGTGGTTTAACAATTGATATTATCCCCTGGCTGCTGCTTCCCAGGTTTTATCGTAAACTTGGGTGTGATCCCTGGTTATACGGCATTTACAGGTTGAATAGCTTCCGACTCGCTACTCCAAACAAAGATATTGACATAATAGGCAAATCGCCAACGTAGATAGCTCATTTGGTAGAGCGCCAGCACATTAATCCCGAGGTTGCAGACTCAAGTCCCACTCTAGTCAACTTTTCTTAGTTCAACCCAAAATAAGTTTGTAACGAAGACATACCAGCTTGTATTTTACAGATGAATCCTTGAAGGTTATAACAATCTTTGGTAATCCATTCCCCCGATGGACTTCCTGTGTGAAAGATAAATACAAATAACTAATTAGAGGTTCAGAGAGAATTCTATAAATTAGGTTTAGATTAAATGCAGTTTTTTTCTCCATTTGCTTCCTCATTTCTTACAATCAGAAAAAAACGAACCATGTTAAAATTTCACATAAAATTAGGTTTTCCATTTTCAAGAAAACCTAGAAATGTGCAGGAATCTTCTGGATGTTATTTCATCTGAAACAACAGGCATGCAACTGCGCTCTGCATGCCGTTTACTATTATAATCTGATTTCTGTAGAAAAACGGTTTTAAAAAACATTGAAATTACTGCATATAGCAGCTAATACAATTTATACTCCCTCAGGTTTTCCCTAAGAACCACATTTTTCTCTCATCCCGCGTCATGTTATTCTGGTAATTTTAAATATAAAAAGATCAAGATTTCAAAAGGGGGGGGTGACCCGAGCAGCAATGGGGGCGGGGACACATGCCCCCCTCCCTGTGATGCCACTGCTACATTATTGCCCAGCAGTTAGCAAACTATGTCACGTTACCATAGTGAGCTACGCGTGGTATCTCTTGATGGTGTACCTGTGTATATGCTGCCGCAATCATTGCGACTAGCTGTTAGAGTGGGTTCCCCGGCTGCCCAGTTGGTGTAGGTCGAGCCGGTGGTCTGGACCCACTTCAGGCTGTTATCGGTGATGATATCTGATGGTTGATAATAGTTTCAGATTATTATTACCTTCATTTGTGTTCTACATTACTTCCTTACCCAAGACAACTAGTTTCGTAATCGTCAATTGTGCGAGAAGCGCGCCCTCAGGCCAAAATAGGCAGTTCTGGAAAATAGTGAAATAGCATTAGAATTGAAGACAACCAAAGCATATTAACCATTACATCAATAGACCTAGACCGATCCAAACAAACCGTGTTTTGAGGTACTGCGGATTTAATAATTTATTAATTTTTATTCGATTGATTTATTTATTTTGTCTGGTTGTGAAGTCAATGATTCTCAGAAAAGGAAACTAAACCACTTTTACTAGCTAAGAAATCCTGGTGTCTCAGGCAAAAACGCGAAAACTAAATTGTATACTTGGGTTTTTTGTTTTAACAGAGAATTCACAGCATGAATATGTGAGAAGTTTATGGTTTGAATCTCATTTGTGATGCCTGTGCGCATTTATTTCTGGCAGACCTGGAAAGCACTGAGTGTATATAGTGTTGATCCCACGTAAGTGAATAAGGTAAAATAAAAAACGAAACAAAAAGTCTAATTTACCTGATATACCGATGTAAATATCAAAAACACCAACTTGATTGAAGTCAGTCAGTCTGCTTGTTACGTACTGGTTTTCTCCGTCACTGTGGAAATATCAATGAACAAGGGAGAGGGTGGAATGTTTAATCAGCCAAAAGCCTACTTGAACAAATGACAACACGGTGACTGCTCTATGCTCTGACAACCCTATGTTCCGATGACCCATCGAGATCTACACGCTAGGGTTAGGGTCAGGATTAGTGTTCTGGTTCTGGTTCTGGTTCTGGTTCTGGTTCTGGTTCTGGTTCTGGTTCTGGTTAGGGTTAGGGTTAGGGTTAGGGTTAGGAAAGTACATTAGGGGCATCAGAACAGGTGTGTAACCAACAATACCACAAATCAAATTTCTTTATTTTTTTGTATGTCAAAGGAGTGCTTATATAGTTTGTTTTACTGCAAATTGTCTCATTTACTACACTTCATGAAAATAATGATCACAAAGCCGGGTTAGACAATTCTTTTCAAAAAATAGCTGAGTAAACAACAAAATATACCAGTACCTCTCTCTGAAAATTTGAATTCTACCAAAATTGCTATTTATTTATTTATTTTATTTATTTATTTAAACCATATTTAACGAGGGTGACCCATCCAGCACAGCTGATCATTTGGGGCCCTCACATAATAATAGAAACGAAAAGAGAACATCAAAGAAAAAAATACAAAAAAAAGGACAAATGGACGATATATAACATCCAAACAGCAAATCACACAAAAAGTAGGAGAATAACAAATAAAGGAATACGAGTGCCCCCATACTTCCGAATACAGATCATAAACTATTTACAAGCCAACAGCCCGGGCAAAACACAGGAAAGCGGTTGAATGAAAAGTTGAAAGAAAAGGTTGAATGGATAGTGTGAAAGCAGTTCAAGCCTTACCTTCCTTCAGCAAACGCCGAAATGAAGAATAAAGTTTGAACGAATAGTTAAAGGAATACCATTTAAAAAAGAGGGAGCTCTGTAACTGAAGTGTTTTAAAAATTTCACATTTAGGTTTGGGAACAATATAACTACCCTGTGTGATTGCCCGGGTAGTTGAGTAACACAAAAACACAAAAACACATGTCAAATTTTCTTTGTTCAACCCAAAGTTAATTAAAATCTAACCGTAGTCAGTTTCCCTTGTGGTTTATTATTTGATACAAAAATTAAATAAATAAATAAATACTTTACTTTTTAATTGTCAGAAGGTAGCCTCCTTGAGCGTCACAGTAATATTTAGCATCAGTCCATGTCTTGAGATTGTTGATATTCATCTGGTAACACTGTCCGTTATTGTAGGACCAACCAGGGGCACACGTTCCTGTTTGAAATAAGACGCTAATCTCAATTAATTTAATCTCTAGTAAATATTAAACAAAAAATTGCTCTTAGATAACAAGAAATGTAATTCCTTTTATCATCCTAAATGATAAAATCCTAATGATAAAAATGCCTTTTGCTCATGAACTGCTTGTACCCATTGCATTATGACAAGAGGTCAATGCTGTGGCAGGCAACAGGCATTTTTGATGCTCCGTTGTTGACGTTGTGTGGACAGTGTGCATTCTAATGAGGTCAAACTTTTAACCAATTAGTGCTCTCGGTTAAGTGTCAGTCTTACATGTATGTAGGAAAGGAAACTTTCACTTGATCACAGTCAACTAAACAACGCAACCATGTGCACTGCTCAAAACTGCTAGGAACAAGAAAACGTAATTGTAATTGTGTAATTGTTGAAGGAGTGAAGAGACTTGATAGAAAAACACCGGCTGACGCCCAGTGACTTAGTTTTTATTTGTGGGCTGTTCTTTTTTTTTAAGAGAGCAAAATTAAAGAGTTAAACAAATAATAAACATTCAAACCATACTCCTGCTTAAAAGATAAGAAAGAGAAATGTTTTAAAATGCACCAGACTATTTTTGGGGGGCCTTTGATGAGCGAGTGCGGTGGACCCATAATTTTGAAATTTGAAAATTCGGACTCGCATTCTTTTTTTGTTTTGCTGAATGATGGTTTTCCTTTTCAGAAAAAGAGGACATAAATAAGGAGAAAATACAAAGCGTTAAAAAACTAATGTTACCAAAAGATAACACAGAAAGGCTCAGAATGTAAAATAGGGGCATTGTCATAAAAAACAACAACTTGGGGCCCTTCACCAAGCAACAAACCCAATGCTTTTACACTGGTTCACACTGCATGCTGTTATTGGTCTCCTTTATTAAAAAATACCTTGGATCCGCCTTGGCAACAAACAATGAATGGTAATGTAGTAATGTACCTAAACTTCAGAATCATCCCCCTTTTCAACTTTTCAACACCGATAAACGCCACCGATCAAAATCATGCTTAATTTTGCAAACGTTGACTGGCAAAAAATGACACATTTTTATTCCTTTGAAAACACTCTTCAAATCATTTGCATGGTCGTTTTATTTTGAGGAACTAGTTACTTTTAAAGTATAAGGGGAAAATGACTTTGTCAATACCTTGCGGTCTTTCACAGAAGAATGCACCGCTTTCAGAGCACTCCTTGACTGCCCATTTACTAGTGGCCATGACTCGAGCACAATTTCCACCTGCATCATAGAACCTGAGAAAAAAGTAACTCCAGCTCATAACATATCAGTTGTCTCACTACATGTCTCCTTTGACCCCCCAATTTGCTTTGCTTGGCCTCGAGTCAATGCTCAACTTACAGGAACATTACAGATTTGGTAAGAAAAAAAACTTGTAAAATATACTCTTGATCACAGATTTACATAAAACTTACACGGTCTAATGATGATGATAGTAGAAAACATCCCTTGAAATATTTCTGTCTGAAATGCCATATTTGATGAGAAATGAATAAACTAATTTTCCGATTGGAGTTTATCGCTCAGTGAGCGTTTTATTTATTTGTTGAATCTATATGATTTCATGCAAATGTGTAATCGGTTTGTCACTATTTTCTCGTGACCCAGATGGCCGATCGATCTCAAACTTCTACAGGTTTGTCAGTTTATGTATATGGTGGATTACATAAAGTGCTTACACTGCCAGCAACTGTTTTGTTAGCAAAAACCAATTCTGTAATATTCCTTTAAAGTACTCAGATTAAATTCTGTGTTACTATTTCACATAGGGCTGCACATAATGTAATAATGTTCGGTTTTTATATAGCGCTTTATACACCATGTCTCAAAGCGCTTCCAACTTTAGTACCCTGATCACTGGGCCATTTCATTCCTTAAACCATCTCAGCTCCCTGGGGAGTAAATATACAGCCTGTGCTGCCAAATATGTAAAGCACTAAGCTATAAATCAATCACAAGAACCATCTCTGCCCTCGCAGGTACCCATTTACCCCTGGGTGGAGAGAAGCAATTATAGTAAAGTGTCTTGCTCAGGGACACAGGTGTCGAACCCACACTCTACTGGACAGAAACACCAGAGCTTGAATTCGGTGCTCTTATCCGCTCGGCCACGACACTCCAGGTAAATAGGGAGAAAACAGAGTGACAAATATTTTGCAGGTCTTCAAAATATTCTATACTAAACAGATTTGAGGGCCAAATAAAAAGGGTTAGAGTGTAAAAATGGTGCACAACTGTGTTGACTTTCAACTTGAAGCATTTTGGATGACCTAGGCCTTGAAAAAAATTGTCCTTTTCGCTGAGAGGTGAAGGGGAATTTTTTTTGCCAAGATTGATGCTCGGACAATTGGATGTTTATGCAAGTGTTGTGGCATTTTTATTTGGAGGAGAATAACTCAAAGAGCCTTGGGACACCCAATGTCAAATTGAGCAGAGGATCAAAGTTTAGGAGTCAATGGACAATTTTCTCTTTACTATAAAAAGCTGTGAGACTTTGCTATACCTGTGAAATATGCTTACGCTAAGCACGGACATTCTTTAGTTAACCACTGATTTTTCACTTTTGGTAAGCATAGCCATGAAACGAGCCCCTGAAATCTGGTGTCGGACATTTTGGAAAATCACGCTGACTTTCCAAATGAATTTTTTGAATACTTACTGACTGTTTGGCTCAGTTATGTCCCAGTTGGTATAACTGTATGCTGTTCCATCAATCCACTGGTAGTTACCTCTTCCTCTTCCCTGAAACAAAATGGACAGAAAATGGCAAGTGGCAAACCTTCAACACATTCCATACTCTATAGATACTTTAAAAAGATGTGAAGCAAGCAACAACAAATAACGTTTGAAAACAGACCGTCTGTTGGCATTAATACCGAGCTTTCACTGACAGAATTACTGAATTTGGAACACTGAATTTGGAACGCTTTCAAATTGTGAAGCACTATTTTGCACTAACCTCACACTAAAATGGTGTAAAATCTCATTTTATTTGATACTCTTTCAGAAGGAAATGTTAAGCATTCAGTCATTGGATGTCAACACTGAATGGGTCAGTACATTCCACACAGGAATGTTTTGTTAGTCAAAAGGACAAATTAAACGCTGTTTTTATTAAACCTCATGAAAAATCAGGAATAATGAAGAAATTCTTAGTAGAAAAATGTGCAAACCCATATTGTGACGTCATTGGGTGTTTTTGAATGTTAACAAATTTTGCACTACTTTGTATTACCGTATCAGTAAGCCCAATGTAATATGGAATCCCATTGACGTTTCTTGTCGATTCCACGCCGGCTTGCTCTGACGCATCCGTGAACGTGACCATGTTGCCGCCAAGTTGACTGCAGTACTGGTCAGCACCAGACCATGAGTATGTGTCCAACACCCACAGGTAGCATTTACCGTTATAAAAACGCCAGCCATTGCTTTCATCGCAAGTAATTGGCACATCTGTTTCAAAAAAATGAGCAGGGGGGATTACATTAAAGACACTGGACACCTTTGGTAATTGTCAAAGACCAGTCTTCTCACTTGGTGTATGCACAAAATAACAAACCTGTGAAAATTTGAACTCAATTGGTCGTCGAAGTTGCGAGATAATAATGGAATAAAAAACACCCTTGTCACACGAAGTTGTGTGCTTTCAGATGCTTGATTTCGAGACCTCATACGCGTGAGGTCTCAAAATCAATTCAATATTTTACTGAGAAATTACTTCTTTCTCAAAAACTATGTTACTTCAGAGGGAGCCGTTTCTCACAATGTTTTATACTATCAACAGCTCTCCATTGCTTGTTACCATATAAGTTTTTTATGCTAACAATTATTTTGAGTAATTACAATAGTGTCCAGTGCCTTTAAGAGGCAAATTTAGTTTATAGGATTAAAACATCACAAGGACATTTTGGTTATCTGTTACTCACTCCAACGTGGTTTGATGTCTGAAGAATATTTCATAATGAGAAAATTGAACTAACTGTTTGAAACTGCTAACCAAAGAATCTATGGTATGACACACACAAAATTGTTAATGGCCTCACATTTTGACCCTAGAAGAGTCTTTCTCAATTTTCTAGGTATAGAGAAATCAGTCCAAATAATAAAACTGTTACTGAAAAATTGACAAATAAAAAGCTTTTACATGCATGATATTGATTTGATTTGAATGGAATGGCCTACATAATCGATTTTTTGAAGAGTACATTCATTCCAATTCTAGTCAGCGGGCTTATGGTCGAAAAAGGTTCACCCATATGCAACTTTGTACACAATCTTTAACAATTTCAGGGATTACTACTGAAACACTAAAGAACACAAATCCACTTGATGCAAGTTTTTCCCATCACCAGAAATATGTTTTTGGTGGCCTTTTCCGAGCTAAAATACAGACGACGAAACTACACGATTTGTGACTTTTCAATTTTGCGCCCAAATGACGATCCTTGCATTATTCGGAATTACCACCATGTAATATGGTTCTGGATTGGGCAGGTTTTGCAAACGGTCCACCTCGACGTATACGCATGCAATGGCATCCGAAAGTCACCCAAATATGAACTAATTCCTTAGAAATGTCAAAAATGAATGTGACACTATTGGTGACTATTATAAAATAATTGTATCTTACTTATTGAGCGAGAGCAAACAAAGTTGCGAGGTAAGATGCAATTGTTGTCATTCCATTGCCCGTACTGATTATTAGCGTCAAACTCCACGCAGTCTTCACCTGTCTGAAAGTCATCATTTGGCTCTCCAGGCTTCCAATTTCTGAAACAAATAGTGTGAATGACTGGTAGTGATGAAAGAGTATTTCTCTTGATTTGAGTGACCCAACATGGACATTAAAGTCACAACCAGTGAATAATTTGGGTCAATCCTTATATCTTGGTGAAGAAATAGTGCCCATTAAAAAACAAACCAACAAGTGGCATGAAATATCCCCCGAAAAGTTATAACCCTATCAGTGTTTTCTCCTCCTGTGGGCTTTGAGAGGGCACGCTGCCCTCCTCAAATTTACATCCCTGCCCCCCAAAAATTACAAATGGATGAAAGCAACATCGACCCAAAGGTGGAATGCTGGCAATGAGCTCCCTTCCACACCGTCTATGTTCCTCCTGGTGCCCAGGCGATCAAACGAGTAGCTGCTCTGCCACACCAAACTGCCAAACGCAGCATTGTGGTGGCCCTGCTGCTAGAACACCAGGGAGCAAGCTGACAGCTTAGTACACACTGGGAAGCTAGCTTCACATCATTTCAATCAGTATTCCCAAAAGACATTCAACCCATGACCTGTCCCTCCCCCAACCCCAAAATTAGAGCAGACGTCTGAACTGCTAGCCCAAAGAGGGTGTCCAGATAGGAAAGGCCAGATAGGAAACGTGAATATTCGTTTTCCATAATAATAATAAAGTTCTTATGAAGTGCTTGATCACACTTGATGGGTATCTCAAAGCGCTCATTATTTATAAGGCACATATGCACAGCTACGTCTGAATTTTGAGACCTATATGTAGCACCTTGTAAGGGTTCACAAAGTGATGCAGCGCAATCTGCAGCCAACCATGCCAGTAACACCGGGGCTGACCCCTTCTCTTAACAATAAGTATGCTGGGTTCTTTCACGTGCATTTCACAACAAACGTGACATACAGCTTAATGCTTCATCCGAAGGACAAAGCAATTACAGGTGTCCTGCTCAAGGACACAAATGCCATGACTGGGAACTGAACCCACACTCTGACAACTACAGAACTTGATTCCGGTGCAAGACCGCTTGGCCGTGAAACTTGCACCAGTTACATCGATTAAAAAATTTCTCCCCCAGTCGGAAAGTCGTCTAATATCTCAGTAATACCCCAGTTCTAAGATTTCAAACTTTACCTGTAGGTGCTTGTGCTCCCATCAACCCATCTAAATACTGCCTCATCTGCTCGATCATAGAGACCCATCCAGTAGTCCAACCTTGTTGATCTCAATGCACTCAGCAGAAAGTCCTGCATATATCATATAGAAGTAAAACATCATTCAATCGCATGAGAAATATACAAGAATAAAAGTATACATATTACAAAATGTGGCATATGCTGTCCGGGGTTTGCCCTTAACTTTTTCAGTGACTTGTCCGCTAGCTTTTTCACTAGTCCATGTTTCATAGGATAGGAACGATTTTCAACTCTGAACTAGCCAGCCAGACCACTTGAAGTGAATTCCGACTGGCACTCAGGTGTTCTAACTAGCATTCAAGCATTTGGCCAGCGGATGAGAGAACGCTGCTGTCATGTGTGATTAAACTGCAGTGGCGGCACAAGACCTGCTAATATGGCTGCAAAGGGGGGCGGGTGGAGGGAGACAAGCTTAAATTCAAGGGGGTCACACATGAACTTTTAATGTAATTTTTTACTGTGAAAAAAGCATTGATTTACCACACTAGCAGGCTTACACATGTTTTCTTGAGGTACGGTAACTCGAACATAGTTGCATTATTGTAGGTGCAATGGCTTGGGGTTAAATTTAATTTCAGCCCAAGAGAAGTGGGCATTTTTTTGGGGGGGGGGTTGCAAATGGGGGAGGGGGCACCCCCCAAAGTGACACCGCTGGTAACCTGTTGATATGTGTACAATCACCAAAATAAACAACTATATTACGGGAATTTTTATTCTAACAGCAAATAAGCAACAGTGATTAACTACTTATTTGATGTAAATTTATCTATTAATTATCCTGGGAAAACCTTTCAGCGAAATAACCAGCAATTACAAACATTCATTTGTACAAAAATAAAATATATTATGAAATACTATAAAGATATTACAGGATTTCAAAAGCTTTGACAATTTTTCCAGAGACAGAAATAATTCTCTGGAGGATTGGTTTACTGGTGTGAAAATTTTACTCAGAGAGCTTTTAGATTGAAAGTTATCTTGTTTTGTTGAGTCATAAGTCACTCTGCACTTAATTTCAAGAAATAATACTAAGAATTTTGTTGTAATTCTAATGTTGGTGGATGTTCTGCCGAGTCCGAGATTAGAATAATTATCAGCTCCATCCCTTGCACCAACATGATCTACTTGTATATTTGCGGTAACACGATGTATATAAATATATATACCGAATATATATTGATACCACACCATGCAATGCCTCAAAACCCAGTTGATTTTGTAAACAAATCTTGCAAAACGATGGGTCAAGATTATTGCAAGTCCTTTTGGCCACATGGTTTGTCATCCTCCAGTGGAGGGCAATGGAAATTGACCACGAGGAGTCGTCAGAAGGCACCCACACGGAACATAACAAACATGAAAAGGAGTCTTTATGATTGCAAAATCATATTTGATTTTGTTTTTATCGTCAAGCCCACAATTTACAGCCAGCCGTCCAACTGTAACGAAAACGACAGGCTTGCAGTTCCCCACAGTGACCCGCTAGATCCTCCTCTTTGGAGGAAGAGGGGGTTCTGATCTTTGATCAGGGAAAGTTAAACAAGGAAGGAAACCAAAATATTAACCAAATAATCTATACTCACATTGACGTCCTGGGATGGGATAATCATGAGATCAGCGTGTTCATCTTGACATGCCTTCCTTGCTTCGCTGTATACCTTTGTATCCGATCGGGCGAGGTAACACTGGTCTCCATACTGAAGCCAGCTCCCCCCACAACTTGCACTGCCGCTCTGCCCATTTGCTGTCAATGAAAATAACGGTCAATAGTTACTTGGTTTCTAGCCACTGCCAAGACGTTCAGGCCGTCAGGCTTTGCCAATGTGTCGTTCCTTGCTTTAGAAGCAAGGAATTGCCGTCCCTCAAAAAGTATGGTGGGCCTACATAAGTGTTTTTTTTTGACAAGATGTTTGTGTTTGCGGTACCAACTGATCTACTAAATGTTTCCATTCGGAACCTTGGATGGAACGAATGGATGGAATGACATAATACCACAGCATGCTCAAACATTTTCAAGAAAATCTTCTTTACTTATACCATAGAGTCCTTGCTCTATGCTTATACAGTGGTTAGCTATGGTGGTTGGGGGGGGGGGGGTCCCCCTGGCCCTGTTAGGCAAAATAAAAAAATTAAAACCACGTTTCGCGTCCTGCCTTTTTTTCAAAAATGGCCGCCCGACACATTTTTCAAGACAACCGGCCGGTATTTTTCAAGATGGTTGCAAGCTTTTTTTGTTGTGTTTTTCGGTGTGCTGAAGTCTAAAAAGAGATATTATTTATTAACAAAAAATAAAAATCGTAAGCGATTGTTATAATAAAAAGAAGAAGAAGAAGGAGGCGGCCTCTAAAAAGAAGCGGGCGGGGACGCTTAACATGTTTTTGTTTGCCTCTTACTTTGCCCCTCGCTTCCCCAACCTATTTGTCTCCAATTCCAACCTCAGTTTTGCCCCGATGGTCGAAATTTAATATAACCCCAAATCACATGCTTGTGTAAGGTTTGTCATTGTAGTAAGTTAATGCTTTTTCAGCAGAACAATATTCCTACATCCATGATTACATAAAGTATTCCGTGAAGTTTGAGTTGTTCTCACACAAAAAAGCCTGGCTTCTAACTTTAGACAATTGTTTACTAAAGAGAGAACTGGTACCGTAGTTGTAGGGTAAAATGTGCAAGAAAGACCGGGTGGTTTTGTGGAGAGTGAACAGGCTTATTGATTTATTGTAGATGTAAATCATTTACTTTGGAGTATTTAGCCCGTGCATAATCCAGTTAATTGTTTTGTACTCAAATCTATTGTCGCCATTTACTTATTTGCTTTTTAGGTGTTAGTGCAATACAAGCACGAAGACCTCCCTGTTAACATTGTGTAACTGGATTGTAGCCCTCTAATAGCTGTGTTGGTTTTAGTTTTTTCTTCTTTTTTTCTTCTTCCAGTAGACTCATTCGAAATTTTTGTTTTGCCAAATCTTCGTTGTTTTTTGTTTTTTTTACTTTTCGTTTTGACTTTCACCATATTATTTTTCCAAAATTCTATGAATTATTCGACATTCAAAGTTGATTTTAATTTGCTTTCTAGTGAATCATTTTGAGAATTGCTTTTGTTATCTTGTGGAATCTGGTCATAAAACATTGGATTGTTGTTTTTAGCTAATCACATCAATTTCTCTTCATATTTTTGTTTTTGCTTTGATAACCTTTTGAAGTCAATATAAATTATCTTTTTGATATTTTTTTTTTATAATTGAGAACGTAAAAAACAGTTTCTGTCTCTATTTATCTGTAGAAACCTGTCGTCTGAGAATATAAGGTGACTCTTGTTGATTTATGATTAGAGGGATTAACTGATTTTGTAACATTGTAGATTTAGTGGTCATGTGAAGAGTGGTCAGTGTGTCATCATTAGTTTTCGTTTGTGACCTTGGGTTGGACGACTACGTATGTAACTCTGGAAGAGACTTGAGCTCCTGACTATCTCAGGATATCTACATGTCGAATTGACTATCTTGGATGACGACTTTTTACAACTTCCCAAATTTACCTCCCTCTGATTCACGATATCCAGATAGAAAGATTACGAATTCCAGAGAGATTGATTTTCTCAGGGTGTCCGACAAGTCAGACGTATAGGACGTCGGTTCTAAGAACAATAGCCTATTATGCACGCCCGAATGCGCATAATCAGCGCGCAAAGGATTAAGGTAAAATCTGAGTCCACTTATGGCAACCATCATGCACGGCATACTGATTTCGAAGCAATTGTGATACACAGCACATAAAACCTGGCATTTAAACTATAATACAGCTTTGCTCCAACTTGGCAGCTTGAAAATTTTTGTTAGTGTACTCGGTTTCCCAAGAAACATTGCGGTATAAGATGGCGCCTGTGCACATGGGCTATTCTTGACGGGATATAAAACATGAGGTTGATTGTAGTTTTAGGCCTAGGATCACCCAATGTCCAATTCCGTGAATATAACCGTGCCAATTGAAAAGTTCAATCCCAAGTGCATATTAATGAGCCGAGCTATTTTTCTACAAACCCTTGGATTACGTCACACTGAGGTCAATTGTTGACAACAAATCTAAACCTCGAAAGTCCCATTCCCAATGACTTTGATGCCAAATGTATTCCTAAAAGGGTGGTATACCAGCACCAATTTGGTGTAATAGTCCGATGGTTCCCCTTTTTATTCCCGACAGCAAGAATTAAGAACCATGCATGTGATGAAGTTTTTTCAATTTATCCAAATAGACCATATTTCGAAAGTATACCCCAATGCACAGTGCAATGTATAATGAGTACCTTTATTATTTTGCTTCCACATGAAATTGACTAGCTCATTATTGGCCCCAACATCTGAGACATTATTATACGGTACGTGCAACATGCAATAATAACAATGACAAGAGGAGACCATTCGGTTCGTCTAAGAACTGTAAATGAATCAGATTAGCGATAGCGAGAGTAATCATTCAAATAATAAAAACAAAATTATACTAAAACTCGTTCAAGAACATAATTTTTTGGCCGTCCACAATTTTGCGAACTAACACGGTCGGCCATTTTATGGAGTCAAAAATTTGACTCCATAAAATGACCGACTGTGTTAGTTCACGAATGTAAAAGGAAAACCATGCAATTTCGAGGCATATTTGTGTGGATCATTGTATTCTACTTTTAAAACATCTTTCTAACCATATGCATTTTATAACAAACGGTTTACAAACGCTTTTTATAGACCAACTCGGCCGATTCAAGGCAACGTGTACCTTTAACTGGGCATAGTTATTACAAAGAGGCTATGATGTTATTATTATAATCATGGGGATCATTTCAGTAAAGAGAGTTTTATCTGCAAAGCCCCCTGTTTCAACAGAAAAGAAGACTGTAATATATTTATGACGCTCGTCATACATGAGTTATCTCTCAGCTTAGTCGCATGTTTACGTTAAAGATCAGTTTGCAAAATGTGTAACTTGCATAATAAACCCAACTAGAGACAAAATTTAGTCCCTATACATTAAGGCAAAAAGGAGAGGAAAAAACCTATTTAGCGTCCTGCCTTTTCAAACAATAGGAAGGAGGAGGGCCTTTTTTCCTTCTTTTTTTCTCCCTCAAAAATGGCCGCTAGACACATTTTTCAAAACAACCGGCCGTGCCATTTTTCAAGATGGTTGCCAGCTTTTTCTGTGTGTTTTGTTCTGTGCGCTAATGTCTAAAAATATAATCTCATTTAATAATGTATAGTTTTAATCAGAGATCGTTAAAATTTATCCTTTAAAAAAAGAAGGAAAAAAAAGAAAAAGAAAAAGGAGGCGGCCTCTAAAAAGGAAGCGGGCGGGGACGCTAAACATGTTTTTTAAATTTATTATTTGGCCTAACAATGATAGTTTCTGCCGAATGCATGGTTAGCAATGCGTACTCAGTGTGTTCCGAGTCAGCGGGGAAATAAACCCACAGGTACCTCGGCGGGTTAGAACACACAACCCTCAGCAACCAAGAGCAGATCCAATAGTTTCATCAGTAAAAAAGATTGTAGAATGCAAAACTTCGCTAACGCGAATTCCAGATAGAAGGACACAATTTCTGAAAGTAGTTAATGACCAATGCTGTACTCAAAAGGTACAACTTTAGAAGAAAAATAAACGAATAATAGGAAAATGCTTCAAGATGAACTCACAACCTCCAACATGGATGGCGAGACATTGCAACCAAAAGGTCACTGAGGCGTGATAATGTCATCAAACATGCTTTACTGAAACTGTTCTGTTTCTTAAAAAAAACAGGTATTTGAGGAAATCTTTGTGGCTTCATCCATATCCGCTGAAAACTTTTTGATATGTATTTACTAATTTAAAAACAGAATACACACATCACAGAAGTGAAAACATTATACCCTTTCATCAGTAGATGTAATAAACCCCCAGAAGTGATATAGGCCACTGTTTGGATTTGTGGCATACGTACGGCAAGAATTATGTTGACGTTGGTCGGGGCTGGCTTGAGCCCTTGCCACCTCACAATAAAGAAATCGAAGAGAAAAAAAGAAGAAGACAAAAAAGCAGTTAAAACAATTTTAGACTAAGGTTATTTTGAAAAAAACATAAATGACTTGCACTTCTTGCAAAAATTGTTTCCCTTAGTAGGTGTAAAGCCCTCGCCATCTAATTCTTTGCTCTTTATAGTTCCCCCTCCCCCTCCCCCGAAAAGAGAGTGTAGTTACGCCACGGTCCATGATCTGGTCCTGTACACTGACTGTAATCAAAGTTATAAATCTCGTTTCATGAAAAGAGGGCCATACTGCCCTCCCAAACAGCAAGTGTTTGATTACAATGCACTCTAAAATCTCCTGGTCCGAATTGAACCGAATTCCAGGTCCGGAACTTGACCTCCCCCCCCCCCCACAAAAAAACCCCAGAAGATGGCTGCATTTGTGATAAAAGGTGTAATTATGACCTTTTCGAAACCACGGCTATGTCTGTAATTTTGAAAACGGACACTTTTGGTGTAGAGCTTCAAACAGGTAGCACGGGAGCCCAAGCCGGAGGCGAAGCCGATCCCACCATGGTTTCGAAAATAGTCTATCGTCCTGTCCTTGAACATAATCTAGACTTGCTTAGGGTTAGGACGGCATAATTAAGATAAGTAAATCACGGTGCGCTTATATACAGATAGCCTAGCACTGTTATTCGAGTATAGACCAGTGAGATTAGCGATAATGCCATTCGCAAAGATTGACGATAAACGGCCTGACCAAAAAAAGGCCCTTATGTAGGGATAACACGTTGGAAGAGTAAACAAAGTATACTAATTTCAATCCTCCCATTTTTCTGCTAAAATAATCAGTCCAACAATCCTAGCAAATTTCATCATAATTAGGTGATGCTTTATATATTGTGTATTGTCATTCTTTTGAAGAGTACATTCATTTCCACCATCCAGTTTTTACTAAACAAACCAAACAACTACTACCTGTCTATATTTATCTTTTTATAGGTGGTACTTTTTCGAGAAAACAGAGTAGGATTTGAAACTTTGCATGGGAACACAATCAAGTGATGTTTGCGGGAACACGATGTAAATTGTACATGAATCTCTCTTGTAGGTAAGTGATTCTGAGTTGAAAGACCTCAGAATCAGTCGTGTAACAACTCTACAAATTCTGAATCACAGACCGGATATGATTTCATGATTTTACCAGAGTCAAAATCCATTTCTGACCAAATTCGACCACTTTTGGTGATAGCATTCTCGGAAAGGGTCCGCAAGTTACAACTTCTTTAGGGCATTTAGGGGGATATCCATCCCCGCGCCCAGAGGGTTGCGTTTCTTGTGCAAGTTGGAAATAATGCATTTCTTTGTTTCGTTTTCTTTTGGTATAAGGACCCTGAAAAAAAAAACCCGTGTTATAACCCACTTGTTATATAAAGATCTGGTCCTGCGAAATCAATAAAAGAGTATGTTGGAAATGTTGAAACTCCAAAACTCACCTCAAGGCGAGTTTTGGAGATTCAAATTTCCGTGGTGTCCGTTTGTGAATTATGCGGCCGAAAATGCGGTTGGTATCCGCGTCACTTCAATAAGCCTGGATGGGTTCGACAATCTTGGTTAACATATTGTGATGATTTCTCATTCTAAACACAGTATTCAGCTGAAACTTTCACAGGCGACTTTAATTATATCTTTCTTTATAATTTGGCCAATCAATCTACATTACGTGGACAAAAACCATGAACCTTTGAAACAATTCAGAGGCATGTATAATTGGAAATCTATAAAACAGGACAATGTGTGTAAAGCTTTTACGGTGAAGTCCTGGCACTCCCTGGTTGCAAGTTCAAAATCCTCACCGTCGATTACACTTTGGTTGATGAACGAGTCGAGAGGATTGGGTTCACCTTGCTTTTCTGCAGTCTATGCTTTTTTGTAGAAGTAATTGTTTGCTAGACTTTAAAAGTATTTATTACACGGTAAGCCCTAAATTGTGCTATTATTAAAGACACTATACTGGATTGGTAAGGATAAAAACATTAATGTTTAACTTTAGTCTGAAAGCTTACTGATCATGAAGTTCATAGTAAAACAGCTTTTCTGTGATATATTTCCCCCCGAAATTAGGTCATATTCTAGAAAACTGTAACTGAAAACGACAACAAACGCATCAGCTGATTTCGGTTAAGCCCAAATTTTAACATTTTTTGTATTTCATGTATAATGGTTGATCACACAAAACATGAACATTGTCTGCGACTATTTTGTCAGCTCTACCAATCCTGTACAATACCTTTAAATTGGAAGACTTTGTGTGAGAATCCATGAGTGCATCATGTAGCACCTTTACGTGCATATAGTGATGAGGCATTAGTAAGTTTTATGCTCTATTACCTGTTACAAGGAGCGCAGCAATAAGCAAAGCCTTGAGAATCATACTGGATCGTCTCTGGATCAAACAGACTACCATCCGAGCATAGAGTTCCTGCACTGCCAGCACTGAATAGCAAGGAGACACTGGGGGTTCTGGTTCGAAGCCCTGGTACCACCTAGCGTCAATAGCGCAAAAGATAAGATGACGGCTGATGTTGTTGACGGATGATGCTGATTACTGTACGCATTGATTAGGCCTTCATTGATAACCGAGGCGAAATCTAACTCCTGGTTAATGGATAAACGAGATAAATGCAACAATCTTGTGTAAAAACTTTAAAGGAATTATGCAGTCTCAGTGGGAAGTTGTCAGCGTCGACAGAGTCAGGTCATACCCTGACCTTAAGTTGGTTCTGAGAAACATGATAGAATGTCTGAAATTAGGAAGAGAGTTCCTTTGTGTTCCAAACCGTGGCTATAATTTCTTTATTGACGGTACAGTGATCTTGGTCTTGAGTACGTATTATGACTGACCCAAAGGTTGATGTCGGGTGTGTGGGGAGGTGACACAAAGGAGGGGCAGTGTGATGGGGAGGGGGTGGAAGAGAGGGGATGTCGATTGCTATAGCATGATAAGAATGAAAAACCACGGACAGAAATATGTTGTGGAAAGAAATATATTGTGGGAAGGAGGCGAATTGATAAAGCGTGTGGGCTTCACAATTCAATGCGCCACCAAGAGTTTGCTCAGGAGGGGACGTTTTAAGAAAAAGTTGTCTGTTGATGGATTGGGCCTTTTTTAACGCTGTACCTAAGATGTATCATCATATAATAAACGTCTGTGGGATTCGAGATGTGAAAATGCAGTAGAAAACTATACAAGACTCTGGTATTATTATTATTATCAGAAGAAAAAGAACTCAAAGCAGCGGTACCACGGACCGCGGGAAAAGCCAATAAACTGTTAAAGTTCAAATTAAAACTCACGGCCACGTGTATACATCTTTATCTCTGCATGTCCCTGAAACGGCAGAGATATAGTCATTGTGCTGGATTTTCTTCTTAACTCTCTGCCCGTGAAACGGCAAAAATATTGTATGTCGTTGTGTCGGATATTCTTCTTCTTCTTCATAAGACATGCTTCGATGTCACCGTACTAATATAGGACGCCCCCTAGGGACTCAAACTTGGCAGATATGTTTTACTTAGACCAAGGATGTGCCTTTTGGTCACTGTGGACACAAACGTCAATGGTAAAAGGCCACTGAGATCGAACTGTGCCTAAAATCAGAAAAGCTCTTTTTTGGTTGGCACTTGAGTTGCACCTAAGAGGTATCCGTAAGTTAAAGAACCATTGTTGTCTTAGGGGAAATCATTATTGCAAATAAATTGGTGCAGTAAGTAGGTATAATTGTGTCTGAATATATGCAAAGTAACTTTAGACAACTCAGCTAAAGTCGACCTTTCTTGTTTCCCGTTATTACTCAATATGCAGCACATATGATATGTCAAGGAGAAGAAGATGATGTGGAGTTCAAGGAGTTATGCGTATGAATCTCAGAGTCATTCAAAAGTAATTTTTCAGTGAGCTTGCAGATTATTTCATTGACTTAGTTTTAGTTATTGTAGAGGCATGGGAAGGAGGCCGGCCGTCCAATTGAAAAGGACGAGCATTCACTCAATTTAAATAATCCACACAATGATGTCTAAAATGTAAAGAGATTAATCTCCTGCAACTAATTTATTCTTCACAAGAAAATAGCAGTACACAGTGAAGGGTTAAAGGTCAACACGAGGCTGGCCACATACATCCATGTCTACAATTATTCCCGATTCAACTACATGTATAGCCCTAAAACTAACAACATTTCTCTGGATAACAAGATCATTTAAAGGGAAGGTACACGATTGGTAATCACTTAAAAAATTAATGGCAATAAAAACTGACTTGTTAGAAGTACAGCAACTTTCGATAGTATAAAGCATTTTGAGAAATATTTCAATTCAAAATAATGTGGATATGGAAAAATATGTCAGTTTTTATCGCCCAAAGATTGGAACTGTCAGAAACGTTTCTCAGATCGTGTTTTCCTATAAGGGATTATTCTTTATGCGTGGACATATTCGCTGCGGATTTTGGCGATATTTCAAAAACGCGACCACCTTTTGAAATGAAATTTCCACAGGTTAGTTGTGTTGTATATATCGTCGGCGTTTTCACGAACCCACCACGCAGCTGAAACATAACGTTTTGAGAAAAACGCTTTTGAAGTTGGTCACTCTTGGAAAATGTGTTTTCACTAGTCTCTTGTTAAAAAATGTAAAATATTTTCTAGTGACACGGTAGTGTATAAGTTAAATAACATGACTAGGTACTTGATTCTTTATTTGGATGCTTTTTTAGAAACCTGTTTGGTTCAAAACGTATTCGCCGGTCCGTGAAAACGCAAAAACCTGAGCAATACGGATTCACCACACACAGGGCGCGGATTCGCCGGTTCGTGAAAACGCAAAATGCCAAACGCCCCGGATTCGCCACCCACAGAGTCGGATTCGCCGGTTCGTGAAAAGGCAAATCCATGATTTCAGACGATTGGCCGTTTTGACAATTAGCTTAAATAGTAAAGTATACATTTTCAAGACTTAAAATTTTTCAGAACTGTTAAAGACACCAAATACATTAAGAAAATATTAAAAAAAACGAAAATGCCACATTGAATCATTTTGACGGATTCGCCACTTCGTGAAAACGCCGACGAATATCTAAAAACCATAGGTATACTTTGCCTTTAAACACCAAAAAATACTCACATAGAGCTCTGGGACGTTATCCCTCCCAAGAAAATATAAATCGGAGCAAGGCCAGAGCTATACCAACAACAAATAAACGTGCTCTCTCTTGCTCAAAGCTAAAAAGGAAAAGAGAGTGAGTGCAAAGGTCACGGACCCAAACTTAACTTCTTATCGTAATAATAATGCTATTTACAAAGTTGGATCAGACACTTGAAAACTGAGGGCGCAGCACTACATTATCTGCCTTATATACATTGATGAAGTTAATCTAGAGGGCCCCTTGTAAGGAATAATACTCAAAGATGACAAAAATGCTTGTTAGTTACAATTGAGTTAGTTAAAGAACATTACAGAATTGGTTTTTGCTAACAAAACAGTTGCTGGCAGTGTAAGCACTTTATGTAATCCACCATATACATAAACCGACAAACCTGTAGAAGTTTGAGATAGATCGGCCATCTGGGTCAAGAGAAAATAGTGAAAAAACCGATTACACATTTGCATGAAATCATATAGATTCAACAAATGAATAAAACGCTCACTGAGCGATAAACTCCAATCGGAAAATTCGTTTATTCATTTCTCATCAAATATGGCAAAATATATTTTACAAGTTTTTTTCTTACCAATTCTGTAATGTTCCTTTAAGTTAGTTATAACTAAGTAAAACAAAAACGAGAATCAAATTTATATTTACCAAGGTTACAAGCACGTCAGATCATTGCCAGGTGCCTCCACCCCTCAATTTACTACAGTGTTATATTACGACAATTAATTTAACAGAATGAAAGCCAATTTCTCAAAATATTTTGTTTAATTCCTTTTTGATTACTTCATCGGTGATGCCCGTTACATTTTGTTTTCCGCTTGCTAAATTAAGCCGAGATCTTAGTTTTATAAAAAAAAAACATTTGAGAAGAAAAACAAATTGAAATAATTTTTTGACAAGAAAAGTTGCATCAGATCAAATAAAAAAGAAGAATAAGAACGGTTTTAACATCAAATTTTGTTGTAAACTACAATACTAATTTGCACATATAAAAAACATGGCATAAAACAACAAAATAAAACTTTTAAGTTGTCTTTTCAGTGGCAGAAATTATTGATTTTATTTTGATATTAGAGGTAGAATACTGTTTATAAGTAAAATGAAACATCCAGGATATATTTGACAAGCGCAAGGGGTTGCTTTCTATTGGGAACGATGCATCCATCAACAACAATAAAGTTGGAGGAGCAGTGGTGGATTCTGTAGTTGGAGGAGCAGTGGTGGATACTGTAGTTGGAGGAGCAGTCGTGGTGGATTTTGTAGTTGAAGGAGCAGTGGTGGATCCTGTAGTTGTACAGGAGCAGTGGTGGATCCTGTAGTTGTAGGAGCAGTGGTGGATCCTGTGGTTGTATAGGAGCAGTGGTGGATCCTGTAGTTGGAGGAGCAGTGGTGGATTTTGTAGTTGAAGGAGCAGTGGTGGATCCTGTAGTTGAAGGAGCAGTGGTGGATCCTTTAGTTGGAGGAGCAGTGGTGGATTTTGTAGTTAAAGGAGCAGTGGTGGATCCTTTAGTTGGAGGAGCAGTGGTGGATTTTGTAGTTAAAGGAGCAGTGGTGGATCCTGTAGTTGAAGGAGCAATGGAGGGTTCTGTAGTTGAAGGAGCAGTGGTGGGTTCTGTAGTTGAAAGAACACACGTGGATTTAACTAAGAGATTGAACAAAAAGCTAATAATTATTAAACAGTACTATGGTACAACAATTTTAAAACCCTGGTGATTACATTTAATAACAGTTTTAGCATATATCTATCTTTAATTGAATAATTGAATAATTTAATAAGTGAATAATTATAACAAATATATTAGTTACCGTTTATTGAGGTTTATTGCAATAAAGTCAATTATTAATCAAATGACTGTCACTTGATTAATTTCTACTGACAATTGCAGGGACAACTGCAGGGACAATTGCAGGAACAACTGCAGGGACGATTGCAGGGAACTGTAGTTGTAGGAGCATGAGTTGTTGGTGCTGCAGTTGTAGCAGCAATGGTTGGTGCTACAGTTGTTGGGGCTAGGGTTGTTGCTGCTACAGTTGTTGGAGCTTGGGTTGTTGGTGCTACAGTTGTTGGAGCTTGGGTTGTTGGTGCTACAGTTGTTGGAGCTTGGGTTGTTGGTGCTACAGTTGTTGGAGCTTGGGTTGTTGGTGCTACAGTTGTTGGAGCTTGGGTTGTTGGTGCTACAGTTGTTGGAGATTGGGTTGTTGGTGCTACAGTTGTTGGAGCTTGGGTTGTTGGTGCTACAGTTGTTGGAGCTTGGGTTGTTGGTGCTACAGTTGTTGCTGCTCGACGAAGTGACCTAGGGGGCCTATCTGTCAAAAATCACACATTTTTGCAAATCGTTTTTTTCATACAAATTATTAGTCCATCATTACTGTTAATATTTGCAGCAAGTTTCAGTACCTAATACACAATGGTTTCGTAATTACACTAATTAGGTTGAAGGCCCGTAACCAGGATTTATAATTTTTTTTTGGGGGGGGGCGAATGTGAAATTTAAAAAAAAATCTTTTTTGGGGAGGTGGATTTTTTTGTTTATTTCTTTTTTGGGGGGGGGGAGGAGAGCGTACTTTTTTTTTTTTTTTTTTTTTTTTAAATTTGGGGAGGGGGGGGGCGTCTGCCCCCGCCTCCCCCCTGGTCCAGGCCCGTAACCAGGTTTTTTTTTTTGTGGGGGCGAATGTGAAAGATTTCGGGGCGGATTTTTTTTTTTTGGGGGGGGGAGCGGACTTTTTTTGGGGGGGCGCGACGCCCCCCCCCCCCACTCCCCGGTTACGGGCCTGTTATCACTATATTTGCCATTTTGTATTTCCACGAAGTGACCTATCTCGATACGTCGATTTACCAACGATACCGTTTTTGTATTTTTACAAAGTGACCTATCTAAAAGCGCGTATTATTTTCACGAAGTGACCTATCGCGATAGGTCTCATAAATGCATTGTGTTTGTACCGGTGCTCGGGTAAAACTCGTGTTTTCATTAATTTTTCACTAAGTGACGCATAAGTTTAGATATTATTTACTAATTCAAATAGTTGTAGGAATGAACTGCACATTGAAATTTCTTTACAAATAAAGTAGTAAGCTTTATTTTATCTTAACAAATAAAACAAAAATAGTAAGCACACTCTAAAACAGCAGTTTGAAAAATGGCAAAACTTTAATCGCATTTTTCTCAAAACACGTTTTTTTGTTGTTGCTTTGGACGAGTGGACGAGATAGGTCACTTCGTGATACGACCGACGATATGAGCATCGGTTGTTGGTTCTAGGGTTCTGCAGTTGTAGGAGAAGTGGTGGGTTAAACCAAGTGATTGAACATGACACTCCTTTAATTCGGTGACAAGTGAATAAAGTTTTATACATCTGGTAACCATTGAGTTTGTTGCAATAAAACTCAATACATATTCAAAGGACTGTCAAGTAAATCATTTCTAAGGATTTTTAATCGAGCGACACTATTGAAAACTAAACGAAGTGATTAGTCCCTTTCTCATATTTGTCAATATAACATAACTGGTCAGTATTGTCATGTTTTAAGTCAATGCGATTTTGGTAAAGAAGAAAAAGAAGAATTAGATAAGAAGAAGAAGATGAAGATAAAAGTGAATCAAACTAAATCACAGCCTTATAAATTGACAGAACGTCTAACACAAATTAAAAAAGTTATTCATTTTGCAACCCTGCACTTAGTTTGACTAAATTCGTTACATTCCTCCTGGCCAGGATATCTGAACAATCTCTCGGGTGTACGACTGGACTACATGCATCGATTACCAGTCACATTTTGACACAGTGCTAAGTGCCCTTCCACGGTATACATTACTATGATTATACCTGTCACGGACTATACACAAGGCTCGTCTGTGACATGTAAGACATTCGAAAAGCCCTTGTTTTGGTTGGTCTCGTGTGTCGGGAACGTCATCATTCTCACAACCTCGACCCCTCCAACGCTCTCACTATGCAACTCCAAGGGTGATGGACATGTTTAAAAGTGTGTTGTTGAAACTCGATCATATTAAAACAATGTAATGTGTGCAGGGAGTATAATGTCACACGTTCTTAACGCCGAATAGGCAAATGTACAAGAAATGATAAATACCACGGCTGTTTTCATTGTCCATCGTGTTACATGTTAGCAATCCAACGATGGAGGCAACCGCTGATTGCAGACTTTCTAACTGTTGCTTCATGTCTTGTAGCTCAGAGGAAACAGAGTCGCACCCGGTAGCGGAGCGTCTGCAAACGGGCGGGTTGATGGTGACGTGTGGCTGGCACACACATCGTTCAGTCTCGCTAGATGAGCCAATGCTGTGGGATTTTGCTCTCATAGCAAACACGGCTATGAAGAGCAACAGGGTCATTTTCATAAATGCTGGTTCCATTTTAAGGCAAAGTGATAACTGATATTTTGCAGGCAGTCTCGTGCTTGCAGACAGTACTGATTATGGTTGAACTTCACAGTAACACATTAATGTTTGGCTCACAGCGAAACTATTGACTTCTTTCTTTTCAACTCTCTAAATCACTCTTGCGCACGAACAAATTTTGTTCCTTTGTCAAGCACTGGACCAAAACTCCACCACAGTCATAAAAGGTTGATTTTCTGAGGCAAATTTTTGCCATATATATGGGTACGTTTTCCTAGCAAGTATGAGGAAGTACATTGTAAACTAACATCTACATTGGGGTGTATTGAACTAAATACAGCGGTAACTAGCGCCAATTATACCCACTTTAGGCTGAAATTTATACTGCGCTGCTACATTAGGCTGGAAAAGTTCTGACTTATTATGTCAATTTGTAATTTCTCTCTGAAAATCACTGTTTGTGGCCCAACGAAGATACACCTCGTTAAGATTGGCGATGTGGCATCTATTTTACCAACAATCACTGTGCGTTATTGTGCATAGCTAACGCGATTGTACTCTCATTGTTGTCAAGGTGTGCAGTAGAGAACTGATTGGGTGATTGTGGTTTCATATACAGTAGGCTTTGTTCGTTACATTAATACAAAATGGGGACCCATCTTCCTGAATAAACATGTCAATTTGAAAAAAAAAATTCTTGGAGATGTTTTTGGGGCACTTTGGGGAAAACGCAATGTAGCAAACATGCACTAAAATCTTCAGAGCCAGGACTTTGTATTAACTGCGCTTGTTTCATTCTCTGACCACCAGACCACATATTTAATTCCTAGGTTTTTTTCCCTTGCCCCCCCCCCCCAACCACATCAGTGACCAAAATGACCACCTAGTCTGTCCCCACTACGAAATTGACTATAAAAATGTCCTTAGTTTTAATGTTAGTTTAGTCTCTGTTGTTCTGGTTAGCCCAGTGTAGCATATTTGTACACTGTCCTTGACTTTGGTCCAATCCAGTTTTCCATGCACAGGAGTACGTAATAAACTTCATGTAAAGCCAAGTATAAAAGACGTCTATTGTTTCGCTCGTCCCCAGCGCCTTGCCTTAAAACCAAAGGCGCTGGGATGGGCAAACGTATCGTTAACTTTAATGCTCAGTCCCATGCTCAGGCCCATCATGCATCACACTCACACTGCAAGCACTGCACGCATGACGTACTTCCTGAACAAGAATCTGTGCAAGCTGATTAGCCCATCCCAGCGGCCCTGGCTAGGCCCCAGCCGAGCGAAGTCTATTGTATGTTGTGTCTTCTCCAACACACATCTATAACTATCGGTCAACAAAAAAACGTGAAACATTCGGGAAAAAAAAGAAAGGGGGAAAAAAGGACAGAAAAGATAATGATTTGTCAGGGATTGTGCATGTGCACTATATGCACACTTGTTTCGATTGTATGGAGCCCCTAAAGGGACAGGTAAAAGATAAAGTGTAACCAAATTTAAAACTATTTTGTCTCCTCGAAATATAATTTCATTCCCTCAAAATAGTATTTAGTTCGCAATAACTTTTTTCGTCCCCTCGCAATAACTTGTTTTGACCCTCGGAACAACTTATTTCGTTCCCTCGAGGTGCCACCTTCCTGAATAAACAGAAGTGTGCAAGGTGGGTCCCCATTTTATATTAATGTAACGTATAAAGCCTACTGTGCATGAAACCACAATCACCCAATCAGTTCTCTACTGATCACCTTGACAACAATGAGAGTACCATCGCATGAGCTATGCACAATTAACGCACAGCGATCGTTGGTAAAATAGATGCCACATCGCCAATCTTAACGAGGCGTATCTTTGATGGGCCACAACAATATTACACTATATTAATAAAGAACATTTAACTCAGAATATGGTATATCTGCGAGCTATGCTGCAACCGAATGAGGTATATCTGCGAGCTATGCTGCAACCGAATGAGGTATATGTGCGAGCTATGCTGCAACCGAATGAGGTATATCTGCGAGCTATGCTGCAACCGAATGAGGTATATCTGCGAGCTATGCTGCAACCGGATCAACTGATCCCTTTTAATCATCTTCTTCTCTTTTTCATATTACCGTACAATGTTGGTTACATTTGGTATCAACTCTGGGAAGTACGTCTTTATTGACAATCATTTGACTTGCATGACACAAGGTGCCATTTGCCCAGGAGCCTCAGTGCTGTGTTGACCGCCAGATACGAAAAACCAATGGAAAATTGGAAACGTACACCTGATCTATGCAAATCAACGCTTTCAGGCTCAAGCTAGCACTGACCTCTTTAAATGCTGTTGTACATTAGAGCAGCTATAATAAGACTGCTGATAGATGGCTTTAACAATAAATGATTTACGATTTAGAGAGAAAAAAGAAAAAAATTAACAAGCGTTTTAGTTGCATAGCAAGCGTGAAGTGAATACGTTAGACCCTTTACCCCCGGTACCGCACCCAGTCTCCTTGAATGTTCCCGCCGAACCATTGAAGCGTGTACTCTTTACGTAACAAGTATAAAGTAGATTTATTCTAATTTGCCTAGGGACTCAACCGAATAAATCAACATTTTTCAGAGTGAGTATAATTGGCGCTACTTATAGCTGTATTTAAAGTTCAATGCACCCTAACGTAGATTTTGGTATACAAATACAATGTACTTCCTCATACTTGCTAGGAAAACGTAGGGCAATAATTAGACTTAGAAAAACAACCCGACTGAGGTGGATTTTTGGTCCAGTGCTTGACAAAGGAACAAAATATGTTCGTGAGCAAGAGCGATTTGGAGAGTTGAAAAGAAAGAAGTCAATAGTTTTGCTGTGAGCCGAACATTTTTGTTACTGTGAAGTTCAACCTTGATCTGTATTGTCTGCAAGCACGAGACTGCCTGCAGAGTATGTTATCACTTTGCCTTGAAATGGAACCAGCATTTGTGAAAATGACCCTGTTGCTCTTCATAGCCGTGTTTGCTATGAGAGCAAAATCCCAAACCATTGGCTCATCTAGCGAGACCGAACGATGTGTGTGCCAGCCACACGTCACCATCAACCCGCCCGTTTGCGGACGCTCCGCTACCGGGTGCGACTCTGTTTCCTCTGAGCTACAAGACATAAAGCAACAGTTACAACTCCTGCGATCAGCATTGCTAACAGGTAACACGATTGACAATGAAAACAAAAATGTATTTACAATTATTTTCTGAAACTTCATACTTGTACATTTGCCTATTCGGCGTTAATAACGTGTGCCATTACTCCCTCATGCACACATTGTTTTATGATGATCGAGTTTCAACAACATGTATAGTGAGAGCGTTGGAGGGTACGAGGTTGTGATTGATGACGTCCCCGAAACACGAAACCAACCAAAACAAGGGTTTTTATTAGCAGGGTTCTGCCCAGGATTTCTTTAGTGGTGGAAAAATGTTTCCCTGGAAACCATTACGAGATGGATCAGTTACACGGTAGATCACATAAACAGACTCAAATCAAAGAAGTACTCAAAATTAATGGCTTCGGATACCATTTTTACCTGTAAATACGCATTTTTACATTTCTTTGAAAACCTTTAAAAGGAAATTGCAAGTGTAATCCAAAAATTTGGAAAATGTGTGGTGGTCGGAAGCAAAGAAAATTCTGCCAGTGGTGGTTGGGGAATCCTGAATGCCGGGCGGGTTTTCCGGCACCGACCACTGTGGGCAGAACCCTGTATTAGGTAAAACTTTACCCAATAGGCGTTGGGTAATATCTTGCTTAATAGTTGTGTAAAAGTTTACATAATATTGGGTAGTTTAATTTACTGAATGGTTGGGTAAACCCACCCATGTAAAATATTACTTAATTTGAAGTAAAGACTTTACCGCTTTACATTTTAAATAGTTGTGATTTTTTTTTTTTTTTTTTACATCAATAGGCCTATTGGGTAGTTTTTTAAACTGAATTGTTGGGTAAACTCAAACATGTAAAATATTACTTAATTTTGAAGTAGAGGCTTTATCTTATAACCTAATAAACAGGTATCTATTGACACAATGCCTTGGTAAAATACCAGCAATGTGTTATGTAAAAGGTCTTTAGAAGCTAACATCAATTAACACAACTGTATAATATGAGACTTAATGAAAACACAACTTCAATTTCAAGATCAAATTTTCTATTTAAAGGTATTGTACACTTTTGGTAACAGCTCAAAATCAGTGTCCACATTTTGTGTGATTAAACATATGCATGAACAAACAAACCTGTGAAAGTTTGAGCTCAATTGGTCATCGAGGTCACGAGAAAGTAGTGAAAAGAGATCTTATGTGTTTTCTGTTTTTTTCAAATTATCGCGCGCGATAATTACTATTGTTTTACTCGTTTCTCAGAAACGATAGCAATTTAGGCAGAAATATTTTAAGGAACCCTTTCTACCATTACTTACTTTAAATCATGTAAGTTATGTGTGAATCTGTGAACATTGTGTTTTTCGATCTTACCAATAGTGTACAGGGCCTTTAAGTTATTTCCAACTGAGTTACATACGTGAAAATACGGTATCAAGAATACGGCTGAAAGCGAAACATAAAATCGAATTGTTGAAAGATAAAAAATCTTAAGTCAAAACTTGACTATATAACAACAAGTTCAATCATGCTTCTCAAGATACACATTTGTTTCTATAGGCTTAATACTTTCTTCGAAATGGTGCGGTTTTTGTTTTTGTTTTTCATCTCCATAAACAAACGTCAAAATTGTATGTTCTCATAGACCTCACTCACAACGCTACAATAACCACACCTGGGGTCGATTTCACAAAGCACTAAGATTCGTCTTACGATGAGTTATCAGTATTACCATAGTGATTTGTATTGTGACATCAGTCTTTGCTAAGCAACTGCGATGGATTTGCAGTTACGATCAGTCTGAACTCTTTGTGAAATCGAGCCCAGTATTGCATGAGTACATGTATGTACACAGTATGTGCACATGAGGCCATTGTATTTTTAGGCGTAATGAACACGTATTAAAAATGGTTCATTGGTCAGAGATTACACTGTTCATCTTGACCATACACTCTGCTGACAAGTCAGGTTAAATCTATCATTACATATGTCAATATGTAATATATACCGCACACATGTAAACTTTTACATTTACTCGGGTAAAATTTACGTAGTATATGTTAAAACTAGTTTCGATTTATGAACTTTTTCACAACTCATGTAAATTGCCCGTTTTACTCACAGCACGTGTTTTTTTTTTCAATTACACAAATGCTTTGTTTTATTTTTTTCAATGACTCTTACTTAAATTAAGTATTTTCTTACCCGACGTTTTTTAACAAATTTTTTTCCCATTCATTTTCTGAGTGTAGCAACAACCCAAGCTCCAACAACTGTAGCACCAACAACCCAAGCTCCTACAACTGCAGCACCAACAACCCTAGCTCCAACAACTGTAGCACCAACAACCCTAGCTGCAACAACTGTAGCACCAACAACCCTAGCTGCAACAACTGTAGCACCAACAACCCTAGCTGCAACAACTGTAGCACCAACGACCCTAGCTCCAACAACTGTAGCACCAACAACTCGTGTTCCTACGACTACAGTTCCCTGCAATCGTTTCTGCAATTGTCCCTGCAATTGACAGTCGTTTGATTAATAATTGAGTTCATTGCAATAAACCTCAATAAACGGTAACTAATATATTATTCAATGTAATCACCAGGATTTTAAAAATTGTTGTACCATAGTACTGTTTAATAATGATTAGCTTTTTGTTCAATCTCTTGGTTAAATCCACCACTGCTCCTTCAACTACAGGATCCACTACTGCTCCTTCAACTACAGAATTCATCACTGCTCCTTCAACTACAGAATTCATCACTGCTCCTTCAACTGCAGAATCGTGCAAATGTGCAAATTAGTATTGTATTTTACAACAAAATTTGATGTTAAAACCGTTCTTATTCTTCTTTTTTTATTTGATCTGATACAACTTTTCTTGTCAAAAAAATGTTTTCAATTTGTTTTTCTTCTCAATAGTTTTTTTTTTTTTTTTTTTTTTTTTATAAAACTGAGATATCGGCTTACTTTAGCAAGCGGAAAATAAAATGTAACGGGCATCACCAAGTAATCACCAAAGGAATTTGACAAATTATTTAGAGAAATTGGCTTTCATTTTGTTAAATTAATTGTCGTTATATAACACTGTAGTAAATTGAGGGGTGGAGGCACCTGGCAATGATCTGACGTGATTCTCGGGTTTTCCAATTTAGTTATAACTAATTCATTTGAAACTTACAAGCCTTTTTGTCATCTTTGAGTATTATTCCTTCAGTGGGCCCAGTAGTATAACTTCATTAATGTAGGGCAGCTAATGTAGTGCTGCGCCCTCAGTGTTCAAGTGTCTGATCCAACTTTAACATATTTACGATAAGAAGTTAAAGGAACATTACAGAATTGGTAAGAAAAAAACTTGTAAAATATATTTTTTATCACAGATTTACATAAAACTTACACGGTCCAATGATGATGATAGTAGAAAACATCCCTTGAAATATTTCTGTCTGAAATGCCATATTTGATGAGAAATGAATAAACGAATTTTCCGATTGGAGTTTATCGCTCAGTGAGCGTTTTATTCATTTGTTGAATCTATATGATTTCATGCAAATGTGTAATCAGTTTTTCACTATTTTCTCGTGACCCAGATGGCCGATCGATCTCAAACTTCTACAGGTTTGTCAATTTATGTATACGGTGGATTACATAAAGTGCTTACACTGCCAGCAACTGTTTTGTCAGCCAAAACCAATTCCGTAATGTTCCTTTAAGTTTGGGTCCGTGACCTTTGCACTCACTCTTTTTTCCTTTTTAGCTTTGAGCAAGAGAGAACACGTTTATTTGTTGTTGGTATAGCTCTGGCTTTGCTCCGATTTATATTTACTTGGGAGGGATAATGTCCCAGAGCTCTTTGTAAGTATTGTTTTGTGTTTAAAGGCAAAGTATACAAATGGTTTTCGGACCGTTTGATTGTTTTAATCCTATATACATGTATATAATATACAATAAGACTAACCTGTGAAATGTCATTTCAAAAGGTGGTCGCGTTTTTGAATTATCGCCAAAATCCGCAGCGATTATGACCACGCATAAAGAGAAGTTTCTGACAGATTCAAATTTTGGGGGATAAAAACACATTTTTTTCTTCATATCCTCATTATTTTGAATTGAAATATTTCTCAAAATGCATTTACTATCGAAAGTTGCTGTACTTCTAACCATGTCAGTTTTTATTGCCATTAGTTTGTAAGTGATTATCAATCGTAAAGAAGAATAAAATAGTTGCAGGAGATTAATCTCTTTACATTTTATACGTCATTGTGTGGATTGTATATAATAAAAAAATTAGTGAATGCTCGTCCTTTTCAATTGGACGGCCGGCCTCCTTCCCATGCCTCTACAATAACTAAAACTAGTCAATGAAATAATCTGCAAGCTCACTTAAAACTTACTTTTGAATGACTCTGAGATTCATACGCATAACTCCTTGAACTCCACATCATCTTATTGAGTAATAAAGGGAAACAAGAAAGGTTGACTTGAGCTGAGTTGTCTTAATGTCAATTTGCATATATCACGTATGTCACTTACTACGCTACGGGGTCAACAGTGAAGGGATCCGGGGAGGCGCCCATACCTTATGCGTGTATACAATAGCCAGCGTGTGGTACACACAAAATCGTTGCCCGGAAGAAACAGTCTGTTAAACCTAGCCAATTTGCCGCAGAATTTATTGTCCGTTTTCTTTCCAGACCCAAAACGAAAGAATAACGACTTCGTGTTTCAGACGTCATCAATCTCACAACCTCATACCCTCCAACGCTCTCTCTATACAACTCCACGGGTGACTGTTTTAAATGTTGTTGTTGAAACTCGATAATCATAAAACAATGTGTGCAGGGAGTAATGGCACACGTTCTTAACGCCGAATAGGCAAATGTACAAGTATGAAGTTTCAGAAATTAAAAATACATTTTTGTTTTCATTGTCCATCGTGTTACATGTTAGCAATCCAATGATGGAGGTAACCGCTGATTGCAAAACCTCTAACTGTTGCTTCATGTCTTGTAGCTCAGAGGAAACAGAGTCGCACCCGGTAGCGGAGCGTCCGCAAACGGGCGGGTTGATGGTGATTTGTGGCTGGCACACGCATCGTTCAGTCTCGCTAGATGAGCCAATGCTGTGGGATTTTGCTCTCATAGCAAACACGGCTATGGAAAGCAACACGGTCATTTTCATAAATGCTGGTTCCATGATAACCGATACTTTGCAGGCAGTCTCGTGCTTACAGACAATACGGATTATGGTTGAACTTCGCAGGGTAACAAAAATGTTTGGCTCACAGCCAACCTATTGACTTCTTACTTTTCAACTCTCCAAATCACTCTTGCTCACGAACATATTTTGTTCCGTTGTCAAGCACTGGACCAAAAATCCATCACAAAAGATTGATTTTCTAAGGCCATTTTTGCCTTGTATGGGTACGTTTTCCTATAAGCAAGTATGAGGAAGTACATTGTAAACTAACATCTACGTATTGAACTAAATACAGCGGTAAGTAGCGCCAATTATACCCACTTTAGGCTGAAATTTATATTGCGCTGCTACATATTAAGCTGGAAAAATTCTGACTCATAATATAAATTTTATAATTTCTCTGAAAATCACTGTTTGTGACCCATGGAAGATACGCCTCGTTAAGATTGGCGATGTGGCATCTATTTTACCAACAATCGCTGTGCGTTATTGTGCATAGCTCATGCGATGGTACTCTCATTGTTGTCAAGGTCTGCAGTAGAGAACTGATTGGGTGATTGTGGTTTCATGCACAGTAGGCTTTGTTCGTTACATTAATACAAAATGGCGACCCACCTTCCTGAATAAACATGTCAACAAATTATTTTTATTTCTTGGTGATGTTTTGTGGGTACTTTGGGAAAAAACATCGTAGCAAACATGCGCTAAAATCTTCAGAGCTTGGGCATAATATCAACCAGGTACTGAAGAGAAACTAAAACTTAACTTTCGACGGCGTTTGTAGTTTTAGGAAAAGTGGTGGATTTTGTAGTCGTATGAGACCTACTTACGAAGACCTTTGTTTAGATCAATGCCGGCATCGTTTTTCAAAAGGGTTTTGATGTAACAAGCAAACTAGAATTATTAAGAAAATAGAGTTAGCTGTTTCAAACTGCTTCTCAACCAAAACTACATGTCTAGTATACATGTAAATGCAAAATATTGTTAATGACCTCACGTCTTGACCTTATGAGCTAAACGAGAAGAGAAGAACTTTACTGGGTCAAAACATGAGAAAAATAATTTGTTCAACTCAAAGTGTGTCGCCTGCCCAGTATTCATTCAGCAAACCATCAATCAAGAGTACAATTAACGTAATGTCAAAAAAGCCCTATTTATTGAAGGTATCAGACAGCTAATGGGTTGAGTGACAAGTCAGTGAGGTGAAACCATCAGTGCCATGTTTAAATGTACATAAATAGTGTCTATAGACTCCGAAGTTTTATGTATAGTGTATACACTGTATCAAACAATAAGCCGTTGCAAGCAGTCATGAAGGCACATTTTGTCAATGTAAATGTGAAACGAATTAAATTAATTATAACTGAGTAAATTAATGAATAGTGTGAAGCTAATTACATTTCATAATAACTTTATGTCCTATAGCTTTGATATGATGAAGAGTCTGACAAATCCAAAGAATAAGAATATATAAAAAAAACTAGACGTACAGTGTTTGTAAACAACAAACACACAGGTGTTCGTGAGTGATGTCAGATTGTGTTTGAATGAAATGGGGACGACATTTAACATAGCAATTAAGTTTCAGGCAACAAGCGTCTTGACATAAGGCTAGCTTCCACTCCGTTGCACTGGAATCAGTCGCGAGTAGTATGCCACATGCCACGTAAGGTATTGGATCGAGATTTTGATATTTTAATGGCCAATTTCACTTAGAAATATATCTCAGGTCGTATGGGGTCACCCTTTGAATGTGATTTATACAATTCGGCCGGAGCTTTTTTATGGTGCAAGTACCTTACATGTAGCATTTATGGTTCTCCGATTATGATTGTTTTAATATTAAACGTTGATTAATTGTTATGACGTCATCGATGACGTCAACGCACCAAAACAATTTGGGTGTCATATACATACTACAATCTATATACATAGTAAGTTTCAAGACAATAATTCCTTTTTGGTTTATGAGAAATGAACGTTTGAAATCTGAATTTTGAACTTCCGGTTTCAACCGGAAGCAAAGGTCATATGGTGTCACATTGTGTAAGTGATTTGCATAATCTGGCAAGAGATTTTTATTGTGCAAATATCTTACATGTAGCATTTGTGATTCTCCAATTATGATTTTTCTAAATATTAAACAGTGATTTATTGTTATGACGTCATCGATGACATCATCAAACCGAATTTCACACATACATATTTAAACACAAAGGTCTAAGTATTTGTAAAGTTTTAAGTCTAAAACGTTTATGGTTCATGAGATATGACGAGTTTTCTTTGTGTAAGAAAATTCAACTTCCGGTTTTGAGCGGAAGTAAAGGTCACATGGGGTCGTACCTAATGAAAGATTTGTAGAACTGTTCAAGGGCCTTCAGATGATACAATGATTAAAGGTGTACCATATTTGGTTCATAGGATACAACGTTTCCGACAAAAAAACCTTAAACGTCCGTTTTCGACCGGAAGTAAAGGTCACATGGGGTCACATTCTGTGTAAGAGTTGTAAACAAAATGTTGAACTTTCATATGAAGCAAAGATCATGTATTTATCATTTATGGTTCTCTAGATATGACGATTTACAGTTTTTCTCATTATTTTTTATTTTGGATGTTATGACGTCGTCGATGACGTCGTCGATGACGTCATCGCCCCGAACAAGTTGCGGTTTCGTCTATACACTAAGGTCTAAGTGCATGATAAGTTTCAAGTCTCTAGGAGTTATACTTTTTGCGAAAATTGCGAGAGAAGAGCTCAGATAAAGTGGGAAAAAAAACAGAACAGTAACAATAGGTTTTCGGGCGGAATGCCCGAACACCTAATAACTAGGTAATATTGGGTGTTTGTCCTTTAGGACAAACACAAAGCTGTTCCGGTTTTATTTATGATAATACAATCCAGACCATAAAACTTACCCCGAATTAGAGGCAATTAGACCACTCCCTATAGACCACTCCCTAAACTTAACACTGACCCTCAATTTGAAACTAACTCTGCCCAAACAATAACCATAAAGTTGAAGTGCGGTCACATTTTAAAATAAAATGTAGCATGTGCTGTATGCTACAAGACGGCACAAAAAATGACTGAATGACACGTGGTTCAGGAACTATAATTTTGTTATTCGAACTTCCTGTTTGGACCGATGAAAGCAAATTGGGACAGATTTAATAAATGCAGCGAGTCGTAGGGGGAACGAACAAATTGTATTTTTCATTTTTTGTTTACCTTTCAATATTTTGTACCTGTCCCTTTATAGGGGCTCTGTACGATTGCTGCAATCAATGGTGCCTTCAGGTCTTTACCAGCTTTTTTCCCCTTGTTTTTTTTTTGCCAATTTCGAATAGACATTTTATGTGGTGGATTGCTGTTGATATGAACTTAGTTATTACTCAGCTTTCAAATTGAAACAAATCAATAACTTTGCAGATATATCAATCATGTACTCTATCATCATACATTAAAATCATACGAAGCCACAGGACAGTCTATATTACAGAAATTGGGTTGTTTTAATGACAATCTGAATTATTTTATGTACCAATTGATCGGTTCGATGAAAGACATTTGATTGTTTAGCAATACCTGAACTCAAGACAATCGTTTTAACTACAACAAAATTATTCTGTATTGAGTAAACGTAACAAGTGTACAAAGTGAAAGTACTCTTACGAAAACCTACATAATATGAAAAGCAACTTAAACAAACGCGTGCAAAATATACACAAATGTAAGTGAGAAAAAGAGAGAAGATCTTACAAGGAATAGAATAACTTTCATCGACAGAAGAATTACATTATGCGTACACAATAGATGAGGGGAGCACAACTCATCTTTAATTTGATAATCCTTTTTGACCTTATGATGTTCGTCCGAGCTGCAGCCCTGCTCTTCCAACATTATCAAGATAGTTTTGCAGAACAAGCCTGTGCTCAATGTACATTCAGTGTGCAGTACATGTAACACCATGTGTACATCTATTCTACTATGCCCTGTAGATATTATGTTCTTTGAGAACTTGTCTTGCTAATTATTCTAACTGTCGTGGAGTAGATTCGGGAATTCAAGAGACTACTTAGTTCTGACTTTGTACACAAAACACTGGGAGCCATTACGGACAATTTAAGGGTTTCTCAAAATAGTCGGCAGACTAGCAAATGAATAAACCAATGTACCTTGGGGTTATTATTTTAATATTTTGTTTATTTTTACATAGTAATAGTAGTGTATTTTTAGCTGGTAAACCAATTTCAGCCAATGAGAACATGGCACATTTTAGGGCTTTGCAGAAATTTTGACATGACAGCTTTTCGAGAACAGGTAAACAGGACTAGTACCCCACTATTTATTTGTTTGCGTAAGCAGACAATATGTTGCATTATTCTAAGCAAAAATAAGCAGGATACCAGTCATAGATGGTAAATATTACATGGCGTTTGGCCGGTGACCCAATTCTGGTAAGCATAATTTTGTTGTGGCTTAGCTGCTTTGTATGCTTTCGCAGATCAATAAAATTGGGCCCTCGATTTCATCGAGCTGCTAATGTGTTAGAACTTGCCAAGCACAAAAAACAAATCAAAGTTACCAGCCAAATTATCTTGTCTTGGTATTGAGTGGTTTTCGCTTATACTTTCTAAAGCAGAAACGAATATGGGCCTTGGATGCTGAGCGTAATACCATCATCATAATCTCAACTGGTGAAAAAAATAAGAGCTCTCTGTGGTTCTTGTTGTTTTAAAACTATTTTATTCAAATATTTCTGGTAGTGAAACCAAGCGATCCCCAAAATATGCAAACATGTATCACATAAGGCAAAACAAAATTTGTAAAACCATTTTTTAAATAAAACTTTTTAAAAAGCTATTTACCCCCAAAACAGGCAATATTTTTTCATGAAGTTTATGATCATCCAGGATTTCAAATTGAAAGTACACTAGGCTTTATCTATAATATTTGTTCGGCTAAAATCTAACTTAGAGTGGACGTTTATCTATTCAAGAAAGCTAATTCTTTCGGAAAAAAATTGCTTATCTGTGTGCCCCAAACACTCTTGGTATTATGGTGCTAAACAAACGACAATGGCCCCGTATACCACAATTATTTATGATTGTGTAGTGGGTGTTTACTAAATGTTCACAATTTGTGGCTTTGAACAGTTCAAGATTCCATAGAATTGTTCATGCTCACAGCAGTTCATCGGCCATGGCGTTACTTTTTTTCTCACGGCAGTAACAGAAGATGGTGACTAAAACGACGAACCCAACACCGGACCCAATAGCGATACCGACAATCTCTGCTGTTGCTAAGCCTTCTGTAAAACACATCAAGAATTTACAAAAGATGATATGCATTTGAACTGAATTATAAATCCTTTAAAGGCAGGGTAACAATTTGAGCTCAATTGGTCATCGAAGTTGCAAGAAAACAATGAAGAAAAAACCCACACTTGTTGCATAGAATTGTTTGCTTTCAAATGCCTGGGAAGGATTCATGCCTGTAGCCTTTCTCAGATTCAAATATTTTAGTGGGGAATTACTACTTTCTCAAAAACTACATTACTTCAAAAGGAAGTTGTTTCTCACAATGTTTTATACTAACAGCAGCTCTCAGGTGCTCCTTACAAAGTAAGTTCTAATGGTAATGTATATCTCTTGAGTGATAACCAAAAGTATCCCCTACTTTTAAGTTTGCTGTCCAATACAGATTCCCTGTTTACAATGCAAGACAGATAATAATACAAAATAAAATACTGATGAGTCACAATTAATTGACTTACGTTGTGGTTCTGGAGGGTGCGTGGCCCCTACAGTTGGTGCTGATGACGTTGAGGGAGCCATTTCGCCTACGAGTGAAAATAATCAAGATCATACACTTTATTTACAAATAAAATTGGTTGAGTGCTGTCACGTTAATTCGGAAGTCGAAGTTTCAAGTCCCGCTCTAGTCAGTATTTCTTTGTTCATTCAATTATTTAATGAAAATTTACCCAGTCAGTTTTCCTTGTTGTTCATTACTTATTATATAAATGAAACTGCCTCACAGAAATATTGTTAAACTTTTAATCTGTGAAACTTTTTTTTGGAATAGATTAATACACCCTTTCAAATTCGTTATAGCTCTCAGTAAATGATTTGTAGACCAACTCCCTTCGCAAATGACTCTTTTATTCCACTCCTTTTTCACCAAAACTACACAATGTCTTTCATCTAACTATAAAAACTATCGGTAACTCACCGCGAGGGGTCTGGCATATGTAGCCAGCCTTCACAAAGCAATCGGCATTCTTCCAAACACCGTAGCCCTCAGCGGCCATCTGCACGCAGATCTCTCCAGTTATTGGCATGGAGGGCTGGTCACCACCCCAGTTTGTATAATCAACCGGTGAACCGTCCGCCCAAGTGAACTCTGTTAAGCCAGAAAACAGTGTGTTATTCTTTAGTCATAATTTACATTTGTTTCCTTTACATAAATCACTGCAAAAGGGCCTTCCGCCACTTATTTTTTTAGCGTCATTCAATATTTATGATTTATTTATTGTAGGCCTAATTATTTCTTGTTTTTATCCTAGGGAGACATTTCAGCGAAACACAGTTTTTCAAGAAATGCCCAGGAATTACAAACATTCATTAATATAACAACAGGAAATTGCATGAGACATTACATGTACAACCATATTACAAAGAATATACAAAAAGAAATAAACAGTAAGGCAAGTTTGATAAAAATCAAATACATTAAAGTAAAAACCCCAACTACTACTAAAAACAGAAAATCTAGGCAAGCCAGAAGTAATGAATTAGATAATTTCTTTCACAAATGCATCTACTTGGTAGGCCTACAAAGACAGTAAAATAACAATAACATTTAGCCCTACTGAACCATACATTAAAATCTCAAATTCATGTTTAGGCGTTTAAAACTGGCTATAGTGGGAGGAAACAAATTGTGTTAGTGTCACAGGTCATGGAATAAATTGACTCCACGAGCAGCAAAGTTACATTTTTCCTGAATTGGATTTTGATAAAGGAGGAACTAGATTTCATTGTGAAACAGATCTGGTGTTGTAGGAGTGGATATTAGAAACATGATTTACACAGTTGCACAATTGAGGAGGTAGTTGGAGTGTTAAACTTTTGTAGACTTAAAGACACTGGACACCTTTGGTAATTGTCAAAGACCAGTCTTCTCACTTGGTGTATCTCAAACATTAAGCACAACATAACAAACCTGTGAAAATTTGAACTCAATTGGTCATCGAAGATGCGAGATAATAATGGAAGAAAAAACACCCTTGTCACACAGAGTTGTGTGCTTTCAGATGCTTGATTTCGAGACCTTACGCGCGAGGTCTCAAAATCAATTCAAATATTTTACTGTGAAATTACTTCTTTCTCAAAAACAGAGGGAGCCGTTTCTTTCCATTGCTCGTTACCAAGTAAGTTTTTATGCTAACAATTATTTTGAGTAATTACCAATAGTGTCCAGTGCCTTTAAGTGGTTAAGTGAAACACTTGACATTTACATTTATTTGGATCCTTCAATCAAGAGTTACAACGAAGAGATGGATTGATTTGTTTCGGTTTACTTACCACCCTTCTGATAGATCAAACCTAACCACACATTCTCCACACCGAGCTGATTGAGTGCATTACTCCTCAGAATATTGTTAAACACAGAGTCGTGCACACTAGCCGGGTACACCTCAGGCCCCATTGCCTGGCAGAAGGCCATCCCCTCCACATAACTAACTGACGTCCTCTCCGTATCGAAGAATAAACAAGTGTCTCCTACTGACGACCAACCCAGCTGACATTGGCCCGATGGCGGTGGGGGAGCACTGGGCTTCGGTGCTGTCAATAAAGAAACAACAAAAGAGACCCTTCCTTAAAACTTCCTCCTGGTGTTGTAAACGGAACAGGGCTAGCTATAAACCCTACAATAAACAGGCAAAAGGAAAAAACTCAAGAAAAATTAAGGTAGGCAGGGGCGGATCCAGGATTCTGAAATGGGGGGAAATGTACTAAGCAGCAAATGATGAAGGCAAGTTATGGCGCCTGAGAGTGCCTAGCGCGAAGCCCTAATGGCGTGGGGTGTGTGGGGCCCGCTTAAGGACCCCGGAAATTTTGGATTCCAGATGCTCTGTGGTGTGATCTCAGGCAATATCTGACCACTTAAAAAAACTATTTATAGCAAAATCATAAGCATCAATTTTGAGTTGGGAGTCATTGAATCGGTCATCCTGAGTTATAAAATCAAACTGCAGGCTACAACATTTATTCGGGGACGAAAAGAGTGTTGGGAGATACAAATGTTAAGTATAAAATAATTATAACTCGCCAAAACAGTAACTTCCTCAGATGATGAGAGCACTGAAAATTTGTTTGATCAATACCTAATAATTCATCTAATTCAGCAGTCTTGGACCATTGACAATTGTTTCATACAGAGATGGTTATTAGCAACCTACCTGTATTAATTTTACAAACTGCATTGTAGGATTCGTAGCAGCCGACGTTACGCCATCCCTGCGTGGTGGTAACAACACATCGGTTTAAATCGCTTGAGCTCGCTGGGTAGCCAACATCCCATCCGGTGTACTTCACCGGCCAGTCATCAATCCACTGGAACTGATCATTTTCCTGTTGATAAAAAAAGAAGAAGTGCATCAGATTGCTAAAAGATTAGATCAAGCAATAAAAGCTGTTGAAACACCCTAATGCAGGTTGCCATTTGGCTATAATGCGCGTCATGTAGTATCATTTTGCCATACACTTGTGTCACATGGTATTGATTAACACCCCATCCACAGCATTACAGTGCTGTCGAGCTCAGCGCTTTCCGAGTTGTACTTTTTATGCAAATCATCTAAGGGAAGACAACAGAATGCAACAGATTTTAATTTGGATAGGTTTTGCCTTGTGATGCCATCACTCACTCATAGAACTGTATAGCCATTTGTGAACTCAGTTTGCAGTAACCCATCAATAACTCATACATGTAGATCTATATAGAAGTGTGTTACCAACTTGCGTACTGAAGCCATTTGTGAATTCAGTTTGCGGTACCGGTATTACACCATGTGTATATATCTCTTTTGCTGTGTAGATTTGTTCTTTGAGAACTTGTCTTGCTATTTATTCTACTTCCGCGGAATAGATTTCGGTATTCGGGAGAATACTTAGTTCTGAAAAGAACTGGGTGCACGATCAGTTAAACTGTGTAATTGTGACAGCCCACCTAGCATTTCCCATTAACAAATATATTGACAATAATATGGGGAGGCTGCCAATATATGGCTAGATAGCTCAGTTGGTTACACACTGGGACATAAACTCCGCGGAGGTTGCAGGTTTTTAAATGCTGTGCTAGTAACACCAACAATATTGTGCCCCCAAATTAAAAAGAGTATAGAAAATGATGTGCACTAACCGCTCTTGTCATCCCAATCCATGCAGTCTCTATTTCATAATACACCATAAACATCTCGATGAAAGCCTGCTCAAACCCGTCAGCGACGGATGCCAGCGTGGCGCCATCCTCCTCGCATTTATCCCTGGCTGTTCCGTGAGTGCTGGCGACCTGTGTTATTTTGAAGCATGAGCCCTCGTAGACTAGGTAGTCTGAATTGCTGGGGGAGATCTCGTACGGTAGTTCTTTATCGTTGATGGACTCATCTGCAGACAAGGTAAATCGATGGTAAAAGTGCCATCAATGTTGAATGGATTTCACATGAGGCACCATGTTGTCAAGAGGCACCTCTTGAAAGGTAGGGTCACAGATCGGTTTTTGACAACTTAATGCTGATTTATCAGCAAAAGTATAAAGACATATACAATATAAGTCACTCGTGAAGGTTTCAGCTAAATACGGCGTCTACTTGCTAAGACAACGGCAAAACACTTTCACAGTATTTTCACAAGAATGTCAAATCCATCCACGTTTAGCCGAGTTGACAGCGGGTACCCACAACTCTGGCCATTACACTCGTGAACAAAAACCAACCCTCAGATATCTGAGAAACGATTCATGCATAAACTGTTTCTCAGATTCAAATGTTTTGAGGTGAAAATCATCAAAACCATTTTACCAAACTGGTCTAACTATTTCTGAATGGCACCCAGGAACAAAAAATATTGATAAGTCGCAGGTCCAAATCCAGCTCTAGTCAATTTTCTCTGTTTAGCTGAAAAGTTGCAATGCATGCCATGAATCAAAAGAAATCCTTGAAAAAAATGGGAACACATCAAAACAAAAATGTTGAATTTTTACAGTTTTGGCACTGAACTCTTATGTGCAACTATATTTTCATGACATTGGCACCGGCCGGTGTGCATGCCACCCAGCACCCTTTGCAATGAGAAAACCCCCCACACATAATCATAGTTAAAAGGCGAATAATTTTCTCTATATATGGACTTTTTGTTGCTCCGATTGCCTGTAAATTTCCTCATGTGACACAACCCCGAAGTGCTTACCGAGGGCTTTCTGGCAAATAAATCCATTCATTTTGTTGCAATCCACATCATTCCACTTGCCAGCGTAGTTAGGATTGTTGACCAATTCAACACAATAGTCTACCTAATTATCAACAAGAAGAAGAAAAGTGTAAAGAAATATCTAAAGAGGGCTAAAATCTCATCCTATCGGCCAATTCGCAGTATTTTTGACCGCGTGAGGGCGTGTGTGTGAACCAAATTTACATAATGCAAACAAAGTAAAACGAACTGGGGTTTCCATTAATATCAATACTATTATTATTTTATTTGGCCATTGATACAAGAAAACAACACACATGCAAAATACAATACAACTGTAATTGGGATGCAAGGAAATTTGCAGCTGAGAGTGCCCTTATGGTCAATTAATGTCTGGGGGTAATTTATTTTGTTGTAATAATTTAGCGTGATCCTATCGAAGTGAAAACAACAACAAACGTTCTTTGTCTGTGGTTTTGTGCATGTTCAAATGCTTCATTTGTTTGCTTCAAGTGAAATAAGCAATAGTGATTTAATGCTATTTTCTCGACTTTTGGCAGAATTAAAAAAAAAAAAAAAAACCCTTCAGGAGGGTTAGTACTGGCATAAACTTTAAAATGAGGGAGTTCTCAAATTGACCCCACCCCCCTCGCTGATTACCAACCTTAAACTTTAATCTTAAAACTGGCTCAATGAATGTTGTGACGAAGAGTCAATTACAGGGCACCAAAATGGTGGGAAATTCTCAAAAACCGCAGGGCATTTAGCTCAAAATTTTCACTGGACCAATTTCTTTTTTACAAGACCAGGATTTGAATGAGGAAAAAACCCACAAACCTACCGGTACACAGTTTAACATTTTGAAAAGTTTTAGGTTGAACAAGCACTAGGAGAAGATTGATCTCATTTGTGCTTAAAGGGGGTAAGCAATCTTTAATACTCAACAGAATTGAAAGATATCAGACTTAAAGGCCCTGTACACTATTGGTAAGATCGAAAAACACAAATGTTCACAGATTCACACATAACTTACATGACTTAAAGTAAGTAATGGTAGAAAGGGTTCATTAAAATATATGTCTGCCTAAAATGCTATCATTTCTGAGAAATGAATAAAACAATAGTTTATTTTATCGTGCGCCATAATAAACTTGATGTTTGAAAAACAGAAAACACATAAGGTCTCTTTTCACTATTTTCTTGTGACCTCGAAGACGATGAACAATTGAGCTCAAATTTTCACAGGTTTGTTATTTCATGTATACGGTTAATCACACAAACCATGAACTTTGTTTGCGACTGTTTTGTCAGCTCTACCAATCCTGTATGATACCTTTAAAGTCAAAATTGACCGACTTGTCCAGTCTTGAGTTTACTAGCAATTTGCTAAATTACATGGCCCCAGGCCTGTAGTCCATTGTAAATTTCGAGCCCTAGCTGTTGTTAGATGAAAAACTTGGTCTGTTCAAAATAAGAATAATTTTTTTGGTTTAAATCTTCAAAACTGGCCGGACCTTTTGACCTTTGCAGAGTCTTCCTCTAAGGTAACCCCCCCCCCCTAAAAACAGACCCTATAACAATATTTTTTCAAATCAATTCCTACATATTCTACCTTCATATCATTTTGTTGCTGTAGAGGTCCATTAGGTTCGCCTAATGCCCAGTTAGTGTAGCTCAATGTTGCACCATCAGACCAGTGATACTGCTCAAACTCTCCAAATCGACTCAGACCAACCCAAACATTACCTTTGATGTTTTTCAAGATGGAACTGAGGAGAGCTTTAAAATGAAATTGAATGTAAAACATTTGGTTAAAGTCACAGGGCAACACATCTATACATGTAGCACTTTGTAAATGATTTACAATGTTGTGTTATGCAAATTTAATGCAGAAACAACAGGGCGAACCCCTTCTCTAAACGATAAAAGTACTTTTAAGTACATGACTTACTGGGTTCTTTTACGTGCATAACACAACACACAGGACCCAATCAGAAGGATGAAGCAATAATGGTTGAGGGTCTTGCTTAAGGACACAAGTGTCAAGACCGGGACTGGAACCCAGACGACGGTGATCAGAAACACCAGAGCTCGAGTCCGGTGTGTTCGACCCGTTGACCAAGACATGCCACGTGGACAGAACACATTCTGTTTTCCCTCAGCCATTTTCTAGACAACCAGCGCACATTATTTTGACGAAAAATTCATCCACATTTATTGTTTTCCTTGTATAAAGGAGGGTTTCAAGAATACAATCAAACTTCATTGAAAAATCTGAATGAATTTCTAAGTCTTGGTCCAGTTGCAAGACCTTTGCATTTTGATTTTAGCCGAAATGGATTAATTGTATACTACATGTTTATACTGCGACTGATTTCTGAATTGGCAGTTTGTGGGATCGATTTCTGATTTGGCAGTCATATGGGTGATAACAGTTTGTCCGGAAATAGTGCCCTCTAGCAGCAGTGGTTTGTGACAGTAGTTCATGGGTTATCCGACAGTGGATCAGGGAATATAAAATAACAGGAATGTCTTGAACCAAGACTTCTTCTTACCTTGAACTCCATGATCATGGATTGCTGCCAAGTGACCACCATTTGCGATACATTCAGAATGTGCCTGCATCCAAGTGTACTCATAGTCAGCATAACTTAGATCATAGCATCTGTATACAAAAACAAAACAAGTATTATGTGATGTAGAAAAAAAACCTTGTAATAAGAACGCCCTTTTAATGCTACGTGTGTTGCTCAGACAATCTGCATGTACATGAAAGAGTTTTAAAGATGCATGAACGCTTGATATTTGGCCTAATCAGGGGTAAGAGTCATTGCTGACAAAAGGTATGAAACTAGGCTCAAAATTTTCAGGACGTTTATCAAAATTATAGCATTTTAAATGTAGGGTCATAAATTGTTTTTTTGGGTCAACGTTATGCTGTTTTATTGGCCAAATTATCATTAAAGATACAATAAAAGTCACATGTGAAAGTTTCAGCTGAATACAGTGTCTACTTGTTGAGAACAGTAAAAACAAAAGTCTCTTTATTTTCATCAAGAACGTCAAATCCAACCACGTTTAGCGAGGTGACAGCGGGTACCAACCGCATTGCCGCAGCATTTGGACCCACAGAAATTTGAGTATCATTCAACCCTCAGAAATATGAGAAGCCATTCATGCCTGCATATGAATCGTTTCTCAGATTCAAATGTTTTGGGGTGGAAAATCATCAAAACAAATTCTTTGAATGGAATCCTTTCTCAAAATAGTTTAGTTATTCCAACAAAAATAATCATATATACACGGTCACCCTTAACTGCATATTGTTACACATGCCATGTCACAAGATCATAGAAGAGGGGGCGTCAGTTGCATTTTGATGCCTCTTTTGTGGACTACCATACATGAGTTTGCGCATAGAGTGGATCGGCAACAGGCCTAATTAAAGAACCAATAGCAGGGGCTTTGAGTGAGCAGCACCTGCTGGGTTTAAAAAATGGCTTGGCGAGATCGATTACCCCTGGGAACGAGGTTCGCACAACCAGAAGTCCTGTCCTAGATGTAGGTTTACTGTGGTAATACATACCGATCTCTCAGCTTGTAGGAACCAGTAGCACATCCTCCCTCGGTAGGAGCCTTGGTGGGCACGATGGGATCTTTAACTGTTGCATTCCACTTGCAGATGAATGGCCTACGAATACCACAGTTATGATCCTCCCAATATCCTTGTATTAAAAAGACAATTGGACGCATGTGAAATGCGCTGTCGCAGAATTTAATCACGAGACGAAATCTGGACAATTCCATTTCACAAGGCGAAGCCATATATTTCACCAAGTGAGAGAATACAATTAATGGAACATTACAGAATTGGTAAGAAAAAAACTTGTAAAATATACTTTTTGATCACAGATTTACATAAAACTTACACGGTCTAATGATGATGATAGTAGAAAACATCCCTTGAAATATATCTGTCTGAAATGCCATATTGGATGAGAAATGAATAAACTAATTTTCCGATTTCCTCGTGACCCAGATGGCCGATCGATCTCAAACTTCTACAGGTTTGTCAGTTTATGTATATGGTAACATAAAGTGCTTACACTGCCAGCAACTGTTTTGTTAGCAAAAACCAATTCTGTAATGTTCCTTTAGCGAGATGATATTTTGAGGGGGAAAATGGATGATGATGAACGATTTACCTTGTGCATTAACGAGTACGCAAGACTGCATCTTGAATTCATCCCTAACATCATCCCTAGCCCACAGTTTTGGAGCCCCATTGTATGCAGTACCATCTTGCCATCTAAAGAATTTTAAAACGAGAGTGAAAAATCCATCAACTCGGTGGTGTAATCAGACAGTCTTTTTTTTTGAGGGGGGGGGGAAGAAGCAGGGACAAAGACATATTTGGGGGAGGGCTATTTAATATATATCTAACCATTCACCTGTACATCTTTCCAATCTCATTAAGGGGAGCAAAGGGGGAATCTGACCAGGGCCTCCCCCTGAATGTGCCACTGCATCTTATGATTTTAAAATTATCTTTAGAATAATATTTTTTACAAAGCTAATAAGTTTCACTGATATCTATGTTATGTGTACAGATTGATTTTGAGTCACTGTCATTTGCTTCAGGGTGACCACAAATAGAGCGTATCTCTTTTAAAGCCTTCACATTTTGAATAAAAAACCTTGGTTTAGTGAAAAGTTCCTGTATTTGTTGAGAATTATTTATCCATCTGGAACAACACATTTTACAAGTGATCAGCACTGTAGCAGTTGTTACAAAGTTACCAGGATAGACACAAATATTCATCATTTTTTACACCATCTAAGTTTTTAAAATCACCATCAAAATTCATCCAATCAAAATGCTTAAAGTTGCAAGTCCTTACTTTTAGGATCCAATCAAAATGCTTAAAGTTGCAAGTCCTTACTTTTAGGATCCAATCAAAATGCTTAAAGTTGCAAGTCCTTACTTTTAGGATCCAATCAAAATGCTTAAAGTTGCAAGTCCTTAATACTTTTAGGATCCAATCAAAATGCTTAAAGTTGCAAGTCCTTACCTTTAGCCAATTTGGAACTAATTTGTTTAGTTGGAGAAAGCTTTCAAGCTTATAAGTTTTCATTTAAGGTATTACAAGAAAACAAAATCGCGAATCATAAACAGTAGTTAATCAATAACTAAATAGAAATTATTGTAAAGATCCCAACATTATTTTACGTCCACTAGCCATGTGCAAACAATTTTGCCTTTTGTGCATATTTTGTGCATTGTCCGTGGCATATGTAAACGTTTTTTGATGTTTTTGTTTTGAAAAAGCATCTCCATCAATTTTTCCTTTGAGAAAAATCCCCCCTAAAAAAACAATTTCTTTTGGCGAAAAGCGGTCCATGCAACTTAAGATGGTTTCTAGACCACCGCCAAAGAGAGTGGAATGTTACGATATGATAATAGCTCAGACATTTTGTATCTGAAAATAAGTTCATAGTTGTTACTCGATGCTACTCACACCCAAGTGCCCGCGACGTCGATATCGTTCAATCCAATCCAATAGGACTCAGTAGAACCTTTGACCTATAAATGTATAAATTATATTTTATTTATATTGATTCAAATCATATACGCTTAAGTATAAGAGTGAAACCCTTTGAGATGGTCTTCAAGTCAAACAAGAAATCAAATCAAATCTGATCTTTGGGATTATACTGAACATTTTGAATTGCAGTCTCCAAGATGCATATTTTGTTTTACCATAATAATAACAATTTATAGATACAATTATTTACATGGCGCCCATTCCAAGTGCATAACAATCATGAAAAAAATAATAATCTAAAAAGGGACATTGATAAATTGCAAAAAACATTGGCATCAGATACACCACATTACAAAACAAGATAATAAATATCAAACAAATCAGGAAGTACTTCCTCAACTCTCAAAACTCAGAAACCATAACACAAAATTCACAAGCCTCCCAATAAACTCACATCTCAAATTCAACTCAAACTTTTAATTTCTAATTTTAAGATTAAAAATTAAAAATTTTAAACCTAAAATATTACTTTTTAAATTCACTCATCCCTGACTTTCATGACGTTTTCTTTGGAACACTAAACTCTAAAACTCAACTCCTGAGTCAAAACTAAAAAATCAAATTTTCAAGTTCACACATACCAGATTGTCTTTTTCATGTTGTTCTGAGAGCTCTAAGCTCAAAAACTCAAATCAACACTCCATACTCAAAACTCAACATTGTAATTCGGGGTTTAAACAAAGTTTTCTTTGGAACTGTAATCTCAAAACTCAACTCACTACTCAAGACTCAAAAGTGTTATATTATATTATTCAAGTTCACACATACCAGATTATCTTTTTTCATGTTGTATTGAGAGCTCCAAGCTCAAAAACTCAAATCAAGACTCGACATCATAATTCCAGATTTCAACACAGTTTTTCTTTGGAACTCTCATCTCAAAAACTCAAATCAACACTCAAAACTCAATAATTGTAATTTCAGACTCATACGAACCAGATTTAAAATGAAGATGTACTCCTCGCGAGGATTCATGGATGCCAGGTAGCCCCCTCTCTGGTTGCAATAGCTGGTTGCCTCGTGCCAACTCAGCCAGCTACTCTCAGAGGTGCCAGACAGGAGGTAGCAGAGTGGATACAGGACACCACCTGGTGATTGCCACGGCCTGGGACCTTCATGGGTGAATAAAACAATAATGCTGTCAATGAGGATAGCTTTTATCATTTTTGCTCATTTTCTAATGGTGAAACTGATTTTCTTTTCTTTTCAAAGGTTGTGGGTTCGAATCCCACCCGAGTGATATGCCTGTCGTGGATTTTTTTTCCCACAGGTGTATAACAATAATGATGTCAATGAGGATAGCTTTTATCATTTTTGCTCATTTTCTAATGGTGAAACTGATTTTCTTTTCTTTTCAAAGGTCGTGGGTTCGAGTCCCACCAGAGTGATATACCTGCGACCGTGGATTTTTTCCCCACAGGACTCGGGAAAGTGCTGAGTATACAGTGCTTAATACACATGGGTGTATAGGAAAAAACCCCACAAATAATACATTAAAATATATTAAATTAACATACAGAATATACAGATGAATTATAATACTTACAGAGATTTGGAGGTCCAGAGACTGCATTGAAAAGAAGCAAAAACAATAATTTTAATGCTTAATATATTGTTAATATTTTCTGAGATAAATGTAGAAATATAACGACTTGGAAAGATTGTGTTAAAAATATACTACCATTGATATTTTAGAATGGACAATCAAATATTTTGCAACAGAAAGCCTACATTTTCATTTGGATATTTGTACTTCTTTGTTGATGTCATTTCCTTTCTCCCTGCGTACCAGTAAAACGCAAATGAAGTAATTGCAATATGGGTCGGATTAAGGCACCAGTGTTAGACCTGAAGCATCAGTGTTTCATAGGCTCCAGGCATCAGTGTTTCATAGGCTCCGGGCATCAGTGTTTCATAGGCTCCAGGCATCAGTGTTTCATAGGCTCCAGGCATCAGTGTTTCATAGGCTCCAGGCATCAGTGTTTCATAGGCTCCAGGCATCAGTGTTTCATAGGCTCCAGGCATCAGTGTTTCATAGGCTCCAGGCATCAGTGTTTCATAGGCTCCAGGCATCAGTGTTTCATAGGCTCCAGGCATCAGTGTTTCATAGGCTCCAGGCATCAGTGTTTCATAGGCTCCGGGCATCAGTGTTTCATAGGCTCCGGGCATCAGTGTTTCATAGGCTCCGGGCATCAGTGTTTCATAGGCTCCGGGCATCAGTGTTTCATAGGCTCCGGGCATCAGTGTTTCATAGGCTCCAGGCATCAGTGTTTCATAGGCTCCGGGCATCAGTGTTTCATAGGCTCCAGGCATCAGTGTTTCATAGGCTCCAGGCATCAGTGTTTCATAGGCTCCAGGCATCAGTGTTTCATAGGCTCCAGGCATCAGTGTTTCATAGGCTCCAGGCATCAGTGTTTCATAGGCTCCAGGCATCAGTGTTTCATAGGCTCCAGGCATCAGTGTTTCATAGGCTCCAGGCATCAGTGTTTCATAGGCTCCAGGCATCAGTGTTTCATAGGCTCCAGGCATCAGTGTTTCATAGGCTCCAGGCATCAGTGTTTCATAGGCTCCAGGCATCAGTGTTTCATAGGCTCCAGGCATCAGTGTTTCATAGGCTCCAGGCATCAGTGTTTCATAGGCTCCAGGCATCAGTGTTTCATAGGCTCCAGGCATCAGTGTTTCATAGGCTCCAGGCATCAGTGTTTCATAGGCTCCAGGCATCAGTGTTTCATAGGCTCCAGGCATCAGTGTTTCATAGGCTCCAGGCATCAGTGTTTCATAGGCTCCAGGCATCAGTGTTTCATAGGCTCCAGGCATCAGTGTTTCATAGGCTCCAGGCATCAGTGTTTCATAGGCTCCGGGCATCAGTGTTTCATAGGCTCCAGGCATCAGTGTTTCATAGGCTCCGGGCATCAGTGTTTCATAGGCTCCAGGCATCAGTGTTTCATAGGCTCCAGGCATCAGTGTTTCATAGGCTCCGGGCATCAGTGTTCATAGGCTCCAGGCATCATGTTTTCATAGGCTCCAGGCATCAGTGTTTCATAGGCTCCGGGCATCAGTCATAGGAAAAGGCACAGTGTTCATAGGCCCAGGCACCAGTTCCATAGGCCCAATACACGATGTTTCTATGATAGCTCTATAGGCACTAGTGTTGTATAGGCCCTCATTACACAGTGTTCCATAGGCCCAAGGCACCAGTCCATAGGCCCAAGTACACCAGTGTTCTATGTAGGCCCTAGGCACCTTGGTTGTTTAATACCCTATGCACAAGTGTTTCCACAGGCCTCCAAGGCACCAGTCATAGGCCCAAGACACCAGTGTTCTATGTAGGCCCTAGGCACCTGTGTTGTTTATACCCTATGCACAAGTGTTCCACAGGCCCAAGGCACCAGTCATAAAAAAGGCACCATACTGTTCTTCAGGCCCTAGGTACCAGTGCCCCATACGCCCAAGACACCAGTATTCCAGAGGCCCAAGACACCAGTGTTCTATGTAGGCCCTAGGCACCTGTGTTTTTTAGACCCTAGGCACAAGTGTTCAATAGGCCCTAGGCACAAGTGTTTCATATAGACCCTAGGCATCAGTGTACCATATATCCAAAGCACAAGTGTTCCTTAGGCCTTAGGCACCAGTGTTCTGCAGGCCCTTGGCTCAGGGCCAACTTCAAAATGCTTTTAAGCGCTGGATTTTTTAAAAGGTGTATTAAAAGACTTGAGGTTTGCTGTAAGCTTTCCTCAAGCCCAGAGAGAAGCTGTTAGAACTTAAAAACACAAATTTAATATTCTTCTGTGTTTGTGTGTGAGAAGAATTTCCCTGCCGTAATCTTTGTAGGCTTTAAATGTTTTCATACGACAACAATTTCAGAAACCTCCTGCTGTACGTAGGTACAGTGCCTGCTGTGCTTGTTGGATAATCCCACCCTGCAAGTCACATTAAAAAAACCTGCACCAACAAGATCATTTTCTGTAAATAGATAGATGCAGCTTTTGTAGACCTTAGTTAAAGAAAAGCAAATAACCTAAAAAAACGAATATACATTATAATCACACCTAAACAACCCCACAAAAACGAAAAAAGAAAAGAATTGTTATCCTTTTCGACATATTTCTGCAATTTATGCAAAGAGTGTCTATACATACTTGCAGGTGCTTGGCAAGCAAGGCCTCCTGTTTCGAAGCAGTCCCGACTGGTCCATCGTCCACCACCTATTTCCGCAGGCAGGGCTATGCAATCATCCGCAGAATCTAGGGAACCCAAATCCCAGTTCACATAGTCTAATATGGATCCGTCATCCCATACATAGTATCCTGAAAAACAGAGTAACAGTTTGGTTTAATAGCCAGAAAGTAAAGTTTCTAAAAGCTCTCTAAATGGAGGACTTAAAACATGTTAAAACTTTTGCATATATAGTGGAAATACACATGGGTGTATATGACCAATGGGGTGGGACCAAGGGGGTACAGGAACGTGTGACACACCCCCAATATCTTTTCAGTCTGCATTTTTAAGCCTTTGTTGATCGAAGCACTTAAGTAGAAGGTCAGACAGACTTGAATTCAGTGAATATAGCACCCTGGAACAGAAATAGAAGCTCAGTACCTGGATCACAGACAAACTGTCAAATTTCACTAGAATATCCAGGCGTTCTGTCCAAGCTTTATGTTTAATACTTGATCTTTACAAATTCAGTATGGCGCGCCGATGTATAGTGTTCGCGTGAGGGCTAGTGGGAGAATGCTTGTCTGAGATCTGGGTATTTTGAGCGAACGTAACATCATTAGTCCGGTTGTTGGTGATTTGACATTACTGAATACAGTAGGGGTATTGGGCATATTTTAGTCTGTCTTTATAGAACAATGCAGAATGACAGGGCAGTTTTTGAGTAGCCTTTCTGTATTATTTTTTCCAATAAAGAAAAAAAGTACTTGTGCAAAGTAAACTGAAGTAGTACAGTAAACAAATCTAACTAGATTACAATAACACTTTATATACACAGAAACGGCATGGATAAATACGTGGCATGACAATAATAATAATACAGTCTTACATAGCGCACGTATCTACCTTTAAGGTACTCAAGGCGCTTGAACAAACAGAAACATTATAAGACCGATTTTTGAGTTTTTTTTAATTATGAGACCGATTTATGTAGTGTAAAGGTTTACAAGGTGCTGCAGCACATTCAGCAGCCATTGCCAGAAACACCGGGGCAAACCCCATCTCTTTAGTGACAAGTGTAACTGTATGGGTCCTGTCACGCACATTTCACAACACACAGGATCTCTACAGCTCTGCGTCCCATCTGAAGGACAGCGCCATAATGGTTATAACGCCTATAGTTTTACCATTCGCAGAGCGGTGAATTCCTAACCAAATGCTCCTTCCCCCTAGATGACGGAATGCATTTCTAGCGAATTCCTGGCTGGCAGATTCACTATGTAAGCTTGGTAGGGTAGTTCGGCCATACCTTGTCCTGCACTCATACTCTGCCTATATCAGAAAGGAGCAGACACATTGTAGTTCTTACACAGAGAATAGTCTTTACTTCTTAGAGTCAAACTGATTATTAAACTACTATAAAAAAAAAAAAAGCAAAATGAAAATGGTTCACAAGAATATTTGGTATATTGGGCCAATTCAATTGACATCATCCCATTACCTACGATAAATCTTGGTTGCTGTTTTGATTTGAAGTCAACACATGACTGAACTAAGATTGATTGATCTGTTGTAGTTTGTTTTAAGCTTGTTCATCTGGGCTCGGTTTCATCAAAGCACTAAGATTCATCTCAAGACGAGTTGTCAGTATCATCATAATGATTTGTATTGTGACATCATACTTTGCTTAGAAATTAAAATTGATACACAGTTAAGATCCATCGTAACTCTTTGTGAAATCGACCCCTGGTGTCATACTCATAAGCCTTATTCTTTTATAAGAATCTGCATGTCAGCAGCAGAATCTCATGTAAGTTTCAAGTCATTACATCTTTGCAATATTAAAGGAGCTGTACTTGGCTGTTAAAGTTTTTCACGGTTCTTTGCTCATTCAACTGGAACCACAGTGACATAATATAACCAGTTTCATTCTTGTTTAAAATGATCTGCAAACCAGTTGTAATGTGACAAGTCAACAACAAGTCAGTAAAAAACTTCAATATTTAGTCCAAGTTTAGCCCTTTACAGAGCACTGTTTAACCTTGATTAAAAAAAGAAGAATAAAGAAAAAGAAGGTTATACTCCAACATCAACCTCGTCCCCAGGGTGTGTCGAGCAGTACGAGATTGACTGCTCTCTCACCCTGGTATTGGATCATTTGCGTATCCAAAATTTTGGATACGTATGCAAATTAGTTTAGTCTGGCTGTTTTTCGAAATTCACATCTTTGTCATGGTCTCGTGGTCCGGTACCAGATTTAATAGCCTGTTTGTACATTGGTTGCCGGCCGGCTGTTTTGACAAAGGTTAACATTTGGTTTTGTCCAATCACGGTCCGAGTAAGGATCGAGTTTCCCTCCCTGGGTTTACTATTGTAAACATGGTTGGAAATAAAGTAAACCATGGGGACGAGGTTGCTCCAACATTGATTAACATTTCAGTAAAAGAAAAAGTGGTTGAAGTTTCCACTCAGGTGCGATTTGATTTGGGTGTCTGGTTCCTTACCTCATCCCAGGTAAAGTGCACTTTGGGATACTCAGGTGTGATTGTAGTGAAGATGTAACAATGCCTATCAATCAGTACCCAGCCCTCAGGACAATGGACCTCCTCTAAAACAGGCTCATCAGGTGTCTCTATAAAAGTAGATGCGAGATACAGATAGATTAAAACTTAACTCTTGTTGTAATAAATTACTGTTATCACTTTCTGGTAATGTAACCAAGAAGCTCTCAAAAATGCCTTGCACTAAATCAAGTATATGTTAAAGAATCTCAGTTAAATACGTATACAGTTAACATTGTATCAAAGTGCCTCACACTATTACTACCCCATGTTCATTGGGCCTTAAGCAGTCCTGAAACCATCTCAACTCCTTAGGAGTATGCAGCACCGGCAGCCAAATAAGCGCACAAAGGTTGCTGACAATTCACATCAACAACGCCGTGATGAGAATCAAGTGGCTTGCCCAAGTATCATGACCGGGGTTTAAACTACCCTCATCAGAACTTGAAATGTGGGAGGGAAAAAATGTATGTGTTTAAAATAAAAATTGTTTTAAAACCGCTTGTTATTGTTATCTAATTAAGTTTGGGTTGAACAAAGAGAAATTGAGCAGAGCGGGATTTGAACTAACGACCTCCAGATTAATGTGCCGGCACTCTACCAACTGAGCTATCTAGCCTTACCATACAACCTAGGAACCAGCAGATGAGGGATAACTTAAAGGGATGCGAAAGTTACAGGTTGAATGGCTCCTGACTATAGCACCCCGAAGAAAGATATTGACGAAATAGGAAGACCAAAGGGCTAGATAGCTCAGTTGGTAAGGAATTACAAAAAGGCCACGGAGGCCATGGCCTCTGTTGCCCCTGGTCTTGGCCTTGGTGCCCCATCAAAAGTTTCCCATAGAATTTAAGATCTTCCAATGGAAGTGCCCTTTGCAAATTGAAAATGGCCTTGGCCTCTCAAAGATGAAATTCCAGGCCTGCTCAAGTAAATTTTATTTTGATTCAACCGAAAATTAATTAAAATTTACACAGTGAATTTCCCTTGCGATTTGTTACATGTCATTGTTATCATCTAAAAGCTTCATAAGAACAATCTTACCCTCTGTATATTCACACATGGGGTAGTACATATCAGCAGTATCACAGTCCACACTGGACCACGTGGAATCAGGGTTTAGTACTGTACATCCCTCCCCATTGGGCATGCCTACTGCCCAATGCGCATACATGAATGGCCACTTGCCATCGTACATTCCAGGCTGCCAGGCGTACCTCTTGTCTGGATTATCCTGTGATGGTTAACAATGTTAACATGTTAACAAGCCAGGGAGACAATGCTATCACTCTTAACCCTTCCAGTGCAGCCAACGTTCTGAAACGTCAAACTGAGTATCCATCCACAGGCCGCCAACGTTCCCATACAATCTACTACTCGACCAAAAAATATATATAATTGCCCTCTGGATAAAGAAATGCCAAAACACGACCGGCACGGAACCCTTCGAGCGCTGCCAACGTTCTGAAACGTCATACTGAATCTCCATCCACAGGCCGCCAACGCTCCGTTACGTTTCAATACTCGACATAAAAATTATTATTATTTTTTTTAAATGGCTGGCCTGTGGATACAGAATTACTAAAACAAGGCTGGCACTGTAAGGGTTAAAGGCAGGATATACTTTTGGTAATTGTCAAAGACTAGTATCCCCACTCGGCGTATCCCAACATATACAGCAAATAACAAACCTGTACAAATTTGTTGCAAAAAAAAGTTGCAAGAAAATAATGAAAGAAAAAACACCCTTGTTGCATAGAAGTTTGAGAAAGGCTTCAGGCAAGAAGCCTTTCTCAGATTCAAACATGTCAGTGAGAAATAATCTCTTTCTCAAAAACTGCACAACTTCAGAGGGAGTCGTTTCTCACAATGTTTTATACTATCAGCAGCTCTCAGGTGCTCCTTACCAAGTAAGTTTTTATGGAAATGCATTTCTTGAGTAATTACCAAAAGTATCCACTGCCTTTAAGCTGAATTAGTTTCAATTAAAAACAATTACAAGTTTTTAAGAAATTGCTTTACCATACTTTACCTTTACATATTGATCAATTATTGGTATCAAATTTCATTGAGATGTAAGATTTTTATCATCATTATTTTTGTTATTGCAATTCTGGTCCACAACTAAACAATACACACTTGAAGACAACATTATAAATACCAACATTTTTATGTTCTTAAATACTTGATGTTTCAACATTAAATAGTCACACAGGATTTCCTCAATTAAAGTATTTTTTGTATTTTTATTTATTTATTTATTTATTTATTTATTTATTTATTTATAGTATTATAGATTTCTTTCCCATTATGCTGTGGAATTTCAGTAAAACATAAATAGCCCTCCTTATTTGACTTTTTTCCCGCTGTGGGCGTACCTATTTCATTGTAAAGGCCCACAAAAAATGCAACATGAAATCAACGATACAGTACCAGCAAAATGTGTGACGTACCACAACCACCTTAAAAGCTACAAGTGCAGGTAAACAATACGAATGTATCGGGTTAAACGTATTCCTGGGCCGTGGTAATACATCATGAGCACTGTATGAATTATTCATTATAAGATCGGTGCTATTCCAGGCTATGAAACGCTGCCCAAAAGTATTGTTTTTTTATATTACAAAAAGAATACATTTGACTATAAATCCTTTAGAAGTAATCATTACACATTTCTTGAAAGCCGATGACATCATTATCACACACTTTTTCTTTCCCTGTTCAAGTCCTAAGTAGTGTTCCTTCGTTTTTGTTAAAGGAACATTACAAAACAGTTGCTGGCAGTGTAAGCACTTTATGTAATCCACCACATACGTAAACTAACAAACCTGTAGAAGTTTGAGATCGATCGGCCTTCTGGGTCACGAGAAAATAGTGAAAAACCGATTACACATTTGCATGAAATCATACAGGTTCAACAAATGAATAAAACGCTCACTGAGCGATAAACTCCAATCGGAAAATTAGTTTATTCATTTCTCATCAAATATGGCATTTCAGACAGAAATATTTCAAGGGATGTTTTCTACTATCATCATCATTAGACCGTGTAAGTTTTATGTAAATCTGTGATCAAAAGTATATTTTACAATTACCAATTCTGTAATGTTCCTTTAATGGGCGATTCACGTTATGCTCACCTTTGTCAAACTGATCCACACTGAATCGGATGAGTTTTGATCGTTGATCATCAGCGTCATCAATGCATTGTAGAATCCGTCACTTGCTTTGGCCAATGTGGCGTTCTCTTCCAGACATTTCTGCCGGGCGTCTTTAGAGTTCATCTTCTCCTTGATGATCTTGAAGCAGCTGTCGCGATATTTGGCGTAATCGCTGTGCTCACTGTCGCATTTACCTGGGATGATCGGATTGGAAGGCAGCTCTGCCCCTGAGAAGTAAACCAAATTCAAAAAGTGAAATATCAAATTGAGTAAAGGCAGGATATACTTTTGGTAATTGTCAAAGACCAGTCTTCTCACTTGGTGTATCTCAACATATGCACAAAATAACAAACCTGTGAAAATTTGAACTCAATTGGTCGTCGAAGTTGCGAGATATTAATGGAAGAAAAAACACCCTTGTCACACGAAGTTGTGTGCTTTCAGATGCTTGATGCTTGATTTCGAGACCTCATGCGTGAGGTCTCAAAATCAATTCAAGAAATTACTTCTTTCTCAAAAACTACGTTACTTCAGAGGGAGCCGTTTCTCACAATGTTTTATACTATCAACAGCTCTCCATTGCTCGTTACCAAGTAAGTTTTTTATGCTAACAATTATTTTGAGTAAAAATTTACTAGAGTGGGACTTGAGCCTGCGACCACCCGATTAACGCGCTGGCGCTCTACCAACTGAGAGCTCTATATCTAGCCCTTATGTTGGCGGTCTCCTTTTTATGTCAAAATCTTTGTTCGGGAAGTCCCGTGCTACACTGCAATTACAGGTTGTATGGCTTCTGACTGGCAGCCCCGAACAAAGATATTGAAAAATATAGGGAGACTGCCTACATTAGGGCTGGATAGCTCAGTTGGTAGAGCGCCGTCACATTAATCCAGAAGTTGCAGGTTCAAGGTTTAAAATGCGCCTTTACACCAGCCTGTTTTTTTGTCAGAATTTCAGTATTATACACTTTCTGTTTAGTTGCAAATATTTGTGGTCAGTGTTCTACATCATTATATCAAGCTGTGTGTCCTGTCAGGAAAGTTGTGTAAATCATTGAGGTAGACTCTTGGGTCGCATAAAAAGTAAAAAATACAATGAGTTTCCAATGTCTTTGTGTACAACACCTTGCACAGCCAGCGCCCCAGCAATAGGGGCCGGTGTGCATCACTTGCGTGTATAGATTGGTCTGTTCTATACACCCATCTTCATCATTATTGTTATTATCATATATTTTCAAATCTGATCCATCTTTCAAAACCAACACAACATCTTATGCATGTGAATATTTGTCAGTAACTCGACCTGTGGTTGTCTATGAAGCACTGTTTTACATTAATTATATTCCATGAGTAGAAATGACAAAACTTACTCATGAAAGCTTCACAGATGTAACCTCTACGCTCTCGGCAGTTGATGTCATCCCATTCTCCTGGATGATCTGGGTCTGCCTTCACTTCTACACAGTCACGGAACGGCTGAAACCAGCAAAAGGCGCAGAATTCAATCTTTGCTTTCATTGGTCTTACTCAAGAAATAAGTCATTTTCACAGACATGCACAACATACATTCAAAAGAAGGAAACAGTTTTTTCTCCCCGTTTTCAATGGTACTGGAATTATGGGAAAAAAAGAGAAAATCTGCTGCTCGTATGTTTTAATCATAAAGGTAGAAATAGATGTTGTCTTTATTCATGAAGTAACTTTTGTATTGAGGGGTGAACAAAGATTGTTTTTAGTAGTTCATGATTTGAACCTGCGCCTCCTCAACCTGCTCAACCAACTGAGCTATCTAGCCTTATATTGACATTCTCACTATTTTGGCCGTCTCACAACTTTTCTTTGTTCAACCCCCAAAATGTAGCTTCTTGTAATTTACCAAGTCAGTTTCTTTTCAAGTCGGCACGTTTTTTAAACTCTTATGAGTGAGGTTGTCATTGGCCATCCAAGGGCGTCGATGGGTGGGGGACGGGGGGGACATGTCCCCCCCACTTTTTAGACTGGGGGGACAGCATATCAGATGTCCCCCCCACTTTTTGATTGACTGTTCATCAGAAATATGCAACAAAATATGCACCATTTCCTTGATTCAATATTTCATTACAATTTTTGTTAAAATAAAAGAATATCGAACATTAAACGGTAAAATGTTTTCTTCATTTTCTTATTTGGCTCTGATGGACCACGCGCAAAATGTAAATTTTTGGCCTATTTCCATTTCTATAAGACAGACAATAACCGACAAGTTTCGTCCAAGACATAAACGCCAAAACTCCGCTTACATACCTTTTAGCATTCAAGTAATGCGTCATTTGTGTATGCTATAATGTACGGTACATGATCCCTCCACAAAGAAAGTCTGTGTGTGCGCGCACGTGCAAATGTGTTACATTTTGTTACAATCGCACAATGCACAAAATGTAGTGCAGTTTGGGCCATGACAAGATTTGTCGAAGAAGCAGTGTTTTTCCGAAGACACACGATAAACGCCGGACTCCCGAAGCACATTAAAATGGATATTAGAAAATTCTTTTCAGTGGCTACGTCCCAACAGGAACAAAAGTTCTTTTAAGCGAGTTCCAACAACCCCTTCCCCTTCCACCCCCCCCCCCCTTTCTAAAAAAAAAACCCCTCTCTTTCCTTCATGTGGTTACATAAAAACATCAAATATTAGCTCTGTTCTAACCATTGCCTTGAGTACTTGGTTAATGGAGCCACTTCTCGTCCACCAAAAAGCAACATCCAAACAGTCAGGGGATGATTTACTACCAGAGACCACACCGACATGTGTCTTCCCTTTACTCCCTCTAGCTGCCAATATATTTTTGCTAGCACCGGATCTTGTTCCGAATTTCCCGCTCCACGGTGCATTTTACTCAAGTTTATTTTGGCAGTCTCCTCTTCACACAAACCATCCTTTCCAGACCCCACCCCTACCAATACCTGTTCCCCTTCTGGCTTTGCCCTTTAACTTAACCACACCCCTTCCCTTTTAGAACTACACATATCGCCTCATACGTTCTTTAAAGCTTTAGTTTCCATACATGATTCTCCACTAACAAGGGAAGAATTTTATAAATTACTATCCCTAAAGCTTTTTGAACACTTTGAGTGAGCCCCGGTACTACTATTTTTTGTGCTAGTCCTCTAAAAACACTCTATATGATGCTTATATTATACAAAACCATCAAAATGTTTTTTTGATGGCGCACTAGTCTCATCTTAATGGTCTGTTTACACAAGGCTACATGTATGATTCACTTTTCCCCTACACACAAACAAAATATCAATAAAACAAAAGAAAAACGAAAAATTGTTCATGACTTGCTCGCCCGTCCCCCCTACTTTTCAGTAGCAATCGACGCCCTTGTGGCCATCTAGTGGCAGCACTGCATGATTTCGGTTAAAACACAATTGACCCTTAGGAGGCAGGCTTGTACAATGTTGCTTCTCTCCCATTCCAACTTTTACGTAACTCTAAACTAAGAGTTAAAGGGTAAATAGTTTTAACACTTTAATTATATCGACCTTTCTATTGTTGAATTACAAACCGCACTGGATGGCAGGGACGGCTGATATATTAGGATTGAAAACACTATAAAGAACTGCGTATAATATAAACAGATCGCCTAATTTGAAAATATTTTGAACACAACATATTTCATGGTGTGTTTCATTGAAATGCAAAATTCATAGACTCTTACACCATTCAATGATGTCCCTGTCTTCTAGTATAATGGAACAGCATTACACAACTTTCAATCACCTCATTTGGGAGTGCGATAAAACCGTCCGGTTGATTCGGAGCCCACTGCGTGAAGTCACCCAACGGTGTTCCATCAGTCCAGACAAACGACCCCTCCTCTTCAGTGTCAGACAAACCAATCCAAAGATTTGTCTTTCCAACAAAGTCTTGGAGAAGTAGGGCAAGGAGAGCTGCGGCCAAAAAAATAGCAAATGCAAATACATAAATAAATGCCCACTTACTAATTATTGTAATCAAGAAGTTAAGCATAATTTTGATTGAGCAGCAATCAGGATGTCTCAAACCATGTTTTAAGGCAAGAAGGGGAAAAAACCTCACAAAAAATGTAGACAACATGACTTTTGACATATGCCTTTCCATATATATCAGGCATGCAACTGTAAATTCACCAAAAAGGAGGAAATGACAAAATTTCAATGATTTTGTACAGTATTTTTCAATTTTGAATGGTAAAACTGAGAATAAAAAAAGAGGAAATCAGCTGATCCGAGGAAAAGTTGCATGCCTGATATATAGACCTATTTAGCAAAGACTCACAAAGGCGTTGTCAGAATGTTCAGCTTCTGCCATTAAGAAATGCCTATAAAAGATGTGATGCGTGATTTGGGGTATATTTCCACACAAATGTACGCCACCTATCAGGATGATGCCGAAGAAAGCATAGCAAAAATTTGCAGTAAATGCTCATCTGTGAGCTTGCGCGTTTTCAAGTGCACAACAAATAACCTTTCAAAGACGCTGAGTTCCTAGCGTGTTGAAATTATACTAATAGGCAGCAAACTGAGGTTATAACGAGCAGTGAAGGTGCAAGAACGTTATCAATAAGCAGTGCCCTGATGTTAATATAAATGTGTCTATTCAAAGCTTGGCTCGGTAAACCAGTGCCACTAGCATTTTGAGTTGAGTACTGTCTCAACCCCCTATTGTGACTGGGCAACAGAGGGCACCATTACTTTGCACGAAGGCCAATCAGATCAGATTATCTGTGTGCCACGAATCCCTTAAAGGTACACGTTGCCTTGAATCGGCCGAGTTGGTCTATAAAAAGCGTGTGTAAACCGTTTGTTATAAAATGCATGTGGTTAGAAAGATGTTTTAAAAGTAGAATACAATAATCCACACAAATATGCCTTGAAATTGCGTGATTTTCCTTTTACATCGTGAACTAACACAGACGGCCATTTTATGGAGTCAAACTTTTGACTCCACAAAATCGCCGCCCATGTTAGTTCGCAAAGTTCAAGGGAAACCACGCAATTTCGAGGCATATTTGTCTGGATTATTGTATTCTACTTTTTAATTATCTTTCTAACCATATGCATTTTATAACAAACGGTTACAAACGCTTTTTATAGACCAACTCGACCGATCCAAGGCAACGTGTACCTTTAAGTACAACCAAAATGAATAACAAACTTCAGAGGCATAAGTACCTACACAAGCTCTGAATAATTATTGAAATTTATCATGAAATATGAATGTGTAACACATAAATATTAATGAATCAAGTGAACAAGTTGCCAACTAGCAATCGTTTGGCCATACAAAGCGATTCAAAAACATGTTGTTTATGGGCTCTTTCAGGGCCATTGGTAAAGCGCAGGCTCGCAAAAAAAAAAAAACGTAGATCACTTACTAAATTGAAAATACTTCCATGTATTTGTCGTGAAATGGGAGAGATGTTGAATCATAAACTAAGTGTACAAATTGTGCAGATACGCCGCTCAAGTGTCAAGACCGGGATTCGAACCCACACTCTGCTGAACAGAAACACCAGAGCTTGAGTTCGGTGCTCTTATCCGCTCGGCCACGACACCCTAAATAGAGATAGTGGCATCAATACTAATACTTACCCTGAGCCGATTGGCTAGTTATTTGAAACAGACGCCCCCCTCTCTCCCTGGCACAGTAGTCTTGCGCATCTTTAAATTCTTGTCTATCAACGTCTTCAATTCCCACTGCCTTGTAGCACCTATCATCCAGATGGTACCATCCATCAAGGCATCCACCTGTGGCTGGTGGTTTAATTACTAGAAAGAAAACAAAACAAGTATGACACCGTGATTTTAGTTTTGACACGATGAAGCTAAAAGTGTGGGTGCCACCTACCATAAAATAAATCACACTCCTGGCACTATAATTGATCAAATCAGGAGGAGCGCTTGTTCGTATCAGAATGATTCTATGAGGTAAAAAAAACCACATAAATATACAACATCTTTGAAGATATTTAAGGTGAGGGGGGGGGGCATACATATTTCTGCCGGACAACCCTTACAAAAATGTCGGCAAGCTAATTGCCGCCAGATTGTGGCAAGCTTAAATTTTTTTGTAAGGGAATGCCAGAGAAACCAGGACAAGTGTACACAGAGCCTACACTTTTCTCATCCTACATGAAAAAGCGGCTACGATTTCTTGCTTAAAGGGCACAAGTAAGTGCCAAAACTGAACCCAAACCCACACACATTCCTATTTTTGCATCCCTGTGGAGACATCTTGTGTTCTTTCCTTTGTCCCTGTAGTTAAGAATCTCCCATAGACTTTGTACACAAAAATCCTTGTGGAGCAACCCAGTCTTTAGAATTTCCCTATGGAGACTCTTTGTTATCGCTTTTCTGTTTTGTTCTCGGTCTCCATAAGGTAGTGAAAATGAAATCACTCCGACAACCCCAGAACTTGAAGCTGGTGCACAATAGAACACTCCAATCATGTCATGCATGTTTCTGTTAGCATCATTGTCATTACACTGAGTTTAGCACCAACGTCACACAGTGCTGCTGCAGCCAAGCTCACCAATGTGGGAATCAACTTGTGAATGTGTAAACGCCAAGTTGCCGTCTAGCGCATTACAACATTTATAACATGAGGACATTGACTCCCAAAATAGCAACCAAGATTGTTGTGATGATGTTAAGGAAAATAAGAGTCAATACAAGGAATCGTATACAAGGCAAAAGTAAAAGCTCACACATTTATCTATGCCCCGTAATGCCTCCCCCCCCCCCAATACATGTAAAGGAGACAAGAGCAAATCGAACACAAATAAATGCTGTTGAAATGGGGTCAGTGCTCGAATTTGGGATAAAATTCTGCAAGATCGGAGGGCTTGTAGCTCAAACTTGTTTACCGGATCAGAACTTGTCTTAAAAGACCAGATTCTAAATGAGAAAGAACTTTGTATACACAGTTTAACTTGTAACTGTTTTTATTTGAACGGGCACCAAGAGAAAATTCATCTCTTTTGGATTATCGGTATCCCTGGAAAGTGCCCCCTACATTTTGCGCACATATCATGCATATCATAATTGAGTTCAGAATGTGGATAAATGACTTTCTTTATGCTTTTTCTAACTTTCTATGGATGCTATAAGTATCCTGAGGAGATGTCGATAGTATTCATTTAATTTTGGAAGAAAATGTTTAAAACATTTACTAAACCATTAAATACTGTATAGGGACAGCAATCCCCAAGACAGGCGCTGATGGACTAACTAGCTGTTTTTCTCTGACCCCAGGCTAGATTGGGCGGCAATGTCTGCAATTCAACTTTGAGGTGTTGACAGATGCCCCATTACAGGATAAACTGAAATTGCAGGTCCAGTGGTTTTTGTTTCCGGGGGTGGCAGATTAAAAACCAATTGGTTGGGGATAGCTGTCCCCATAGTGTCTTTTGATACTCAACAGAATTTGAAAATATCAGACTCAAAGTCAGCATTTGAACATAACTGTTTTTTAAATAATGATAATACACAGTTAGGTATTGAAACTCAATTGAATTGGGGCTGAACAAAGAAAAATTGACTAGAGTGGGATTTGAACCAGCAACCTCCAGATTAACGCGCCGGTGCTCTACCAACTGAGTAATCTATCTATGATATTCAAAATTCAATTAAAAAAACACAAGCCCACCCAACTTATCCGCTTAGGAGATTACTGGCCCGAGGCCACAATCACTGGCCTCGGGCCTGTAGTCTCCAGTGTCAAATTCGAACCCTTGGGGTCAACGACTGCAACAGTGAAATGAGACTATATTTGGTTAGTGCCATTGATGAGAATGATATAGCATGTATAGCAATTATACATAGCAAAAATATGGACAGCACGTGGCATGTTTTCCGCAACTAAACGACAAGGAATCCGTGTTGTACTCACAGATAGGTGACCTGCATGAATAGCCTTTTACACTATTGCAGTCCATTGTAGACCATTCTGCTTCTTGACTGGCGACTGTGATTGACTTCATTTGGACGCATTCTTCACCATCCCCTTGTGGCTCTCCACCAGCAAAGCTAACGTAGTCTACAGCTGAGCCATCCTCCCAGGCAAATTGATCACCTAAAGTTAGAAACGCAAATTAAAGGTAGGGTCATCTTTAGTTTTTGTTTGTTAATGTAATGCTGATTTACTGGCAAAGTTAACCAGAAGATACAATAAAGTCACATGTGAAAGTTTATGCTGAGTACAGTTTCTACTTATTGAGAAAATGCAAAAAAATGGTATTTTCAAAAGAGCGTCATATCCATTTACGTTTATCTCTGGCTGCAGCATTCGCAAACAGCGAAAAACAACCTTTGACTAATGGGTTCTAAAGTGTCTAGTTTCAGTTTTTAGTTACAGTATCCACTGGATTTTGGAAAAGTATATTTATTTCTACCCTTTTATTTTCAAAGCCTACATTAAACAAAAAAAGCTGTAAAATGTTAATAAATTTACAGTTTAGTATTAGTGAGAACAACATAACACTGGTTGATGTTTTTGCCAAATATTGCATTGCATTTTAATATAATTTATGCGCTTATTGCGATTGTTGCAATCGAAATGAGCATTTCTGGTTTTGGAGGTCTTCAACAGCAAATTTTTCTTGAACAGAAAGAAATATTTCTGCATCACCTAGAAAGAACTCAATAAACAGAATTAATCAAGCTTGTCATCAATAATTACCAATCTTGTGTCTTTAAAACGCTTGAATCTTTATAAAACAAAGTCCCAACGCTAACAAGGAACATCACATTATAAACAGAACTTACGATTTTTCTTGTTAAGTCCAATCCAGAATGGATTGGTTGAATTTGCTTCAGAGGAAATACCTCCCAGCTCATTCTTGTTGTGCACGCTGGCCAGTGTACTGGTTGGATGGTCGGTCTCACACGCCACCTTTGCGTCTTCGTAAGTCACAAGTTCATCCGGGTAAGTTATCAAGCAATACGTTTGGTCTGCATATTCCATGCCGTCTGGGCAATCAGCACCTTCTGGCAATCCTGGTCCTTCCGGGAGTGAGCCTAATTTGAAAAATATAATGGAATAAACAGCTTGATGAGTAACCTTCCTTATGAATATGGGTTTTGAGGCATTGCATGGTGAGGTATCAATACATATTCGGTTCGCGGTAACACCATGTGTAAAAAATATCTACTTTGCTGTGTAGATTTGTTCTTTAGAGAACTTGTCTTGCTATTTATTCTACTACTGCGGAGTAGATTTTCAGAATTCGGGAGACTTCTCAGTTCTGAAAAGAACTGTCCTGCTTATTAACTACTACCTGGGCGGGAGGTGGGAAATCGGCCTGGACTACTACTTTAGCTTTGTGGATCAGGGGGACTTCTCGTAATTAACTGCACTGCCGCGGAGTGAGTTTTTTTTTGTCTCAACGTTTCGACTAGCTTGCTCTAGTCATTGTCAGGAGACTGAAGAGTGTAAGACATGAAAAAAATTAATTAATGATTTTTCTTTGATCCTTGCCGTGTCCAAGGCCAATTTAAATATTCCTAATGTGTGATAGCTTTGCCGATTAAATCAGCCCAGTTTGTAAAGGGTACAACATACCATGTGCCCCCAAAAAAATTTCTGATACTTCAAGTTTGGCTTGAAGATTCGTTTGTCAAGTCAGCTTTACACTTGTGTATATATTTACCCATGCTGTAGTCATTGTTTCTTGAATTGTTATTTGCAATTTCAACAACAAAGTTGCTTACTTGGCATTACACAGATTCAATCATGGCACTGCTGAGATTAAAATTACCCGAATTCATAACATTTTGTTGTTACTATTACTGTTGTGATATATTTTGGGTAATGAAACCAAGGATGCCTAATAAGTGAACTCAATCACTGTAACTCGCAAGCTATAAGACACCTGTAAATAAGGGTGCTTGCTGTTACTGAACCAGAAACACAGAGGTTAACCTCTACGCTCCCACGATAAGTGTGCTGGGTTCTTTTAGATGCACTACCAATCCTTGTACTTGGGACTACATCTTGTTGTCCCATCTGAAGGACAAAGCAATTATGGTAAAGTATCTTGCTCAAGGACACAAGTGCCAGGACCAGGACCCAACACTCTGCTTGAGTCTGGTGCTCTAATTCAGCACTCGACCACGACCTGCTTGTACCAGTCTACCTGAAAATATTTTTTTCAGGAATCCTGAGTTGGATTTGATCTTCTCTTGCCTTGCAGTTCTAAGAACTGAAGTTTCATACATTTGAGTATTGTGCTCTTACCCATGTAATGTTTACAAATCACAGGGTGTGTTTCGTCACAGCTTTCGTCTCTCCACCTCAGGGAATTTTCACTCAGAATAGCGCACTCCATGGTAGTCTCTGGACGGTTTAAGTCCCAGTTGGTATAATCTACTAGATGGCCATCAACCCACACCAACCTGTCAACATTCTACACAACAAAGCAGGAAAAAAATATAGTCATGACTCCCATTCATAAATGAATCAAATTAAAGGATGCTCTGACCGAGACATTAGAGGCAGTTCAGCATTTGAAGAGCTTGATGCAACTCAGGTCTAACAGCCTAAAATAATTATGCCTATTCTCTTTCAAATGATGACTTTGCTTGATAGGATTGTGATGTAACAGTTTCATTTGACTATAAGTGCTTCGGAAGAACTCCCTCCTGGTGCTGACTCAAGTTGGGCTGAATGGAAGTGCCTCAACAGACTATCAACTGGCCGGTGCAAAGTGTCTCTCAAGAAGTGGGGATACCTAGACTCTGAAGACATGACCTGCATATGTAAGACAGAGCCACAAACTATGGAGCACCTCCTGAGATGCCCCCTACTGGAGCAAGAATGCAAAACTGAGGACCTTGCAGAGTACAACGATATTGCTAGGAACTGTGTCACAGTTCTGGCTGAAAGACAATATCTGGTGTGTGTGGACACGATAAGAAGAAGATTTGATCATTGTATACGGAATCTCACCGTTAATTTGTTGGAATGTTTTATTATGCAATTGGATACCTTTTTCGCAGTACAAAACCCACTGGGCACACACACCCCCGTGGTCTGTCGTCCAGAGGCGTCTGTGCCCGGGTCATCATGACTCTTTTACTTTGTTCATAGGGTCGAATGCCTTTACGGTGAGTGTTTAGTCCCTTACTTGAGCTGGAGACTTGATAACCATTGTAAAATTCTAGCAATGTCATGAATTAATTGAACATGGAGTTGTTGTGCCTGAACATGTTTTCTTATGTTTCATGTCGGCCAATCCGATCCCGGATGGTTGGGAAAAACCTCAACAATCACAACGTTGTTCAACTCTGTATTTCTCAGGGACAACTTGATTTGCTATAGAATCTACAGTTGGGATGACATATAAATGTATAACCATTTTAATATTACACCAAAAACTTTCTAGCAAATGAGGAACTTGTTTGCTTTGACCAACTCTGGTTTCCAGGGACAACTTGGTTTCCATGGAATCAATGATGTGGTTGGATGACAATGTATACCATTTTAGTATTACGCTAACAAATTTCTAGCAAATGAGGAACTTGTCAATGTTTGCTTTGAATAACTCTGCATTTCCATTAGAATCCAACAATACAATTGGGATGGCATACAAATGTAGAATCACACAGCTGACAGCTTTCAATAGTGAACAGCATCCAAGCATGGAGGTAGGTATGATCCAAGGTAGTGTAACGGCTACGGACATTCAATCGAAAATAAACTGAAGAACTTGGAAATGCACGAAGTGCAATACCTCCCGCTCAGAAATATCTCCTTATACCTAACGTCTTATTCAATTCCTAATAAAGTGGCATTAATAACCTTGTTTGAGGAAAGTTTACAAAATGAACGCATGATATTTGGCCCTTGGAAAAAAGTAGGTAATTTTTTATTGAGTACAAGGAATGGCTTACTATGTGCATATGGTATAGGCTTTAGTAGACTTTTCAGGCTATTTAAAGGAACATTACAGAATTGGTAAGAAAAAAACTTGTAAAATATACTTTTTGATCACAGATTTACATAAAACTTACACGATCTAATGATGATGCTAGTAGAAAACATCCCTTGAAATATTTCTGTCTGAAATGCCATATTTGATGAGAAATGAATAAACTAATTTTCCGATTGGAGTTTATCGCTCAGTGAGCGTTTTATTCATTTGTTGAATTTATATGATTTCATGCAAATGTGTAATCGGTTTTTCATTATTTTCGCGTGACCCAGATGGCCGATCGATCTCAAACTTCTACAGGTTTGTCATGTATATGGTGGATTACATAAAGTGCTTACACTGCCAGCAACTGTTTTGTTAGCAAAAACCAATTCTGTAATGTTCCTTTAAATAACAATTCTTCAGGTACTTCTGAAGGCCAAACAATCGGAAATCAGTATAATGTAGAAGAATACCATGCTTAGAAAATGTCATACCACTTGGGTTTGCAGACCAATCCAGACATCTTTTTTTGCAGAGTTCATGAGCAAAGTCTCTACGAAGGCTTCCTCGTAGGCGTTGTCGATGGAGGCGATAATTGTCTTGTCCTCCTCGCACACTCTCATCGCTTCACTGAAGTTCTTTGCATCCGGGAAAACTTTGAAGCATGAACGGTGATAGGGAATGTAAGTATTGTGCTGCTGACAAAACCGAGTTGGTATGTCAGGTGCAGTAGCATCTATGTAAAAGAAATACATATAGATATATATAAAAAATATATACAAAATTAGTAGGGTAGATGGCCTTAGCTTTTGATTCGAACCGGACCTTCGTCAGAGGCATAAACAAGCACAAACGAAAACATATCCATTTATAGCAAAAAAGAGAGGCAAAGAACAATGGGAAGAATATATATATATATATATATATATTATATACAAAAAATGTACCAAGTCAGTTTCCCTTGTGGTTTATTATTTGATATATATATAAATACATATATAAATCTATTTTGTTGATTTAATTAATGGGATGGGGGTAATAACACATTCTTATGCAAATCAGTGTAAAATTTATCCATATACCAAGCAAAATTGACACAGTGTAATCCCATTTCTATAACAAGACTAGCTCAAATGGGACTGGGCTATTTTGTTATTTTTCTCCCGCAAAAGTCATATGTAGCTCTGGACTTAGTTTTCACGTTTTGCAAAGATGGGATCTGGAAATCTCATTACCACTTCACTTTAAAAATCCTTTTCCCGTTACCAGTGATGGATTATTTTCATAAAAAATGCTCGTCCTAGCCATTAACATAATTTTTTTTGTCAATGAAACTCTGTTTGAAAACCCATGTACAGACTTTTTCTGATAAGCATTTGCAGATTTTAATGGCTCATTTATGTTATGGTCGTGTTCTGAATATGAGCATATTCAGACCATAAAGCTGAATGCTGTTATGTAATGGCCAATCATCGACCCATGCCCAGTCGAACAGAAGGCACTCCAAAGAGAGATGAAAGGCCTATGACAATGCAGTATTAATCTGTGTTTCCAAAATCTTGCCTGTTACTGAAAGGAACAGGTTTTCAAAAAAGGCTTTATGTACGAATCCATCTACAGAATTAACCAGTTCATTGTGGTTTGCAGTGCCTTTTCACAAGGGCCTCCAAACCATGACAACTGGCACTCCATGAAACAGTTGCATGTGTACGCCCAACCCCTCAAGTGCCTCACCGCACGTATTTATTTAATTAGTTCATTAAATTTTGTTTTTGGGGGGAACGGAAAGTGAATGCTTTAAAATCTATTAAAATATACATGATTGGTAGTGTAGAGAGTGGGGACTAAGGGAGGAATAAACTTTGCCATTCTTTCCCATCCCCAACCCCTGTCACCATTCATTCATTTATTCAACTAAACATGGTGCTCCTTTTGTGTTTTCAATCTGATCTGGGAATCTCAGGAGATTCTTTAGAGGATTTTAGAGCGGGGGGGGGGGGGGGGGAGGGTACTTCTGTACAGAAGGGGAAGAATGTGTTACTAAGTATGGGAACATTCGGGGGGAGGGGCACTCCCTCTGCCAGAAAGCAGGTACAGTCCATCACAGACCCACTGGTTATTTACTTTGAAGTGGAAGGTAGCAAGCACTATACTCTATGTTTGCAATCATTGGATATTTACCTAATGGTCTCTGACAGATATACTCCCTTTGGTAGTCACAATATCCATCATTCCACTCTCCAGGATAGTCATCATTAGATTCCAGAAAAACACAGTCCTGCATGGAACAAAATGAAATTTTAAAGTAAAAGAAAAGTTGATTTTTTATTAAAGGCACTGAACACTATTGGTAATTACTCAAAATAATTGTTAGCATAAAAACTTACTTGGTAACGAGCAATGGAGAGCTGTTGATAGTATAAAACATTGTGAGAAACGGCTCCCTCTGAAGTAACGTAGTTTTTGAGAAAAAGTAAAATATTTGAATTGATTTTGAGACCTCACGCGTGAGGTCTCGAAATCAAGCATCTGAAAGCACACAACTTTGTGTGACAAGGGTGTTTTTTTCTTCCATTATTATCTCGCAACTTCGACGACCAATTGAGTTCAAATTTTCACAGGTTTTTTATTTTGTGCATATGTTGAGATACACCAAGTGAGAAGACTGGTCTTTGACAATTACCAAAGGTGTCCAGTGTCTTTAAAGGTATAGTGACACTTTTTGTCAATTACCCCAACAAAAAAGTGTAATTTTTATCTGAAAGCCTAGGTTCCTACTTGTCTCTTTATAGAAGTGCTCTTTGGTTTGGGTGGATACAAACAGATTTACCCAAATCAAACAGATGCCCTTGTAATAAGTTCACCAAGTTAAGACAAAATCACCACTTAAAATGGCCATTGACTTGAAGATACATCGATATCCTAGCAGACAGTTCGCTTATGTTGGAGGGAAAACCCTAAATGAGAAAAAAATATGAAATCAGGTACTTGTAGGGAGTGATGACCCAATCAACAGGTGCTATGGCGGATCCAACCCAGTGTCATCATTCAATCATATTATAATGACTAATGGCGGTAAATGTGTTCCATACCTCTTCAAAAGCAGCGAATCCATTATCAGGCTGGCCTGGTGCCCAGTTTGCAAAGGTCACGTTGGTCCCATCCGTCCATTTGAACGTGTTTTCAACATCCAGGTCGCTCAGTCCGATCCATACATTAGCCGAAGGTGCCTTTAGCAAGAGTGCAGTTATCACAGCTGCCAAATTTTAAGAAAATACAATTATGAAATATTATAATATTTACATCATTGTACTGACTCTTATTTATTTTGTCTTTTTTAATGTCAGTGTTCAGCTTTCCTTGAAAATGATTCCCAGGAGTTTATATTTAGTTCCTGGAATTTGGCTCGTATAGTTTTTGGGTGGGGGTTTTTGGGTGAGGTTTAGGCAAGGGTTAGTTTGTTTAGATGATCTTCCAAACAAGGGAGCTCGGAAAAGCTCCGCCAACAAGGGAATTTTACACCAAGCTATCAACAGCCAATCTCTTACATACAAACATTGGTTAAATAACATCCAAATAATATTCTTTATCCCTGGTGCAAATTTAACATCTATTAAATTATTACGGTACCCGCTGCTAAAATATTGGATTTGAACTGCCTCTAGTTACCGGGCAATCTCGGTGGTCTAGTTGATAAGACATCTGCTCTAGAATGGCAAAGGTCGTGGGTTCGAATCCCACCCTAGTAATATGCCTGTGGATTTTTTTCAAAGAACTCGGGGAATTACTGAGTACACCAAACAATATTCTTTATCCCCGGTGCAAATTTAACATCTATTCAATCTATGATTATGATTTGCACAAATCAATAAACATTGTCATTAAGTTACTTTAGACGACAATACCTATTCGTCATGAAAACAGCAGTGAGCTTGGTAGGATTCGAACCCACAACCTTGTGATTGCAAGTCCTGCAGTCTAACCATTCGACCGTGCCACGTACAGTAGCATGAAGATTCAGGGTTGGGGTGAGGTTACGGGTGAACCAGGATTAAAAAACAAATACACACCCACAACACCTCCAACAAATAAGACAAAATGGAAAACCCTACAATAAAGACAGTAAACCATAGTCATACTTACACTGTACTTCCCTTGAATTGATATCAGCTAATGTCCCGCCTAGTTCATTGCAGTATTTCTCAGCTTTGTGCCACGATAGACGTGGAATACCATCAATTTCAATTCCAAACAGACCGTAGCATTTATTGAACAGCCTTTGCCACGGAGCTACACATCCACCTTCAGCCGCTACGTCCTTCGCTGAATTACCACCAAAAAAACAGAAGAAAGAAGAATGTACGAGCAAAGCAAACTGAAAAGGGTATAATGCGTGAATCAGTTTATAATTGGAGTAGAGCTACTCCGGACACAATTTAGCCCACCTTGTCAGGCTGTTATGGCTCTCTTTTAACATCGGTCTTCAGTCTTACACTGTACTCGTGTTATAAGACCGATGTTAAAAGAGAGCCATAACAGGCCAACAAGAACCCACAGACTTTCTCCGTCTCCGTGCGCCAAGGAAAAATATGGCAGACACACACAGTGCACAAAGACACGTGTAGGGGGGGGGGGGGTGGAGGCGAGGACGTTCTGGATTCGTTAGTGTCTAAAACCAAAGGAGACTGCCCAGAAGGAATTTGTCCAGTTACAGAGCCTTCCATTTACCGCCGGCCAGGACGACAATTCTGGGTAGACAACAAATAATGCACTTTGTATGAAAACTAGCTGCATGGTATCTATCTTGTGCTGTTTTTTTTTTTTTTTTGGGGGGGGGGGGGGGGGACTCGTTCTATTCATAAGATGACGATACCTTCCGGTGGCCTGATGAGTACGTACGTACGGGAGGGTTACCTTATCACTATTTGTATATATTATTGGCTGGCAAACAAATCGCAGTATTTAAGGAAAAAAGGCTCTTATCGCAATTTGTATGATGTCAAGTTTACAAACATTAAGATATCAGACAATAGTTTCAGACCTAAGCTTTTTAATCTATCAACAAAAAGGAGGGAAGGAAAGCTTAAGACGATTTAGTCTATTGGCAACATGGATGGCAAACATTTACCGTGAAATCTAAGAAAAACGATAACAAAACATCATCCTTCACTATACACAAGTGGACCAATCTTAAACCAATAAAGTTGTGCATACGAATTTGGACTGAAAAAAAAATAATAGTAATAAAATAATGCCGCCATATTGTGTTGGCTGTAATTGTTAATTTATTTCTAAATCTTTCTGGTAATGAAACCAAGTGATTCCATTTTCAGTTTCATACTTAGGAGGAAAAACAAAAAAATAGGGAAAACCAAGTAAAAAATATAGAATGAAAACCCAATTCACATGCGAGGCTCTGTGCGAGGTTGGATTCACTAAACTATATAGGGACAGCAATTAAAAGCGTGATTCACCAACCCCGCCCCTTATCAACAACAGTAACATCATCAGCAATTCGACATCAACAACAAAACACAAAAGCATTGGCTCAAACAATGACCGCAAAGTATTCACTTACAATTTTAAAATAGAGAGTCAATAAGCTCTTTCTAAAAAAAACAACAACCTACGAGTCATAAAAGTTGACGATTTATTGCACACAAAAATCCCACTGTATTTTTTCATGCGAAAATTTTTCAATTATGGAATTCTCAATGTTAGATTATTTCAGTGACCAGGGGTCGATTTCACAAAGCACTAAGATTCATCTTAAGATGAGTTATCAGTATTACCATAGTGATTTGAATTGTGACATCACTCTTTGCTAAGCAACTGCGATGGATTTGCAGTTACGATCAGTCTGAACTCTTTGTGAAATCGAGCCCTGGACTAATAATCTCAAACTGTTGATCAAATATTTGCGGACACAAAAAATGTAAATTTATTGAGGTAAGCTTTAAGAGTTGACAATGATAAAAACGGTATCTATGTCACAAAAGTAGCTATCCGACCAGGGCCCAATTTCATAGAGCTGCTAAACACACAAATTTGCTTAGCATGAAATTTCTCCCTTGATAAAAACAGGGTTACCAACCAAATTTCCATATTGCTTGTTAGTGGTATTCAGCTGTTGTTTGCCTATCCTGAAAATCACGTGGAAATTTGGTTAGTAATCCTGTTTTTATCAATGAAGAAATTTCATGCTAAGCAAATTTTTGTGCTTAGCAGCTCTATGAAACTGGGCCCAGAATGAGCTTGAGTTAGTAAAGCTTTTTACATGATTCTCTTTTTTGTTTGAAGGGCAGTACCCGAAAACGAAACTGATTTACGAGTATTCATACGAATGTGTTTCAAAAACTACTCGTCATTATTAACTTATGTGTGAAATAAGTTCATTCTCTAGCCCTCTTATCTAGTTTTCAACAAATACACAATATAACCTTAGGGTCAGAATTGATCCGGATTCCGGGTCCGGGGGGGGGGGGGGAGCTGATCCCATTTCTGGGTCAGGCTGGTCCAGAGACCGTAATGAGATTTTAGTTTGGATTCTGCGTCATTTGAACCCGTTTCAGGGTAACACTGATCCAGGTATGGGCCAGGAACCGGGTCAATTCTGGGAGTTTTTTTTAGAGTGGCTCTAACCCGTGAAAACTGTCATCAAAGAAAGTGGTTTTGAGAGAGAGAAAAAATGAGTGACGGTTTATGTCTATTATAGAGATAAAATAAAGGGTTTGGTAAATATTGAAACAAAAAAAACTTCATAGTTTCAAACTGAAAGAACCTTAATCCAAACATTTATACCAAGTACCAATCTATCTCTTAAAGACATTTTGTCTAAACTAAAGGATTCGATGGACATGAAGAAGTTCATCTGCCGAAAAACGATAGTGTTATAATTTAGGGTTTTGTGCGTGTTAAACGTGTTCGTATTTCTATTTAGCAAATTGCAATAAGAAATCGGTGTTGGAGGAAATTTCTCTCGAACATTGGGATATTTTGCAGACGGAGATATTTCAAAAGAAAATCGGTACTGTCTAAACTTTGTCAATTGAATCAATATACGTATAAAATAAGTCATCTGATATCCAGTAACTATTATTATTCATTGAACAAGTGCTGGACAAGTGTTTATTCCTGATACTCGAACAGAAATAATGTGCTATAACTTACATAATTTGAAAGAAAGACCGACTCACAGTACAGACAACAACTTTGCGTAAAGTTTGAGTAAACTTTTAGAGTTTAAAAAGTCAAAGGTTAAAGGAACATTACAGAATTGGTAAGAAAAAACTTGTAAAATATACTTTTTGATCACAGATTTATATAAAACTTACACGGTCTAATGATGATGATAGTAGAAAACATCCCTTGAAATATTTCTGTCTGAAATGCCATGATTGATGAGAAATGAATAAACTAATTTTCCGATTGGAGTTCATCGCTCAGTGAGCGTTTTATTCATTTGTTGAAACTATATGATTTCATGCAAATGTGCAATCAGTTTTTCACTATTTTCTCGTGACCCAGATGGCCGATCGATCTCAAACCTCTACAGGTTTGTCAGTTTGGTGGATTACATAAAGTGCTTACACTGCCAGCAACTATTTTGTTAGCAAAAACCATTTCTGTAATGTCCCTTTAAAGAAGTCATAACTTACCTAGGAGAAGTGAAAGAGCGAGAATCAACAAGTATCTCATGATGAAGCGTCTTCTCTACAACCACCGTAAGAAGACTCCGAGGAAAGGGTGAGGATGCCCGAAGCATTCAGCCACCTACAGCCTGTCTAAACCTTAGCTGCCTGGGCGTCGACAACTCCAGGGTCACTCAGTCCACTTTCAGCAGATACTACTCAATGACAGCCGACAAATTACCGGCCAAAGTTCTGCTGTGCCTGGTTCGAAACGACGAGGGTTAGAAATTAACAATTATTCCACCGATATCAATCAGTAATTATGATTAATCATTAATATATAGGGACCAGTATAACGAGTGAGAGAAAACTTATTCGGTGTACAATGATGATTTTGACTCCGATCATTTTTTAGCGACACGGTAGTGAATGATCAAGCGTGAACTCGAAATGTAGGCGATTAGACAACAGTTAGGGCTCGTTGCTTTTATGAAACTTTGAGAAGGGCTTGCAAAGTGTAACGGTGATTTAGATGAAAACTGTTCACAGTGAAACCGAAGCAATAAATTAATATTGGGGTTGAAAGATTGAAGTACAAATAACTTCACCAAAGTTGAGTCTGAAGATGATACTGATCGTCATCAAGAAGAGCGTTGGGCGGAACTGTTGCAAAATAAATAATTATAACCATTATGTTGCTCTTTTTGATCTGACGAAACCGTAATTTCAGGGATGAGATTTGACGTATGCGCAAATTCCTGAAAAAAAACATGTTTGCTGGGCCGGGTTCCCCCTTATTATACACACAGAGAACCTACCATGTTATTACAATCCAAGAAGTTTACAGACTCTGTGCATCGCCAGAAATACAAAACTACAGGTTTGGACACAATGTGGACTATTTCTTTCTCCCTTCGATTACTGCTTTACAACTTTCAAGAAAAAAAATGCTAATGTTCATCCATTCAAAAAAGAAAAAAGAAAGAAAAAAGGAACCAGACTATTTTGTTCTTCCAGCCTCGGTTTGGTTATAATGATTTGATGAAAAATCAAAATGGCCAGGCACTTGATAAAGGGATATTTTTTTTTACATCGAATCACTATGACCAGCTCTGATGGAAGTTTGACACTGTTTTGTACCCATTTCAGGAAAATATTCACATAAATATAACAAGTTAATACTTCCAACTTTCAAAATGTCAAGGGTTACATTTTGCAGAGCGTTATTTTGTCTCTTGACCTTTGATTCCTTCATGCACAATGGTGCCAACTGTAGTCACTGTAAACTGCCCATTTGCCAGTTGTGTTCATTGACTACTGTTTGGCGGGTGTGACCCGATACAAAAAACTTCTGTACTTTGCCTTGTGCATATTAAATAACAGGCGTGAGTTGGATTCATCAAAAATGACAAAACAAGACCATCGTAAACAGAAACATTCAGACACGGAGTTTGTGGATTTTGAACAAAGTGCTTGAAACTAACTGCGTCCCCCCGATATGAGGGTTATCAGCAATGATATGAAGTTTGTATGCGTTTAAAAAAAAAATTCATTACGGGACAGTGTTCATGGGTGATGGGACCGATTCCACTGTATTATTGTATTTCAACTTTTAAAATGGTTAATTATTATCTTGTAATCAATCTGATCAAAATTTTGGGCCAATTTCTGGAGTTAACTTCTTCAAATCATTAAAACAAGAAAATGTCCACGATCTCTACCAGCGATTTCTTAAAGCATTGGTTTATTGACTCGAATCATCAAGCATGCGGCTTTATAACATGCATGATAGCACATAAGAGATTGATAAGACATTTTGATGCATCGAGATGTGCCAGAAGAAATAGGAAACATAGCATCCAAAGCTCATTACATTTTTGAGTGACTTTTTTTGGTTTGTCTTCGTGTATATTGTTGGGAAAGTCAATACGTCACACGCGTGCACATCATTGGTGCCCCGAGTGCATTACGTTAACACATTATTGATGAACACATTGCTTGATGCACACATTACTTGATGTACGTACATGTCCTTGCACATTAATTTGCTGCACGTGCAAAGTTTGACCATCCTTCCGCCTCAAAGCTGTCATACTTGGGCCGCGTTCGTACTTTGGCTATACAGCTACATCAGGAAATTGCTGAAGTTTAAATTCCGCCGAAATATTAAATTGACTGAAGGTGATAATGCGACCAATGGGCGTGCGTATAACGTACTGACTTGTTAACAAGTTTATTTTTGTTCCCGTTGCAATTGTTATAACTATCAAAATGATTTAGTTTGTCTTTATTCCCGTGAAAACAGTATAAATTATCATAACTTAAGCCATGCCTTCATATATACAGCAATCAAAATCAAAATGTTCAATTAGTCCATATACAAAAAAGTTCAGAATTAATATTTACATTAACAGCTTAAAGGGGCACTGTCGCTGTGATCACAGTCTGCTTGTGCCTAAACATGGAAACATGAACTCTCGCCCAGTTGCTACACGCACGCGCGTTGACTATCACCACTGGGTGAGAGTTCAGAATGTAATGTCTGGCCACAGACTCGCTGTGATCACGACGACAGTGCCCCTATAACGTGGAAAGTTTCCTTTAAAATATAAATCAGTTTCATTGTTCTCCCATTCACATGATAAATAGCAAAATTATTGTTTCAAGAAATTTGACTAGTATCAGCGTACACTTCATTACCAGAGCTACAAATTACTTGACTGGCTATTTATAGTAAACTTTGTTTTGAACATGTTTGCTAGTTTGGTTTTTAAGGCATACGTGCATAAACAAAACTTCTGAACAAAGTGCCATATTTGTTTTCCATAGAAAAAACAAACATGTTCCTTTCCAAAATGAAGGTAAATCAGAAGAAATAAGATAATAAACTAACAGATTGATCTGTATAGATCAGTAATTGTTCATTTATCCAATAAAACTAAAATCAATGTTGTCACTCAAAGTAATAATACTTGTACATATATATCCTGAATTTTAGATTGATCCGGTAGAAGTTGTGCCTTGCCGAAAAAGCAAATAGTGCAGTTTACAAATATTCCTACAAATTTTAAGGTGAGGTTGTCAATATCTCAGCCTAAATTTGCAACCACTTTCTTACGTAGTAGTTCCCAACCTAAATTAGCACATGTAATTTTAAAACGAAATGTAATACACACACAGGACGAATCAAAAACCACAAAGGACTTTCATTTCAGTCAAGAACGAACATTTCACACAATAATTTGACAATTTTATAATATTACTGTACTATACAACTTGAGAATGTGTATCACATTTTAAAGAAACGGTACATCATTGTTTTTCGTGAACAGGTTTTTACAGCTGATAAGTTTTTTTAGGTTACCAACAGCAAAGTGACACACCATAATTTGAAGCGTTGACAATTTGGTCACTAATTTACAGTCCATCTTGGCATTAGAAAGTTTCAATTTACACAAAACTATTTTTTATCATCTCGGAGGAATTCTACTTTTGGCAATATATTAGTTTTTGGTTCATTCATTCTCAGGTGGGTTAGTAAATTGGACGGAGAGGGAATGATGAGTAAATACACTAATAATAAAACTATCACATTCTAAAGAATGTCATAATTCAAATTAAAAAAAAATAATAATAATAAAATAAAAAAATGCAAAAAGTAGGCCTATGCCTTAGTTTTGAAGTCCATTTTTCATCAATTAAATATTTACAATACACCATTTTGCCCCCAATAGGACCATGTGGTGAAACACTTGATTAATTATCATTCAGCATTTAATATCTATCATGACTTTTCCGCCAGCATACATTTTTGGTAGTCATTCATGAAATTATTTTTTTTTATTTTATTAAAAAAAAAACTCTATTAAGTTACTTTCTTTAGAATCAAATATTCCAGAAATGTAGCAGGTTCACCAACTTAGGTACAGAGATCAGAGACACTTTTACCAAAGTCATTTTGGTTTGTCTTCAACAGTTCTGCAGCACTGTGTACTTTCCCACAGTGTTATGGAACTGGGTCATTTTGGATTGCAAACCATACCACATCATACCACAAAGCATGTTTAACTACTTTTCTAAGCATGCTCTTTCTTTGTTATATGAGTCAGATTTCATACTGCTTAAAGGCAGTGGATACTTTTGGTAATTACTCAAGAAATACATTACCATAAAAACTTACTTGTTAAGGAGCACCTGAGAGCTGTTGATAGTATAAAACATTGTGAGAAACGACTCTCTCTGAAGTAATGCAGTTTTTTAGAAACTTTCAATTTCTCACTAAAATATTTAAATCCGACTTCAGGCATGAAGCCTTTCTCATGCATTTGAAAGCACACCATTCTATACAACAAGGGTGTTTTTCTGTCTTCATTATTTTGGCAACTTCGATGACCAATTGAGCCCAAATTTCCACAGGTGTGTGCATTTTTTGCGATACACCAAGTGAGGATACTAGTCTTTGACAATTACCAAAAGCATACCCTGCCTTTAAGCAGCAAATACTGTTTAACACATTTTCTGCCTAGCAAAACTAAGCAGAATACCAGTCAAAGATAGTACATGGGAAATGGAATTTCAAATGGTAAGCTTTTTTTTCCTGGTAAGCATAAAAGATTGAGCTTAAGCAGCTCTATGAAAGTGGTCCCTGAATTGTCTGCCAGCTCTATAAATTGAACTATATCATTCAGCTTGCCTGGTGAGACACAAGCTTGATATCCTAATTAGGCCTAGAACTTCTAAGGGCAAACCAAAACTTAACGGTAGAGTCATCGTTTGGTTTTTGTTAATGTAATGCTGATTTATTGGCAAAGTTATCAAGACAAATACAATAGAAGTCACAGAAGTGAAAGTTTCAGCAGAATACAATTTCTACTTGTTGAGAAAACAGCAAAAATTAGGTGACAGCGGGTACCAACCGAACCGTTCGCGAACGGACACCAACCGTCATAAATCCGAGACAAACAATCATGGAATCGTTTCTCAGATTAAAATGTTTTTTATTGACTTCTAATCAAGGGGGGCATTTCAGACGAAATAATTTCACAGGATGCTTACTGCCATTACCATCTCTGTAACAAATAAGCTTTTGGATAGAAATTACACACATTTTCATTGGGGTCATTACCAAAGCTTTAATATTCGCAATGCTCATGTAGCAAATATTATGTCACACAAGTCAGCATTTACTGTACATGCAGTTGATTTAGATATTTTTCACTTTGAAGCATAATCTGTGTTTCGTTTCATACTCATTATGAAACTCCCAAGTAATTAGCGTCAACATCTAAGATATTGACAATCATGACCTTGTAAACAAGAACTCCTGGCTAAGGGAAACATAAATAAACAAATAATTTATCGGATACAAAAATATTCATATCAAGAAAAAAAGCAGTGTCTCTTAATAGGCTGAGTCTGAATTTGCGGCTGCGGCTACGGCTGTGTTGCTAAGGGTGATGCTATGGGCATCTTATGCTTGAACCATGTTCAGGTGACGATCAAGCCATAGCCGCAGCCACTAATTCCCCTACAGCCTTAGTAAGTGACAGCAAGAGGGTCCTGGCTGTGACCGCTCTATTTTGGAAGACACTTCGTCAGAAATATTCACCCAAACTGTACAATTGTAGAGTAGACAAAAAACTCAGCTGGGACTGAATGTAGACAAGGTTTTGGCTCCGTTGCTCAATCGTGCGTCTGCGCACGGAGAGTCATTGGTACCCATGACAATGGTTCCGCTGATAAATGTCTGGCCGGCAATGGATGTAACGCAGGGTTCTTCAGTATGAGCTGGGGCGTAGGACGCGTAGACCGGGTTTGAGAAGGTCGATGAAATGTTGCCGCCTCGAATGAACTCTCCTCTCCTGCGTCTCCTAAAAGAAAACAGAATAGCATTAAACTGTGTTCACATTGGACTAAAGTTACTGCCAGACAGTGGTAACTATTAGGTTCGCTTGCTAAACAGAGGTAAGCTAACCCAACTGCAAACTTACCGTGGCATACGGTAATTGTAACTTACACAGGTCGCACTTACTAAGTCACCATAACTCAACAAACAATTAAGTCAAGGGTAGACACTTTCCTCCTGTCAACTTCTGTCATGCTTTTTACATACTTTTGGTGAGCGTATGATCAGGATTGGAATGGTCAAGTCAACGTGTCCCACTCGAGTTACAGCTACTCGATTAAATCCATACAGATGTATGTGAGTAGTTGCAACTTGGTGGTATAACACTGTCTCATGGTAAACTACCGCAACCACAAATCCAATGAGAATACAGCTTTTATGTCAGTTAACATATTGGAAGAAACCTAAACGTTAAGTTTGAAATGTTGACACAAATCAAATTGACCTATCTATTGAGAGTTTTCTATACGGATAAGGCAGTTTCAAATGATCTGCTTATAGGTGCTGAATGCTCACTTCTTGACAATATTGTGCAAAATTCTGCATGTCATTATCTTGATGCACTTTCCCAATTGTTTTCATTGGATAAACATGCAGTGACGTACTTACGCTTTCCATATCTGTGTTATGATTGGTCCTCTCCGAAGTTACTTAGTTTTTCAGCTACCCACTTTCGATCGTCTGCTGCATGCACGTGTGCATAATGTTTGTACATGAACATGTATATGTAATGTTGTTTTATTCACTAGTATGTAATGTGTGTACATATGGAAGCCCATTATAGTGCCACATTGTGTTTCTCTTTCATGTGGTAGTGTTTCTCTTTCACAGTGGTAGTGTTTCTCTTTCACAGTGGTAGTGTTTCTCTTTCATGTGGTAGTGTTTCTCTTTCACAGTGGTAGTGTTTCTCTTTCACCTGGCAAGGAAGCCGCCACTTCATGACCGGCGGCCGCCACTAATAACCAGCGGCCGCCACTTCTAACCTAATCCTACCACTCCATGAGGCATGCAAAAGCACAACACTATCTATCTCGTCATTTCGAAAAAAGTCTAAGGACCATGTCGCACGAGGCAATTTACAGGCAACCAGTTCCAGGCAATCACATTTGAATGTTCTTCACATATGTTTTTGTGGGGATCACAAGACGTTTGAAAAATTACCCGTGTGCTGCCAAAGTGGTCCAGCAGCATGCACTGCAGTTGGTTGCCTCCAAGTTGCCCGTAATAAAGGTTGTCTCAAGTGACAAGGCCCTCAGTATTCACTACAACTCAAGCTAGATATAACATGCATCATCAAAACCTGCACATAATGCACTACATTGTGTCCCTTGAATAATGAGCATCCTTAATTCTTTAGGATTTAAAACTAACCATAGTTTGACCCCTTATTCAGGTTTAATATTCGTTTCCAGATGAATAACTGTAACCAACTCCTAGTTCACCTTCTGCATTATGCGTGATAACTAGTTAATACGGTTTGCTTGTCCGACACCTTATACAAAGAACAAATGAATAAGGAACTGGCCCATCGGTCCATATCTTTTATGTGTATGAGTACGTTCCCCTTCCAAGACCCCAGGCTCAATTTTATAAATCAAGCATAAGCAGAAAATGTTGTTACACATGGGGTTCTGATCAGTCCCCATTTCATCTTAGCAAAATACTTTTTGTAACAAATTTTTGTGTGTGCTTATTTTCCAGCTTAATAAAATTGGCCCAATCCAGCTCAAACTGTTATTGTGTAAAACGAGTGCAAAAGAGGAACCAGAACCTGTTTTTTAAATGTTTTCACACAAATTGAATAATAGATAACAGGGAGTGTACACCTTTTGTAACTACTCCAAAAACTAATGACCATAAAAACTCACTTGATAAGAAGCACTGCAGCTGTTAATAGTGTATGATATTTTGAGAAACAATTCCCTTCAAAAGAATGTGGTTTTAGAGAGAGCCCACGGGATTCAAAATCATTTCAATCTGAGAAACATTTCTGCGTGAACCGTTTCTCAGATTGTGCATTCCAATTACGGATTGTTCTTCCTGTATGGACATAACCGCCCCAGATACCTCACATTAATGCTATCACCTTTCGAAATGAAATTTTCACAGGTTAGTTTGATTGTATATATCTACATTTATGTAGGATTAAAACAATCGAATGGTAAACAAAAAACACAAAAGGTAAACTTTAATTGCCTTTATCAAATAACTACTTCCCCCACCCCCCCCCAAAAAAAACAAAAAAACAAAAACGTGGAACATGTATGATCACTCATCTATGACTACAGAATCTGACACTATGCTGGTAAACTACAAGGAGGTATAGGCAGGCCACACAGGGTCAAATAAAATCAAACATAACCCACCATGAAATGGATGGACAGAATTCTTTGAACAAACAGAATGCTGAAATCGCTGACCAAAATAGGTACACCTAAAGGAACGAGTTCAGATTACTTAATTTCAAGCAACACAACACAAATAAATACACAGATAATGACATACGGGTGTGACAACATTAAATGGTAAACTGTTTAAAAGCAATATGACAGTTAGGCCTGGTTCATACTTCCTGCGAATGCGAAGCGAATATTTACGTCACTATTCTGTTTTCCCTTCGAATAATTTGCAAGAGTTGAGCACAGCTCAACCCCTGCGAATTATTCGTTACGAATTTGTGACGTCAATATTCGCTTCGCATTCGCATTTGCAAGAAGTATGAACCGGGCTTTATTGCGCATTTAAAGGGCTTGAACAGTCAATATTTAGACGAAACTAGATTGAATTGTTAAACTTTATTTTAGTTTCATATATTTCATGGCTAAATTTTTTATTTCCCAACAATACGATATAAAACCATAAACAACATTAAACTAAAGCATTTGAAAAACGGAATCGCGCGCACAACTCAAAGTTTGAATCAACTTAGTCCTAGAAGTTTGAACACGTGCGAGACTCCCACAGTCCATTGTGTATGGGGGGGTTTGTCGTCTATCCTGTAACTTAGAAAAAGCTTGCCCCTAACATTGCAGCAAAGGCCCTTTTCGAATCCACGGCTTCGGCTCCGGATTGGGCTTCAGGCCCAGTTTTCTTGTCTGAAGCCCTGACCGCAAAGCATGCGTAAGTTAAAATAATTGAGGGAGCCTACAATCCCGGCCATATCTCGTTGGGCCCCCCTGCCCCCTTTCAATGTTGAACCACATTGTTGCACGGTCTTCTGCAACCACATTGTTGCACGGTCTTGTGCGTTCCAGTCAACATTGAGCGGGGGAACGGGGGACGGGGGAGAGAATGTTTATTGTGAGTGAATGGTTATTGTAACGTTATAGGAACGGGTGGCCCAAGTATTTTGGCCGGGATTGTCTGAAATTCTTTCAGCGTGATTTTTAAATTTTTTTATTACAAAATAAGGCTTTAAAAAGACTATGAATGTCCATAGACACTGAATGTCCGTTTACTGCTGAGTAGGGCGTTAAAAACCAGCAAGGATGTTTTTGTCGGGGGGGGGTACGACGGGGAGAGAATGTTTATTGTCAGGGGATGTCGACAGTGAATGTTTATTGTAACGTTGGGAATGGGTGGCCAAAGCATTTTGCGCGGGATTGTCTGAAAGTTCCTTTAGTTTATTTTGCGGAGTTGACTGCACACAGATATACTGCAATCTTTGGTGGATCAGAGACAATTAATAAGTGAAGCAAAGCATTTGATACATAGTTATAGAAAGCAAGAGCCAATTTACAACATGGTGTTTCGTGGCTTAATTTCGAACGAAAATCGTGCATATATTCGTCTTTTGCGGAGGAGCGGAAAAACACAGAGAGAAATAGCGGCAACGTGCAATGTATCCCGTAGTTCTGTTCAGCGGATTTGTAAACTTGAAGGGCAAGTTCACCGGTGTCACCGTGGCCGAGGTGGGCGAAAAAGACTTCTTTCTAAGCGCCAGGAGCGTCTAAAGCATTACAATGACGATTCCTGGTATGACCGCCTTGCGCCTGCGCCAAAAATACCTGTCCAAACTTTCTTGTTGCGTGCATGTCTGACGGTTCACCACACGATTCACCATGGCATGTTTTCTTGTAACTTACGTGAAAAAAGGTTTTTGTTCAACACGAAAAGGGCATTAGAGTCCACAAACAACACATAACCTGTTCATATTCTTTTGAACCACCTCATTCGGTTATTTGGCAGAAAATCAAACGGTTAACCCTCAAAACCAAAATAGAAAAGAAATTTAGGGAATCTCTTTATTTACTCTACTACGGTGAACCGTGTAGACTTGGTTCCAAGCCTGCGATCGTGGCTTTTAGTCTACTTGATAGCCAATACATTATTGGCCAAATAGCGCACATTGTTAGATTGGCCCATGATAGCTTATCTGTGGGGGCGTTTCTCGTGCCTGATACAGAGGAATAACCGCGATCTCAGACTTGAAATCAAGTCTATGAATCGTAAGCATCACTGTGTGACTCACATGGTGTAATGGTTAAGAGATACGCTTAACAAGCCAAATGTCTTGAACCTAAATGGAGTTCAGGATAGACAAAATGCTCGTGTTTTTTTTCTCTTATTTTTATCACCTTCCTCGACATACAATGAATGTTCATTGCTTATAACCATTCTTCATTTTTTAAATCCCATTGTTTCTATTCTCTTATTTGTATTAAGCTCACAAATTATTACATCCCACCCCAAAAAAAATAAAAAGAAATACACAAATTTCAACAACAAAAATGTTGCCTGTTGTGTTCTTTTGTGTTCAAACGCTCTACTCGCAAGAAATAGTCATTTACTGTCAAAGCACAATCTAGTCAGCCCCCCCTGCCAGATAAACATCCTCACTGCTTCGAATTGTGTATTAACGCCGTTTTCGCAATACATGAACATTGGCTTCTCTGAACATTCTTAGTCAAGGCCCCCCCCACAAACATCCTTGCTGATTTGAATTTTGTTTTAACGCCCTACTCAGCGTGAATGCAATCACTGTCTTTGTCATTCATAGTCATTTTAAAGCTTATTTTGTAATGTTTAACGAAAAATTCACGCTTAAAACATTTCAGACAATCCCGGCCATATCTCGTTGGGCCCCCCTGCCCCCTTTCAATGTTGAACCACATTGTTGCACGGTCTTCTGCAACCACATTGTTGCACGGTCTTGTGCGTTCCAGTCAACATTGAGCGGGGGAACGGGGGACGGGGGAGAGAATGTTTATTGTGAGTGAATGGTTATTGTAACGTTATAGGAACGGGTGGCCCAAGTATTTTGGCCGGGATTGTCTGAAATTCTTTCAGCGTGATTTTTAAATTTTTTTATTACAAAATAAGGCTTTAAAAAGACTATGAATGTCCATAGACACTGAATGTCCGTTTACTGCTGAGTAGGGCGTTAAAAACCAGCAAGGATGTTTTTGTCGGGGGGGGGTACGACGGGGAGAGAATGTTTATTGTCAGGGGATGTCGACAGTGAATGTTTATTGTAACGTTGGGAATGGGTGGCCAAAGCATTTTGCGCGGGATTGTCTGAAAGTTCCTTTAGTTTATTTTGCGGAGTTGACTGCACACAGATATACTGCAATCTTTGGTGGATCAGAGACAATTAATAAGTGAAGCAAAGCATTTGATACATAGTTATAGAAAGCAAGAGCCAATTTACAACATGGTGTTTCGTGGCTTAATTTCGAACGAAAATCGTGCATATATTCGTCTTTTGCGGAGGAGCGGAAAAACACAGAGAGAAATAGCGGCAACGTGCAATGTATCCCGTAGTTCTGTTCAGCGGATTTGTAAACTTGAAGGGCAAGTTCACCGGTGTCACCGTGGCCGAGGTGGGCGAAAAAGACTTCTTTCTAAGCGCCAGGAGCGTCTAAAGCATTACAATGACGATTCCTGGTATGACCGCCTTGCGCCTGCGCCAAAAATACCTGTCCAAACTTTCTTGTTGCGTGCATGTCTGACGGTTCACCACACGATTCACCATGGCATGTTTTCTTGTAACTTACGTGAAAAAAGGTTTTTGTTCAACACGAAAAGGGCATTAGAGTCCACAAACAACACATAACCTGTTCATATTCTTTTGAACCACCTCATTCGGTTATTTGGCAGAAAATCAAACGGTTAACCCTCAAAACCAAAATAGAAAAGAAATTTAGGGAATCTCTTTATTTACTCTACTACGGTGAACCGTGTAGACTTGGTTCCAAGCCTGCGATCGTGGCTTTTAGTCTACTTGATAGCCAATACATTATTGGGCCAAATAGCGCACATTGTTAGATTGGCCCATGATAGCTTATCTGTGGGGGCGTTTCTCGTGCCTGATACAGAGGAATAACCGCGATCTCAGACTTGAAATCAAGTCTATGAATCGTAAGCATCACTGTGTGACTCACATGGTGTAATGGTTAAGAGATACGCTTAACAAGCCAAATGTCTTGAACCTAAATGGAGTTCAGGATAGACAAAATGCTCGTGTTTTTTTTCTCTTATTTTTATCACCTTCCTCGACATACAATGAATGTTCATTGCTTATAACCATTCTTTCATTTTTCAATCCCATTGTTTCTATTCTCTTATTTTGTATTAATGCTCACAAAATAATACCACCCCCCCCCCAAAAAAAGAAAAGAAATACACAAATTTCAACAACAAAAATGTTGCCTGTGTGTGTTCTTTTGTGTTCAAACGCTCTACTCGGCAAGAAATAGTCATTTACTGTCAAAGCACAATCATAGTCAGGCCCCCCCTGCCAGATAAAACATCCTCACTGCTTCGAATTGTGTATTAACGCCGTTTTCAGCAATACATGAACATTGGCTGTCTCTGAACATTCTTAGTCAGCCCCCCCCCCCACAAAAACATCCTTGCTGATTTGAATTTTGTTTTAACGCCCTACTCAGCGATGAATGGCAATCACTGTCTTTGGTCATTCATAGTCATTTTAAAGCTTTATTTTGTAATGTTTAACCGAAAAATTCACGCTTAAAACATTTCAGACAATCCCGGCCATATCTCGTTGGGCCCCCCTGCCCCCTTTCAATGTTGAACCACATTGTTGCACGGTCTTCTGCAACCACATTGTTGCACGGTCTTGTGCGTTCCAGTCAACATTGAGCGGGGGAACGGGGGACGGGGGAGAGAATGTTTATTGTGAGTGAATGGTTATTGTAACGTTATAGGAACGGGTGGCCCAAGTATTTTGGCCGGGATTGTCTGAAATTCTTTCAGCGTGATTTTTAAATTTTTTTATTACAAAATAAGGCTTTAAAAAGACTATGAATGTCCATAGACACTGAATGTCCGTTTACTGCTGAGTAGGGCGTTAAAAACCAGCAAGGATGTTTTTGTCGGGGGGGGGGGTACGACGGGGAGAGAATGTTTATTGTCAGGGGATGTCGACAGTGAATGTTTATTGTAACGTTGGGAATGGGTGGCCAAAGCATTTTGCGCGGGATTGTCTGAAAGTTCCTTTAGTTTATTTTGCGGAGTTGACTGCACACAGATATACTGCAATCTTTGGTGGATCAGAGACAATTAATAAGTGAAGCAAAGCATTTGATACATAGTTATAGAAAGCAAGAGCCAATTTACAACATGGTGTTTCGTGGCTTAATTTCGAACGAAAATCGTGCATATATTCGTCTTTTGCGGAGGAGCGGAAAAACACAGAGAGAAATAGCGGCAACGTGCAATGTATCCCGTAGTTCTGTTCAGCGGATTTGTAAACTTGAAGGGCAAGTTCACCGGTGTCACCGTGGCCGAGGTGGGCGAAAAAGACTTCTTTCTAAGCGCCAGGAGCGTCTAAAGCATTACAATGACGATTCCTGGTATGACCGCCTTGCGCCTGCGCCAAAAATACCTGTCCAAACTTTCTTGTTGCGTGCATGTCTGACGGTTCACCACACGATTCACCATGGCATGTTTTCTTGTAACTTACGTGAAAAAAGGTTTTTGTTCAACACGAAAAGGGCATTAGAGTCCACAAACAACACATAACCTGTTCATATTCTTTTGAACCACCTCATTCGGTTATTTGGCAGAAAATCAAACGGTTAACCCTCAAAACCAAAATAGAAAAGAAATTTAGGGAATCTCTTTATTTACTCTACTACGGTGAACCGTGTAGACTTGGTTCCAAGCCTGCGATCGTGGCTTTTAGTCTACTTGATAGCCAATACATTATTGGGCCAAATAGCGCACATTGTTAGATTGGCCCATGATAGCTTATCTGTGGGGGCGTTTCTCGTGCCTGATACAGAGGAATAACCGCGATCTCAGACTTGAAATCAAGTCTATGAATCGTAAGCATCACTGTGTGACTCACATGGTGTAATGGTTAAGAGATACGCTTAACAAGCCAAATGTCTTGAACCTAAATGGAGTTCAGGATAGACAAAATGCTCGTGTTTTTTTTCTCTTATTTTTATCACCTTCCTCGACATACAATGAATGTTCATTGCTTATAACCATTCTTTCATTTTTCAATCCCATTGTTTCTATTCTCTTATTTTGTATTAATGCTCACAAAATAATACCACCCCCCCCAAAAAAAAGAAAAGAAATACACAAATTTCAACAACAAAAATGTTGCCTGTGTGTGTTCTTTTGTGTTCAAACGCTCTACTCGGCAAGAAATAGTCATTTACTGTCAAAGCACAATCATAGTCAGGCCCCCCTGCCAGATAAAACATCCTCACTGCTTCGAATTGTGTATTAACGCCGTTTTCAGCAATACATGAACATTGGCTGTCTCTGAACATTCTTAGTCAGCCCCCCCCCCACAAAAACATCCTTGCTGATTTGAATTTTGTTTTAACGCCCTACTCAGCGATGAATGGCAATCACTGTCTTTGGTCATTCATAGTCATTTTAAAGCTTTATTTTGTAATGTTTAACCGAAAAATTCACGCTTAAAACATTTCAGACAATCCCGGCCATATCTCGTTGGGCCCCCCTGCCCCCTTTCAATGTTGAACCACATTGTTGCACGGTCTTCTGCAACCACATTGTTGCACGGTCTTGTGCGTTCCAGTCAACATTGAGCGGGGAACGGGGGACGGGGGAGAGAATGTTTATTGTGAGTGAATGGTTATTGTAACGTTATAGGAACGGGTGGCCCAAGCATTTTGGCCGGGATTGTAGCTAGCCTGAGCCAATTTTGGAGCCGAAGCCGTGAGTTAGCAAAAGGGCCATAGCCACACCTGGGATTTAATCTGCAGAATTCAATTTGAGCATTTAGTTGCGACTGAACAGGGCATTGCACCGGATATCACTCAAATCTAACTCCCAAAATGGCTTATTAAAAATGAGGATAAAGGATGTACTCACTTGTATAGACCTCTTATTACCATGAGGAGAATAAGAACCAGAAGAACCAAAGCAATGATGAGAATGATGTACCAATGAAGTAACAACCATGTCTGACAAGAAAATAACAAAAAAACATGCTATAACTTGGTATGCAGGTCCACATGGTAAAAAGTACAATAAGATGGGGGTTTGCGGTGTCGTGTTTCATATCTTTTTTGTTACTTGGTGCGGTTCAGAAAAAGACAAAATTATGTTTGGAGCAGTTTGTACTCCAGACAGTCACAAAAGAGATTTTATACTAAGTATAAAAACCCCATCTTATATTATGTGTTGTTACTGAAATGATTTCAAATTGGGCTTGGTCCCTGGCTTCACCGTTGAAGGAATTCGCATGACTGCCACACCTTCAAAGATATTGACAAAAACTGGAAACCACCAAAATTAAGCTAAGTTAGCTCAGTTTGTAGAGCATCGGCACAAAAAAACAGAGGTCGCACGTTCAAATTACGCTCTAGTAAATTTGTCTTTGTTCTCCCAAAAATTGATTTATATTAACCCAACCAGTCAATTTCCCAAGTGTTTTTTTAATTTGTAAAATGATTTCTCCTTACAAAACTGTTATTTTTGGTTTTATTTTAGTCATATTAATAAACAGTTCTCTCTTTATGAGCTGTGGTCGTTCTGAGGAGATTCGATGATTAACAACTTGACATTTGACCAGTCTGTTCTGATCATGTACAGGGGAAACATATTACATAAATAGTATATACATAAATAATACATACATATTACAAATTCAGATTTCCCAAAGCAAATTTTCCCATCTTACCTCTTCCTTTTCGCTGGACTCCGAGTGAATCTTCTTGGCATTCAGTGGAGGTTCTTTAAATATCTGATAGGGAGATAGCAAGAGCGCTACGTCATCCTGCGACGATGCACCCTCAAAGACAAACTGGAGCTGCTTGCTGGACTGAATAGTTCCATTGACGGCAGCGTAGAAGGTGACTCTGGTATACGGGGCACTAGACAATAAAACAACAAGTATTTTGATGTCTGGCTTCGTTGTAATTTTGAATTCCCTTATATGGCTATGTGACACAAGGCAATTTTACACTACAGGCAACCAATTCCAACCAATCTCCATGTTTTTTTGCTCTTTTTACTTAAATGGAAAGTTTGGAAAATGTTTTCTCTTTCAAAAAAAGGTGTATATTCTAATAATAAAAAGAAAAGGAAACTAGAGGTAAATTTATGTTGAAACAAAAACAAGGTGTTCGGTGTAGATAATTATGTCCAAATAGTAGAGCATGATGACGTCATCAATCTAAAACTTCACACATTTGTTGTCTGCATAAAGGTAATTATGTAAACCAATTTTGAAACAATTATCCTAAACTTCGCCACAGACATCTTGTAAAAGTGTATTTTTAACTGTTTTCAACCTGCCGCTAGAGGGTGCTCTTGTTTTTTATGACGTCAGTTGTCTTATTTTTTTAAACCTGACCCTTGTTTGACTATAACACCTTAAAAAAAAATCAATGAAAAAATCAAAATGAGCCAGTTTTAAATTACAGGGAATTTCCGGTCTCGACCGGAAGTAGAGGTCAAGTCATGTCACGCACACAATAAAAAATGAAGACCTATATTACTTCTATATATTTCCGCAAAAAGCAGCCAGCGGTCTCCTCATCTTGATTTGATATGGATTTTCAAGGATTAAAATTTTTAATGATTAAAAACCTTGTAACTTGACACCTGATGACGTCATCATGACGACACTGCAACGGTTTCATCTACTAATGAACATCTAGCCATGTGTGAAGTTTCAAGTTTATGTAAGCTTGGGAAGTGTGTCTTTGTTACCGGACAATCGCGGGGGAGAAGAAGCCTGGCATTTGATTGTTAGTGAGGTTTGCATGGACGGCTGTTTTAGAGACTAACAAAGCTATTGCCAAAATCAGGATGCGTGAACCTTGAACAGAGACTAGAGTACAAGCATGTTTGGACTTTTGCCCTTTGCGGTCAATAGAACGAAAAGCCGCTCACAATGCAACCGGTATATATTACGCATTGTGTGTGTTTTCAGTGCTGTTATTTTCCCGCGGTTTAACAGCGGGTCAATGCGTACCCGATTTCAACCGGAAGTGAAGGTCAAATAGGTAACATCTCTGTGGCAAAGTTTGAGACCGCTTATGGACCTACAACATGGTGTAACATTTGTGAGTAGTGTATGTGTAAAAAGTATGAATATTTCTAAAAAGTATGAAATTTGAAATTTTCAACTTCCGGTTTGAACAGGAAGTCAAGGTCAAATGGTGGAAAACTTTGTGTAGCATTTTTAAAGTCATTAGAGGCCTATCCGATGATGTGTAGATTATGAAAATCCATTGTGCAGTTATTGAGTTATGATTTTTTTAAATATTAAACTTTTATTTAATATAACTTGACACCTGATGAAGTCATCATGACGTCACTGCTACGGTTTTGTCTCCTAATGAATATCTAACTATGTGTAAAGTTTCAAGGTTGTGTAAGCTTGGAAAAGGCGTCTTTGCTACCGGACAATCGAGGGGGAGAATAAGAAGAAGTGTTAAGAAAAAAACAAAAAAAAAACAAACAAAAACGAACAAAAACAAGAGGTGTTCCGAGCTTTGCTCCGAACACCTAAAAAGATTTTTTTTTTGTAGGCCCCTATGTAGTTAGTATTGATCTGTGAACTTGTAATGAATTGTCTTCTGTAGTTAGCATTGAGTTTGAGTGTTTTTAGTGCACACCTGGAAAACAAATTTCACTCTTTATTATTTTGTAAACTGTGATGAAATAAATCAAATTGAAATGATGGCAAAATATTCACGTTTTAATTTTCATGTTAAAAGTTTGATGTCTGCATCGCATTCGCTGAAAATCCTAAACTTGAATGCTTCTTTTTCAGCACTGAAACTTTATAGGGTACAATTTTAAGGGGACACAAGGTGGTGTACCATTTTTCCAAGGGGGTGGGGGGAAATTCCGTTCAATTAAAACTGTAGTTTCCATTCAGTAGGCCTATCTTTTATATTTAAAGAGGATGGGCCATGGTGATTGAAGTTGACGTTATTTTTTAGTTTTTTGCGTTCTATAATTTGTTGCATCTTTTGTAACAGTACATTAACAAAAGAAAGTGATATTTGCAGGGAGTTTTTACTCCGTTCACTAGCCCACCGCCTAAATTTATCAAAATCCCGTAAATGAGGGCAGCAAACAAACATGACGTCACTATACGTACTGAATGCCCGGATGGTCTGTACTGAGCAATGCTCAATGAGTAACAACAAACAGCCGTTTGACAGAGGGGTACGTACTGCGACGTCACTATTCTTTTGAATTTTTGGAGACAGCTTTCTGGCACCGACTGCTGTTGTTCCGATTTTGCCTGAAGGCGGGGTGAAAAGAGGCTTGGAAACTGCGCTGTAAACGAATACCCATTCATTTTATAACTCCGTCACAGTGTTTTCTTGGTAGATATAGGTGTATTTAGGGATGTAAAAATTTTTAAGAGTGACCTCTAGCGTGGCCCAACCTCTTTAAACTTCAGATTGATACCACATGCGTCTAAACCATTTAATGGGTCTTACTATGAGATCGGTGAAACAGACGCCTTCAAGGAGATGATTGTTACATCCACATCTCCTACGAGATCACTGCCCTTGAGTCGATTCTCAAGCACACTCTTAAGACGCTGGGTTATAAGTAGGGTTTGTGTAGGGTGTCCGTTGAATTGTAAGGAAAAGGAGGCTTTGGATTCATCAACTGGAGAAAAAAAGAGGAAAAGAGCAAACAGTTTAGACCAGTCTAGAGGATTTCTTGACATCCTTAGGTTATAGACAGCGGTTATGTGAAATTTAAAGCATGTGTGAGGTAAAAGTTTTGGGTTGAACAAAGACAAATTGACTAGAGCTGGACTTAAACTTGCAACCTCCGCATTTACCAACTGAGCTGAGGGGGAGGGCAAGCTGGTGCAAGAGCATAATTTTTTTAATTTTTTATTTATTTGTTTATTTTTTGTTTTTTGGGGAGGGGGTGCTATTATAATATATGGTTGTGTTTGTGCATTTTTTTTCTCTCTGTTTGGAGGGCAATGGCTCTGATTGAGGTAAGGGTTGTTATGCTCTAGCCTCCTTGCTTATGTCACTGATAATGTGTCATGGGAGCTTTAAGGATTTCATGTATCGGTCTTTAACATGCAAATAGGAATGGAACGAGATGGTACTACACATTGTGTCCAAAGTCTACAGAAATTTTTCCATTGCCTTGTAAATTTTAGCATTATTTGTCTGATCTTCTGACGTAAGTCAATTATTGAAACACCATTCACCTTTGTCACACAATGTCCCGGTGATAAATCTGTCACATGAGCAATGAAATGACTCCTGATTGGTCGATTCAATACAAGTGCCGTTGACACATGGGGAGGAGCTGCAAAGTCCGGTGAGGCGCTGGGCTTCACATCTGAAAAGTCAAACTTGAAAACTTCATATCCTAAAGCAGTGGGTTGGTTCATTTAAAGGTCCTATGAAGTAGCATTTTTTCCATTACATTTTGGGGAATTAATATTTGCTTTGATGTTGATAAAACATGATACTTACTATTTTTTTGAGTCTGTTATGAGTTATAACCAATAAATTAACCTTTAAAAATTTGAATGATTTATTTCGATACCGCCTAATGGCGTACGTACTTTCATGATAGACTATTACCTAGGCACCGAATGACAATGCAAATGCAAATCCTGACCATTTAGTCTGATGTTTCAGTGCAGCCGTCCAAATTCGTCGGTATTTAAAATTTTGATTGGAATCTGATGAAGACTAATTGCATTACAGAGTAGATGCGTTAACAGCTAAAACCCAAGCTCACAAAATGTCAACTGGCTTTTTGAATCTACAATTTGCAGTGGGTACATAAAACCATTTCAACATTTAAACCTAAAAAACATACCTGTATCCATCAGGTAGAGCGACACAGGTTCCTGTTTTCCCACATGGTGAGCTAAGGCAGGCATCTCCATGGGGTAAGGGCGTGGCAGAGCTCTGACACCTGTACCCGTTAATTAGGTCAACGCAGGTGGCCCCATCCAAACATGGGAGCTTGAACACTCGTCCACGTTCACCTGGCAGTGTTCACCGGATGTGCCGTCCAGACACTGGCAATACGGTCGCCCATCACTCGATGACTCCATGCAGGAACCCTGGTTCTGACAGTCCCACTCCATGCAGGTGGGCACTGCAAACTGGCATGTGACACCTTCGAAGGCCTCAGAGCAAGCACAGATGAATCTGTTCGTCTCGTCCAAACAAGTGCCCCCGTTCGCACATGGGTTACTGGCGCATTCATCCACCTGGATGTTGCATACGGTTCCGGTGAAACCTGCCACACAGGTACACTGAAACCCATCTGCTGCTTCAGTGCAGGTCGAGCCTCGCGTACATGGTGTGCTTGCACATGGTTGTGAAACCTCACATGTTAAACCACCGAACACAGCAGGGCACCTGCAAGAGAAGCCATTGATCGCATCTACACATACTCCTCCATGCTGACATGGACTACTCCTGCATTCGTCCACATTCTCTTCACAGAGCATCCCGCTGAAGCCACTGGTACAGACACAGTGGAAATCGTTTACCTCGTCAACACACATACCGTCATACAAACAAGGCTGACTCTCGCATTCATTGATGTTCAGTTCGCAGTTGACCCCCGTGTAGCCTGCCAAGCACGAGCAGTGATACTCGTTCAATCCATCGATACACGTTGCATTATGCATACAGGGTTGGTGCCCGCAGTCATCTGCACTCAACTCACAAGCTGAACCGACAAATCCAAGTCTACATCCACACTGGTAGCTGTCGACCAGGTCAAAGCAAGTCCCTCCGTGCATACAAGGCTGGCTTAGACAGTCATCTATATTTGTTTGACATGTGATACCACTGAAACCTTTCAAACACGTACACTCGTAGCCATTTAACCCATCCACACAAGTTCCGCCGTTGTGGCAAGGCATACTGGAGCATTCATCAATGTTGATTTCGCAGTGACTACCACCATAACCCGGGGAGCACGCACACTGGTAACCATTAACAAGATCAGCACAACTTGCACCATTCAAGCAGGGTTGACTTTCACATTCATCAACATTGAGCTGGCACGACGCTCCTTGGAATCCAGCCGCACAAAGACACACGAAACTCCCTGGAAGGTTTGTGCAAATTGCTCCGTTTTGGCAAGGTAAGCTTTTACACTCATCCACATCTGTTTCACAGCGTCGGCCATCGTAGCCAGCTGTGCAAGTACAAGTAAAATTCCCAATACTGTCAGTACAGGTCGCTCCATTATGGCAAGGCTGGGAAGCACACTCATTTATTTCAGACTCGCACTGCACCCCTTCAAAACCCAGAGCACAAGTGCAGACAAAATGTCCGGGAGAATCTTCACAGGTTGAATTGTTCTGGCACGGATTGCTCGCGCATTCATTCACATCGGTCTCGCATGTGGAGCCAGTGAAGCCTGTCAGGCAGGTACACTGAAACAGACCAACCCCGTCCTGGCAACTGCCACCGTTTAAGCAAGGCTGGCTCTGACATTCGTCCACATTAACCTCACACATCTGACCGGCATAACCGTCCAAACAGTTGCAGAAGACCCCGTTCACCAGGTCAGTACAGACACCACCATTCAGGCAAGGGTTAGAAACACAGTCATCTACATTCATACTGCAATCAGTACTTGAGAATCCAGCAAGACACAAACATGTGAAGCTGTTGACTCCATCAACACAAATTGCATCGTTGTAGCAAGGCTGAGAACGACACTCATCTATGTTTTCTTCACAATACAGACCTGTATACCCAGGGAGGCATCCACACTGGAATTGTCCCCTCGCACTTGTACAGGAGGCAGCGTGCTGACAGGGGGCACTCAAGCAAGCATCAACTTCCTCTTGGCACGTCTGTCCAATGAACCCTTCTGTGCATGAACAGTTAAAGCTACCAACCCCATCCATGCATGTGCCGTTGTTCTCACAGGGTGATCCGGTGCAGTCATCAATGTCCACCTCACACAGTTCACCTTCATACCCTGGGGCACAAACACACTGGAACGAATCGACACGATCTACGCAAGTACCAGAATGCTGACATGGTCGCTCCGCACAGTCATCGATGTTAACATCACACCTTACTCCCGAATAGCCAACCCGGCAACTACACAGAAACCCATTCACTAAATCTGAGCAAGTAGCTCCGTTCAGACACGGGTTACTCGTCGCACACTCGTCAATGTCGACCTCACAGAGGCTCCCCTCAAAGCCATCCCGACAAACACAGGTGAAGTTTCCGATCCCGTGCTCACAAGTTGCGTTGTTTGCACAAGGAACGGAAAGACACTCGTCTACGTCAAGCTCGCACGTTTCACCAGCAAACCCAAGGGCGCAGTGACATGAAAATTGTCCGACCTCATCCGTGCAGACCCCATCATGAAGGCAAGGTGAGCTGGAGCATTCATCTATGTCTTGTTCACAGTGGACTCCTTCGTATCCTGCCAAGCAGCTGCATAGATATCCATCAGGTTGGTCAGTGCATACTCCTCTGTTTAAACATGGAGAGCTTGAACACTCGTCAACATCTGTCTCACACAAAATCCCTGTTGAAATAAAGTTTTAAAAAAATTCAACTTTGACATTTCATCACACTTCAAGTAATCAGTGATGGTTTAAGAGGGCTAATCAATGTCTTTATTATGCCATGTAAAAGTGTGTATTTAAAGGGGACGTTGTCATGATCACAGCAGGCAGACATCACAATATAGACCTTTCCTTGCAACGTCACAGCCCAAATTTTTGCCAATCAAGGTCGGAAAACTATGGGTTTGTTGGAAACAAAGCAACCAATCTTGATATATATATATTTGTTTATTGGAAGTTTGCAGAAATGTTAAATTTTGTCTCAAAACCTGTACCCAGATTGAATGTTTTGCTAACATTCCTCCATGCCAACCAGTCCGGTTTGTTGATCAACAACAGTAAGGTCTAATATATAATGATGGCCACCTTTGTGATAAGATCGACAGCCAGTGCGCGCCACATGCAGTAACTTGGTTAGAGTTCATAATTCCTGTAAAGCCACGGTTGCTTTGATTATGATAACAGTTCCCCTTCAATATTAAACAGTGAAAGAAAGCAAATTTGTTTCAGTTGTCACTACACTTCAGAAAAAACAAACAGCTCACATTAGGTACCCACAAATGTGAAAGAGAAACAACAACAGCATCAGTCTGAAATATCATTTGTAAAAACCTCTTGAAGATCTTTCTTTCTGTGTTACAAACTGTCTACATTTGCCACCATAAATCTTACCCGTAAATCCCTGGCTGCAGGTACACTGGAATTCATTCACACCATCAAGACAGTCTCCATTGTTCAGACAAGGATTCACGGCACATTCGTTGATGTTGTCTTGACATAAATCGCCCGCATAGCCTGGGTTACAGATCTTGGCCCCGGTGGTACCATCACACGTGTAGTGACCCCGCGCATCACTGTTCTGTGGGGTGCACCGCACGGTACAGGCTGGCCCGTAGAAAGATGGATCGCAGAAGGCTATTAATTCAACAACCATTCTGTTAAAAAAAACAAAGTCTTTTTAAAATAAGAGTAATCAATAGAAGAATTGTTGTCTTGTAGTATTTTTTTTGGCGCTTTTACGAAGTGACAATAAGTAAAACATGCATTGGTTTGTACACAGATCTGCGGGCAGGTCCGTTTTTGTTTTTAGGCAAGGACAAAGTGTTTAGGAATTAATGTTTTTTTCATCAAAACACAGTTGCAAGATTGAGAAAATACTGACAATTCTGTACGACTGAAGAATTCGGGTTTATTTTGATAGTAAACTTTAAAAGAAAGCAGTCCCCTAAACAATAGTTGGAAAAATAAATTAACTTAAAGGAACATTACAGAATTGGTCAGAAAAAAATTGTAAAATATACTTTTTGTTCACAGATTTACATAAAACTTACATGGTCTAATGATGATGATAGTAGAAAACATCCCTTGAAATATTTCTGTCTGAAGTGCCATATTTGATGAGAAATGAATAAACTAGTTTTCCGATTGGAGTTTATCGCTCAGTGAGCGTTTTATTCATTTGTTGAATCCATATGATTTCATGCAAATGTGTAATCGGTTTTTCACTATTTTCTCGTGACCCAGATGGCCAATCGATCTCAAACTTCTACAGGTATGTCAGTTTATGTATATGGTGGATTACATAAAGTGCTTACACTGCCAGCAACTGTTTTGTTAGCAAAAACCAATTCTGTAATGTTCCTTTAAAAACTCATTTTCAAAAAAACATACTTTGGGCTGCAGTCGTAATTTGCCACTTCTTAAAAAACAGTGACGATATTTCTGAGCAACTTTTGAATTTGTCTTTGTCGAAAACAGTACAGTTTCAGGGTTGCTTTATTGAATAAATCTCTAATAATTGCCTGTCATTTTATTTTAGGGATTGATATATGGTTTGATGATTTCTGTTTTCTGAAACAAAAAAGTTGATTGCCTGAAATACTTGGTTGGCCACATTTTGTCAGCAGAATCTTTGACCATAATGAGGGCGTGTGTGAGACAAACTTAAGTGATGCAAAAAAATCAAAACAGTTTTGTCATTTTTGTTATTGCTACTATCTTTCTGGCTATTGATAAAAAAAAACAGCACACAGGCAGTCAAAACAAGATAAAACATTACTTGTGGTCCAAGGAAATTCGCCGTTGAAAGTGCCCTCAGACGGTCAAAAAGATAATGGTCAACTAATCACACATTGTTCATACAACTTATCTTGCAAAACCTTATCCCAGAAAGTTTAGTGTAATCGACCCTTTGTTTCTGATCTAAGTAAGCTTTGAGGTATCATGCTCAGACAAACTATTGCAGGAAATGTGTGAAATGTGGATTTTCCCTCCTACTCCCTACACTCTAAACTGGTTTTAAAAAGGAAATTATAGGTTCATATCATCATTCATCACCTTTGCCCGTTTCCTTTTGAACGATGCTAGTTTTATAGCTCCATAATCTAACTGGCTTTAAGCCTTCTTTGGAGTCACTATAGACTGTGTTTTATTCATGCGCTTAAACTTGCAATCTATAGATCTTCATCATAGATCACAGTGTAGTCATATTGTGTCTAACCCCCCCCCCCCCCCGATTAAAGGTAGGGTCATAGATTAGTAAATACTCCAACAATTTATAACCATCAAGCACTGCAGCTGTTGACAGTAATAACTGTATTGAGAAAGGATGCCCTATGAATTTGGATTATTTTTCACCCCAAAACATTTGAGTCTGAGAGCATGAATCGTTTCTCAGATTTCTGAGGGTTGGTGTCAGTATGCCTACTCCTCATTAGTTTTGCAAAACTGCATACAATACTAAGAAGAAATATGAAAGCAGTCGTTTTATTTGAATACAAAAAAAAAAAAACCCAAATCACAGACTGTGTTTGAATGAATTTGGAGCCCTTCATACATGCAGGTATAGGGCAAGCTCAAGTATTTCCATCGTTGGCATACATGCATCTCTCATGGTTCTGAAACTCTTTGTCCACAGCTGACAGTTGCGAGGGGTTCGGGAGGAGACACAAGGTGACTGGATCTCGGGGCCTGATCACACTGTACACAGCTAGCCTACGATTAAGCTGAGTGTTAATAAAAATAATTCTCGGTTTTTCGTATCTTCAAGTTATGCTGATCTGACGGGAAGCGCTCATTATTTATACAAAAGGCATGCAGCTTGTTTGGTTTGAACTATGAGACTCATTTAGGCCTGTACCTTGTAAGACTTTAAAAGGTGATGATGCAGCGTAATCTGCAACCAACCATGCCAGAAACAACACCAGCCAATTCCCCTTGACAGTAAGTGTTCTGCGTTCTATGGGGACAGTTGGGTTTATTGTACTCCCAAATATAATTTGGGAGGTTATAATCATCCTTACTTGCAGTTGCAGCTGATGCTGAAATGCGAAAGACGCGGCTACGGTGTTGGAGTCGCGGGCATGCACTCGCAGGACACTAGGTTCCAAGACCATCAGGACCAACAATGCCACACTATGACATCACCAGAACTTTTGATTTCGATGTGGTAGACTGACTGCTCTGCAGCCCTCAGTCCTAGCATTCTCTCAGTTCTTCTTCTTCGATTTGAAACTTCTCCCCCTTTTCCCCATAAAAAACCAATATATACTTACGTGGCATATCCCGGGCCGTTCAAAGTGTAGGAAGTGGCTGTTGCAGTGTGACTGCTCGATGCAGGAGTCACCCTCAGGTTTCGATAGAAATTATCTACATGATCATCAGCATTGTTGTCGTCATCCCACACCTCAACCTTCAACCTCACACCACCCTATAAGAAAAGAAAAGAAAAGAAGAAGAAAAAGAAACATAATGCAAGTTTTAATATAAAAACGAAACCCAGAGATCATTGAAAGTAGCACTGCAACCTGTCGGTCTGAAGATAGTCGATCTCTGCAGAGAAAAAAAAATGAAGAGATGGCTGTTTTAGATGTGACTATAGAGGAAAATCCCATTTTGGGAAACCCCTACAACCAGGGCCCAATTTCATAGAGCTGCTTAAGCAGAAAATATTGCTTAACAATGTTTTGCTTAGCAGAAACGAGCAGGATACCAGTCACAAATTGTTCATGTGACATGGTAGTTTGGCTGGTAACCTTATTCTGCTAAGCATAATTTTGTTGTGCTTAGCTAGTTTTTGTGCTTAAGCAGCTCTATGAAATTGGGCCCAGGTAGAGACTGAAAACCCAACCCACATGCAAGGCTCCGGTCCAAAGCGGGATTCAAATCGGGGCAAGAGAAACCACCGAGCCAACCTGAATGCCCAAGTTAGAATTTACCCTCCTTTCAAAACATAAACAACAAAGGGGGGGGGGAAAGAGACAACTACAGAATTCTACAGGATGCTTAAACTTATATCGAAAAATTGAAACAGATGACAGCTTCATTAAGGTAGCTTTTGAAAGCCTGTATAATCAGTATTGGATGGGACGCTTTTAACTCTTGCCGTCTGACCATTCAATACCATTCACTGTGGTTTTGAATGATAGATAAACTATGCCAGCCTGCAATATGATACCATGAGGGAATGCATGTACACAGTACACAGTTAGTTCTGTGCACAGTTGTGCCACCGTACACAACCTTGGCAGTCGAATGGTTTCAAATGGTTGGTCAACTCACTGGAAAATGTTGCCAAGAGTCCCTGAGAGTACGAGGGTTAAATACACAATATATGATGGTAATATTATACGATCCAAAAGTGTTCTAAAAATCCCGGTTTTTAGCATTAGTGCAGGTTTTGAAAACCTACTGTGTATATATAGTTTCATTGTAAATAGCCCTCTGCACTTATACTTTAAATAGAGGGCCAAGTAACTGGATCTCAGGTAAACGTGTCAAATTTCATGTTCATGATTTCAAGTTCTATGTTTATTCGCGTGTACTAACTACCGTTTAGAGCGTTGATGATGTGGCCATCGCGTAAGTGGTGGAATGTTTGTCTGACAGCCTGGTATCAAAAGTGACGCCATTAGTGCTACAAACAATGGTAAATCAATATGAACTCCCTCAAACATTTTCGCTGTTCACTCCTATAGATTTGGGATTTTGAGGGAAATTGGCACCCTATAGTTTGTACTCACTGGCCAGCTTCGGAATGTCTTGCGAATGGGGTTTTGAGTTGATGGTGGGAGGGTGGAGGGAAAGTTGAAGACGTCGCTGCCTTCTGACACTACACCTGTGATGTAGAGTCCATACTGGCAAAGGTGAATCAGAGTTGATCTAGAGGTAGAACAAGGCAAAATAAATTAATAAACAAATAGAATACTTTGATGGGTACTGTGAACAATTAATCAAAGGGAATGCATGGTCTTGAATGAGTAAATTGTTGACGTCCCATACAGTATGTGTGGGGTGTCGTGCCAAAGCGGTCTAGGGGCCCATAGGGCTTAAGGGCTGTGAACTCAAGCTCTGTAATAGCACATGGGTTTGGATCCTGGTCTGGTCAGTTACAACACTTGTGTCTTCAGTTAGGCACTTTATAATAATTGCTTCTCTCCACCTGGGAGTACAAATGGGCACTGGCAAGAGCGAACGGAAACTAATCAATCTTGTCTTGATAATTACCAATCCTGTTTTATGTTTTCAAATGGTTTTAAATTGGATTTTCTCAAACATTACTTACAGATAAGACTGTTTGATTACTGCCATTGTAACCCAATGTTTTACTAATATGAACAGTGATGAGTAAAGTCATTTTCAAATTGACGGCTATGGCTACAGCTATGGCTGGATCGCGTCATGTGTTGAGGTGTGGGTTGTCCTTAGCAACAATCACAGCAGTAGCCCCAAGTTGGATATGGCCTAGTTTTTGCGTGCAATACTGCCTACCAAGCTTTCGAAAGAGAAACATAGACTTACGAGTCCAGACTATGCAAACAGATTAAAAATCTGTTGTCGCAAGTGTTGGAGCAACCGCTGAAGATGTTGTCACAGCAATCACCATCTGATTCCCGACTGGTTGGATTGCTGTAGGAACGCAACTTGAGAAACATGCTGACTGATGCCCGCACTGTTATGCATCTCATCTGTGAAACAAACATTATATAAAAATCAATATTTTAGTAATAATAATAAGTTCTTATACAGCGCTTTATCTATGGCTGTCTCAAAGTGCTTATTATGTTTTGTTAAAGGTATGGTCATAGATTGGTTTTGTCATCATAATGCTTCTTGATAGGCAACATTATATAAAGAAAGACAAATAAAAGTCATATGTAAAAGTTTTAGTTGAATATCTACTTGCTGAGAAAACAGCCCAAAATGGTCATGGTATTTTCACAAGACTGTAGAATCCATCCAAGTTTAGCGAGGTGACAGTGGGAACCGCATCTCTAGCCATAGCATTCGCCAATGGACACCAATTCCCTCAGAAATCTGACAAATGAATTGTTTCTCAGATTCAAACGTTCTGGGTGAAAAATTATCCAAACCATATGACTTTGAAGGGAATCCTTTTCTTTTAAAAGTTTATATACTTAGTTTATACTTTAAACAGCTACAGTGCTTCTCACAAAGTAAGTTATTATGGTCATTATTTTTTGGAGTACTTACCACTCTACCACGACCCTAACTTTAAGACAGGTATACTAAGTTATTGGCTGTGAGGGTCTACAAGGTGTTGTGTGGCGAAATCTGCAGCCATGTCAGAAAAACTGGGGCGAGCCCCTTCTCTTAACAATAAGTGTACTAGGTTCTTTTACATGCGTTATAAAACACACTGGACCAACATAGGTTGCTTCCCATCTGAAGGACAAGCCAATAATGGTTATAGTCTTGTTTATGAACACAAATCAGTGTCAAGACTGGGACTCGAACCCCCACTCCTACTGATCAGGAACACCAGAGTACGGAGCACTTGACCGCTCGTCCAACTATTTTAACAAATAGAATTATATTGTTATAATCTTGTAATTAAACTAACCCCAAAATTACCTTGCATTGCATTGTGACCATAGGCCTAAAGATGCCTACAGGTGGTGGAAAGAACAAGTTGAAGAAATCATAGTTTTAGGTGTGGGAGGGTTACTGCTATAAAACTTTCTTGCTAAGTACTGCACATGACTGTTTTGAAGAGTTAATTAATTTCCTCCAAATTGGTCGGGGCTGCGCTCAGATCAGAAAAACATGTACGAATGAATGGTTCGATACACATTGATTTAACCCGCTTTAATGTCACCTACCAAATGTTTCCTCACCCTACACCTCAACCAAATCAAAGTCAAACAATCCTTTTTCATGGAAAAAATGTTTAGGAATCAGGCATATATGCATTATTATGAACATAATATTGACAAAAGGGTATTTTGTGATTCAGCCCTATATTCACTTTAAACTATCATTTGGAAAGTTCAATATAATGAAGTGTGTGTCTGAGTAAACAATTTACACAGAAATATTTTAACGAATAGCATTTAAAATAAACTCAAAATTTTCTTACAGAAAAAACCAGCCACCAGCAAGTAGGATCCATCAACTAGTTCGAACAATCCAGCCAACAACAGAGGGCAGCAAACGGGAACTTCATACTGAAATGTTGTCAGCCGGTTTTGTATACAATACTTTGTTTTTGTATTCACCCGTTTTCAACAAAACTATCGACGAGATAGAAATTGATATTTAAACTTCCACCATTTATTTCCGATAGAAAACGATCATCTTTCACACTGGAATCCCTCCGTGTTGGGATAAACAATGTTTCAAGTATCGACTGCATTTCCAAGTAAAGATATGGTGTATACAAACAAATCAAGTTTGTTTGAAATCAAAGTATGTCAACACCTGATTATTTCCCGTCAAAAACTTTAACAACAAAGATATCGGTGGCTAAACCTGAAACCGCAGATTCCTTACACAAACACGGAAAGCCACAACAAACACAGAGATTCAAAAAAACGCGGTACACACATTCCCAGTGATGACAAGCAATAGGCCTACATTTGAATTGACCTCGCCGCCTTGCGATAATTTACTTTGAAAATTAATGCAACAGGTCAAAGTGAAATTTAGCCGAAAATATATTCATGCGAAATCCATTTACATACAAAGGTTTTTAAAGAGTTTTGTTTAAATAAAATAAATTCATTGTTTACAATCGACTTAATTATGTTGGCATTGGGATCGGCCTTTCCGCGTTACATTTCAATATTTGCATGAAAACAAATTGTCGGTTAATTTATCTTTGACCTTTCTGGATAAATTAAAGAACTGTTGTTTAAACAGTAAGTTTTGGTTAGCGGTTGTATTAGAATAAATTATTCTGGCTTATCCAAGTTTACCTATTAGACTAAGTTTACGTCCGACCTATGAGCCAAAAGCTAACAGAAAAATGGTACAACTGCTACAAGTTAATAAGACTAGTGAAAAGCAATGAATAATGACCACAAACAGCGTGCAATTTGCCGATCTACTATCATCCATTATAGAAAATGATTCTTAAAGCAGCATTTTTCAAAACTATTTCAGATTCAACTAAAATTTAACAAAAATGTTCTTTTTTTGTACGAGATTTGAGGCATTGCATGGTGAGGTATCGATGTATATTCAGTTTGCGGTAACACTTGATATAGGGGCCTGCACATGGTGTTGCGGCAAACTGAGTATACATATTCTTCTCTTCTAGGCACTGAAGAAAACGGCAGATGACTATCAAATCACAAATATTGTCGCCAACAAAACACTTTTAAACAAAACATAGCGACACAAGTATGTCCACATGAATTCCACTTTTACAAATGTCATCAAGTTGTTTTGTACTTACATGTATTTATAACACATTATTGTGATTGATTATATAAATATTTTTATATAGCTATTATATCCACGGTGTTTCAGTTTATAAAGCAATGTGAATGAGGGGACTCGCGGGGTCCCATGGCCCCCGGGCAAAACACATGCCGAGTGTTACAGTCCGTGACATGAAACTATATCCGTTGTGTCTTTAAATTATCTCAGACTCTCTGTCGGCCGGATGTTTTAAGTTGCGCAAGAAGTTTCCGGCTGGAGCAAGGCTATACTGGACGTTCACATAAAAACTAAAATAAACAAATAAACAAATAACAAAAAAATAACAAAAAATCCCCACGAAAAAAAATAAATAAATACAAATAAACAATAAACAATAAACAAATAACTACAAAATAACACAGACACAAAGTGTAACTACGAAAAATAAATCAAATAAATAACATCTACGAAAATGAAGTTAAAAAACAACAAATAAAAGAAATAAAATAAAATAAGTAAATAAATAAATGGACAACAAAACATACAGTAATAGTCTTCAAAAAATATCATCAAAAAACCCATCAATCGATCATCCTTATCATTAATTTTAAGACTCAAGAAAACATGAAAGCTTTTGTTAAAAGTAAGTGAGTCTATCGTGGGATTTATTCACACTTGTTTCAAAAGTGCAGCATTAGGCTGAACAAGTTAAGGGGTAAAAAATGATTCAAAATAACTCCATAAAGTCTTTCTTTTTTTCTTTTCACAATTTAACATAATCCTTTTATGCAACTCTGCAACCCTTATTCAATAGCCGGCCTGTTATTGACTATTGTGCCGGTCTAGTTTCAAATGTGATGCGAATGTATGCCAAATGACCGTGGGCTGAAAGGGGTCTCTACTCTCTAGCGCTCCGCTTCGTATGCCGTGCATGAAATGATTTCCCCAGCATTAGAATATTCCCGTGGATGTGGAAGAGACAGCCAAGGTTCACGGGGACCATCGGAAATCATCAAAACACTCAATATCAGTGTCTCCGCTGTGGAAATGAAGTGTATGACAACCAAGACTATGCATTCAAATATGACATCGCGAGGAGACAGAAAAACGATACGAGAAATAAACACCTTTCATTAATGTGCGCATCTGGAAAAAACGAATCTTGCAATAACTTTCCCCCAGGATAAAACAAAGTACATAAACAGAAATTGTCAACGCATAGAAATGCTCGCTTAATGACGATAATGGATGTTCTGTTACGTGACCTTTAAATCAAACAAAGGTGAACATGAAAATGATATTGTAAATTATTTAAACAGTCATCTGAGCTATACTCTATAAACTAAATGACCGGTGACCGTTTCTGATACGATTTATTTTGTGAATGATTGTGAAAAGAGTGAGCAGTGCATGATGCAAGTCTAATAATATTCTCTCTGTAATTTCTAGTTTACTTGTTGCCAAAACTCAAATTGAACCAAGTATAAGTTTCACTCACACGTCAGTAATTTTTCCACTCTGGCCATCGCCATTTGCACAAATTACTGTGGCGATTGTGACAATTCTACATCGCCAAAATAACATCGCGACATCGGCCAGAGTCGGAAATGGTGACGTCAATAATATTTGCAACTTTAGTGCCAAAGTCGAGATATGTGATGCATGTCAAGTTTGATATTGACTTCAATATTTTTGACTTTTGGCTAAAGACGTGAAACTTAGCGTTGGTATTGATGACGTCAATACTTCGCCTTGTTGAAGGCGTGAATTTGCGTTTTTAGGTCAAAGACGTAAAGTTTGACGTCATAAACTTGGCGTTGGTATTGAGGTCAATATTTCGCCTTGTTAAAGGCGTGAATTTTGCGATTTGGGGTCAAAGACGTAAAGTATGACGTCTTAAGTTAAATCCGCAATGTCCTTTCAAATCTTCACCTGTTCCATTTAAAGGGAAGGTATACGATAGGTAATTACTCTAAAAATGTATGGCAATAAAAACTTACTTGGTTAGAAGTACAACAACCTTCGATTGTATGAAGCATTTTGAGAAATATTTCAATTCAAAATAACGTGGATATGGAAAATATGTAATTTTTTATTCCCCAAATTTGAATCTGAGAAACGTCAGAAACGTTTCTCAGATTGTGTATTTCTATTAGGGATTATTCTTCATGCGTGGACATAACCGCTCCAGATTTCTGGCGATATCCCAAAAACGCAACCACCTTTTGAAATGAAACTTTCCCAGGTTAGTTTTATTGATGTAACTTCATTTATATAGGATTAAAACAATCGAACAGTTACTTTGCCTTTAATACTCTGAACAACCACCTGTTATAGAAAAAGACGGGAAAAAGTCGATCGAACGAACTTGAACACCATTCTTATTTACACAATTGCGTCACATTTACAACAATAACAACAATGCAGTTTTATCTTTAGATTCTAACCAAAGCAATAATTACGATCTTTCCGATGAACATAATTTGTCATCCAAAACATTAAAGACTGTGAACTGTCATGGGCAATCAATATTAATGAATATCTCACATTACACACACAGCAGCTGCTATATCAACTACAGTCATGCACATATTGAGTGCAATAGTAATACAACCATTATTGAAATGTCATAACCGGAACATATGAACCATATAGGACATTATGTTGTACTTATTCACAGTCCAGCTCCCAAGACTTCAACATTGCTGGTATTTTACATCAGATAATGATCGCATCAAAATGATCCGTGTATAAAGAAAACCACAGGGGAGGGTATACCTTTGGCGATTACTCCAAAAAATTTAATGACCAGAAAAACTACTTGTTAAGAATTAGCACTGCAGGTGTTGATAATGTAAAACATTTAAAAAAGACAATTCCCTTCAAAGGAATTTGGTTTAAGAGAGAGGGATTCAAACACATTTCAATCTGAGAAACGTTTCTGCATGAAATGTTTCTCAGATTACGGATTATTCTTCCTGCGTGGACATTAAACCGCTCCAGATATTTGGCGACATTTTAAAGACGCTACCACCCTTTAAAATGAAAATTTCACATATTATTATAGTTTATTGTATATATATCTACATTTATAAGGATTAAAACAATCGAACAGTGCCATAAACCAAAGGTATACTTTGCCTTTAAAGGTAGGGTCATTGTTTGGTCTCTGTCAAACATTAAGGATTTTTGAACATTCACAAACCATGCTTATTTAAAGTTGGCACTTCAAAACAAAACAAAACCTGAGTGATGGGGGGGGGGGGAGGCAGTTATAGCTTAGGACAGTATGGTATCAATAAACTCATATAATAAGATTTCAAATTAGAAACAGTCGATTATTTCCCTGTTTATGATTTTTGTTTGATGCCCATTACCCATGCCTGGCAAACGGCATTTCTTCCCTGAAAAGATGACAAGTTGACAACCGAAATATTCAGAAGATTGTCTGAGGACAAGTGCATTGTAATAAGCAAAATCGTCAATTTATCTCTTCCAATGAAAATCACATCAGATTATACCGACACCGCCAAATGAATCTTAAACCTGCGGGACGTATATCGTTGATCCCTTATTCTCGAGTGGCAAACGCCGCGGCTATGTGTGAAGTGCACTGAGAGATAGTCCCATCACTTCATGATGAGACGAGGTTTAGTAGCACATAAGGAGGTCACTGAAATTATAAACAAGGGGGTACGTGTTTTCTAACATAATGATACAATGTTGGCCTTGAAGAGTCGGAGTTAAAGGAACATTACAGAATTGGCTTTTGCTAACAAAACAGTTGCTGGCAGTGTAAGCACTTTATGTAATCCACCATATACATAAACTGACAAACCTGTAGAGGTTTGAGATCGATCGGCCATCTGGGTCACGAGAAAATAGTGAAAAACCGATTACACATTTGCATGAAATCATATAGGTTCAACAAATGAATAAAACGCTCACTGAGCGATAAACTCCAATCGGAAAATTAGTTTATTCATTTCTCATCAAATATGGCATTTCAGACAGAAATATTTCAAGGGATGTTTTCTACTATCATCATCATTAGACCGTGTAAGTTTTATGTAAATCTGTGATCAAAAAGTATATTTTATAAGTTTTTGTCTTACCAATTCTGTAATGTTCCTTTAATATTCATCTGTGGGCAGACATTTTCACCGTATTTTTCTCTCTTCTCCTGAGGTCTGTTTTTTCAACTTATTTGCCTTTTAAAGTTTGTAATTTAGCGAGCTAAGTTTGTTATGTCACGAAATAATGAAATTGAAAAGTCATGGAATTTTCTTTTTCACTGGGTTTTCCTTCACTTGTTTAAAACTTTGGGCACAAAATGTATAAATCAATCAGAGGCACCGCTTATGTGGTTAGGTTTACTTATCATTTAACTTTGTTTTTTGTTTTCTTTTTTTAATGCAGTTATTACCGATACACCCGTCGATCTTTTGTTGTGCTGGTTATGGGCGACAGTTACACCGTCAAGCACACTCAATCATGGGAAATGTCATTATGTTTCCAAGTGCCGCCATTTTATGTACCTGGAAACAATTCAAATAAAGGGTAACTGCTCTTTGTTTCATTACCTTGCTATGTTCAGAAAACATTATGTTCGTAATTTGATAAATGATCTAAAGGTGTTACATAAATATTTTGTGTCATTATCATTATTATAACCATCCTCTAGTTTTCAACAACCCACCAGTTCGACTAGTGTATTTATCATTTGATTGGTCATGTTTCTTTACTCTTAAGAAAAAAATGAATAATTGTTGTGTGATACGATCAAATTTGTGCACCATCCACTTGACAGAACACCACTATGACAGAACGGATGACAGAAAGTATGAAAGAATCTTCAAATCCGAAAATGTTTCATACCTAAAATTATCACCGCCAACCTATTAGGTGACGCTCAGAAATAGTATCTGAAATCGAGAAGTCCCCCCGATCCACAAAGCTAAAGTAGTAGTCCAGGCCGATTTCCTACCTCCCGCCCAGGTAGTAGTTAATAAGCAGGACAGTTCTTTTCAGAACTGAGAAGTCTCCCGAATTCCGAAAAACCTACCGCTGTAGTAGAATAAATAGCAAGACAAGTTCTCTAAAGAACAAATCTACACCGCAAAGTAGATATTTATACACATGGTGTTACGGCAAACCGAATATATACTGATACCTCACCATGCAATGCCTCAAAACCCATATCTGAACTCCCGAAGCTAAATTCGTCTTGCAAAAAACAACAACAATCAAAGAACAAAAGCATGAATAATCCCGGACTGTCTCCCAAGATCCGTCTCAGGCCGACTGTTCGCCGTTTCCTCAAAAACACCGCGATAACAGAAACTAGTCGTTCCATAAACACATCGATGACATTTAACCAGAAGTGTAGATTTCCTTTTAAGAGGGATAGCAACGGTGGTTTTTCAAAGAGGTTTCGGTCATTCCGGCCGTCAGACACGGCATGTCTTGAGACTATAATCTTGTGAATATCAAGGTAAAAATAAGACGCTCAGATTATTCGAATAATGTGATAAGAAACGAACTATTTTAAAGGGACGATGTAGTGGTTGATTTGTGGATGGTTCAAAGGCTATATAAATATTTATTATTATTATTTTTGTTACAAGCAAAATGCCTAATTGTGTCACCATAAAGAACCATGTGTTACTTTTTGAGGCTTTACGTCATTCAAACAAATATACCCGGTATGAAAAACATCAACCAAATGTCATAATCTTACTTTTGGGTTAAATACCCGTTTTCTTATCAAAGTTGAATTTGCATGGAAACATTTGGTTGGACATGATCACATTTTGGAAACATTTTGTTGGAAAGCCTTCAATTTCTCAAATGTTTCTGATTTACAATTACATTAGGCCTACATACAATAAAGTTCCGTATGGGAAAAAAGTTCAGATTTGAAAAATAAAATATTTTTATGTTCTTATTGACTTGATCCTCTTAACTTGCTAATAGTAATATTGAGTTTAGTTTCTCAAGTCTAAAATAATTAACTAATAGTAACTATTTTATTGTTTAAATGGTTCTGATATATTCATCCCCCCAAAAACATAGTTTCAGGTCATTCTTGGCACCAAATTTTGTAATGGTGTACTTATCCTGAAAATAAAAATTTTAGGCTTTAATTTGCTATGCGCCAACTTTGTTTGAACACTCTTCAATTTGCATGGAATTTGGGTACGGTACTTTGTCCCATTAATAGCGTGGAACTGCCAAACAATACCATCCTCTAGTTTTCAACAAAAAGGCAAGTACGATCAACCCGTGCAAATTTCATCATCTGATATCGTCATGATTTAATTTATAAGACACGGAATAATCACACAAAATGTGTGTACCACCCACTCCACTCGACAAAAGACCGTTTAAAGCCCGGTTCATACTTCCTGCGAATGCGAATGCGAAGCGAATATTGACGTCACAACTCTGTTTTCGCTGCGAATAATTCGCAAGAGTTGAGCACAGCTCAACTGCTGCGAATCATTCGTTGCGAATTTGTGACGTCAATATTCGCTTCGCGTTCGCATTCGCAGGAAGTATGAACCGGGCTTAAGTTGGATCAAGCAACAGAGACAACGGAAGACAGGAAGTCTAAAAGTATCTTCAAACCCGAAAATGTTTCAAACCTAAAAGTAGCATCGCCAGAGTCGGCATGAGAAATCCCAAAGCTTAAATCGTCTTGCGAAAAAACAAACAGCAACAATCTAAAGAACAAAAACATGAAACATCCGGAGTCTATACCGGACCGTGCCCCCCAAATCCATCCCAAAACAATCGCTTACTGTTTTCTTAAAACACTGCGATAACAGAAACTAGTGCAGTTCCATAAACACATCGATGACATTTAACCAGAAGTGTAGATTTCCTTTAAAGAGAAATTACAACGGTGGTTTTTTTCAAGGAGGTGATTTATTCCGTTCGTCCACCGTCTTCAAGACGCAGCATATCCTGTTCATTTTACGGTAAAAATAAGACGGTCAGGTTGTTCGAATATTATGATAACTAAGACCTGCATTTGCACTTTATGTGACCCAACATATACATGAAATAACAAACTTGTAGGGGTTTAAAGGAACATTACAGAATTGGTTTTTGCTAACAAAACAGTTGCTGGCAGTGTAAGCACTTTATGTAACCCAACAAAACTGACAAACATGTGGAAGTTTGAGATCGATTGGAAACATTTTGTTGAACAGCCTTCATTTTTTCTCTCACATTTTCCCGGTTTACGGATACAAGAAAAGTCCACTTGGACTTTTGTTTTTAGCAGAAAATCAGGGATGAGATGGATGGATGAGAAAATTCCTGGAAAAAATGGCTTGTGGGTCTGCTGGGTTCCCCTTATTCTAGACCTTAAAGGCACTGGACACTATTGGTAATTACTAAAAAATAATTGTTAGCATAAAAACTTACTTGGTAACGAGCAATGGAGAGCTGTTGATAGTATAAAACATTGCGAGAAACGGCTCCCTCAGAAGTAACGTAGTTTTTGAGAAAGAAGTAATTTCTCAGTAAAATATTTGAATTGATTTTGAGACCTCACGCGTGAGGTCTCGAAATCAAGCATCTGAAAGCACATAACTTCGTGTGACAAGGGTGTATTTTCTTCCATTATTATCTTGCATCTTCGACGACCAATTGAGTTCAAACTTTCACAGGTTTGTTATTTTGTGCATACGTTGAGATACACCAAATGAGGAGACTGGTCTTTGACAATTACCAAAGGTGGCCAGTGTCTTTAATCATCTCATATACGTCACAATTCAGGAGACTTATTCAGACTCTGTGCATCACCAGATTTACAAAACTACAGGTTTGGACACTTTCTCCCTTTGGTGAATGTTTTCACTCTCTCAAGACAATTTAAATGAGAAAATTCCAAAATCAGGAAAAGTCATGAGAAATCACACATCTGAAAAACACCGCATTAATTGTAATTGGTGGGAAAAAAAAACTGGTTTTACCCTTTCCGAGCACTATACAGGCAAGGAACGACGCGGATGCGATGACCTCTGTTTCCGCATGGTCTTGGCCTTGGTACCTCTATCATAAGTTTCCCATAGACTTCAGGAATTTCCCACTGGAAGTTCCCCTTATAAAATGAAAATGGCATTGCCCTCTCACATCCCAGGCATGTTATTATATTATAGCACTTAGTGTTTCCCAAGTCTTCAAACGCTAAAAATCCATATATAACCTCAGGCGGTAATACGATCCATTTAGAAAGCATTTTGTTAATAAATTGCTGAAATTTTAAAGAGATGTTAAAGAATATTCTTTTCAATATAGTTGTATAAGAGTAAACAGTGAACGATTTCCCTTGTGTAGCAAAGCAAAATGCTACACAAAATGTATCAGTTGATAGTATGCTACTCAAAACTCATTATTTGTTAGTCTCAGCATTCAGTGTGCACAAAAGATGCTCAGTCTAAATATTTTGATGTGCAAAATTGCTGGATGCATGCAAGTACGTCTGCATTGAGATGAGTAAAGTCTTTGTTAAATATTTCATGTAGTATACTGGCTAAAAAAAAACAGCATGGAGGGATACACATTCGAATGGTTAACTCTCTAAAATACGTCTGGGACAGAATTGACACAGATCTGGGTCCCGTGGGGCCTGACCCATCGGGGGTCAGTAGGACCCGGAACTGAATCTGTGTCAAAAATAACCTAGAAATGGGTCAAAATGTCGCAAAATTTTGAGTTAAAATTAAATAAATGAAAATATTACAAAAAATCCGGGTCAGCTGAGCCGGAAATGGGTCTGGCCTCTACGCACCGGAATCCGGGTCAAGTCTGACCCGGGCGGTTTCTAGAGAGTAGATAACTTCATTCAGCTTGGGGCCCAATTACCATAGAGCTGCTTTAAAGCACAAAAAGTAGCTAAGCGCAACAAAATTATGCTTATCAGAATAGGGTTACCAGCCAAAATACCATTCTACATGTATAAGATGTGGCTGGTATCCTGCTTAAATTTGCTCAGCAGATAATTGTTGAGCACTCTTTGCTGCTTAAGCAGCTCTATAAAATTGGGCCCAGTTCAGCTTGATCACTTTATCGGCAGAATAACGGATGTTCACAATGGAGCTAAAGTCAAGAAAACGGGCGAAGGGCCCATACTAGAGAAGCAGTTAATTTACTGAAACTGAAAGGGAAAGTGCCCCTTTTTTAAGGGGGGGGGGGTATATTCTCTTGTTTTCAATGAAACCACCGTACAACGTTAACATTTCTTCCAATTCGGTATTCACATTTCAAAGACAACAAACAGTAATCAGTTTGTATTTTGTCAGTGCTTTTGTCAACGTTCATATCGGGCTTATTTCGTTAGGGGCAATTGAAGTAACCTACTGCATTTTGAAGGCCTTCAAGTAATTATTTCATTGAAATGGACAGTATTTCATACGAAATCATGTCTCCAGAGGGATCGTAGAGGTTAAGCTTTCACAAAAAATTCCCCCGATATAAATTTAATACCAAATCCGTAATTCTGCTTTTAAGCTACCAGTGCTGCTGTTGAAACCCCAGCCCTTGGCTTTCAAATCTTCTTCAGGATGTTGTCTGATCCTCCATGGTCTATAATTGCAGAGGTATGAGGACCGTAGGCCCAAACCGCCCCCAAAAGTAAGTGCTAATCAGGCGCGGTTCTACGGGGGGGGGGGCTAGGGGGAGGGGGCTAAAGCCCCCCAATTTTTGTCTAGCCCCCCCCCCCCCCAAAAAAAATGCAAGGGAAAAAAGAAGAAGAAGATACAAGCTGGAAAATACTGGATCTTTATTAAAAATAAAAATGAATAGATTTGCACGGTCTTTTCACATACTGTAAGTCTTGGCCCAGACTACATGACTTGTACGGTTAAATGTTTCATGTGGGATCGGGACAAGCGCGGTGCTTAGAATTTGCGGTTTGTTTTGTATTACATGAACATAAAAACCAATCTCAGTTTGGAAATGACGATGCGGTGATAAAACACAAGCGGCTCAACATATTATCACCGGAACAATGTTCTTTTTAGTAAGTTCTAACCTCTTTTCCTCCCCCTCCCCTCCCTTCCTAAAAGCCTTCCTTTTTTCTATTAGAGTATAAGGAGGCTTGAAAACATCAAAGAAAATGTCTGTTTTAAACATCGCCTTTTGACTTTTCAAAAACAGAGACCTTTGTCTCCCACTTAAACAACAAACAAGGATGGTTGATTACGAGACCACACCAGAGCCATGTTACATTAGTTTTAACAACGTTTCTCTGCCTATTTATCTCTCGATGGCTACCTCTGGAGATAATAGTTTCCATTTTTCCGCACTCCAATTAACACATCACTAATTCGCTGCAGACTGGTTAGGCCAAGTAACAAAAGTAACACGTTTCTCGTCCCCGCACGCCTCCTTTTTGGCTTCCGCCTTTTTGCTTGTCTTTTCTTGTTTACTATTAATATAACAAAAAAGGGAAAAGGGGGGGGGGGAAAAGAAGAAAAGGAAAATTCAAAAAACGAAGTTCCTTGGTTTATTTTTGACTAAGAATTTGTCTATACTTTTTTTCACCTTAAGTATTCTTAACTTAACATCGCATGCGAAGAGTATTTGAGTATGAGCCACAGATCGCTGCATGAGCCCGGCGTCGACTCTTCTACCTCAATTGTGATGTTCGCGATATAAATAATATTGAACACATCCATGTACATTTCACTGTTTTTGAATGTTGAAACTTGCTTAGAAAGTGGACTAAAAATACAAATCATTTGTTTTGTCATACATTGCATCAGTATACTCAAATAGAAAAAAAATGTGAATAAATATACCTTGGCCAGCCATATTTAGCATGGCGGCCATCTTGGATAAAATATATTTAAAAAAATGGAAAATAGTAAATAGTAACGCCCTGCCTCCTCCTCTTTTTGAAAAAGTCCAGACGAGAAACATGTTACTTTGTTTACCTGGCCTTATACGGTCTCCACTCTCTCTCTCTCTCTCTCTCTCTCTCTCTCTCTCTCTCTCTCTCTCTCTCTCTCTCTCTCTCTCTCTCTCTCTCTCTCTCTCTCTCTCTCTCTCTCTCTCTCTCTCTCACCACCCTCCTCCCTCCATTCCGTCCATCCCCGGGCTTCCGGCGATTTTTTGCCCTTCCTTTCCCCCTCCCCGTTTTTTATAAAGAACTATACTTGACGCCTCAAATGTTTTTTAAAGCTTGCCTTTCAATACATGATTCTCACTCGTCACGGAGAGAATCTTCATAACTGACTAATTTGTATGCTTTTTGAACATTTTGAGTGCGTTCCGGTCCTATTTTTTTTCTTTGCTTGTCCATTAATAAAACCTCTCTATTATAGGATTCTTATATCGAATACCATCAAAATATTTTTTGTGGCCACATGATCTCATCCTGACTTGATTGCACACGGCTACATATGATTTCACCCTTCCCTCTGTAAACATCCCATAATATTCTCAATCAAATTCGTTAAACCACTGCAAGCTTTTGTTCTGTCTACCGTTTTGGAGTCAAAATAATTTGCACGCAACTGCATCATGTGTTGTATGATTATTGTATCTTTCTACTTATTATGCGACAAATACATGAAAAATGCGCTGTTTATATGTTCCTTTTCGACTCCCAAAAAGAAATAGCAGTAGCGAAAGTTAGAGGGTGACGTCACGTGGAAAAGGTCTAGCCCCCCTAAAATTGTGGCTCTAGAACCGCGCCTGAAGTGCTTTATCAATGGGCAGGCACACAAACCTTATCTATGTCCAAACATTTCGGTGTGGAGTAATCACAGCCGATGAGAATGGATGTCACCCGTGGGCAAGTGCTGAAGTGGGCCTATTAATTATTGCCATTTTCCAGGAATAAGATGGGATTATGGGGAATTGATCATTTAGCCTTGACAACAGATGACCACCTTTTCCACAATTGGTCGTGAGTAATTCTCTCGTATCCTTTTAGATAATCATTTTCAAGATGTCCCCCGGCATGGTTGCATCATTTCTTAACTCCTTCGACAATTCTCACCAGTATGTAGCAACGATGGTATAAACGGGCGCTAATTGTTAAGCCATTTTTAGAATCGAAATTATGCAGCTATTTATTATATGGACATTATGAAATAATAAAAAAATACACAAATGAGTCGTTTGAAATATTAAAATAGTCACAGTCATGATCAAAACTTAACATTATAAGCAGTTTTTGTTGGGGTGTTTGTTCGTTTGTTTGTTTGTATGTTTGTTTCTTTGTATTCGTCGTATTTTGTTAGGTTTTTTTGTTGGGGGCGGGGGGGGGGGTTCGCCATGTTTCACTAAACTTCCTTAAAGAACAAAGACAATTCTTTGATTATACACGGAGAAAGGAAACGACCCTTACCATGCTTGAACCTTCCTACATGTTTGAATTGAACCATGCTTAAAACATCCATGTTTTAACCGTGGAGGTAGAATTACACAGTCCTCCACGATCCCGACTAATTCTGAATCTTGGAGTCCGGAAGTGTTACGTAACTAAGCGCAAACTTGGTGGTCACCGCAAGGTCCTTGACCACAGGTTGGAGGGGGTGGGGGTTCTCGAAAATCAACACCAAACAGAAAGGGCCTTGCTCCAATACTATGGAATGCAGGGATTGGGGGTCCTTCAGTGCACAGGGCATGCAAGGGACTTGCTATATTCAGTGTTAACCAACAAGGGTCTTGGCTGTCATGGATGGCCACACAATTCCAAGAAATGGAATGTTCTGAATAATATCTCTCGTCAAGCATGGAGGAAGGAACGCATATTATAACAGGCAAGATAAACACACTGGTCATTATGTGCCATTTTACATTTTGTGACATATTACTTCCACATCAATTCAAGAGTTGTACAAATAATATTTGGAGGTTCCATTTTTCTTCATATCAAGGCAGGATGTCCAGGCTACGTGTCTCTCTTGTAAACATGTCACACTCACACTACAGGTTTATACATGGTCTATAATCACATTATCATTCCTTCCACTTACAATTAACAACGTTGGAGCTTGTTATTAGAATAATCTTTTTCCCTCAGTGGTAGATGGGGATTACAAGTCTTGTATATTGAATTTGGTGGAATCGTTGAGAAATGAACACCTTGCTCTATATATGGTAATCTGCTCCCATGGTCTCATTATAATGTGTAAGTTCTTTTAATCACAGAGCTAGGGGAGTCACCGAACATTCCTCCTCCAAGACCAATGGTGCAAGACAACCGACCTTGGTTGGCATGGATCAGTGCCTCTATTACTAGTATTAATACTAAGGAGGAGTTGCTCCGATTGCTCAGGGTTGTACCATGGAGGAATAAGACTGTTCTTATTCCTACATGGTTCATGTGGTTGTACGAAGGTAGCTTCCTCCTTGAGTTAGTATATAGCATCATAGAACAGGGATAACAGATGAAGGAATGGAAAAGATGGCACGTCCAACAGACACCTTTTCACTTAATATGATTTCACCAAAAATTGTATCTTATTTACGCAAATAAGTTTATATTTTAGTCATAATATGGAGGAATAACAAAAGTGAAAGTGGCGCGGTCGCATTATATACGTACGGCATTTCACCGAAAAGAAGGGTAAAACAGGGCTGATGATACACTCTAATGCTATAGCATGGACCTGCAGAATACTCGGCAGTGAATAAGAGTATAGCTTGTACAGGAATGTACACACAATGTTTTGATGTGTAGGCCTACAGTACTAGCTGGTCAGGAAAGGAAGAAACATTCCGAATTATCCCGATTCTTGAGGAGATGTAAATGTAGAATAAACTACGGGGTGACATAATTATGCTCGTCTGCTGACTATACTTACGTCTAGCACCGTCAAGAAGCCCGCAGCGAGGATCAGCGCTTGCCGAGCCCACATTGTCATGAATCTTGAAAGGTCTGCTCAGACCGTACTTGCTGTTTCACTGCTTCTCCTTAGTGTTAATACTCAATACAATTGATGTTTATGAGTCATGCACTTATACATCAGGTGCATAAAAATGCTGTGCTGTATAGAGGTATATGCTCCAGCAAACAGAAGTGTTTTCCTTCCTTAGTCGAGATGTTTATCAAAAAAATGTTAACACTGCTGACCATGTGTAACGTATGGTTTTCGTGTCTCCTCAACGGTCATCACACTACGCGCACGCATCGAGGAAGTCAATCACGCCAGCGTTGCATGGCGCTACGAACACCGTAATGTGGAAAATAGGCAGTCGCGGTCCGTACCCTCGTGCGCGCTTTGTATACAAACACAGTTCACGCCCAAAACAATTTTTATGAATGAAAATAGTATTGAGGGATACCGTGCAGTTGGTGTAACGGCGTGTGCGCGCGCATCGAGAGGCCGGTTGAGCAAAAAGTCGTGTTTTGTAATCTACTCGGCTTTTTTTTCCTGCGAAATTTAAAGTTGAAGTAAAACAAAAAGGGTTGTAACAAATGTTTCAGCTACGTCACTGTTAACAATTTGTGTGATTCTCATCAGCACACATTATAAGAAAACCTTGAAACATTTCCATACATTTTATACAGGTCTAAATATAAATGCTGTTGCAAACTGCTAATACTATACGGTAACAGTGTTTTTTTCTTTCTCAGTGATTATATAAACATGATTGGTCCAAAAACTTAGTTCAATGTTTTCAGAAATTTTGTTTACTGAGCCACTTTTAGCTGGGATCACCAGTTCATGAAATGAATACCCCAGTTGTCTGATTACTATAGAAAACTTGCCAAGAAATAGTTGTAATGATGTCAGCAAACTTTGCTGTATTTGATCAACTTTCATAATAAACTGCTTATGGACCTGACTAACAAAGGACGTGGGGAGCGTCAGCACGTACAACATGTCATGTAAAAGGAGTGAAAAAAAACAAAAAACAAAAAACAAAACACAGAAACAAAAAACCCACACATTGTCTTGTGTTCTCTTCTGTTCATTATTTGTGTTCTTTTAAACTGATTTCTCTGTTGTCTAGAAAATCATTTAGTTGTCGAGTTCTCTACCGATAACAAGACTTTTGGCATCATCTACACGATGAGAACTGCGACGGAAGTTACATTTACTACGCGCAATTCACGTGATATGTCGATTTCTGGGCAAACAGCCAACAAAGCCCATCCTTCTAATGATGATACACTACTTCCCGATATGGTCTGACGATCGAAATTCCGTTCGTTTCACCCAAACAACGCAAAAGCGCCAGTCAAAAGGAAGTCTTACGGCCTGAACAGGCTAGAGAAAGTAATTTTGAAAACATATTATTTTTTGCGTGGCAATACTCAGCGCGGCTTATTGAGTGTATCCCCACCGTGAGACCCCGCATGATTAGTGAGCGATAACGCAGCATGTGTGTAATTGGGAAATATATATATTTCTTAGAGTCTGATCTGGTATTAAATGCGCCAACCATCTTGAGCCCAGCGTGTTGGTCATCTGCATCTGACCGTGGTCCGCAGTGAGGACTCCGTACGGTCATCCAATACCACGGCCTCGGAGAGTAAAGGTCTACCGTCGGGGTTCTTGGGTCACAAGTTCAGCTCCATCTGTCGACAGTTTCTAGCAGTTGGGTACAATAATAGGCCTACCTCCGGCCCAATTTATTTGTCAAAGTGTATTGTTGGGACCATTTTTGTCATGGAAAAAATATCAGAAACAATTGGGAACAAATATAAGAAACAATGCCACCTTCGTTTTTGGTTTAATAACCAAATCGTTACGAGAAGGTGACAAATATTTCGTTTTGCAATTGGTTGATGCCTTCATAATAAAATAAGGAGCGGTTTTTTAATCTGAACGCAATTATTCTTTGGGGAAGCAGATCCATGGAATTGGGCCCTGCAAATGCCTCATTGACTTCCCTGAGCCATGGAGCACTGGAAGGGAAAACTGACGACGACCTTTTTTCACCAACAATAATTCCGCAAAACTGTCTTTGACTCGAATTGGTCTATATAAGGGTCGAACCATGGAGACTAGTTACATTGAATTTGGGACTGAATTGCTGAGCCAAATATACGATATGTTTTCTGAATGTATACGCTAGGGTTCAAGTCTGAGATATCCATGGCCTGTCCAAAACAATAATTCAAAAAACTAAACAAAAGATGGCGCTATTAAGGCAATTATTTGTGCTCCTATAAACTAAGGGTGTAAGGTGCAACCGGCGGCAGGACAACCTTTTTTTATAAAGTTGTTTTGAACAAAATATTGCCAAGAAGCGCAGGAACACATCCCAGCCAAATCCATGTCGGCCTATTTTGGATTGTTTACTCTTTCCCTGCATGTTTTTTTGTGCTATGCAGAAACATCAAATATTCGTAAATTTGTGTATGCTTTTTTGCTTTGGAAATCATGTTTGGGATAATGGTTATTGGAATTAAAATTTAAGGTCGTAATTAATGAGCATAATTTAGAGTTTAGACGTGCTGTGCAAACTGGTGTTGTGATAGTGGCAGTGACCTTGTATGGGGTACTGTACTAGAATGTGAAAGTGTCTCAAATCGGTCTGTAGTATGAACACTGTTTAGACTAGTACAGGAGACTTTCACATTCTAGTACAGTATCCCTACAAGGTCACTGCCACCATCACAGCTACCATCACACCACCAGTTTGCACAGAACGTCACAGGATGTCACGTAATCTGACTGCAACAAACTGTTCAATTTTTCCATATCCATAGGACAGCACCTTTCTGGTTTAATCATTTTCATAATAAATATTTCCGTTTCGAAAATGGAAAAGTCGGTGGAAATAATATTACTAATGCCTGACCTCGAACTCAAAACCCCCGCTCGGGCTGCATGGATTGTGTCCACACGTTTTAGTCAGTATCTCAGAATTCTGTGACGTCAAACTGGTCATAATTCGATTACACCTATATACCAAGGGCATCATAACTATTCTAATGCGAGCCTTATCAAAATCAAAAATCAAGGTCAAACGGCCTCGCTTAACAAACTCTAACCTTTTTTCTATCAATTGTTTCTGTGAAGTTGTCTAACTGTTGATTATTATTGATTCATTGATTGATTAATTTACTAATGTTAATTAATTCCTATATTTTTGTATTGAATTCGTTGTATTTTACTTCATTACCATCGGGGTTTTTTCCAATAAAAAAATCCATCAATGACCAGCTCTCCCGGAATTCCCATAGGAGTTGTCAAATGTGCCCTTGAGGATTGCGACCTAGAACGACCAGGACGAGCTCAGTGTGTCACCGCTTCACGTGTAAGGATCACAGCATTAGCATTTTGCTTGAATTGATTTTTATTAAGTCATAAGAATTAAGGGTCTATATCTAATGCTTTGGGCGATTAAAAAGTGATTGGGTTCTCCACAAAAAATGTATTACACGCTAACATCAAACTGGTTTTAAGAAAATTATAAGGTTTTGCAAATAAAATTAGCACCGCAACATACTGTATTCCTTATACTATCTGGAGATCTAGCGAGTTTTCTAACTTGGGGACCGTAAACAGGTTTTTGGAATGGATGTCAACTGCTTCAATTAAAACCAGGAATGAAACTTTTAACGACGTCATTTGAAGTGTGAATACATTTTACAAGGGGTAAAACTGCCTCATGTCGTTTCACTTTTTCTTTCTATACAAACATGTAAAGAAAAACATAATTACACCAATTGGGTTTTGTTATATGGTACACGCTTTTATTACTTAAGTTAACATCACGACAAACATCAAATTCATAAACAGACGAGGAAAGGGGCTTACATTTCATGTAATGGTGGGGGGAGAGGCGGGGGAGGGGGCGGGGTTAAACCCCATGAGCTGTAACCCTTGGTAGGTATACAAATTCAAATAGAGGAACCTATAAACAAAAGAGGACGATAGGATCCCCGTTTTGGGGGAAAGATCCCTAGTGGGAAAATGTGTACAAAACCAATAGGAGCTGTTGCCAAAAGGTTTAATTACAAACTAATGAGAAACAATAGGAGGTCCCCGAATAATTGCAGGTGTTTACACACTTGTGTGCGCGGGAGCGGGTGGCATACAAAAGTTGTTTACTCTACCAGGTTTTAGGTCAAACATCCTTAAAATTCACAAGTTACACATTGAAACACGCCCATACAGCTAGGTGGGCGTCTTTCAATTTATTTTTGCCTTGTGGGGTTGAGCCATTGATCCACAAATCGACACCCAAAGACCACAGTCCATTGGTCTACAACTCCCGTGAGGCTTTATTGAGGAATTTTTAATTTTCACACAATTTTTTACTGACAAATTGATAAGCAGGATGGTGTGAGCAGGGAGGTGGTGTGAGCATGTGATTGTTGTGGCTCACAAAATTGATTAGAACAAATTAACATGTTGTTTTTAATAGCTCCTAGATTGCCCAAAGAAAAAGTCGCCCTCTTTCGTCCACGAGTGTACAGGCTGCCCGGATCAACGTTTAAAGACGGTCACTCAATCTTTAGAGTGATGCCGCCATTATAATTAGAGGGCGTACACAAAACCATGTGACACGGCCAAACAAGAAACATTTTGTTGCCATTGAAAAAAATGGCACTGACCCATCGTATAACACGAGTCATGCACAAGTTTACATTTTGTAAGTGGAGGCCTGTACGTAATTTACCCACACTGAGGTTCGAACCCGTGGTGGGACAGCGCCGTACGTGTGTGGGACTAGAGCGCTCCCTCTAGGTCTGTTACGTAGCTCTATGAATGCCGCGAATCCGTTACCAGTGACGCAAATACTCCCGAAGGAATCCAGTCAATGACCGTCTAAAGACACTGGGGATAAGGGACACTTTCTCTCGACGTCATCGTCCTGTTTCTCAAGAAATTTGCAATTTAAAAAAAATGTGCTGCAGCACTTAGCTAGCAAAATCACATGCATACCAATGAGCTCAAAGAATAAAAAAGCATATCGTTATAATTATTGAGATTTCAGAAACGCACTGAAATTTATTTAGAAATAAGTGACACAATAAAACTTGAATTTATATATCATAAAAACATAATAGAAAAAAAAATTTATAAATTTTTGAATTTGGTAAAATGAAAGCTTCTACGACACTTGACGGTGGGCAGGAGATACTGCCCCCCCCCCTGCGGCAACTGATTGTGTAGAACTGTTGTCTATAGCGCCCTCTTTTGAATCAACTTCATACAGCCCATTAGTACCATAGGAGGACACACGCACCGGGGGGGGGGGGGGGCTAAAATCCCATGACAGCGGCATCACTTTTTATCAAAATTGTTCTTCCGTGGATGGACCAAGCCGTGTAAGCCAGGATCAACACAAAACATTAACTGACTCGTTTCCACAACATACGCAAGGTCAATAATTATGAGGAGACGATATTTCAAAGACAACTCTTAATAAGTCAGTGTATCACATCTTTGGGCACTCTATTTGTATTCACCATGTAGAACGGAATCGGGCGACCCATCCCTCAGCGCGCCACCAAGAGTTTGCCGCGGACTACCAAACACCTTTGAAAAATGAAGCTAAACTTAATTTGATTCACATTTTCTCTACGGTCGTGCGCGGGTAACAACGGTATTCATAATTATGCGAAGCGTCATTTTCTCAGCTAGCACGAAACTCATGTTTGCGAGTGCATTGTAAATCCTCGAAAAAGCCAAGCTGCTCGGCTTGGGCCCCGGCTACGCATCCATTGGTTATTTTGAAAATGTGCGCTTTCGGTACGTCAATAATAGTCGGACGGAGCCTGTATGCCTGAGCCCAAGCCGAAGCCATTGTTTCGAAAAAGGCCACGGTTTACGTAAGCTTGATCTTAAAGGCACAGTATACCTTTGGTTTGTGGAACCTTTCGATTGTTCTAATCTCACAATGTAAACGGTAAAACTAACCGGTGAAAATTTCATTTCAAAAGGTAGTATAGCGTTTTTGAGAGAACCTGGAGCGGTTATGTCCACGCAGGAAGAATACTTCGTAATACACAATCTGAGAAACAATTCATGCAGAAACGTCTCTCAGATTGAAATGATTTTGAATCCCTCTCTCTTAAACCACAATCCTTAGAAGGGAGTAGCTGCTCAACTATAGGCCTACATTATCAACAGCTGCAGTGCTTCTTGCCGAGTACGTTTTTATGGCCATTCATTTTTGGAGCAATTACCAAAGGTATACCCTCCCTTAAAAAAACCTCTCCATTGCAAACTTGGTGGCGCACCTCATTGTGAACGCCTCGTACTGACGACGAGAAGCTAAAGACAGCGATGTCACTAAACGTTTATGGCTGATACTATTTAATGATAGACAACTACTTAACTTCCAACGACAGCCTTTTCCATTGACCAAGTCCTGCTCCCCGACGTCCCTGATCTTTTTCTTTGGGTTGCCAGAAGTGAATTGAGTCGCCAAATCTTTGCACTCGTAACTTTAGTCAGCATTCACAACGAAGATTTATAACAAAAAGAAAAATTAAGATCGGTTACAATAGTCTGGTTCCAACAGATTCATGTAATTTGGTTTGTCATCAACATAGGGCGATTGTTCATACCGACAACTGGTGTCAGACCCCAAAGGTTCGTGGTCCCTGTACAATGACGATCAGATGACAGAGAAAACACAAGGGACGCAAGATATTCTGTCCCCCAGGAGATTCTGTCTCTATATAGGGAGATTTTGTGCGCCCTGTAATTGCATGCATTGTCTAGGAATGTGTCTCCCGAGACAGATTCTCCTTTAATACGCTTCACCCTTTATGGCTATTTGCCTTGTTGGTTGTTGTTGTTGTTGTTGTTGGTTTTTTTTTTGGGGGGGGGGGGCCTGGCAGAATAAGTTATAATTCTGCCCCTAAGAAAACACAATGTGTTCGTATTGTTCGGATGAGATTTTAATAGAAGAGACATCTGTTCCTATAATTGCCTTTTTACTTTTCACGGACTGTAGCATAATGACTCTCCTATTTTTACGGCGGGGGACTAATAATTAGGTTTTGTAATTGCTTTTAGCAAGTCCATTTATTTGCGGGTTGGGGAGAGCGTTTTTCTAGTGACACAATCTTCACTGGAGACCACTGACTCCGATGAGTAAAAATGGCGACATTTCAATCCATGAGACACTGATGCGGGGGACTAACCTCTAGCCACTCCACCAGGCACAATCTTCTCGGCGGACAGAAGCAGCAGGCGACACAGTCAACGAGCCTTCAAAGTGATCAATCGAAAACTCGCAATTGCGCCCTCTGTTGACAGTATTACAAATTGAGCATCGATGACTCTAGGAGTCCCAAGATATCAAGACTATAACAGACAACTCTATGTGACTTTAGATAGGGAACAACGACTTAATAGTTAACGAGAGACAAATACACTACACATATCTCCTGTCAGACGGAAGTCTGCACAGTTTCATTCCGATTTCTAATGACCCATTATTATTAACCATACGGCGATCCTTTGGACAGCACGGCCAACACATAATGAATAAGTCCTTAAAAGCTCGCCTATACCTCTCGCTCATGACGTTGTAAATGAAGGGATTAACGGCCGAGTTTGTGTAAATCATGATCCGCGATATGTTCACCATCACCCAGATCAGATTAGGTGGCAGCGAGTGATCATAGATGTTGAAGAGGTTTAGAATCCTAAACGGGGTAATGCAAATGATGTAGACGACGATGGTGACAATGAGCATGCGCACGACTTGCTTCTTGACGATGTTCGACGTCACTCCCTCCAGGACCGTGACGTAGGTTGCACGTGCCGACTTCTGGAGTTGAATCATGGTTAACGTGTACAAGATACACGTCACTGGAATGACGGAGAGTAACAATAACTGGTCAAAGGTCATGGATTTTCGAATGCGGACACATTGCGGGGAGTTGCGAGGGTGGCAGTAGTCGCAATATTCGACCGACTGAGGGCGCACTGACGATGAATTCATCATGGCCGCCGGCATGTTCCACGTGAGGGAGTACTTGACTTTCACGGTGAATACCAGCGATGGGATTTTGTAGGTGAGAGAGAAAAGCCACACCATCGAGCACAAAATGACCGTCCGTTTTTTGGTGCTGAAACGTCGAAAACGAAAAGGCCAGCAGGTGGCAATGTACCGCTCGAACGTCACTAGGATGACCAAGAGGGCAGACGCAATGACAGCGCTGTCAGTTAAAAAGATATTGATTTTGCAGAACTCTAAAGGAAGATACGTGTAGTCGCCTATGATGGGCGTGGTTAAGTACTGAACCCAAAACTGGGGCACCGAGAAGAGCAGAAATGTCAGGTCGGCAACAGCAAGATTGATAAGATAGTGGTTGGTCACCGTCCTCATGTATAAGTATCGGAAGAATGCAATAATCACTGCACTGTTGCCAAGCACGCCGATGGTGAAGATAATAGGCATGACAACGATGATCAGCATCTTATCCACAACAGAGTAAACGATCATCGGCGCGGTGTCCTCGTTGACTTCCATCATATTGCCGAGTGGGGGCGCTACCGCATCGTCCGTGGAGTTCATCACGTAGGCGTCCGTGGAGTACGGGATCCAAGTCCCTGGAGACGAGGCGGTGGGGTCGATCCCCGTGAGGTTCGACATGATGCTGGAAAACACAAAATAAGAAAATGAAATTAGCTACAACTGCTCTATGTTATGTTGTTTAACGATTGCAATGGTGTTGTTTGTTACATGATTGTACCCCGGAAGAGAAGACAGACGAACTAATGACGTCGTGTTAAAACTGTCTACGAGTATTCTAAAACAATAGACAGGCAACTGGATGGAACAGCATGCAGGCGTATGCCTTTTTGCTGGCAACTGTTCAATTAACTTCCTATGCAATGAATCAGGCTTTGTTAAATCCCAGCCGATTGTGTAGATGTAGGCGCTCCTGTAGGCAGTCGAACTTTACTCGGCACCAAGTAAATTGATGAAATTACTGATTTTACCGAAATATTTGGCGACTGACAGCACACACTCATAATCGTCTTATTGTGATTTTTTTTTTGCCGGAGAAGCCATGACAACATTTGGGAATGTTTGCTCTAATCTCACACTTCAAACTCATTTCAGCGTCCTTGCGCCAGCCCCGTAAATCGACACAAAACAAAGATGACTAGGCTGTGGATAAAGGTTTTGGGACTCTAGATAACCGTCAACCAGGACGAGCGACATGGAGGGTGGGTGAGGGACGGATTGTAGCCAGTTGAGGCCATTGAGGGCCCGAAAATCCATTATCAGAATGTCGTAAGAAATTCGCTCTGGAACAGGAAGCTAGTGAAGAGTTTTTTTAAACAATGCAGTGAGGGCCGCTGTCAGCACGTGCTAATATATTTTAATACTTCCATTGTCTTAACCGCATCGTACACACTGGTCAGCTCATGTGCCACTATATCCCTAACTAGACCATGTCACACGTCCTAGAGGGGTCAGTGATTTGGTTAGGGGGGGGGGGGGCTGGACAAAACTCTGCCAGCATCCTTTGAGTACAAAATCGGTATGTCAATTTAATTGTCAATGGTAGATGAAACCAAATTATAAAATTTAATTATTAACATAAGCGAACAAATTACGGTTAAATTAACCCGGGCAAAACCTGTACATGGTAAACAACACACTTAGATACAAAAAACCGTTGAAAAAAAACACCCCCAAACGTAAACACAAACCTTCTTTACCTATGGAAAAGCTTGTGAGCATGAGCTAACAACGCACCGCAAGGGGGTTCCAGCCAAACAAGTCCCTTGCTGGAGGGTTTTAAAACAGGTTTAAAGGGATAACCACATTAAACTTTCACAAAACTTGCCGCAAAATTGCGCACGATTCATAGGATTGTCACGTAAACCAAAACAACAGTAAATCCGATACAAAACTACGGTAGCGTATTGCCGCCACATGAATTAAAAAATATATCTTATCGGGTACGTACACGATGTTTATCGTGTACGTACAAGATAAGTTTGGACTTATTGTGTACGTACACGATAAGTTTAGACTTATTGTGTACGTACACGATAACTTTGGACTTATTGTGTACGTACACGATAACTTTGGACTTATTGTGTACGTGCACGATAACTTTGGACTTATTGTGTACGTACACGATAACTTTGGACGTATTGTGTACGTACACGATAACTTTGGACTTATTGTGTACGTACACGATAAGTTCAAAGTAATCGTGTACGTACACAATAAGAGAGAGAGAGTTTTCTAAATTCATGTGGCGGAATACGCTTCCGTACAAAACACAAAAGTATGGATAAAGTTTTGATACTATTGATTACCGTAAACCAGACAACTGTCGCTCTCGAACAGGAAACTATTTGAAGAGTTTTTTAAACCGGTTTTTATGGAATTACCTCATTGAAATTGTCACAAGACGTGCCGAAAAATTGCACACTTCATTTGTTTGATTGTTACTCTGAATAGTAAACAATTAAAACAACCAAGCTATGAAGCAACACGGGTTACACGGGCGTGCATTCTCTGTTACTATCCACTAAAAGACAACAGCCTCGTCTGTGGCTAGCAGGGCACTATACAGAAACATCAAAAGACCCGTCTCTCAGCTTATCACCTGATCACCAAAACAAGGAAGGAGAAATAGGGGAAGACAAAAGCTCAGCTGTACAGATGAAGTTGCCAGGGACATTTTGGGGTGCTTCCAACTGATCTTCCTAACTTCATGACGGATAGACACGAATGGGCAAATCTCCAACATGATTCCGACCTCAGTCGACTAGAGGGAGAGAGATAGAGAGCCGTTCAGATGCCTCAGGTGTAAGATATTGGTAAAAAATAACTGAAACATCAGATGAAACAACGGCTCATTTTAACCATTGTGTCACAGTCGAAGGCCATCATAATTTGAAAAGATGGGAAACTTCTCAGACCTAGTAGAAATGCGTTAAAAAGAAGAGGGCTGACGCTACTCTGAACTTCGTGGTCGTACGTCGTCAGCAATTAAATTCGAACCATTTGTACGCTCGACCCCACGGACACATTTTGAAGGGTCGCTATGAAACGAAGACTATAGTAAGACAGAAAATGGACCTATTCATACAATGCAATGCGTAAATCACTTGTTGAAGCTGTCATCACTGATTAAATTTATATTCAATTTTACACTGCTTACCACGGAAGAGTTATTCGATGCAGAACATCGCTTCCAGCGTGTATACTAGCTAATTTTGTTAGCGATGCTACAAGCCATAATAAGGAAATGCCCGGCTTTATTGTCAAAGTATACAGTCTACACAAGTATTGGCTTTTTTATTTTATAAAAAGGCCATCGAATCATGTAATGCAACAGTAACATCTCACATAATGTAACGAATCCTTGGGCCCTAAACGCAGCGCTGCTTCCCAGCTTGGGCATCAGGCATGCTGTGACATTGACAGCGCCTGACCGTTCAAGTAATTGTGTCTCGCGGCGTATACGGCCGTAAATTAATCAAACACGAACCACTCAAAGTGTTAGCCACGATTAATTTCTTACTCAGTCGATAAGTCATGCACTGCACTAAAAGTGAGTACACACGCTGACTTTGTGATCTTGGATTTGTAGCATCGGCCACGCGAGACACCGCTGTGTTGTCATTTTTTCAGAGCTGTTCTTTAATAGGCTACAAATCAAGTTGTAAATGGACACAGTAAGCCCATGCTGTCCCATTTCAATAATGACTTATGAATGACAGAGAAACCGATCGAACTTTCACACCCAGTTTTCTTGAAACGCAATTTTGCACATTAATTGCTTGCACCCTTTTCCCGCTTACACTTTCATGGCGCCCTTCTTCCTTCCGGGCAGACCTAGAAAAGCTAATTTTTAATTGACCTATTACTTAGATCGCATTGATTTCCCGAATTCACGCTGGCAAAGCCACACGTTGAAAACTGACTCATTCCTTTAAAATTAACCAACAAATATTGGCCAAAATTCAATATCAAAAGCTGGAAAAATTCACATTAGTTAAAATAAAGGATTTCGTAAAACGTAAAAATTAGATTTCATCATGCTTGCATTAGCTCAGTTTGACAGTGTCGCTTCTAACGTACCGTTACGCTGTGTATCCAATCTGAATTGTCAAGCATTTACCGGTAACTTGAAACTGTTTAAAGCCGTTTTTCTAAAGCAATTTTATCATATTCAACGGAGTCTCCACATGCTATTTTTTATGATTCTGTGTCTTGAACAATCGCTAGGGATTCGAATAAAATGTATTCTGTTTTCGAAACCATTGGAGAGTACCATCCCTCTAATGGTAAATCAAGGACTGGTAAAATCGTTGACATTTTTAGAATTTCAATCTGGAAGCTTACTGATGATTATATAGTTCTCCAGTGGATAACCCATTCTTGTACAGAGAAATAATATTTCCGTCTGAAATATTGTCAAAGTGCCCTTGGATAAAGTGTCGCAGTGTTTTCACATTGTGACTCCACGCTGTGGACACTTATACTTCTTAAACAACAGTGGTGTAACCGACGTTTTTGTTTGTTATTAATTTATTATTTAATTATTTATTTGTTAAATTATCTATATAAATGTTTTTTCGTGTTTTTGTTGTGGGGGGGGAAGTACATTTTTAAAATCATTTTATGGAAATTGCATTGTCTGATTTTTTTATCAATTTTTGATATGAAGAAATGGGCACACCTCAAAACTTGTTCACTTGATATTTTTTACAACTCTTGGATTGATGTGGTAAGTATCACACAGCATGTAAAACTTCCAATAAATGACCAATGTAGTATTGACTGCCAGGAAATGCCGCCGAGGGGTCGATTTCACAAAACTCTTCCTAACTTAGGACTAGTCCTAGGCAATGCTAAGAGATAGGACTAGTCCTAAGTACTGGTCCTAACTTAGGACTAGTCCTAGGCAATGCTAAGAGATAGGACTAGTCTAAGTATGGTCCTAACTTAGGACTAGTCTAGGCATGCTAAGAGAAGGACTAGTCCTAAGTTAGACAGTACTAGACTAGTCCCATCTCTTAGCATTGCCTAGGACTAGTCCTAAGTTAGGAAGAGTTTTGTGAAATCGACCCCTGGAATGTACAAGGTCATTTTGTAAACAAAGGTTACACGGTCTATACAGGATGGAATTGAATTTACTCCTAGAAAAAAAATCCCCCCCCCAAAAAGAATGATGCATTTCCCTTTAAGATATAGCAAGTTATCAAACAAGAACGCGAGTAGGGAGACGCCGCGACATTTCATCGCTACCTTTTGTAACCAAATACCTTGACTCCGGGACAGTTTCCGAAGACGATCCATCAGTACGAGTAATTTATAACCAAATTGAAAGCAAACAAGGATTAACTTAGGCTATCCCATTGCGTATGTTTAACGGGCAAGATTGTTTGGATGGCGCTATACCACAATTTAAATAAATCTTTGTGTAAAGAAAAATCGGCGATTGTCGAAAAGGAATACAAAATACAAAGATGGGTTACTAAGCTCATACCGTTACCCACCCCCAGTGAAATATGTCCGTCTGAACTACTGTAAATTAAACGCATAGTGCCAAACCAAACAAGTTAGTGGTTAAACTGCTTTCGTTGAAAACTAATAAAGAATACTACCAATTATCATGACAGTCATTTGTGTCTGAAACATTGTCATTAGGCCTAATGAAACAAAAGTAAGCACATACCAATCATTCTAAGCATGCAAAATGAAGAAAAAAAACCTGACGAATCACAATTTGTCATTGATGATTTTTTTCACAGACTGGTTTTTGTTAAAAATAATGTGTCTACTAGAAATTAAATTTTAACGCCAATTTGCTCTGATTGTCTAAACCAAACTTCAATTCTGGCGAACAAGTTACTCATTATTGTCTGAGCCAATCACGTGTCACCTCAAATTCCTCCCGCCCAAAGCTACACACTGAACAGTCTGCATGCAATCAGGCTGCGAGACTGTATGTCTATAATTAGAGGCTGATTAGCAGAATGTCAGATCGTGACATACGTAAATGTAGACGATAGAGGAATATAATCACCAATTACAAGTCGACAGGCTTGCTTTTCATCCAGGTGCAAATTCAATCTTGTCCTTTTTTCCCCCACACGTTTTTTTCCTCTCTCTTCTCCTTCTTCTGCCTTTGGATGCGTATAGGAAAACTACCTCAAGAGACATGGGTTATACTGGTGAAGCTTATGATTGTATCACACAATTCGTTTCTTTCGCCTTTGGGTTCTCATGAGATATACGCGGGATTTTTCCCCCCACTGCTAAGGTCAGAGTCAGACACAGAAAACCATAAAAGAAGTAAATGTTACCAAGCCGTCGTCGGCAGAAGGTTTTGTGCGGGTGACATACCTTTTACAGGTGTCGGGCCAGGCGAGCGATCGCTTCGATTCGGCCGCGGGGAACCAAAACCTTCGTTTGGGACTTGGAAAATGCCGTCTCGATCTAGCCAGGTTGAGCAATCACTTTGACGCACTTTTTTTTTAAAGACCAGAATGAATTATCTCCAAGTAAAAAAATGCAGCGTTTTGGTGTCCATTGAGAAATACTACAGATATAGGCTGACACAGTTACAGGCTGCATAATGTACACGTCTATTTACACTCTGGCAAGTGGATTTTTCATGAGCTTTCTGTTTTGTTTTTATGACAATTAGTTGCGATAGAAACGCGAGGCATGACGACGACCTAATTGAAGATGTTGGAGTATGTATAGCCTAAGTGCTGTATGTTGATGAAACATGCATACAGTTTGAATTCCTAGCTTTTTCCATTAACTAATGTTAAATTTCTGCCCGAAAAAGTTTGACCTCTCCACGGGTGCTTGCATTATAACACGGCAGGCATATGTGATGGGGTGATAGTGTCTATGATGGTACAGGCATAGTATCTGGCACACAGAATATTTCATGAGAAAGATATTTGGCCATAGGGCCATCCCAGGTTTGTCCTTTGAAAAAATAAAACCCAACGGCAGCCATTTTCGAAATTTTGAAAATTGCCCGTATTCTACAGTCATATCAATGTCACACATTCCCATTATTTGCATCATGTTTTGTTCTTTCCCAAAGACTTTGTACACACAATTCATTGTGGAACATACCTTTCTTTAGAACTCGCAGTATTTTTGACCGCATGGGGGCTTGTGTAAACCAAAGTTATTATTATAACTATTATTTATTTGGCAATTAATACAACATACAGATAACAGCATATAGGCACTCAAAGTATAACTATTATTGTGATGCAAAGAAAATCGCAAAAAGCGCACTCGTGCGGTTAAACACACGATCAGTTCCCCCTGTGTATGGAGACCTTTTCGTTCCTATGGTATTTGGTCTCCATTAATAGCGAGTGTCAGAAAAAGACACTATTTTGAAAAAACCCAAAAATAAATCACCGTTACTTATTTGATGCTGCTATCGAGTCATAATACGGGTGGGCGACGAAGCTTATTAACATTAAAGGAGCATTACAGAATTGGTTTTGCTAACAAAACACTTGCTGGCAGTGTAAGCACTTTATGTAGTCCACCATATACACAAACTGACAAACCTGTAGAAGTTTGAGATCAATCGGCCATCTGGGTCACGAGAAAGTAGTGAAAAACCGATCACACATTTGCATGAAATCATATAGATTCAAACAATGAATAAAACGCTCACTGAGCGATAAACTCCAATCGGAAAATTAGTTTATTCATTTCTCATCAAATATGGCATTTCAGACAGAAATATTTCAAGGGATGTTTTCTACTATGATCATCAATAGACCGTGTAAGTTTTATGTAAATCTGTGATCGAAAAGTATATTTTACAAGTTGTTTTCTTACCAATTCTGTAATGTTCCTTTAACAAGCTTTTTCGTTGTTTTCGATTAATTTGATGAACACTACAGCTGTTGTAATCAAGAGGATGAGAATTGAAAAACAGAACAAGGATGTGCCCGTACTTTCCTATAAAGAAGAATGTACCTGGGGGGCATTGTCAGGAGTCACGACAGGCTGCAGTTGTCTCCCTCTCTCCAGCCGTTGAAAAAGTCAGACAGCAATAATTCAGTCGGTCGTTGGACTTCCACTGTCAAAAATCCTATCAGGATTACATTGACCGCTACGACTGCCAGGTTTTACAGCATGAATTCAAATCGATATATCCAACGGTCATTCGCCTATACGTTATAGGTGACATTGTCTATGTGGTGAATGAAGTATAATGCTATTTGACACATTCATCAAGGCGTAATGTATGGCTTTGTGTTGATTGATAGTACAAGGGAAATGTAATCTTCAGAGATAACTAACGGTGGTTTCAATGGGAGTATTACAGCATTTGATATTGACGTAAGTAAGGCCTGCGCTAAACGTCGCACTTTTGCCGAGCCGAACTCAAATGTTTTCAGTTCGATTCGACACGGCAAGAGCGCGACGTTTGTCACCGTGTCGTGCCGCTACCGTGTAGTACGGCAGGGCTTGCCGTGCTACACGGCAGTGCCGAACTTAAATAAAAGGTTTGCGCTAAACGTCGCTCTTTTGTCGAATTTAATTCCTAATTTTACAACTGTTTGAGTTCGACACGACAAACGTGCGACGTTTAGCGCAGGCCTAACTGTCACGTTAAATTTAGAACTACAGTAACATGACTGCATAGACATGTGTGCGTATCACACGACAAACACTGCACAGGGCTTTCGGCTATTTTTTTATGGCAAATGACAGACATCATAATGAAATAATAAGCGATGACAGGTGTTCGTTGATTATTGTAAATGACAGTAGTTAGCCGATGACCCTTTTCGAAACCATTGGGCATGGGCTTAGGCTCCGTCAGTTATTGTGGAAAATGTGCGCTTTCATAATATGCGGGGCTTCAATCAGACAGACGGAGCCCAAGCCATGCAGAGCCCAAGCTCAGACCGTGGTTTCGAAAAGGGCCTAACATTATGTCTGAAACAAAACATAAAATGAATAATAGGCCCATGCTTAAAAGGCATGGATACCACTTGATCAATACTACACAAATACACAACCTGAACTCTAGCGAAGTTGTGTTGCCATCATTATAAAAGCTTTCATAATGGTGTAGTTGGTTCAATGTATTTATGATTTTCTGGTATTACGTGGTAGCAACTTTTCATTCCACCAACAATCTTATAGTACATTGGACCTACGGCTTAATGTCCCATCCAAAAGACAAAGCAATTATGGTAAAGTATCCGTTGCTTAAGGACACAAGTGCCACCTGGACTCGAGCCCAGAGCAGAGTCCGGGGCTCTAAATAACCACTCCACCACGACCTGCCTGTACCAGTGTACCTGAAAGTATTTTGTCAGGAATCCTCAGTTGGATTCCGTATTCTCACTTGCCTTGCAGTTAAGACCTGCAGGTTAAGCCCGGTGCTCGTCAACGCTCGGCCACGATTCACCATTACAATACTACTTGGGAAAAATAACTTCTATTCAAACCTCAGCTCTTATTTTTGTAATTTCAGGGGTTGCATGATGGATGATGGATTTGCTTGTCGAAAACTAGAGAACTTGACAAATTAAATGAACAAAATAACAGCAGAAATCTTCAGGCACCATCGATGTATCGTTTCCCTTTATTAAAAAAAACACACCACTTTTCTTTCCTATTATACACACAGTTGCTTTGATTGGAATGGCACGTTCCATATTAACTGCTTCAGTAATTGCACAGGCTGGGGGAAAAAGTACTGTGACCAATTAATGAAGGGTTGAACAGAACGCCCATGCACAATCTTGAGTTGCTCTGCTGCATAATACTCGTACATCACGAACATTAAAGGCAAAATACATAATTGGTTATAACAACAAAAGCACAATTCTTAAACCCCCCCTAAACTCGCTTACTTTCTTCGATTTGACAGACCGAAATAAGCGCATGTAAGGAACACTCACAAATCCCTGATATTTGTAGAGATTTGTTACACAACCGGTTCTTTTCAGAACCACCACACTTCATAGAAATAGGTTTTCATGTACATGGTGTTGCCGCAAACCTATGATTGGATCTCCACCATTCAAAGTTTCAAATCCTACCCATCCCAGCAATTTCGGTTGAAAACCGAACTGGCCGTTTTTTTCACGTGACAACTGTAAACTAAATGCAGCCTACTGTACCACATAACTCACATCTGTTGGGAGTATACAAAATTAGTGCCAGGTTCAAATCGGTAAATAATAATAATTGTTGTCTTAAAGGCACTGGACACTATTGATAATTTAATACTCAAAATAATTGTTAGCATAAATGCTTACTTGGTAACGAGCAATGGAGAGCTGTCGATAGTATAAAACATTGTGAGAAACGGCTCCCTCTGAAGTAACGTAGTTTTTGAGAAAGAAGTAATTTCTCAGTAAAATATTTGAATTGATTTTGAGACCTCACGCGTGAGGTCTCGAAATCAAGCCTGAAAGCACACAACTTCGTGTGACAAGGGTGTATTTTCTTCCATTATTATCTCGCAACTTCGACGACCAATTGAGTTCAAATTTTCACAGGTTTGTTATTTTGTTGAGATACACCAAGTGAGAAGACTGGTCTTTGACAATTACCAAAGGTGTCCAGTGTCTTTAATTCAACAAAAGCCCAACCAGCCATTCCCAGTCCAGTTGCCAGAATGGCCCTTCGCTCTCATAAGAAACTTCTAAGCACCAACCAATACAGGTTTTACATACCAAGCCAATAGGGGGTTGCCGGTTCTATAAAACGGTACGCTCACCTTCAAAGTTAAGTCCGGTCCCGTTGACAAAAAAAAAATGCCGAGACTCTCTCTCCCAGCAGTTTCTTGGCGTCTCTCTTCAGGGTATGAAGTTAGATTATCACCCACGATAGAAAAAAAATCCGTCGGTAGTCAGAGAGGATTTTAACCTCAATGAGGTCCGGATGCAATCTCATCAGCCATTTCCTTTAAAAGGGGGCACGGCCTATTACGTACAGCCATTGTCATTCAAGCGTGCCAACAGTACATGGTATAAAGATACAGTGGGTCGGGGATGCGACGACCGCTGCTATAGAGTAATAAGCCAAAAGCACTCGTGTAATTCGTTGGAGTGTTTTCTGTCATTTTGGAGTTAGTTTGGAGAGGGCCCTGTAATAAGACAGGGTCCAAGATTCTCTTCTCCGAGGGACTGTATTATTTCCATTCTCCCGGGCAGGTCCCTGGTCGGGTCATCACGCATATAGGAGAAAAGTACCCAAGCCCTGATGTAAATGTGAGCCACGGGGACCTAAGCAACACCGACATAAACACTTCTGTCTGCGCCTCAGAGAGAGAAAGAGAGAGACAGAGATGTCAATTGCAAGTTCGGGGAAAATTCTTGTTATGCCCCAAAAATCTAAACAAAAAACCAGAACGATTTTATGTACGACTCTCCAAGCTGCCAACAGGGAACTGGGCACCACTTAACGTAATCATACACAATTTAAACAAAATTAGAACGTATAATGTATGCCTCTCCAAAATATGCCAACTGGGAACTGGGCATCGCTTCTTCGTATTCATACACAAGTTCGTTGAAGCTTGTCGTTGAGTCCGAAGCCCCACCTGAGACAAACGTACATTATTCAGACAAAGTGCACCGTGGAGATGGAAACTCTGATTCTTTGGAGGGCAATATTGCATTATATTTCTAACGTGTGAGGTTCTTCAAAGTAAACACTCGGTGTAATCGAATATTCCCAGCGGTATGAGATTGAGCAATCTCTCCTTTAATGAACAACTGTTTCCCTTGACACTGCAAAATGTCAACTACTCCTCCCAGGTTTCAAACTTCACCTCCAAAGAAAATATCGATCGTATACAATATTTGAATAAACAGCAACGTACCAATGGCTCATAAAACAGGGGAAAGAGACAAGCAAACAAGATATACACAAATTTAAATAAAATCAATAAATAAATAATAAATATATATTACAAAAATGAAGAAGTGGAAAAACTATCATGATAAAGTGCCTAAAAAACGTAGATTGTAAATTACGTCAATCGTTTTACAGTCTTTTTTGAAATTACATTGCCACGTATGCTAAATTCAGATTCACAAAAACGAATTCCAAACAGGGCCCACTTTCAAAGAGCTGCCTAAGCAGAACATTATTATTGCTTAATCGCTTAACAATTTTTTGTTTAGCACAGAAGAGCTAGATGCCAGTCATAGATGGTGCACAGGACATGGTATTGGGGCTGTTAACCTTATTCTGATAAGCATAATTTGATTGCGCCAAGTTACTTTTTGTGCTTAACTCTACGAATTTGGGCCCAGATCTCAAATGTGTAATACTTTGCATTAGTTGGGGTTGTAAGAGATGAATGACACGTGATTTAGCCGAAAGGATGACACACAATTTCGTAGACAACATAATAATATACTACACACACTTGTGAGCTGAATAACTTTGAACAAAATATGTAGCGCATAAATTCACGAAGAGAAAATTCCGTGTGCATGCAATGATAGGATGATTGTATTACATACGACTAACCAAATTCCTAAATGGAAATGGATTTGGCCAAAGACGATGAAGGGACCACAACAAATACTCAGTTGTACCGTTTAAAATTAACTTTGGTTCAAACAAATTCTACAAAAGTGTTTACATATAGACTTGACCTTCCTCGATAAGATGTTGAACGATTAATAAGAAGTAATACGAGGATGACCCCGCCCCAACAAATAACACACACACAAACACACATCAATGTAATGCTCTGTGTTGTACACACTCTGTGGACATTCCTTTGTTACGGTGCACTTAAAGGAACATTACAGAATTGGTAGGAAAAAAACTTGTAAAATACACTTTTTGATCACAGATTTACATACAACTTACACGGTCTAATGATGATGATAATAGAAAACATCCCTTGAAATATTTCTGTCTGAAATGCCATATTTTATGAGAAATGAATAAACTAATTTTCCGATTGGAGTTTATCGCTCAGTGAGCGTTTTATTCATTATTTTGTTGAATCTATACGATTTCATGCAAATGTGTAATCGCTTTTCACTATTTTGTCGTGATCCAGATGGCCGATCGATCTCAAACTTCTACAGGTTTGTCAGTTTATGTATATGGTGGATTACATAAAGTGCTTACACTGCCAGCAACTGTTTTGTTAGCAAAAACCAATTCTGTAAAGTTCCTTTAAGAATAAACATTTTCAACACTATGTGGACATTTGTATAAAGTCCACATAGTGTTTCAAGTCCCTACATTATGTTGACTTCTTTTGTTCTCATGCCCACACTTCGTGTATAACGGTGAAACACCAACTGTTGCTTTATAGAACCAAGTACGCACAAAACTTGCACTATATACCTAAATGGGTTTAACCCAATGCTTTTTAAGCTTGTTGAAGTCTTCAGGCCAATGATCGTGTTGGAGATGTTATACTTGCTATTTCATACCCTTCCACAAGTCACAATGTGTTGCATTGATTCGCATTTCTCAGCAGTGCGCCGCAACGGAATAAAATAAATTTTTACATAGAGAAATAAATCACACTCCAAACACAGAGGCAAAAATCAAAACGTTCGACGGCATGCTTTCAGCTGAGATGACAGCTTAGATTTCTTGACATTTATCCACGACGTCTCTCTTGTTACACCGTGCTCTGTTATTTTTAGGCCAACTTCTTCATCAGATTAGCAACGGCGTTGTTGATCGTGAGACACAGGCCTAACAAAGACTTGTGTCGTCGTGGGGAAAAAAGCAGAAGAAGAAGAAAAACCAATAGGTTTTTTTCGGCTGTTGGCCGAACACCTAAAAAGGATCAGTATGGACATCTTAATTCAAGTTCCGAGAGGCAAATTCATAATACATGATCTGGGTGGGCGGTCTTTTCGGACAGAGAACGGGATTCTCAGATCTGATAGGCTACTGCCCGGAACTGTACAGAAAGCAGATAATCTTCTTGTTATAGAGATCTATTGCACGCCCGCCTTGACTTCAAAAAGAAATATTTATTATGACAAAGACTTTGCTCTTATCAACAGATGAATGCCACAAACCTTTCTGGAATAACGGCATTTCGCATTGGCACTTTGCACTCCTCAACTCCCTGGGAAGAACCCGATACAAAATCGTGCTTCTCAGCCTCTACACAATCATGTGTTTGATTTTTCACCTACTGAATGTTTCCAACAACATCTAAATCTGAAGGGGAAAAAAATCAAATCTCTGTGGAGAAAATTTAAAGTAATTCCTTATTTCCTCTTCACATTATCTTCAGACCTATAAGTCGGGTACAAGACACTTTGTAGTATTAACTGGCGACGGTCGTTTTGTTAACGTTATAGTCACCCATAGCTCAGACGAACTTCTGCCGAATCCGTTTTGAGAACCAGATTCATAGACTTGCCCCGTCCTTTCGAGACAGTTGATAATGCGCCCTCTACGGGCAACCAATACAAAAACCAACGTCACAAAACAGGATCACACATTAACCATGTACTGTAAACTTTGAAGATTAGTTGGTTACAAAAATTCAGAAAGACTACATCGTTGTTGAGTAAAAAAACTAATTCACAGAATGTGTCCTAAAATAGTCAGACAGAATAATCTCTCCACGGTATTTACAAACATGCTTACCACAACAACCAATTATAGCTTAACTTGATAATTTCCGGGTTCTGCAGGCCTAAGTCAGGTAATGAATCCGACTCCAGACACCGCTCCAAAAACATTTACCGGTAACGCAATTCCATCCACAGGTCTTGGATTACAAAACGCTTTTAGCGCAGACAATGCATCCTGACGATGTTGACAAACGATCAGTCCATAAACAAAATGCAGCTTACTTTAATAGTAAGTCAGTGTTTAGGGTCAGTTCTAGAGGCATGTGTACAGTCCCGGTAAACCAACACTGCAAGGCACTCTACTAACCTTCGATGATGGCAGGAACAGCAGAGCAACCGGTCCTCGAGAAATTATAATGTAGCTAGCGCATGCTTTCCTATTTATACGCAGCGAAAAAGAAATTAATAAAAAGCAAACCAAACAACAAGTGATGTTTGAAGCTTTGCATGGTATGGATAAAAGAAATTAACTATTACGATAGTAAACTTGAGGTTCAACCATGTGTGAACCTCTTAAGGGGGGGGGGGTCAGGGTCATTGGTGTGGTCTCGACGTTTCGAACAGTGTACTCCATTGGTCTTCAGAAGAACGCTGGACTGCTGATGATTCTGAAGCTGGAAGGATGCTCGATTGGGCGGGAGGGATACAAGCAGGGCCCAATTGCATTTATAAGGCCTGTAAGCACAACAACTTGTTAAGCACAGACAAAATCCTGCTTAGCAGAAACAGGTTACCAGTTGACATTCCATAAAGTTTACATTAGGGCCACTGGTGCCGCACTCATTTTTCGCCTTGCAAAAAAATTTGCTAGGCTGTATATGACTTATAGTGTATGTGGAATCGCACTTGGCTAGGCAGTAATAAAACAATCTTAGCTCTTTGTGAAATCGGTCCCATAACAGTCTAGCCTTTAACATAACACATTACAAAGAAGGTATTCCAACACTCTTCAGAACCACTACAACTATGTCACAAAGTAGTAGTATCTCACTAAAGCAAAGTTTCAAATCCATCATGTTAAACTCATTCAACAATGAAACCTCAAACGACGTCATCAGCGTCCCAGTTAAAACTAGTTTATAAACTGCCTGATTCGTTTAAAACTTTTCTGACTTTTTACCCCCAAAATTAAAATAAAGGTAATGCGATAATTTCGATATAAAATCAGGCATGACCGTAACAGTATTTTCAGGGAGCCGTATTTACTTTCAGTGTTATCAATAATTTAAATGTTATAGAATATATTTAATCACCAAATCGAATATCTAGGGGATCTGATTACGATATTCTAGGCCAAAGATTCCATCTTTGTAATCGTATTACAATGTAAGGCAATCACCTTCTGCTCACGGGCAAAAAGCCCAGCTTTTTAGATGCTGGAAGTGTAATGATTTGTTCCCATAGTGACTCATTGATCTCCCTGTCAGACTGGAATGGACCCCGCACGAGGTTGCATTTCGGTATCAAGGAACTCGATCCCACTTCTGCCACTAATTAACTTCGAACTAGACGCTCTTGAAAGTACATTAAAAACAAAACCCGAGAAAGAATATAGAAACAAGAGACCCAATTAAGAAAGACCGTTGATAAACTACCGTTTGACCTATTTACTGATCTATCTGGGTTTAGGCAATTGCTAACTCCCTTCGACGTCTCTCTGAAACAGTGTCGCCGCGATTTCCTTTTTTGTTTTGTCCCGCACACGCCACCGTTTCGAAAATCGGGAAAAGGAAACAAAAGACAACCAAGGGGGAAATGCAGGGACTTCGCACTTGTCTTGCGGCTGTGTTGTAATTTTTTCTATTCACCACAAACTCTTTATTATTTTCGTGACGGAGGCCGGGGGGTATGTTTTTGACACTCATAAAAAGTGCAATATGAACGGAACAATCGTTCCGTCGGGTGAGCTCATCTGAAGTGACCCCCTGCATTGAAACAAAATGACGTTATTTTCCAGACGAGATGCCCATCACGTCCTCCGCGTCAACTGTTTTGTGCTGTGGGAAATAACACTTGTTGATATCTGCATACCTCGCCGGAACTTGTTTTTTTGTATAAGTGGGTAATATTGGACCTCGGGTAAGAAACGGGATGATATGAGGGCGCGTTATCAAAATCACTGGCAATAACTCATCGCCACCTGTAAGTCAACTCGAACTACACTCTACCCTTGGGCATCTGTGAATATAAGTGTACAATTTTCGCGCGTCCAAACCATATTGAGCTTTACGTGTGCGCGATTATGTTTCTTCAAATTAGTTTTAACGTAGTTTTTTGCTATAAACATTACATTATATTGTTGGGAAAGAAAAATTTAGCAAAGAAATCATATGCAAGTAAAATCAATTTTACAAATCGAGAATAAGACATTTGCCCAACTGACGTTCTAAACGTCAGTTGGGAAAAACTCATGTTAGCATAATGATCTATGTAATGGTTGCACAAAGTCAGCCGTGATTCGCAATTCGTAAGCAGTCAAGAAACCCTCATCGAGGTTGAATAAGCATCCTCGTTCCAAGTTTTAATTTCATTTCAATATTAACTTTCAACAAATTTGTACAAATAGAAAAATACAAAGTAGATTTGATTTGCTTCAAAAAATAGTATTTCATTTTTCGTATGAGTTGTTTTACTCGTTTTGCGCGAGACTTGCACAGTTTATTAGGTGACGCTTGCTCATAAAAAAGCCGTAGCCTCATAAGACTCTCCTCTCAAAACACAAGGTACTTTTTTACCGTTACTGTGGCAACCACTCTCAAGGAACATATTTGTTAAAAAGCACACGAAACACACTTGCGATAATATTAGTTACTTCTGTTGTACAAGTGCTGTTGGAGGGTAAGTACACCGACGGGAATGAACACTTCAAAGTTTCCTAAAAACGTTAAATTGACATAACCTATATCGACTTGGACAAATCAATTTCATCTGGTTCGTATTGACTTAAGTGCTGTGTGCCACGGATAAGAAACGACCGCTCCCAAGACCCCATGCGATTTGTGGAGGAGTGGAAGAAAACGGCACTTGACTCTATCTAGAACACATCGGTTTGCGTGCATTACAGCTGTCTTGTCTAGGGGCACACTCCCGGCCTCGCACGGGAAAGAGCAGCGTGACGCAAACTAGAGCAATGCCAATATAATGTAATGGCCTCGTGTTGCGTGGATTTTTACAGAGTTTTTCTGCAGCGAGGAAACTTCAATTTGACTCTTACGAAGTCACTGCAATCCCTTCACACAATAAGCAAAGATTAAGGAACTTTATCACCACATTCAAATAGGGTAGAGTTGTATATCGACCTGTGTAGTAACTCACTTACATCTCAATCCCTACAAATTCGAACGGCCAGATGTCATCAAAACTCTCGCTTCACCAATGTAATTTAGAGAGACTGTCTCAGATTGAAGCAAATACAACCAGGTGAATTGCAGTAAGTGGTAAAATGATATCTTTGTCACACAAAATCCCCAATAGGTCGGCCCAAGCGGAAACCATGGCCTAGATTGCGCAAGGTGATGCTGCTGCTATAAACCATATAGGTGGTATCTTCGGGGTCATACCTTACCTCTATCTAATTAAATCTCAAGGGATATAGCTCAATTCCATACAACTGATGTAAACTTCCATTTGCAAGGAAACCAATATAGAATTAAGGCTTATTGGTTTTAACTTGACATACTGAGTAAAAAACAAAGACGGTGCACTTCAATCATTTGAAGTAACTATTGTGGTTACAACCATCGTTATAAATCTCTTTTGGAAGGAGGAGTGTTGGCTCTGAAAAAAACCCAGCTGTTGTGGTCTTGACGTTTCAAACAAGATACTGTGCTCCTCTTCGGGAAATACTACCAATTGGATCTCCTGAAGACGAGTGAAGTATGGAGGTTTTTCAGCTGACGTCACTGGCACCGACTACCGCAACGGCAGCCATCTTGCCGGTCATGGTTACGGTAATGAACTGTGCATCTTGCCTCTGGTCATTGACCGGCAATATGGCGTCTCAAACACACAGTCACGTGATAACATCACGTGACTGAATACTGATCGTAACGTCCTCTACCAGCATCAGGTGTGCTATTACTATCCAAACCATGCAAGGCTTCAAACATCACTTTTACTTCAAGAATAGTTATTTCTTTAGAATACTTATCCACGGACTAGACTATAACCAAATCTCGCGCGTTCTTGATCATGAGAGTCTTTGGTTCCCCACGTGACTGCTGCATCATGTGAAGACAATACAAAACCGCGCGCCGGGTCCCTAGATTCGAAAACAAGCGAGACCTGGCGCATTCTTAAAACTAGCTCCTCGTGTGGGTTCGTGATCTGTTTGATCAAAATACAACAAAAAGTACTGACTTTCCCGACTTACTGTGTGTTCGTCAAAGCAAAAGTCCTTTACAGATTGCCTCGAATATAGACATTAGTTAATCATGGTACAGCTATCTTTCTGTTCCCAGTTCAAGTTCATATAACATACCGAGGCTTCTAAAAACTTCCGGGATCCGGATCCGGATCCGGGTTCCTTCTGACTTAGCATGACTCGGAATCTGTGTCAAAAAGACCCAGAAAGGGTCAACATGACGCAGATCCTAGTGAAAACCCCCCACTTATTGACCAAGTTCCGAGTCAGCCTGACTCGGAAATGGGTCAGGCCCCCCATGGACCCCGGAATCCGGGTTAATTCCGACCCGGGATGATTTAGAGTGTTTTGGTAATGCACACGAGGAATACGACAGCATTGGGGCAACACGCATTATCTATTGGATGGAAAAAGTGGATCCTTCAGCACTGTTCAAACGAAAATACTGTTTAACTTCAAATTTACTAGAAGCGACATTTTTTTGGTTTCAAACAACGAGTTGTCAGCTGTCAACATTACGCAGGGCGCGGCAGACTTGTATACACACAGCTGTGTGTATACAGGGAGCATTGACACTAGCAACAGTGAAGGAACATACACGAGTATTCAATCACATTAAACATTTTTCCGTTTTAAAGGAACATTACAGAATTGGTGTAAAAAAAACAATCGAAAATATACCTTTTGATCACAGATTTACATAAAACTTACACGGTCTAATGATGATGATAGTAGAAAACATCCCTTGAAATATTTCTGTCTGAAATGCCATATTTTATGAGAAATGAATAAACTGATTTTCCGATTGGAGTTTATCGCTCAGTGAGCGTTTTATTCATTTGTTGAATCTATACGATTTCATGCAAATGTGTAATCGGTTTTTCACTTTTTTTTCTCATGACCCAGATGGCCGATCGATCTCAAACTTCTACAGGTTTGTCAGTTTATGTATATGGTGGATTACATAAAGTGCTTACACTGTCAGCAACTATTTTGTTAGCAAAAACCAATTCTGTAATGTTCCTTTAAATCAACACTCGACTATCTATGCCTTACGATTTAACCAAGATAATACCTTTTTTCTGATAGCATTTTTAAAACATGAAAATATGGAAACATGAATAATCTACATCCTTTTACACAGAGAAAGTATCCGAAAAGATTCTGAGAACACCACAAATTGAGAAAAAGATCGTCATAATAATCTATAAAATTGCATATGACGTCACTGGAGTAGGGCGTCCTCACGTACAGGTCAAAAGCGGTTGACCTCTAAGATGGCGACAGGACGACGTCATAAGCATTATGGTTGCACCCCACAAAAACTGCATACATCAATGAAAACCAGTCCGATCGTCAGCAACATTTCACTCGTTGCATTAAAAACAAATGGACTAGATGCAGCACTTGCGCTCGATTTAAACCCATGCAGATTTAATAGCAAGGTTTTTCCTGCAAATAGCCGTATATTTTGATGTTGATTTTTGAATTGCTCCCATTTTAATTTGAGAGGTACTTTTCATAATTTGTTTACCTTTTGTGGTCTGTAGTGTAGTTATTTTTTAATTACTGGCAGGTCAAGTTGTTGGTTTAATACTTTATGTCAGCTTTGAATGCTCTTTGATTATTTCATCATTTTCTTTGGTGCTTTTTTAATGTGTACATCGCCTGAGGTCTAGTCATTGATGTACGGCGCTTTATTATCAATTGATTAAACTTTATAAAAAATTGTTTTGTTAGCAATAAGCACTCCTCGCTGACTAAACCTCTGCAGGGAATAGGATACGACTGACTCCAGAATGATGAATAAAGCGAATTAGCTCTTTAGGGAACGCAAAATCATTTATTTGGTCCACAATTTGTTTGCAAGGTAATCGTTATTAAACCACGGACCCTCACTATGATGCGCAGCGACGATGTCTCTTATTAGTATTAAATTATTAAATATTTCTGGTAATGAAACCAAGGATGCCTCATAAGTGAACTTGATCACTGTAGCTCGCAAGCCTGCGGAAACCTGTAAACGAGGGTGCTTGCTATGTGAACCAGAAACACCGGGGTTAACCCCTTCTCTTCCACGATGCGTGTCCTGTTACGCACACACGTGCAAGGGCACACGGGACCTACGGCTAAGTGTCCCATGCAAAAGACAAATCAATTTTGGTAAAGTATCTTGATCAAGAACATAAGTGCCACGACTGGGACTCGAACCCAACAACACTGATTTATCATTTCTTCAGAGTGTTGTCTTGTTTGTTAGTTTGTTTGTATACTCTTCCCAACAAAGCTCTTACAAGGAGTTATAGACGCCAAGTTGAAGTTACAGCCATTTTTTCTTCTTCATACAAACATTGATTTGTCTGTCGTTAATATTTGTTAAGTACTGTTATTACTTTTCTGTAAACTGTCAAATGGAAATGCCCCCTCCTCAAATTTGAAACATCTTCCCGTAAATGCATATTGGTTTACATGCACAAATTGTCAATGGCCTCACGTCTCAACCACAGCAGTTTTTCTCAAAGGTTTTTATTCTTTACACAGTTGTAAATTAAATGCAATCTATTGATTTGATTGCTTTTTCACCCCTGAATATAAATAATGGATGAGGCTAAATTCCACGCCTTTATAGGCAAACACACACACACACACACACCCATGGGAATACGGAACCACAAAAATCTGTCTATAATTATTATGAAAACACCGTTGATTGCGCCCGACGAGCTGTGTTCCTATACTTCTCGTACCGTACTCATTTTTTTGAGCAATCAGCGAGCAGATGTCCCCCCCTTTCTCGTTCGCTTTGGGCTTTGTTATTAAACAGTGTCATCGACCACCATCTTGGAACGTGGAGGTCTATTTCACAAGTAATGGGGGTCGATGACTTCAAGAGGGGTTTGCAAGCGGGACCCCAAGTGTTACGTTTTAAAGGTATTACACGGGATTGGTACAGCTGACAAAACAGTCGCAAACAAATGTTTTGTGTGATTAACCATAAACATGAAATAACAAACATGTGAAAATTTGAGCTCAATTGGTCATCGAGGTCAAGAGAAAATAGTGAAAAGAGACCTTATGTGTTTTCTGTTTTTCAAACATCGAGCTTATTATCGCGCGCGATAAAAAATTATTGATTTATTCATTTCTCAGAAACGATAGCATTTTAGGCAGAATTGTTTTAAGGAACCCTTTCTACTATTATTTACTTTAAATCATGTAAGTTTTGTGTGAATCTGTGAACATTTGTGTTTTTCGATCTTACCAATAGTGTACAGGGCCTTTAAAGTACATGATCGGTAATGGTTTAACAAAAAACTAAACAAAAATCTGCAAGCTTGGTGTTAATATGTCTGATTCAAGTGACAACATTATTTCCGTCCCGAGTAAAATGAAGTTGTGCGAGAAACTGCCAAAGGTCCTTTGGTTTCGCCATTGACCGACACTAGACACATATTCAAGTGTACAATAATAGACATATTAACACCAAGCTTGCAGATTTTTGTTTAGTTTTTTTGTTAAACCATTACCGATAATTAGTACAATAATCATGTGCCACAACACACAAGATTGTTCTGAGTTTATATCGAGAACGTGGCCACCAAACTGGATAAATGTCACAAGTTAGGTGTAAAGTTGGTTTATTAAAAGCAAGAGGATTGAATAATCTTCCGAAATAAACAACGGCGTGTTGTGCCTTTAACAAGACTCGTTTGGTGCAAAGAGCAAGGGCGAGGTGTAACGCGATCATCGACTTGTTCCAGTTGATTATCGGCAAAAGACCGCAAAGTCTCGCGCTTTTCTGAATGTTTTGGGGAACATTTGGTTCCCAGCATTGATCGCCATAATTATTATAATGAAGATCAATGTTTCCCACTTCAATCTCGTCTGCGGTGCTGGTGCACTTACGCACTGCAACTTGCACGGTCTATATACGTTATGCACTGACGTCATTCTTCCACCACTAATAGACTTAAGGCGCCGATTAAACAATCTTGTATGTAAGTCATTGCGTCACACGCATGCGCAAATACTCATGACCAAAGGTTTCGCTACTACCGGCTCAGAAGCACGCCCCCAAAACCCACAAATTTCATCGTTCAAAAGCACTTCTTATACGGCACAAACTTTTAATTCTAAAAAGACCTTTTTACAGTCTTTGAGTCACGCTTGTAAAAACCAAGTCCAATTATATAAATTTTCTTGCAAAAGAAGTCAAGAAAAAACTAGCCCAAGGCATTTTCCATGGGCTTCTGGTTATCGTTGGAGCCAGTTTGTTTTAAGTTAGTAGGCGTGGCTTAAATTGGACTACGTCATACTTACGAACGGCATAGAAACGCTGCGTACGCAAAGCAGATGAGCACGCCTCCTTTGACCACTGCGTGAGGGCGCTCCACTGCAGTGACATCATTTTGCATGTGTCACTGCATGTAGCGCGTAATCGTTACTGGAAGCAGACGACAGCCAATTTCAGAAAGTAATTATTTCTGGAAGCGGCTATCGGATGTAAATACGGATGAGGACAACCGAGGTCGTTCCTTGGCCTATTTTCGAGGCACTCTCTATGACGTGAATCGTTAAATAAATCATGCTTACAGTAATTGGATATCTCCAACAAATCTAGACAATCACCAAAGAAACCCCTCTTGTTGAGTGGTTGATAACATCGGCAGCCAGCATGCCCTGTCCATGGATGCCAAGACTATGCTCTTAAAAACAAACAGAAAACAAAAAGCCTTAAACTAAATATAAATCATCTTATATAGACAACTCTAGCCTATGTTTGACTAAGCCAGGATTTGCGTTGTGGAAAAAGGAGAATCCAGTTTCGTATGCGGTGCGGCCACAGTGTGTATTCAAGGATGATGAGGCTCTTTGTTAGCATTATTGTGAAAAGGGCGTAGCTCTCCTTCCAATTTTCTTTCAAAGAATGTTAACGTTCACAATGCTCGTAATAAAGAGGCCATTCCATTCAGCGTGAGAGCTTAAATGAAGGTACTCTGGTGAGAGTTGGGAGTCATAAAGTCTGAACCTATAATTCACATGTAGGAGGCATACTGAAATGTTATTTCCACCTTTTGGTAAACCCCTTAATTGATATATTTCGAGGAGTCTATGCGCATTGTCTACGGGAAGGAAACAGTATCCTCGGTGATAGAGCGGTAGATCAAAGAGCATTAATTGATAACATCTGAAAACAGATAACATCCACTTTTTCCACCATGCAGGCATGCATACAAATGTCTGAATTCAGCTATAAATCTGAAGAAAACAAATCTTATTCATGTCTTTAAGCCAACAATGGAGGAGCCAAGGGAGCGAAGAGAAAGAGGAATCTAAAAAAGTTCAAAACACAACTAATGTTGCATTTCAACAAAAAATGTTTTAGTGTCAGTGGCTGGAAAGCTGGTCTATGTACCGGAAAATAATTGACAGTTACTCTGCAAAGATCATCTTGTGTTTACAGTCAAGCCAAGGAATGGATGTACAGATACGGCAAGCTTTTCTAAAATGTCTTCCGGGTGAAAGTTACCGAGAAGAAGAGAACCGAGCGTCAGGATGCTATCCAGCATAAGATATGTTATTATTTGCGTGCATTAAAGATCTCAATATATTAGTTGGATGGTGTTTCAAGAGCTTTGTACCGTACACAGGCGGTAAAAACCTAATCAGCCGCAAGGCATATGATTACGTTAAGCTTAGCGTAAGAATATATTTAGCACAGAGCTAACTCTAGCCTAGCGGAAAAGTTGCCTGCCGAATGTACATGGATTGGCTTTTGCTGGTGACTGATTCCCTGCAACTTTTCTGCTTAGCAGTTTTTCAATCATTTTTTCCCCTGCTGAAACAGCTTTATGAAATTTGAACCACAGGTATATCAGTCTCGGGTGTTTTTCTAAAGCTTAGCTTAGGCTTTAGCTCTGGCCTCCGGGCTCCGTTTGATGTTGAAGCACCTTGCAAAACTCACACTGCTCCAAAATTGACGAAGAAGCCCAATCAAGAGCCGGAGCAGGGTTGGGGAAGGCCCCGTATACATTCAGTGTTACCTGGTACTCGAAGGAAAAACATTAATATTGTACTAAGGATTATCGTTACAATGAACGGAAATTGCACTTGTAATTTAGAGAGCGGGGTTGTAAATAAATCTTACGCGGTGTTAGATAGCTTACAACATGTCCATTAAAGGAACATTACAGAATTGGTAAGAAAAAAACTTGTAAAATATACTTTTTGATCACAGATTTACATCAAACTTACACGGTCTAATGATGATGATAGTAGAAAACATCCCTTGAAATATTTCTCTCTGAAATGCCATATTTGATGAGAAATGAATAAACTAATTTTCCGATTGGAGTTTATCGCTCAGTGAGCGTTTTGTTTATTTTGTTGAATCTATACGATTTCATGCAAATGTGTAATCGGTTTTTCACTAATTTCTCGTGACCCAGATGGCCGATCGATCTCAAACTTCTACAGGTTTGTCAGTTTATGTATATGGTGGATTACATAAAGTGCTTACACTGCCAGCAACTGTTTTGTTAGCAAAAACCAATTCTGTAATGTTCCTTTAAGCAGTAATTCGAAACTCGACACACAATGAGACACGTTTTCTGGTGTGTAAACAAGTACCCAACACTGAAGACAGTTCAGACTCAATCAGCTCAACAAGAGGTCTGATAATTTCACAGGTGCAGCTGATACTTCTGAATCCTCAATAACGAATATTACATGCAATACTAAACCACGTTGTATTGTTGAATGGGGTAGTTCTTTATTAATCTTGCTGGTGTGCCGTTTGATTAAAAAGTATACCCGTCGGCAGACGCGCTATGCTGCAATGTGCAAACTCGAAACGCGACTCAATTCTTACAGCTTCAGGCCTAAATAGACCAAAAGCAAAACGTGAATATAAATCTACATGAGGGTGACGTTGAACTAGAAGAGTTAAGATTTTTTTCGAAGGCGCCAGATCCCGGTATGGTCTTTCAAAAATTAACATCTTTGACAAACCGTTGGGTGGTTCGGGTTTCATTTTTTCCAAAATCATGATTTTTATTTTCTTAGTGGGTGGAACTGTGGGCGAGGAACAGTCCTACCTACAATGTTGACCCCCAGTCGTCTAACGTTTATTGCTATCAATGGGGGTTTTCAGTGGCTGGGTGGAGTGCTATTTATTTATCTCAATGATAAGAGCATATTAATGCCAGTGGCAAACGTTTTTGGGGCAATAACAATACTGACATATCATATTCGAAGGGGGTATAGACATTCAAATAACAGCATCGTCACCGAACTGATAAGATCTGTTTTTTATTTTGATTCAACGAGATTTGCAACCGATACGGTCTCGGCTGAACAGAGTAACACGGGATTAGGAAGCAACGCATTTGTATTGATTCAAGTGCAGACTTCCACTAGTCATATCACTCGAAGAGCAGCTCTGTAATCGTTATCCATGCTGTGCATAAACTTGATTCAAAATTGTGTGTCATATCCTCACCAAATCAGCAGAATCGTCATTTCCATTGCTGATGTAGCTAGTAGCACGAACACCCGCAGCAACAGTGTCGAAAGCTGAGCTATTAGGATTGCTTAGTTATCTTTAAAGATAAATTTAAACGAAACCACTCATACTAATTTGACTATTAATCCTTGTTTATTTTGTGTTAAGTTATTCTTTGATCGTATAAGTGCGAAGTTTTCCTCCTTGTAAATTTGCTGAAATTTAATCTGAAAAACCAACCCCCCTTCTTCGATTTTTGAACTATTTTTTTTTCTCCCGCCGTTGGCGACGCCCTGCATGGGTTCCCAGCAAAGAGCCATAACAAAGCAACGTGAAATCAACACTGAAGTACCGGTACCAGTCCCTCAGAAAACCAGCGTTAAACCAGTCCGTGTTGTGACGTAAAATACGTCACAACACGGACTGGCCGAAAATCGTTTATCTTCGTTGCTAAACATTTTACCCTTTTTCCGTTTTTTGCCAAGCGTGACATTAATCAAATTTGTTTTAACATGAAACAATTTTTTATTGAGTTATTCTCAATTAAATGTAATCATAGAATACGCACTCGTTTATCCATCTCTAACAAAAGAGCAACACCGTTAATTTCGTTCCAGTTAATTTTTAAAGAAAGCTTTGTACACGAAATCCCTATCACAAGATTGAAGTTTTAAAAATGTGTACCAAACAAGATGTGGATACGTACGTATTGGGTACACTGAGCGTGGAAATTGTGCATGGACTGAAAGTTAAAAGTTATACCGTAAGTCAACTGCATACATGTATGATAATCTCCCTCAAAGGAATGTACAGCACAGTTGTCAGTCGCAGTTGCGTTCATTGTCTTGACGGTATGAAGTGTGAAAAGCCCCCAGTGAACGAAGTCCCAATGGACCTCTCTGATGTTTGAATGGTTCTTGAGCGTGTATAATAATGGTTAAAGCATAGAGGTATGGTTTAAAGCGAAGCTATACGGCAAAAGGTCAGGGTAATTGCAGTGGGACACATCCGTTAAGCTTTCAGTGTTCTGTATGACCACACTATGACTATCTGACAAAAAAGCCCGGGGCTTTTGCCTGAGTTTTCCTTCTTTTTGTTCTTCTTTCTTTTTTTTTCTTTACCGAGAAGTGATATCAATGTATGCTCCCATTGTCTGGAAAAGTGTTCCGATTGATCTTAATTGTTTTGCATACAGACTTATTTTTCCATAAGACTATACCGTAGTTCCTACTATAAAATTCCTTCCTTTTGATTGTGTAACGATCAGAAGTTGTATTTAGTTTATATTATGAACAATTCCACGGTACCTACTCGGGATATCAAACTGTGTTCATTGTAGAAATCATAAAATTGTACTCACAATGATGTCTGCCGTGTATGCTACTGTGATGTTTAGTTACAGTTATCTAATTGACCTTCTGTTAATTAATTCATTGACGCATAGTTCACTTTGCATAATTAATAACACTGTCGCAATACAATTTTAATAAATTTGCAAAAAAAGTAACGCCCTTCTATCTATGCTAGTCAGTCTGCGAGTGGCAGTGCTACTCTTTTTTGGTACACCTTTAAATAATTTATGAAAAAGTGGGATGATGTAGATCCTCATAAAAAAGTTCAGCGGTGTGAAAGTGCAAAGAGGAAAGTGCCCAGTTTATAATTCATAGCGAAATTACCTGGTTTATGGTTGTTTTTAAGAGTTTAACAAACGTTACAATGCTCACGTCTACATTAATTTTACACACTGTTAGCAAGAACCCCCCCTCCCCCTCATTCGCCCTTTGCACGGTCAGCCATTTGAGTGTATTATAGCCTCGAATTGGGGACAGCTATGAATAGAAACGTGACAATACAGACTTATATCCCGGTAATGTAACGACACTGTCATCCAAACAGACACGTAAATGCAATACAAATGAAGCATGAAGTCGAGGCGGCTCTAAACGCACATGGATCCGTGCAAGTACAGCGAATACACGTTCAGATTACCAGCAATGCACGCTGCATCCAAAAGGGCTTTCGCACAGCTCATTAATTGTACTTTGTAATTTTGGATTTAGCTTCAACTAAAACTGTGGCATCCATTAAAGCAAATCCCTTCACTTCTCATAATTAGCAATTTCGGGGAAAAAAACACACAAAAACACCCACGATGTTCCCCTATAATATTCTAACCTGTTTGACTTGTGGGATTTTGTTTGTTTTTGCAAAAAAATGAACAGGGTTAGTATTTAAACAAAATGATTACTTTTAAGTTGAATGCTCACTAGTTATCAAGTCCATACCCAGTCTCCAGAAAATTAGTTCTACAAAGAGAATATGCTTTATGTGACCATGACAACCATTATTGCCGATTTCAAATTGCAGTATTAGGAATAGAATGTGTAAATTGACCTCGAGAGCTTACGAGCTTTCGCGAGAATATGGACTTCCGGGCACCTTGAACAGCAGTTACAGCGTGTATTGTGGCAGTTGTTTTTTTTAAGAACTTGTACTACGATGTTTTTATAATTTTCATCCATTGAATATGGTTTGAATAAAATTTTAAAAAAGCTAAAGAAAGAAATTGTAAACAATTTCGCAAATCTTTGAAAACTGTTTTTTTTTTCAAAAGCTGGCCTTAATTTCCGCTTCGTGTTTGACCATACGCGTGCAAACTAGAGCAAGCTGCTACTTTTAGTAGTACTAGTAGTACGGTTCCCAAACCGCGCGAAATTAGAACGTCGTTGTCCCGGCAATGCCATGCAATGTCACGTAAAATCCATGCGACACAAGATCTGTTTTCGCGCTCAGTATTAACAAAGTACTTATATCCCCATTTAAAATGAAAACCCAACTTCGGTTGGTTAGTGCAGTCGACACGGTTTGCGCAACACAGTCGGCATAAATTCGCAATTCGACACTTCGAATCGGATGTTGGAGGTCAAGTACTATTTCTTAATTTTCTCTTTAGTTTCCAGATTCGATTTGTTTTTTTATCTATTACATTTGTTCGTTTTGAAAAGTAATCATTCCACAAATATGATGTGGGGGTTGAAAAAAGTGAAGCGACAGAAATAAAAATCACACGAAATTGCACCCACGTTAATCTCCCATGGATAGCTGATGGCCCAGAGGTACCCGGAGGCTCAATGGTGACCTCATCGTCGCGAGACTAACACTGTCTAAATAAGGACATAAGATCGTACACAACCAGCACCCCCCTGAAAATACATGAAAGGTCTCACTTACAGTTGTACGTTTGTTACTAAAACGTGACCACCAAATTGGATGAAGTGCATTGGTTGTATGTTGTGTTTATAGACCTTATGCATTGACGTCATCAAACCGCCATCTTAGAGGTCAACCGACGATGAAACAATGGAAACTCACCAGAGTTGTACGCGCGGCGCACAGGATTGGCCAATGAACATCTTCCTTTTGACCTCTGGGCGAGGGCGCCCTACTCAAATGACGTCAGGTGCATAAGGTCTATTAAAAAATTAGATGAGTACAGTCCCCCAAAAAGTACACTCCAGTCCCTACCCAGTGTGCTAACCAAATCAATAACACTTGCTTTGTTTCGTTTCATAATGTCCATCTATAATTGCTGTATAACAGTGAAGACTTATGCACGTATTCTTGCGGGGAGGGGGGGGGGGGTGTATGAAAATGGGATGCATAAACTATAGCGAGATCGTTTTGTAGGAATGTGTAACGACGCAGGTGACACAGCTGTGCCCGTTTAATACACATTCAAATTAAAACGGCTCTGCGAGTCAAGTCAAAATAGTTTTCCGTGCACGTTTCCAGAGTGTTCATTGTGTCCGATGTTGTCACCTGGACACTTTGTTTACGTTGCGCATATACCATGCCGTCACTCTTCAATATGTATAGGATGAAAGGGGAAAATTCATTGTAGAACAAAACCCACATTTCTAAATTCACACGAAATTCCAGCGAGCAGATGGTCACACTCGCCAACCACTGAAGCTGTTTTGGGGGATTCTCAAATTTTAGTTTTGCACGTTCTCCAAATAGAGTGCCATGCACTATCGATTAAAGTTCAAGCAAATCAAACAGGTCGCCACAAAAACATGTTAACATGAAACGTTTTGAAGCGAGTTCCATTTACTGTGTTTGCAATGAGCTTGGGAGGGGGTCACTGACAACCCGGTTGTTATAAATAAGCACGGGAGTGACACCCAGGAACGCGGGGTATCTTAACCTCCTAGTTGGACAGGGGGTGGGGGTGTGGGTGTCCCATAAGATCATTCTTCCAGCACCCAGAATTTCCCATCAACAGTGTGTATATTATTAAAGACACGGCACCACACACAGAATAAAACTACTCGTATCTCTTTGTCATCAATAGCATTAACAAATTAGTTTCTGTAGTTCATTACCAATGTCAGTGGCTTGTTGCATACCCTAACCTTGATACAACTTTGATTTAGCACCGTTTTTAAAACACTTCGAAGGATTCAAAAAATCACCCCCAAGTTTCCAACAAACATTTACGCCACTATGGTGGGGTAACCAACGAATAAATAGCTCTTAACAGTTTTTTAATGTGATTTAAAAAAAAAAATCAAATCAAATGTTGTCTCATACAAATTATAGCAGCAGAAACAAGGCATACAATTACAAGCAATCTGATTACAAAGTACGATTTGAATTGGTAGAGATACAGATAACTCACCACACTGTTCAGGCGCAGAGTTTCATCGTAGATATCATGAACAAACACTACTCCAAATCGACGGCCCTTGTCACATATACAAAGGCTGCGCAAGCTCTGCACTGCAGCGAGTGTATGCAACTAAAAAAAATCAAGGACTGGCTAATTCTTGCAAAGCCTCGAGACTCAAAAAAGCTATCGCCGTTTTGGTGTAAAGGTCGCCTCCCAAGAAATTTTGAAAGCAGCCAGGTCTCTTCACCGAGTCTCACAACTTAGGCAACTAATCTCCGTGTTGAGAGGCTGAATTGTGCCGTGGCTTGTGACGCTTTCAAACCACATGACTGTACGAGTGGGATCTGTGGCACACGTCCCGGGTCTTTTAAATCACTGCGGTAGAACGGATCTGCCGCGGTCGAGCGTGCTGGCTGGCTACGAGAAAAGCAAACAAAAGATCGGTTTGCTTTACCCAAAACGTACACGAGGTGAAATTGTAACTGAGTTGAGCACTGCAATCGAACTAGCCAAAAAAAGAAACGATACAAAACAAACACCATTGACTGATCATGTGTTGAAAGTTAAAAAGTCCGCAAGAGAGAGAGCGAGAGAATAGGTTAAGTTCCTTCCTCTACGGTTAAGAGCGACTGAGCAGCAAGTACTTAATGGCGACTTAATGGTCTCTCTCTCTCTCTGCCAGCAAATACACGCCGTATAGTTTGCAGTCGTTATCAATGCAATGTAATTTATTAGACTATTACTTTACTGTTACATAATGCACTGTAATTTTTATGGGACTTTTTTGAAGGGCCAATGTGCATCGCTGCAGAAAAGTGCATTGACGCCCGATTCGGATTTGGCGAGGCAGTCATCTCATTAAACGACGTGGGGTTATTACTGATAAACGGCACGCATCGTTTTGTTGAACCATGGTTGGACCAGAGGTGTTTTTTCGTATGTCGAATCACGGACTCTTATCGCAGGTCTATCATATGAATACTGAGAGGCCATGTCAATACAAATCACGCCGATCACGAAGAAAAAAAGCGAAAGAAGAAGAAGAAGAAGAAAAACAACAGTGGCGTAACTAGACCTTTTCATTTGAAGGGGCAGTGGGTGGCAAAGACATTGACTATAGTTTAACAATCTATTACTAATCGTTGACAGACTTTTTTGTTAAGATATCCCAAATGAAGGTTTATCTAATTTAAATCAACCTTACTCACGGTAAACTTGGAAAAATATCGGGCGAAATGTCCCTAAAGTCGGTTGTAGATGTTCAAATTTTAATTTCTACGTATTGGTCGTCTATTATTGATTCTCGAACTTAAAATCCGCACAAATCCAAATCGAAATACCACGGGCCGTCGACAAAAAACAATTGCGATTTGGCCCCCTTGCTGTTGACACCGAACTGATCAAGCAAGTCTTGGGATGATCAGTTACCATCTGAAAACACAGAGTCCCACAGAGAGCTGTTTACTAAGGATCATCATACGTTTTACCGAAAAGTTGCACCGTCAAATAAATGATCTGTACCGATGCCAAAACATTGACTAGTCAAGTCACAAACTCACAGGAACAATTGTGTACCACTGGCAAACAAAATAACACCGTAATTGTAATGTATACGTTGAGAGTGGTGCTCTAGTCTAAAGTTGACGAAAATGTTAACGTAAGGTGAGAGTCTTGGTCTTTCTGTTCTAGCCTCCATTCTAAATGGTGTTGTCCTTGAGTAACTAATCACAGACACGACGGACGTGCACTCTGATAGTGGGCCGATAAAGCAGGCCTTGGCAGCCCGCGTGTGCGACTCTTGTGCGGGAAGCCGAGGGTGTTTCCGCTCTCGCGAAGAGTAAACTTGGCAAATGGCTTTTTGAGGAGCAGTTTTGTTTGCTCTTTGTACGCGCGACAGCACACACCCACATCACACTGTCACTGGCGATGCATTGCTGATGTTAAACCTGTATGTGGATGTCACGCTGGACTAGCCCTTCGGCTTCTAAAGCAAGCCTATGTGCCCCCCCCCCCCCACCACCACCAGCCGCCTTCACTTCTACTCTATATCTACTCTACAGTGCAGGAATATACTATTATGCATCACAACTTAACAAATCTAGAACTTATTTGGATATCATTCGGAATGGCGGTTGAGTCATCGTACACTCATTGACTAAGCCAACCATAGGCTAAATAAATTGAAGCTCATCCACATTTAGCTCTGCAAATATGTTTATTGATTGTATTAGCTCGCCAAATATGTTGCAACTATTTTAAAGGGTTGGACTTAACACGGTGGTATGTAAACATAGAGCATGACGTGTGTATCTATAATATGCCTTAAATGTACAATTAAAGGCACTGGACACTATTGGTAATTACTCAAAATAATTGTTAGCATAAAAACTTACTTGGTAACGAGCAATGGAGAGCTGTTGATAGTATAAAACATTGTGAGAAACGGCTCCCTCTGAAGTATAAACGTAGTTTTTGAGAAAGAAGTAATTTCTCAGTAAAATATTTGAATTGATTTTGAGGTCTCGAAATCAAGCATCTGAAAGCACACAACTTCTTGTGACAAGAGTGATTTTTCTTCCATTATTATCTCGCAACTTCGACGACCAATCGAGTTCAAATGTTCATAGGTTTGTTATTTTGTGCATATGTTGAGATACACCAAGTGAGAAGACTGGTCTTTGACAATTACCAAAGGTGTCCAGTGTCTTTAACCTTGCACATTCTATACTCTTATGAGCTATAAAAGCAAGCCTTGCTCTTGGTTTCGACTCAATTCAGCTTTTGTATAAGAAAGGGGGAAAATGACAATACCAATGCTTCCATACACATTACTAAGAGACCGAGTGTTCATTTTAAGTAGTGCTTGAAGCTTCGCATGGTGTGGATAAAATAAAAAAAACGTTACACTCTCAAAACTTCTGAGTCAAAGTTGACCCGGATCCCTGGTTCCAGGAGTTTGACCAGTTTCTAGGTCAGGCTGAACCGGTAAAAATGGTTTTAAAAACAGAGAGATTTTGCTCGGATTCTGAGTCAGTTCGACCTGTTTCTAGGTCATTTTGACACAGATATGGGTCAGGCCCCCTGGAACCGGGTCAATTCTGACCCGTCAGTAATAAGAGTAACCATTCATATGGATACAATCATTCTTAAGTTGGTTAAGCACGTAGAATACCAGGTTGTGTTTGCATTGGCCAATCGTCAGACGTGAATTATTTGCTTTGCCAGGATTGTATTACCATTCTTTTGAGAGCAATTACTCTCGCGAATGTGATTGTTCATCACGTTGGAGAGCGAAGAGTCTGTTTCTAGAACACGAGGACCTCAGGTCTCTGTGGTTCCCACTTCGTTTTGTTTGCTGCCGTCTACAAGCGTTAAATTACACGATGGTTGCGTCTCACTCGTCAGGGAACCCTTTCCGGATGATGGGAGATGAGGAAACATCCATTTACTTCATTTCGTGTCGATATACCTAACATGGTTTGAACTTGTTTTAGTGTATAGTGTCTAACGGAATATTAAAACAGTGATTTAAGTAATGGGGGCTATAGGGATTATCAAGTGCAAAAAAGTACCTTGTTTCAAAAGCACGCTTAGATTAATTAAAATAATTTATAACATTGTTTCAGACATGTTAATATTCCTCACCGCTAGGGTCTTTCTTCTTACAACAATTCTTGTTCTGTCACACGACACCATTGATAATACAAATTACTAACTAACTGTTATAAAGCGCTTATGAGTTCACTGACTGAAAAGTTCTTGACAGTTTTCCGATCCTCCAGAAAAAATACATAGACAAAGTCAATGCAATCTAAAATTAGGCTGCCCGAAAAAACAAGATTTTTTTTCTCTCGAATTCTGCGTCAGTTCGACCCACTTCTGGGTAATTTTGAAACAGATCTTAGGAAGTGTTTTGAGTGCGGCATTTGAAGATCCCAACAGTCTCCGTCGATTGTCTTGAAGAATAATAAAGACCTTTTCCCACGAACTCTTTTTATACATCGCGTTTACATGACAAGAATCCTTTAACTTAAGGCCAAATCAAAGTTCTCCTGCAAGCACGTATACCACGTCAGTTCCTTAAAACAAATCTATGTTGTGTCTACCTACGGATCGTCGAACATTAGCTCGACTAGGAAGTGACATCCGGCATGACGCAAGTGCGTGTAGTCTCAAAACGAGCCGGTATGTAACTTAGTGACGTAGCTAGAGCTTTTATCAACAACTCTCTGGTGGCAGGCGAAACCTTGCCGCACAACTAATGTTATTCTATACGCAAACTGAGAGGAAAAGTTTCCGACTTGTGGTCGATTTAAATACTTCCCTGGGATGAGAATGTAACGAAATCGTCAGTTTCATTCGTTGAAAACATGTTTTTTTTTCATCAGAGCCTTGGTTTTTCTATAGCTTTTTTTTAAGTTGTGTATCACTACAAGCTGTTTTTTCTCGAGGTAGAGCTTTTCAACATTCTATCGGGTCAACATTTCTGCTGATTTTCCAATTATACACTGTACAATCTAACAATCTAAAGCAATGCGATCCATATACATATCTTCTCTCCAACGCACGGTCGTCTTTTTTTCTGGACTTTCCATTGTAGCCCTCATTGTGGTGCAGCCTTCTGGCCTTGTGTCGGGCGAATTTCATTACAAATAATTGAACAAAAATACGAGGATCTGTAAAAAAGAATCATCTCAAGGTCTCACTCTGCAATATGAGCCTATATTGACTCAATCGATAGCCAGAATGCCCATTCATTCACTTGTTATATTCGCCACACGTACTCAAGTAAAAATGATAGAACTGCTAACATAATAAATCGAGGGACCCAACCCGTATGCAAAATATACGTCAACAGTACAAACCATGTATGGGTTAAAATTAATGATTAAATGAATAATTACAACAGCAATAAGATAATTGCAACACAAAAATAAACAACGTTGCGTAAACAAAGTTCTGTCTGTCAAACAAACAAAAAACCAAAACAAAACTGAGTCTTTATACGTTACAGGAAAAAACAAAAACAAAAACAAACATTAACAACACCTTGGAAGATGTGTATGAGTGAATACCGAATTGAATTGTACAGATATAAACCTGTTGTAATTCCTTTTGAATAGTTGACATACTTCTCCGAGTAGAATGAAAGTCAAATTTGTCCGAATGATTTGCTCAAGCACACGTTTATTCTCGAGAGCAGCCATCTCGAGCGGAAGTGACGAGTGGTCCCGGAGTGCGTCACAACGTATAAAGCGCGATGGCAGGACGTCCGTGTCGGCAAAATATAGACCTAGCTGATGATCCCGGCTACATAGTCTGGTTACGAAATCAAGGTCTGGTCCCTGCTCTATACAGGGTAACTTGTTAAAGATAAAGTACGGAATGGTGATTATCAAGACACAGATAAAACACCACAAAAGTCCCCACAAAATAAAACAAAACACGGGAAAACTTTAATATAAAGCTCACTAAAACCAGTGCTGATCCTTCTGAGAACTTGTTTTACGGTATGAAAAAAGGAAAAAAAAGGAAAAAAGCCCCGTTTGATCGTGAAAAAAAAATCATTGAAAACCATTAACTTTTTTATTCGGAAAACTGACTATTAAAAAGTGACCATTGAAATGTGACCATTGAAACGTGACCATTGACACGTGACCAATGAAACGTGACCATTGAAACGTGACCAGTGAAACGTGACCACTGAAACCCGACCACTGAAACCCGACCATAGAATGTGACCATTAAAACGTGACCATCGGAACGTGACCATACCAAAAACGTGACCAGTAAAACGTGACCGTAAGAATGTGACCATTGTGTTTCTTGAAAACTGTAGAATGGAAATATATTTTTGTTTTCATCCAAAAATCAATCATGATATACTTTACATTAACACGTAAAGTACTGCAACAGAGTATAGCCTATTTGGAATTTCAAATGAACACTATAAGCGCTCTTCAACTCAACCCGAGAGCTAAACAAACTTATATCGAGAAAATCATGACAAGAAAGGAGACAATAATTTATATATGTTTTAAACAATTGTTGTGTACAAAAATGTTCCATTCGAATATTGAGATTAAAGGTATTTGAACAAAAGTACCCAGATGAAAGTTCCCTGTTGTTTGTGTGGTGTTTGGTTGTTGTTTAAGTTTTGTTTGTTTGTTAATTAAACAATAATAATAGCGGCTTCTTCTCCCTAGTGACGCTCCTGAAGCACGAACATCATTATCCCAGTCACTGGGCCATTTACGTCATTCCTTAAAGGAACATTACAGAATTGATTTTGCTAACAAAACAGTTGCTGGCAGTGTAAGCACTTTATGTAATCCACCATATATATCAACTGACAAACCTGTAGAAGTTTGAGATCGATCGGCCATCTGGGTCACGAGAAAATAGTGAAAAACCGATTACACGTTTACATGAAATCATATAGATTCAACACATGAATAAAACGCTCACTGAGCGATAAACTCCAATCGGAAAATTAGTTTCTTCATTTCTCATCAAATATGGCATTTCAGACAGAAATATTTCAAGGGATGTTTTCTACTATCATCATCATTAGACCGTGTAAGTTTGATGTAAATCTGTGATCAAAAAGTATATTTGACAAGTTTTCTCCTTACCAATTCTGTAATGTTCCTTTAAATAAGCTTTCAAAATCAATATTAGATATTTCTCGTGTATCCAACAGTGTCTTGGACTTTCTCACACCATGCTCACACTCACTCTGAATGCTCATCAGGCACGTTATGGGATCCGGAAACGAAAGTGGTACAAGCCCGCTGTAGTTGTGAAGCGCTTAGATATATCCAATATATCAATTACACATTAAGAGTGCAACACACTAACGCAAGAGTTTTGCAAAGGTGCGATGTTGCCATGGGTAAACATCACTCACGTCACACACCTTGATGAAATGCCTGTCAAAATGGCGGCGCCCATGGGAAATTCCCCCCCCCCCTTGCGTGTCATGAAAATAAACACAAAGATGTCCTATGTAAGCCGCAAGGGAAGGAGTTGCTAAAACATGTGCCGCTGATGGATTCAATCAGACTCGCTGATTGAAAATTAGTCTCCTCCATATCTGGGTTAACGTGACGGAGGAGTATGCTTGTTTCTTCACTTTTATATTACATTCATAAAAATGTTCTGTACGCACGCCCACTTTCACAGAAACAAACAAATATATCACAGCTTTTTTTTGAAGTTCAGTATGGACAGCTCAATGCTTTTCACTTTGAATGTTACCCACCTCTCAAGTTAAACACTTGTACGAACTCTGTGCCTGAGATGCCTTCGAGTTGCTGTTTGAATATGATAGCTTTTTGGTCTCTTTTGCAGACGTCGCCGGTGCAATTGCAGCACAGAGAAAGGCTCAAGGTCGCCACATTTCACTCAGGATATCACCAACTTTTCTGAAAGGTAAAAGAAGAAGGAAATACTGCCATATTAAGTCAGGTGAACCTTTTTCTCTTCCACTCTTTGATTTAGAGGTCATTAAAGTCGGGAGAACGGTTCCTCAAAACAAAAAATCTTACGGAGCCCCTAAAGGGACAGGTAGAAAAACAAATAGTACTGGGGTGGATTTCACAAAACTCTTCCTAACTTAGGACTAGTCCTATTGCTAAGAGATAAGACTAGTCTTAAGTAACTGGTCTTAACTTAAGACTAGTCCTATTGCCTAGGACTATCCCTAAGTAAGGAAGAGTTTTGTGAAATCGACCCCAGGTCTTTTTCAAATCGTTTCCTCAACATTGTATTTCTTGTCCTCGAAATAATTGTTTGTTTCCTCGAAATAATATTTCGTTCCCTCGGTTGTTTTGTGGTGCGAAATATCACTATGGAGTGACGAAATATAATATTTTGGTGGAACGAAATGATTTCGAGGGAACGAATTCGTTTCCCCCTTTTTTAACCCGTTCTTCTTGACTTCACCTGCCGCTTTAAGGGCTCCGTGTATATTATTCACATCAAGTTTAAAAGGAAGAGGTATAGAAACACCTTCTATTTATGCAGTATCCTTGTACACAACACTTGCATTTTGTAATTTGAATGTATCAAAGCGTGGGTGGAAATGTTCTTGTAATGAAAATTGTTTAGTTGGTTCTCACAACATTAAAATGGAAATCATTTCCTTTAAATTGTTTTTTATTCAATTATTGTTATCTTTTGGGTTTATGCTTTACTGGACTAAGTTAACGATCACATATCGACATGCCTCGGCGAAGCAAATCCCTTGCCCCTAAACCCCTAATAAAGACCTCTTGCATTGGCCACCATCGCTGAGGTCCATCAATGCATGCGTGGACGCAATACGCATAGCCTGAACATCTGACGTCACGTTTCGTGACGCCAAATGCCTGCCTGACCGGATGCTGCCAGATGTACCTTTGACCTTACAATCATTCCACGCGGTGATTCGCAGACGATTCACACAATGCACACATTACATAGTGAATAAAACTACATTACATGATGTACAAACATTATGCACACGTGCATGCAGACGATCGAAAGTGCAAGCTGACAAATTACATCATCTCGAAGCAATCATAACACATTATATGGAAAGCTTACGTCACTGCACGTTTATCCAATGAAATCATTGTATCCAATTAAATAATTGGGCCCGTAAGACCAGTGCCTGTCTTTATCCCTGCAGACGGGAGACCAGTCTACGCTACGCACAACTCAGTCAATGAGAGGTCTTCATTGACCTCATCAGTGTGAGGGCGCAGTTCCGGCTTGTGACGTCATATACAAGGAATCTATGGCATATTTCCGGAACCAATGCTTGACTGAGGAAGTGTTAAAGATAACTTATCGACTAAGTAATTTTTTGGGAAAATCAGAAACTTCGCTCCCTATAAAGTTGATGTGGTTAAATAATTCCGTCGTGAAACACTGTCAACACCGAGAAAATAGAATTCGTAGATCCTCAAAATCACAGTTGCTTATGTTCTTGCTTTATGCCGTGATCGATATCAACGCGTTTGAACAGAAACGAAAATTCCAAACAGTATCTAAACCGTTTTTGATATGTTTTGTTTGTTCTATAACAAATAACAATTTGATGACAGTTTGACATGTTGATTGAATGATGCGTTCATGGTAAACTAGAGAGTGGGAATGTATGAGCTCTCCCCAAACCAAACCCCTCCCGTCACCCCCATGAAAATATTACACTTTCGATTTTAACACTCTCGATCAACTTCAACTGGCTATTTCCGACGCGGTATGGATTTACAGAATTTGAGAAAGCCGAAAGGTGAGCGTTGAAACACAGTTTATCTTTCCATTGAAGAGAATTGAAAGCAGCAAAAAACACCTTTCCGATCTGAAAACACTAAACTTGGAACATCAATAATAAAACATTATCAGGTGTAACACGACAGTGGAACGTTTCTGTTTTCTTAATAATACATGACACTTCCAGAGTGAAGATGGTATTTCAACATTATTCCATCGACGAGCTTGCACCATGCTGTCATGAATACATCAGTGAAATGCCTAAAGGTACACATGTACACGTTTGAAGAAAAAATACAGGATCGTAAACTAAATGTTCATACCACTACCAAACCTACAGAGAAATGCTCCCATCTAAAGCACTGTCAATTAGTGAAAAAATATGCATATTCTTCACCATATTCTGCACAAACTTCAAAAATAAAAAACACACCTCCAGAGTCAGAATTGACCCAGAATCCGGGTACCTGGGGCCCTGACACTCCAGGTTGGGCTGACTTTGAAACTGGTTAAAGTGAGATATTAAGTCGGATTCTGTGTCAGCATGACCCAATATGAGGTTATTTAGACACAAGTTCCAGAGGTCATTCTGGACACGAAATGGGTCGGACCCACGGCAACGCGGACTCCGAGTACATATTTTTACGCTGAAGAGTGGTGGGTCTTCAAGCCTACGGGTCACAGTGCTTTAATCTTGTTTGAGGGTCCCTTGGTTTTTGATTTTTATTACCATCAAGTTATAATAAAATGGTAATTTGAAGACCGTCATTTTAAATATCGAAATAAGGACAACATAAGCATGCTCACATCCTCAACATAATATTTTATGAACCGTTTAGTGATGTTTTCACTTCAACTATTAACCGAAAAATAGTGGTAACAATATTTACACTAAAATAAAATCTGTATACGAGATTACATCAACTCAAAAGTATCCAAGCTGACGGGCTAGATGTTCCCACAGACATCTTTATGAGAGCGATATTGTGGGCTTTCCCCAGGTGGTCTATGATCCCTAAAAATATTGTGGGGTTAACCCCACAATGTCAAAAAACCCCACAACATACCTAAAAGTCACCTCACAATGTCTATCTTGTAAGCTCAGCAATACCATTCGATGTAGAGTTGGCGGGAAGTGTTTTATAGTGTTGTATTTCGAAGCCGCTGATATTGCCCTATAATTCGATTGCACTCGTTTTAGCGCACGCTGAAGCTCGCTGGTTCAATCAAAGAGATAGGGGGCACCCACTCGATTACCTCTGACAGAGCTAAGCTTTTTAGTTCGGGAGGCTTTCAGGTCATCGGTTTGTATGGTTTTCCAGTCTGGAAGATCAATCCAGCCAGCAAAATGATGTCTCCGACCGGCAGTGCATACACACTCTTTTAGATAGACCGGTAAAGTCTTCCGTGAAAGATTTAAATTTGTTCTTTCAAAAAAGTATAGCTATGTGACAAACATCCAATTGGGCAAGGCAAAATGCATCAGTGCAAACTGCCTGAAGGTCATTGTGGCTGGTAAATTAAGTTCAATCAACATGGCAACAAATTGCAATCTTGACAACATCGTTGAGCATAAATGGACTTGGGTAGGCTCTGTTCAAGACATCAAACCGATTTTATTTTTACAAGCCTTTTGTTACTTTTGTTCTGCAAGACACATGCATAAATTTCTTATAAAAATCTTCATAAATATCTTATACAAACCTCAAAAGGTAACACAAAATGTCACTGGCGTATGCATGAAAACCTCGAAAGGTAACACAAAATGTCACTAGTGTATGCATACGTTTGAAAACCTAATCCCCTCACATACTTGTAAAGGTTAGCTAACCATGGCATACGTTTATAACAAATGTCAACCATCCTGACATCAACATTGTGTACCATCCCTTAAAAAAAAAGGATGTCATCCCTGTTTACTTCAGCCAATGAGAAACCCCGGAGCTCATTACGTCACAGCAATAGTTTAGGAGACGTCTTGAAGAGGGGCACCAAGGTCCACTCAATTTCCAATAGATAGAGTCTTTATGAAAACAGGAAAACATTGCAAGTCTCTTACCTCAGGTAAATTTGGTGTAAAATACCACTGTGTTTGATACCCGACAACGAATTTCCAGTTCGTTCCTCAATTTTTATGATATCCAATCAAATTATCCTTCATGGGGACCCTTTCTATTGGAGAACGAGTTCATCACAAAACACAAACTGACCTTTATTAACATCCTTTTTTAATTTAATTTCTAATTTTTTTTAAACTGATTATTTTGTAACAAGTTTAAACCACAAAGGAGATTTAATATTAGATTATGAAACTAACAAAAAACTGAAAAGCTGCCTTTTGATCTCCTGAGTCAGTGAACAAAAGAAAGTGCTTCACAAATTCAGTCTTCGGTTATATTTACGATTGATGAACCTTCCATTTGTCAGTAACCATGACTTCGATATATATGGACATCTTTCATCACCATGGCGACATGACAAATACAACCTTTCCATAGGAAAAAAAACCAACCCACGCAATCTGGGAGCAAGGTCTAGACACAGTGAACAATAGTGACAGCTCAAGTGGCGTGCGGACAAAACTTCAATGAAGTATTCTTACGTATGATAAATAACTGTTTTAGCTGATTTACTTTCCTGCCATACAAACTGTGCGTCCTTTATTGTATGGGTTTGTAGCTTCAGTGGGATGTGGCCCCTTTTGTATTGATTGTGAGGCACTGGGAATCTCTACCAGTATTGGAATGATCCTCTAGGGACACCACACTTGCTTTTAGATTGAACATTCAAGAGTTTTGCAAAACCTTGGTTCACTTATTCTTGAAGTATACATTATTCTTCGTATAAAGAAAGGGGCTTAAATGTTTAATGGCATTACAGCCAACTCAGTTATTCATTTTATTCGGGATACTCAAGGCCTCTCATGCGAAATGGTGGTCGACACTCCTGTAAGCCATAGAAAACTCTACAAGCTATAGACACTAAATGCAAGACTTCAGCCAAGTCCGAATCAAGCAACTTGTTTTGATTTTTAAAATGTTTCTTTCAATGTATTAAACGGCTGATAAAGACGAGACATACATACCAATATCAGTTAGACATATCCAACATCAGGAAAAAAACTAAGATCAAAGACACCATGGAAAAGATAAAGGAAATGGACCAAGAGACTAACTGAATGGCAACCTAGAAACGGAAAAAAAAGAAGAAGAGGAAGACAGAAGAGAAGCTTGGGCTAGAATAGCAAGAAGGGGAAGAGAATGGACATTGCATGAGGAGGGCTTCATCCAACAATGGACAAACACAGCCTGATGACGATGATGATGATGATGATGATGATGATGAAATACATGACCGGTTGGCTAAAGCGCGTCCGGCGTTCATAGCCATACGCGTGTTGGCACGCAAGCTTATTCGCCCGCTAATAATACGTGACGCAATCAATACATACGGTAATTAATGTATATTAGTACGAGCGAAAGTTAGCGCGCAGTGTCCAAAGCGTCCAATATTTATCAATATAGGACTCCTTGTAAAAATGTGTGTGAAGTATCGGAACAGTGATTTAATTTTCACTACCTTATGGAGACCGTGAACAAAACAGAAAAGGGATAACAAAGGTTGCTCCACAAGGAATTTTGTGTACAAAGTCTAAGGGAGGTTCTTAACTACAGGGACAAAGGAAAGAACAAAAGATGTCTCCACAGGGATGCAACAAAAAAGAATGTGTGTACGGGGCAAAATAAAGTATGACACGTGACGCGTGTTCCACCAATCAAATTACAAGGATCTACAAGGGCGGGATATAAAATACTTTATTTGTTCTTCCATTGGGTCGTGTACAAAATGCCTGCATGAAGTCCAGGCTCTGTGGCTATTTGAACATCCTAATGTGACACCATGTCTACGGAGCGCTACTGCACAGCCAAATCAACCGTATCACGGTGAAGGTCCTTTTTAATACATGAATGTCGGTACATCCCAGGCCCTTAGGGTGAGGGCTAAATCCACAGTAATACACCGAGCAAAATGATGCACCATGTGTTGCCGAATGTGTCTATCTCTCACATTATTTGAAACAGTCATAGGGTACTGATTAACATACAGATGGTATATGATCGCTGTATTAAGCATGACCTGGTTCCAGCATACCTCTTTTTTTAGGTTAGCCCTTCTCGTTTATTATTAAAACTTGTCTGACTACAAACAACCCGAAGTCAAACTCAATGAGTCAAGTACAGACTTGTGACAAAAAAAACTATGTCGAATTAAACCGGCTCTTAAGCTTGCCTGAAGTGCAACATCACCCAAGCGATCTTCAAAACGCCTCGGCTCCCCCTTTTAACAGTGGATGTTCATAATAATGGATTGCTATGAAAGTTCTTAACAAGAGCACATTTGAACAAGTATCAGCAAGTTTCTTAAAAAGTTTCTAGCAAGGGACATCTGTTTTTAACATGACCACTTTTAAAAATATAGTTCTGAGGCCTATATGATTTAGAACGTCAATCAAAAAACCCCAAACAAACTGTAATGATTTCTAGTGTACTAGCTGTTTTAGCAGCGATCTCACTAAACAGCGGTCAGCTGGCCGAATGCCCGTTGAACCACCTGATGACCAGTCAACATTCTCTCCAAGTTGTCCGGCAAGGTAACTCTGTGTTGAAAAGCCTTCCTATCCAGTATACAATAATATGGACAAGTGAAATGACAAGCTAACTGGCCCTGCTGGCCAGTGACTGAAAAGGTTAAGAAAAACCCTGATTTGGCGTTACAGCTAAGGTCGGCAGTTAAGGTCTATGGACTCTAGGGTAGAACACAGCACAACACAAAGGTCAGACTTGACCCCAGAGACTTTTAGATGTCGGTCAAACACAGCTGGGTTATCACCTGACCCAAATCGGTTGTGAGACAAACCTTGGTTAGACTTGACCTGTTTGGGTAAAACTTGACCCAAATAATGGTGTCAATCTATTCACACTGGGTCAGATTGACCCGGATTGGATGAAAAACTTTATCAGGTCACTCGAACCCGAGTCAGACTTGGCCTGAAATGGGTGAGAGACTTAATGAGATCACTTTGAGCAGCTTTAACAAATTATGTCATACTTGACCCAAATCGGGTCAGACACTTTATGAGGTCATTGACGATCCGGTGTTCAGCCCAAAGTTCTACAATCTAGAAGTTCACGCTTGACCGGGTTCCAGCTCCCTGAAGGCCTAACCCATTTCTGGGACAGTGTGACCCGGAATCAGTGTCAAATTGACCCAGAAGTGGGTCAAACTGACGCACACTCCTAGCTAAAATACCCCCCTTTTTTAACCTGTTCTGGGTCAGCCTGACAGCCTGGAACCTGAGAGTGTTTTAGAGTGTAGTCAAGAATGTGTTAATATGACCCTTGGAGTCCAAATCATTCTGACCCAGGTTCCGGATCAAAATGATCCGGAGCTCCGACTGACTTTCCAACAAGTAACAAACCGGAACGTACAATCGAAGTAACATCCTGATACCTGGGCATAATTTCGAAGAGCTGCTTAAGCAGAAAATATTGCCTACAAATTTTCTGCTAAACAAAAATAAGCAGGATACCAGTCACAAATAGTACATCTGGATTGCTATTTTGGCTGGTAATCTTATTCTGGTTAGCATATTTTTTATAGCTTAAATACTTTTTGTGCTTAAGCAGCTCTATGAAATTGGGCCCTGACAGAAAAGGGTGTCTCATCTCTGACTTGCCGTTTCAGTCAGGGATTTGCACCCTACTGTTTGGAAGTCAATTGCTGGCCTTCAGACCCACCACGCTGTGTGTTATTAGCGGTATTATTAAGCACAGGTGGGTTTCGGTGGCAACAATTTACAATATCGTTTCTAACTTCTTCTTTTTTTGTTTTTAATCTACCACCGCAGTGGTAAATAGTCTGCTGCAAAACAATGCTGGTATCACACTTTGTTTCTTTTCGCAAAATTGTAAACTTGTTTTCCATGATTGCGTAAAGTATTAAGAATTGTAAAGATTTCAAAAGGTATATTAAAGGTGTATTCACAGTGAGGAAAACATCAGCACCAGCCCCTTATATTTATTTACAGGGTGTCGGAATCGAACCATGCATAAAAAACGTTTCTCAAAAACATTATTATTTTTTTGTGATAAACTGTTGATCAAAAATATGCACAAATAAGTCCCCTGTGAACAGTGTTTCACTCTGATTGTTTTCAACAACTGCGTTCAGTATAAATACTGCTTTTAAAGGCACTGGACACTATTGGTAATTACTCAAAATAATTGTTAGCATAATAACTTACATGGTATTAACGAGCGATGGAGAGCTGTTGATAGTATAAAACATTGTGAGAGCGGCTCCCTCTGAAGTAACGTAGTTTTGGGGTCTCGAAATCAAGCATCAAGCATCTGAAAGCACACAACTTCGTGTGACAAGGGTGTTTTTTCTTCCATTATTATCTCGCAACTTCGGCGACCAATTGAGTTCAAATTTTCACAGGTTTGTTATTTTGTGCATATGTTGAGATGCACCAAGTGAGAAGACTGGTCTTTGACGATTACCAAAGGTGTCCAGTGTCTTTAAAACACCAGAGTACTTGCCTGGGATTATGTGTTGCCTGTTGAATCTAAAAAAAGGGAACTTTTCAAACAGGGTGAATTCAGGGGGTTTTGTGTTCTCGATGGGATGGGAGACATCTCCACAACGAAACACTATCGTCAGCAATTGAAACAATCAATATTGGTCATATAAACGTAGAATAATCTGATATACGAACCGAAGACTTAAGTGTTTTACACCAATCTGTACATCTTTTTCTGCCCCCCCGGTCAATAATCCACGTTTATTACAGACCACGCTTGCACAAGGACATTTGGACGGATAAGTACCCTGTACAAGCTTTTGTATGAGTAACAGAAACTTTACTAAATGGCGAAGACATTGATTTTCTTTTGTTGTTGTTGTAAAGTCTTCCGTTATTCTGAAACGGTTGGTGTCCACATCTATCCAACTGAGTGGTTGAAATGGGCTTGTCCGTCAAACACAATCTGCCCGTCATCCCAACTGGTTGCCTGGGGAACTATGCTACTTGAGGCAGATTGTGGCGTATAGCCGGAAACCCCTCGCTGGTTCAGGGCACAGCCTACCAGCTTGGATCCTAATACTTCTAGACAGTTCTTTTGTAGAGGGGGGATCACGGGCATTAAGTTCACTGTGCCCAAGAGCCTAAACGGACGCACCTGTTATGATTAAGAAGTCAACGTCCATACGGACATTACACTATACAACTGAACGATCAACTATTTATGCTATTTCTGGCAGGGCTAATCTACAGCAGGGAAAACATTCGAGACGGCTGAAGTTGATTTAGGAAATGAAGCAACAACACCATCGCGGAGCTCACTTCGATACTTTGACAGGTCCGATCAATCTGCGACCCCGCGTTAAGGCGAGCTATCCCGCGCAGTTTCATCCTCTAAGTGTTGATATAGAAGTGAGAAGGTCCAAGTCTAATGAAATAGACATAAAAACGAGACAGCGCTCGGATGTGGACTTACTATTGATGCATTTCTGTCGTTACGTCTTTTACAGTGCTCTGTTGATTGATGGGGTGCGGGTTAAAACGGTCCATTACGCTAAACATGAAAATAAATCACAGGAGCGATTTGCAGGAATTCACGGGGGGTGGGGTCACCGAATTGTCTGCAGTCTGTTATAACGTTTAGCCAATCGACATACTTGACACGTATTAGACTACCTTTATTGGCGCTTATTTGTTGCTACATGAAAAATGAATGCAATAAAAACTTACAGTAGGCCTAGTTTCTATAGTTTCTATACTATAGTTTCTCTTTTATCATGGAGGTGGGGGCAGCGATTGTTGTTTTGTGCAGCACACATCGGCATGGACTATGGAGTCAACAGTTAAGGGATAGGCTGTCAACTGTTGACTCCATAGCCGACGTGTGCTGCATAAAAACAAATTGCGTGGGGGCAACAACAGATAATAAAGGCTGCCCTCTTCCGCGCGTATTGTCACGCAACTTTCCTTGCCAAACTGACTGGGTGTGTTCTTATAATTACAAAAGAAAAATAAACTGTAACTATTTGCCGCCAAGATGCGACTCGCATCCACCCTACCGATCTCCAAGGCTATTATTGTAACATGAATGTGTTCCAGTTGACGCCATGTCAAACATAAATCCATTTCCAGACTGTCCAGGCGTGTTGCTCAAAGACTACAACAAAGCAACAACCCGCGGGTCGCAACTCGTTTGGCCTCCTTCAAGGCTGTTATCTCATTATCAGTCTGAGTTCTGTCAATGGTTTGGATAATCGATTGTACATCATGTTAAGTGAGTATTGACGCTTTACCTATTATTTGCAGATTGTGTGCCAGATAGGCCTAATAATAACTCTAGGCGTTCGAGTGACGTTGTATTCGTATTTATTTCTACGAAGGAGTTGTGGGTCTGACTTAAATAACCAGGGGTGAAATAACACATTGGTTTTAATAATTGAAGTGAATTCTTGTCCGCTTACAGCATCAGACAACCTAAATGTACTCACGCGTCGCTTGTTAGTAGACACAACCAAACACACACACATCTTTCAACCCCCAAAATCGATTTGGAATTCTCTTCGTTCTTCCTATTTTTTAATTTTTTTTTTAGCGACGTCCCGAATGGTTTTGTACACGAAAGCGAAGCGAGGACGTCCTCGCTCCGTCAAAAACACCCGGATCCCTTTTGTCCGCGTAGTGCCCCCAGCTGGATTAGAACCGGGGACCTAGAGGTGGAAGGCGAGAAAAGATACCACTATACCGACCTTCCTTATTAAACCAATTATATTTAGGTGGCTTAAACCATAACTTCATTTCATCGGGCCATCAGCATGACTGAAACACAATCAACTCCTTATAGTAGTATGCAGTGTTGCAGTCGAGTTGACATACTGTGATAATCATTGATAATCAACAATCTCCACCATCAATTCTGAGTGACCCTTGTGTTAGAGTGTGGTACTATCGCGACAGTGCCAGTCATTCAGGGTTCCGTGGTTTATTAACAAAAAATAAAAAACACAGAAAAAAAATCACGTCTTTACCTCAAAGTACAATAACTTATAATAATTTGCCGCTACAAGGCATCTACCGTTACCAGCCGTAAAATGAGCCGAGCTGTCCCAGCCGAAGGCCGAGAATGAGAAGTACATACCTATGGTAAAGTCATCATAGTATGATGTGTGTCACAACAATGAAAGAATTTACCCTGCTATGTGAGCATCCTTCACTCATTAAATATCGGTTACTGGAGCAGATAATTGAAAGATTCTTCTCAGCATGGAATGCATCCATCAACCGAAAACCTTCAGTTCTAAAACATGCCAAGTTAAAGGAGCAGTGCGGTGCTCATGCTCAACGTTCTACGAATGCATCTTTTGTCGACTTCATCTTTCAGTCAGAGTTATATCAGGTCTGGAAAGTTGAGTTAATAATACGCAGATTCATCAGTGAGAATCCATTATTTCCGAACATACAAATTTAAAGGAGCAGTGCAGTTCTTAGAATGCTAACATTGTGTGTAGGACACTTTCAGAGTTCAGTAAAGAATAAAAACGACCTAGAAAGTTGAGTTAATGACGAAGCTTACCAATATGGAAAACTTCCAGCTATTTTCAAATTAACTTAAAGGGGCAGTACAGTCCTTACAGCGCGTAATATTTCGTTGACTTGTACATGTGTACATTCAGTACACGAATTAAACTGGACCAGAAAAGAAGTTAAGTTAATAACCACATGCATCAGTTGTAAAACTAGTTTAATGAGAATACCATTTAATTGTACAGATTCCAAACACCTGAGAAATACCCCAGGTAATAAACCAAAATGAACTTTCTTTTATCCAAGGAGTATACTCAAAGACAAAAAAAATGTCAGGCCATTAACTGTTTTTGCAAAAATGTGTCAGAATGGAAAACCCGCCATTTACAAAATGTCAGAAACTACATCAGTCTGTGTTATCTACTCTGTAAATCCCTGGTCAGAATTGCCCCGGATTCCAGGTCAAAGGGGGCCAAGACCCAATTCTGAATCAGTATGAACCAGAATGTGAGTCAAACTGACACGAAACTGACGTCGAATCCGAGTCAACTCCATTTTTTTAAACCAGTTTCCGGGTCAGCCTGACCCAGAGATGGATCAGACCCCATGGGATCAGGAATCCGGATCAGCCTGACCAGAGATGGATCAGACCCCATGGGATCAGGAATCCGGATCAGCCTGACCAGAGATAGATCAGACCCCATGGGATCAGGAATCCGGATCAGCCTGACCAGAGATGGATCAGACCCCATGGGATCAGGAATCCGGATCAGCCTGACCAGAGATGGATCAGACCCCATGGGATCAGGAATCCGGGTCAGCCTGACCAGAGATGGATCAGACCCCATGGGATCAGGAATCCGGATCAGCCTGACCAGAGATGGATCAGACCCCATGGGATCAGGAATCCGGATCAGCTTGACCAGAGATGGATCAGACCCCATGGGATCAGGAATCCGGATCAGCCTGACCAGAGATGGATCAGACCCCATGGGATCAGGAATCCGGATTAGCCTGACCAGAGATGGATCAGACCCCATGGGATCAGGAATCCGGGTCAGCCTGACCCAGAGATGGATCAGACCCCATGGGATCAGGAATCCGGATCAGCCTGACCAGTGATGGATCAGACCCCATAGGTCCCAGAATTCGGATCAATTTTGACCCGTGAGTTTTAGAGTATATTACGTGTAGATCGCCCTTTACTAAGAATTTGTCCTTGCAAGGACGTTTTTTCAATCATATTTTTCATTTTAGTACCGGGTATTGTGAGCTAATACTAAACCGATTGAAAGCAAAAGACTGACAGAAACTGTGCAGAGGTCAATGTACATTGCGTAGTTATATTTATTTCATTATCATATTTTAGTTCTTTATTAGTTGACCTCGGGAAAGTATATTATCCTTTTTTATTATGCATTTTTTTGCATGCAATTACTATAATTTGTGAACCATTAGCAGTTTAGGTACACCACTACAGGAGGGTTGTACCTCCTCTGGATGTTACCTCCATTTGTATCTTAATTGTAACAATGTTCAATACTATTACAACTGTTGTTATTTTATGTATTTTCAAGTTGTGCAAATGGAAATAAACCAAACAAACAAACAAACAAACAAACAAACACACAAACAAACAAACAAACACCCCAACAAACAAAAAAACAAACAAACAAACAAACAAACAAACACCCCCACACCCCAACAAACAAACAAACAAACAAACAAACAAACATTCCCCAAACCTTTTCTTGCACAATGAAGAGAGCCTAAATTCCAAATACTTTGCATGTATAACATTGTGAGTAAGAAGTAACTATAACTATAAATAGTAGTAAACTTGCGGGTACAACCATGTGTAAAATCTCCTTTGGGAGGAGTGTTGGCTCTGAAAAGAGCTGGTTTGGTCTCGACGTTTCGAACAGTATACTCCGCTCGTCTTCGGGAGAAGACCCGCAAGTTCACTACTATTTATAGTTATAGTTACTTCTTACTTTCAACACCATGCAAAGTTTCAAACACCACTAACATTGTGAGTGTTCGCTAACCACATCGTTTAACCAACGACTGGGAGACTACAGATAACCCCTTCACACTTTCAAATTGGTACAATTAAACACCCAAGCTAAACATAATTAATAATGCAACCGAATAAAAATCAATGCAAGTCACTTACTAAGTCTACAGTAAAGTCAGAGAAAGTAGGTCGAGCATTAAGTGTTCGTTGATACATGTCTTTATTTATAATAGTACTAAATTGCAGTATGGTGACAGACTATCACCCGTTTCCTCGTACTCAACACCAACTAAGAATTAAAGTCATGTTCGAACCTAATACTAATGTATCTTCCGTACAAAAGAGTCTATTCTCCGCGAGAACAAGTCCATAGGAACAGGAGTAAATAACTGCGTTGGAAATGTCAGATAGTTCTATGCAATCAGAAGATTAGTCGATTTAGATTTTATTTTCGCGTAGGCTTACCACACGAGCAACGGAGAGCGCGCTCCGAAATAGCACGCGGGACGAGCCCGACGGGCCCAGAAATACCACGACACTAAAAACAAAACTTGAGAATAGTTCAGAAACCAACAGTACCTGACACAGCACATCAGCATTCAGAATAATTTCAACAGTCCCATTCTGCGAAGAAGACGATCCATCTTTAACGGGACAGTTAAGTCAGGGTCATGGATTGGTCGTAGTTTTTTTCCCGCGTATTAATCAGGCTGATTTATAAGCAAAGTTATAAAGAGAGTAAAATGAAACTCACATGTGGAAGTTTCAGCTGAATGCAGTGTCTGCTTGCTTGAGACTAACAGGGGAAAAACTTTTACGGTATTCTCACAAGAACGTCGAATCCTGTGCCACGTTTAAGCGGGTACCAACCGCAACTCTGGGCTGCATTCTAACGTAACACAGCAACAATTTCTAAAGGCCTACAGGCGATCTTTGGAGATTCAAATCTTTCAACATGCTTTTATTGATTTTTTTCATCAACGGGGGAACTTCGGACGAAATAAATTCGCAGGATGCTTAGTACTGCCATTCATCTCTATAACTAGACCTGCAGATAATTATTACACACTTTCTTTACGAGGCCATTAACAAAGTCTGAACATACCTTTAAAACTGACGAAAGTAGGTCAGCCAAATGTTCCAATTCATTACTGAATCAAGTCCAATACTTCAAAACCCCCAACTCACCGTTCCAATCTCCAAAAGGAAAATGGCGGGTTTTCTTGTATTCTCGATATGCCTCTGTCATGTTTGATAAAGTGTTACCAAATTGGATTAACGCTCAACGATTCAACATTGTTGTTGACACTCGCACATTTCAATACAATTTCCCTGTTTCGCAAAGGTCTGTTGTGATCAATGTTTACTAGGCAGTGCTGACAGTGACACCTTCCGAGTCCCTCCCCCTAAATTAGTGCTTTTCAAAATCGATCTCCTTCATCTGTCATTGCACCGTTCATTGCATGAGCAAAACCAATGTTGCTTTCATGACGAGCAGAATACCAATACTGACTCCACGCTGCCACGCTGAGCACTGGCAAGCCATGGCAATAGTTCTTGTGTTCTCGGACTCGGTTTTGGTGTCGGGGTCGTGGGTTCGAATCCCGGTCTGTCCTGCTATATAATGATTGTGTCATTGAGAAAGACACTTAACCATTAACTGCTCCTCTTAACCCAGGTGTTTTAATAATGGGAACCTGCGAGGGCTGAGACGGTATATTGTGTTCGATTCAATCCATCGGGGCTCGTAAAAAGCAATTTGAAATTGTATGCTCCCCAGGGTGTTGAGATAGTTTCAGAAATTGTTAAAGTATTGCTGCGAAGGGTTTTAAATGTTGTACAGCTTCTGGATCTGGGACAAGTGTGCTGAACCATTATTATGGAACAATCTTGAACTTTCTCAAATGCCTGTTTTCACCTGAAGGCAGAATGCCTGCACATACCGACCATTATTAGAAGGGGTATTCCATGAAGAGGTGCCAAGCCTCCTTTAGGGCGCAACGTGTCACTCTGAATACAAGTCATCTAATAAATCCGATATCAACAAGGTGTTGTGGCGCTGTGACTTGCCAACAATGCGAGGTCAAAATAACACACACACACAAGGGCATTAATTAGTATACCTATGGTAATGAGACGTCAAGGTGTCAAGGCACGTCCTTCGTTTAGTCAGGCAGATCTTTCTTCGAGTCACAGAAGGGAATTGGTTTCTGTTTGTTGGACTTCTATTTATTTGGGTGAAGAAGAACTAGAGAGAGAAAGAGAGAGGGGAAAAACAAGAGGAATACGACCACCAAACAAGGACACTACCCTGTCAACAAAAACAAAGCAGATTTTCGAAAAGTTGTGTTGACACTTGAAGGGCGTGAGGGAGGAGAAAACAAGAGATACTGTTATCAACACAAATTCCGCTGTGACTATACGCACAAATACAAAATGGGAAGAAGAACAAGAAGAGAAAAAAACCCGTGTTTTATGAACAAAGAACTACATTTAATTAGTTTTGGTTCTCGATTAGTATTATTATTTCTATTTTTCTTTTTCTAATATGGGAAAATGCACATTTTTATGCGTACACCTTATTTACTTTTATAACACCTCTTCCTTTGATTCTATCTGTTGATTGGCCGAGAGCGTGTCACATGGTGTTGTGTATTTTTACTCTTGTACATGTTCACCGACCAAACGAACTATTCAACGAACTATTCAACGATAGCCTAGCGACCGATGTACTAGTGAATGGATACCCTGGTACCCTGACTACATTGACTTCAAACATTGATTTAAACGAGCTTATTATCAACCTTAGACCCGGTGTAATGAACAAATTTGTGTGCATTTAAAATACGGTTTAGAGAACGAACGTAACAGCAGTAGTCTGGTACCCCCTTATTTTGTCAAAACTCGGTATTTCAACGTAAGATTTTACAGTTCTTGTTTGACGATTGATTGCCACGAACGTAAAGTTTTTGTGTATTAATTTAATTAAAGTATACAGATAGAATCAAAGGAAGAGGTGTTATAAAACAAATATTGACTGCTTTGTCTCGTGGCGTAGTAAAACTAGTCACTCTCGGTGATCCTCGGAGCCGCCTATCTTCCCGAGGCGAAGCTGCTCCGGGGATCACCTCGAGTTACTAGTTTTACTATGACACTCGAAGCAGTCAATATTTGTATACTATTGACTTAATACTGGATAGTAAAAATTAATCCAGATCATGTCTTTGTAATTTTGAGGGAGGAGAGACTTTTCAACAATAAATCAATGTTCTACACTCTTGCATATTATCATAATCACAAGATTTAAAGATTAACAACAGTATGATAAATAAGGTGGAATAAATAAGGTGAAAGTAAGCAAACAGGTGGAATAGTTTGGCAGATTAAAGGAGTTTCAGCCTTTGATATGTACAAACATGGACATTTGCACGCGGTCAGCGTATGCCATAGAGAATATTGTTGACTAGTAAAGGGCCCTCACAGATTTGTGTTCTGAAAAAATGTGGGCAGAGAAAAAAAAACAATTTTCAAAATGTTCCAAATGGCTGCCATAGATTGTTATACTTCCTTAATTTTGTTCATAGAAAGAGTGAGAAAGCGATTTGACACAGAAAAAAAGACACTCTATACAGTCAGCAGAAGCAGCAGGTAATTATGTTTGGACAAATTTATCAGGAAGGAGACGAAAAGGGGAGGTTGGTTAGAAACAGAAAAAAACGTTAACAAAATAGTACAGCACCCGGATCGAACACGTTTACCAAACCCTTAAAACTGCCCGAGAAGTTGCAACTTAATTTGATTTAAACCGGCGCTAGAATTTGTACTTAAAAAGAGTTCTTTTAGGTTTTTATGTTTTATTTCTTGGCAAAAGCACCTCCAAACAAAAACATAGTTTCTATGGCAATATCCTTTAAAAAGTCGCTGCACTTTATTTTGTTAGATATTTCTTTCGCAAAAAAAAAAAAAAACACCTCTTTGCCAATTGAAGCAGAATGCGGTTGGGCTGTTTATGACTACCGGTATAATTCGTTTCCAAGCATAATGTAATGTCAAACTCACTTTGCCTAATGCGACACGTGTTCACGGATAATTGCACAGGACATTCTGAGCGCCTCTAAAAAATGAAAACGTACCGAAGCATTTGGGGAAATCGCATTACTTTGAACTACTTTATGTTGTTGTTTATTATTTATTCTTTTTATCTCGAGGGCGACATAAGCCGCTGTCCCCTTAACCTCTCATTCGCAATGTGTAAGCTTTGACTGATTTGGTTATAATTGTAAATATATTGGGTTTGAGCCTCTCTATATAATTGTTCTTCCCAAGAAACCGAGGAGAGTGAAAAACAATTTCTGAACACAAAAACGAAAAAAAGTACAGCCACATAGTTTACTGTGAGCGCGTTTTTGGCGACCCCGACCAGAAACATGGTTAATAAGCCTCGGTCATTGGTTCAGCGTTTTCACGTGTTCAGTTCACTGTGGCGGTGACGCAGCTGTTGCGACCAACCTTAACCGAGTTGTTGGCTCTATTATTAGGCTTGGTTTCAAGAGCAAACAATTGAAAACGGAATTCTTCTAAAAATGAAAAACACTCTAGCACAACTATCCAATTTAAAAAAAAATAATTTTCCATTACTTGAAAATGAATTGAAGGCAGGATTTTTTTCTAGACCATTATTTTCAAGAGATGACTACGTCATTCATCTGTTTCTGGTTACCGACCCGTTTTCGCGTAGCTCTCAGAAAATTATTTTGGTCAATGTTTTTCACACGCTCACACAGTGTGTTTTTTTTTTTTTTTTTTTTTACAGTGTTGAAGGATGGATTTTCCTTAAGTGTACAGAACAAACACGCAGGGGTATGTAACACAGAGCTGCGTGTGTTAACAGTGTGCTCTTGGTGTGACAGACGTTTCGAACAATTCAGTGTGTTCACAGAGTATCAATCACAGTGTGCACACGTCACTGTGTGTGTGTTCACATTGTGTTCTTAGTGTGAAAAGACACATGTGGACAATGTTAGTGAGTTCACAGTGTGTTCACAGAATGACAATTCACAGTGTCCAGTTGTCACTGTGCGTTAACAGTGTGTTCTTGGTGTGACAGACACTGCGGACAATTCACAGTGATTTCACCGAGTGATAATTCATAGTGTGCAGTTGTCACTGTGTGTCTTCGCAGTGTGTTCTTGGTATGCAAAGACACTGTGAATAAGTCAAAGTGATTTTACAAAGTGACAATTCACAGTACACACTTGTCACTCTTTGTGTGCAAAGTGTGTTCTTGGTTTTAGTGAAAGTTTACAATGTGCACTTGTCACTGTGTGTGTGCACAACATGGTGTGAAAACACACTATAGACAGTTCCCAGTGACTTTACAGTGTGTTCACGGAATGACAATTCACAGAGTGCACTTGCCACTGTGTGTTCACAGTGTGTACTTTGTGTGAAAAGATTTGGTTTTATTGACACCCATGTGAACTAGATTTTACCAATAAGTTGTTATTCTTTCGTGCCAGCAGTTTAAATGATTTAATTGGAGAAATATCTGCCCCTAGCAACACATGTATGTTCTCTATAAAATAATATAACAAAAATCAAACAGAAGTTACTTTAAATGGAACGAAAGGGCATACACAAGACCCAGACGCAATGGCAGGTGAATGAAATAAAAGCATAGTTTATTCATGAGGTTTGCTTGACACTGACAAGCCTGATCCATTGAAATCAGACTTCACACATCACCCGTCTCTCCGTTGCCTTCAAAGAAAAGGGCAGGTTAAAAGGACATGCATCATTTCAGTCCATTTCAAAACGAAAAAAGAAGACCCTCCCCCACCCCACCCCACACCACAACCACAACAACATTAAATGAAAATTACACTCTAAAACCTCCCGGGTCACAATTGACCCAATTCCGGGTGCCAGGGTGCCCGACCCACTTCTGGGGCATGCTGACCAGGAAACTGGTATTAACAATTTGAATTTCGGCTCGGATTCTGGTCAGTTTGACACATTTCTAGGTCACTTTAGCACATTATTCTGGGTCATACTGACCCAGAAATAGGTCAGGGTCACATGGGACCCGGAATCTGTGAGTTTTTGTAAGAGTGGATAACATTTCAACGTTTCAATGAGATAGGCCTATTAAAGGAACATTTCAGAATTGGTTTTTGCTAACAAAACAGTTGCTGGCAGTGTAAGCACTTTATGTAATCCACCATATACATAAACTGACAAACCTGTAGAAGTTTGAGATCGATCGGCCATCTGGTTCACGAGAAAATAGTAAAAAACCGATTACACATTTGCATGAAATCATATAGCTTCAACAAATGAATAAAACGCTCACTGAGCGATAAACTCCAATTGGAAAATTAGTTTATTCATTTCTCATCAAATATGGCATTTCAGACAGAAATATTTCAAGGGATGTTTTCTACTATCATCATCATTAGACCGTCTAAGTCTTATGTAAATCTGTGATCAAAAAGTATATTTTACAAGTTTTTTTCTTACCAATTCTGTAATGTTCCTTTAAGTGTTTTGGGGTTGGTTTCGGGGGGTCAGTCTATTCAAGTGTATTCTCAGTCTTATAACGCTTCAGAATGCGTGTGGATCAACCATTTGACTCATGACTTTACATGCGTGTCAACAACATGAGACCGAGCCACAGGGCATGACCATCCCCGCGCAAAACTTTACACAACTTTAAACACAAGAGCTTAAATTTGAAGATCGCAGTTTACGGTTTTTCATCAACTTTTGATAATATTATTATGAAGAAACGGGGCGGATCTCAAAACTAGTAGAGCTGTTATTATCCCTTTCATTTACAATGCCTTTTCTGAAAATATGTTTCAGAAATTCAAAGCTTCCCACTGAGACCTGGCTTTGAAAAACTGAAGTTGACCTTTAATGCTTAACGGTCACTGATACTGTGAAATCGTGTTTAAACGAGACGAAATTGACCTATCGCATGGGGATTTGACACACTCTGCAACGTCCCTTTAAACACGTGTAATGAGACAATTATTGAAAAGGTGGCATTAGCAACGCTTTAAAATTCTCCACACATTCTTGTAATGAAGTTATGTCACCATTCCTGTTAATCAGCGCGATCCAATGGACTTGAAGAGTTTGTCAGGCCCCAGATGAATGGCCGGCAAAGTCGTAATTTCCCCCAAATGTAATTACTGGGACTCGATTTGTATGGTTAATTAACGTCTCACTCTGTTGATGGGTTACTAAAAACAGTGACACAAACTGATCATTTTCCAAAAAGCTGTTAAGGCCCAAACCAAGACCATAAGGGCCTATTACGAAAGCCCATACAGCGTCCACGAAAAACAAATTTAGAATCTGTTACTACGGATTTACAAGCTTTCAATACGGATTTACAATCCGTTATTACGAATTCACAATCCGTTATAACAAATTCACAATCCGTTATTACGAATTCACAATCCATTTGACGGATTCGCGTTGAGAAGGGCCTTATTTTCGTTGTTGTGAATCTTTAATAACCAAATTTGAAACCGTATACGGATTATGAATCCATAATAACGGATTGTGAATCTATAATAACGTATTATGAATCTATATATAATAACGGATTATGAATCTATAATAACGGATTATGAATCCATAGTAACGGACTGTGAATCCATAATAATGGATTGTGATTCCATAATAACGGATTATGAATCTATAATAACGGATTATGAATCTATGTACAATAACGGATTATGAATCTATTATAACGGATTATGAATCCATAGTAACGGACTGTGAATCCATAATAATGGATTGTGATTCCATAATAATGGATTATGAACCCATAATAACGGATTGTGAATCTAAAAAAACGGATCATCCATAATAACGGATTGTGAATCCATAATAACGGATTGTGAATCATTAATAACGGATTGTGAATCCATAATAACGGAATGTGAGGCCGTAATAACGGATTGTGAATCTGTTTATGAACCTGTTTTGAAAACTGTTGCGAAATTTAGTTTCATGTTGGCGTTAATGAACCTTTGTACATTATTGTGTGATTACATCTAAATAAACTGTTCAATACATAAGTCAATTTCATTCAATTGTCAACAAATCTAACAAGAAATAAATGACCAACAAATGCAATAAAAAACCACAAGCTGAGTGCACGGCAAGTAAAATAAGAACAATAATACAAATAGGAGAGTTGGGTATGGAAGGGGGTGGGCATAAAAAGGAAAGCAAAGAAAGTAGGCCCTCAGTTTCTTTTTAGAATGGGACCTGTGGGTCAGGAAAGAAGAAAGAGCTATTCTCAAGGCACACACCAAGGCAATAGTGTAAAGGAAAACAAACCTAAGAACCCTACAATAGCACCATTTCCTTATATTTGTAGAATGATCGTACACCATTCTAGACGGTGTCTCCAATTTTGACACAGTGTATAGAAACCTTCAACGACTAACCCTGTTTTGTGGGTCAAAGATGGGAATATTGACAAGTATACACTAACTTAAAAATGATTAAAAAGTTACTATTGAATAACGTACAAAATCAGAATAATATATATACTTAAAATTCGGCAACTCGGCAATATATTATCATCAGGCTCTCGCAACCGTCTTTTTCATATTGCCTGACTATAATTCTAAACACTGACAAAATGGAATCACACCACACTTTGAACTTCAAGCCTCGATTATCGTTGATTTGAATCAGAGTAAACAAAATGGCTGCTCCATTATCATCAAAGATGGTTACACATGCAACACGCACGAGTAGTGAACTGATAACAATTAAATGTATACTCTTAAAAAAGTTACAACCGAATTCAATTTCATTTAACTGTAACTAAGGTCGTCACACAACCGACAGCATTAACATTATAATAATTGTAAGACGTCTGTTTTTCGGCCGATCGCATCACCTCAGATGCTCAGAAATCCGCAAGCGTATTCGACATAAGAGCTAGCTCTCAATGGGGTTTCAAAGCATAACGAGAGATATCGCAAGCAGTATAGAATGCCGTCCGGAAATGATGTACCCGCCATGTTTAAAACGCGTGGTTCGGTCCCCAGTGGTACCAAACAGCGAAAACAAGAACAGGGCACTTTCAGAGGTTGTAAAGATGAGGTAAAGAGGTTTCAGGTGTAATTGGCTCGCTTCAGACTACGGTGGCTAGCTGCAAATGTTATTATATTTCGTTAATTTTCTCCTCCTTCAAGTTTTTTTTACATTTTTTGGTTTATATACTGACTCCCCCTCAAGCTTGCGAAGTGCTTATATAGGAATAATTGTCCTACATGTTAGGTATCTATGAAATCATTTCATAAATACCTAGCATGTAGGACAATTGAGCTTATTTTATACTGTATAAAATGTCCCCAAATAGGCCTATTACTTCCTCTAAAATTCTGCAGTAGGCTTACTCTCTTTAACAAAGCGGGTCAGAATTTACCAAGATTCTGGGTACCAGGGGGCCTGGCCCATTTCTTGGTCGGGCTGACCAGGAAAATTGTTAAAAAGAGGGGATTTTTAGCTCGGATTCTGCGTCAGTTTGACATTTTTCTTGGTCATTTGGACACAGATTCCAGGTAATACTGACCCATGTTTAGGCCCCACGGGACTCAGATCTCGGTCAATCCTGACCCAGAGGGTTTGAAGACTCTTGTGAGAAAAACATTCTACAAAAACCTGCTTCTTTTTCTTATGACGCACTGAGAGATAAGCATGTATGGTGAACATGCTTGTGAATAATGCACGATCCCAGACAAAATGTAAACTTTGTATTTTGGGGTTTCCACCAGGAAACGTGACATCCCCTTTGGTTATTTTTTTCGGTATACATGAAATGGACTCGTTTACTAAAAACACTTTTCCGCTAACCGAAATGGTTTCGTGATTTTGAACAAATTAAGACGATGGCATTTCAGCGTGACAGACGGGAAAATCTGAAATCAGATCACGACTTCCATTTACGCCCGTAAACAAAAACGCTTTAAAGGTAACTCAAACGATTTCAGATGTACTCCCACCAGTTTAAGGAGATTCATCTTTCTCTGCCATATCGAGAAAAACAAAAAAATAATTCAGTATGTCCTTTCTTGAAGTGCACCGTCGACCTTGCACTCGCCAATTCACAAAAACCGTGTGAAATGTAATTGTTATCCACGTAACTTAGCAACCCTATTGTATTTTGCTTTGTGTCGGCTGCACTGACGAAATTGTGTATTACCGTCGTATTTTGGATAAATTACAAGGGAGTGAGAAAGCTGGTGGGCGCACAATACAACGCTCTCTAGCCGATTGTACGCAACCAGCATTAAAGTGTAACACTCACACCGGTTAATGAATACATTTAAGCTATAACGTCATGATGACGTCATCGGTTTTCAAATTAGGCCTAATCAAAGTTTTTTAAAAGGCAAATCTTTTGAACCACAATTAACTGCACGTGTATCACTATTTCATACAAAGAAATTTTAACCAAATTTTCTCATTATTTTTTCATCAGCTAATTTGGACATACACATGTCTGTACCGAGTCCTTGTTTTTGTTTTAACAAAAGCGTACCCTCTGGTCACTTCTTGTTGCCGAAAATCGTATATGCTTCAAGATTCAAAGTGAACATTTAAAGGAATATTACAGAATTGGTTTTTGCTAACAAAACAGTTGCTGGCAGTGTAAGCACTTTATGTAATCCACCATATACATAAACTGACAAACCTGTGGAAGTTTGAGATCGATCGGCCATCTGGGTCACAAGAAAATAGTGAAAAACTGATTACAAATTTGCATGAAATCATATAGCTTCAACGAATGAATAAAACGCTCACTGAGCTATAAACTCCAATCGGAAAATTAGTTTATTCATTTCTCATCAAATATGGCATTTCAGACAGAAATATTTCAAGGAATGTTTTCTACTATCATCATCATTAGACCGTGTAAGTTTTATGTAAAGCTGTGATCAAAAAGTATATTTTACTAGTTTTGTTCTTACCAACTCTGTAATATTCCTTTAAGTTAGTTTCATTTCTAAATTACCGTAAGTGCGGCAGTAACTAATTCCGTAAACTATGTTGGGGTGATTGTCTAGCTAGTCATCACTGTTACGGTGAAAGGAACAATATAGTACAGTATATGGCCTACTTGTAAACATCTAAGCGCACACAGTTTTGTCCTATACTTGAAGAGCGGTTCACCTCAATGCAAATACTTTTGTGGCGTAGGAGCTAGAGCCTTGAAAGACCTCCTTGAGAATGTTGACGAGTGCCCTATACTATGTGTCTGTGATCAAAATGTTGAGGGTCGGTTGTAAGTTTAAACACCTCTCCCAGTGAATGTAGTTCGGGTAAGATTTTGTTGTATTTACCTTAGTTTCAACCCCAGGGTAGATGAAAAATGTGTCCTCTTCTTAGAAATATCAGGTTTTGAAACCATATATTTCCCAAAATGTACTAGAGGAGTCTTCTAACCTGATTACCAACAAATATCGAAAACATTTTGAAGAGATACGATCGCCCAAAGCAATTACAGCTTCCAGAAGAATTCTCCCGCAACCTTTCAAACTGTATTTGACCCATCGTGATGCAAAACATAACGTGAGTACTTTGCCCGCAAATGTTGTTCTTCTCTAAAAATGTCGACAGGGTTGTAACTCGATGGTTTTGATCTTTGCAACTCGCCTACCGCTGGTTGGTACGGATGGCAGATTGCGCTACCGAACCTGTCGTACGGATTCTCATGGACACAGACACTAAAAACCGTCTTAGTATTAATATAAAAAAGTTCAGGCCTACTTCAGATCTATGTCAGAAAGTATAACTCTTACAAGGTGGTGAGTATGTACACTCAGGCCAGAAAATCCAGGCCAGAATTGACCCAGTTCGGGTCCCGCGGGCCCTGACCCATTTCTGTGCGAGTGTGACCTGAATCTGTGTAAAAAAATTACCCAGAAGTAAGTCAAACTGACGCAGAGTCCGAGCTAAAATCAAGTTTCTGGGTCAGCACCCCCCCCCCCCGACCCGGGATCCGGGTCGATTCTGACGTGGATTTTTTTTTTTTTTTTTCAATCATCGAAGTTTAAATTAATTAAAGGAACATTGATAAGAATTGATAAGAACAAAACTTGTAAAATATACTTTTTGATCACAGATTTACATGAAACTTGCAAGGTCTAATGATGATGATAGTAGAAAACATCACTTGAAATATTTCTGTCTGAAATGCCATATTTGATGAGAAATGAATAAACTTATTTTCCGATTGGAGTTTATCGCTCAGTGAGCGTTTTATTCATTTGTTGAATCTGTATGATTTCATGCAAATGTGTAATCGGTTTTTCACTATTTTCTCGTGACCCAGATGGCCGATCGATCTCAAACTTCCACAGGTTTGTTAGTTTATGTAAATGGTGCATTACATAAAGTGCTTACACTGTGTGCTTACAAGTGCTAAAAGGACAATATCTTTCCTGTATTTCCCCCAAGCTGGGTGCTTTCGGGTTAGTTTTAATTGGTTTGTCAATCCATTTTTTAGCAATATCTAACCTTTCCATAATAAAACCGAGTTAATATGAACAAAAGACCTACGTTAATGCTGACAATTATGTTTGCCTGAAATAAACTCACCCATACTGTCTTTAATATGATTCAAACAAATTTAAATGGGAGCTATTCTAAAAAGTGATACATAAAGATTGCCTTTCTACCATTTTCCCATGCATCATGTTAACGTTATACAATAGTTATTAATAACAGGCTTTTTAAAAACGAAACTCGTGAGATGGGATATGCACATGGCTCCCAAGAACATGCTCAGAGCGCCTACCTACGGGTACACAGTGGAAACTAAGGACATATACCTTATAGAATTTTTAGAGATTCGATAAGTTTTAAGTTACATTTGGAAGGAAGATGTCCAACTAGTATCATGCCGAAATCAAAGTTCATTTGTAAGAAAAAAAAGTACAGTAGAGTATTTGCCTCCCCGACCCGCCCTCCGCCAGACCAATCCCTTGGTACCCATCTTGCACTGGTACCGTTTGCAGTGACTTTCCCCCATGTCTGTTCTGATGTAAAAATAGGTTAGCAAATACTTTGTGTTTGTATAAAGACGTCTTCGAGGTCATTTTTCCTTATTGAGTTTACATCAACTGTCACCCGTCACCCATGTTGTGCTTATTATTCTACCGTCTGTTTGAATGGTTCCGTTTGCAGTATCATCTCGTAGACAATTGGAATGCAGACTCAAGGTAAAACCGTGAAAAAAAAACACTCGACCGTTACTCCACAATGAGCTATAATAGTGACAGGTGTAGGGGTGGTGTTAAGTCAATGTGTAGAATTGGCTACAGAATTGGGTCAGAATGGATACAGATTCCGGGTCCGGAATCTGAACCATCCGGGTCAGGCTGAGCCGGAACATAGTAAAAGTGGGTTTTTAACTCGGATTTTGACACAAATATCGGGTCATACTGACCTACGGGACCCGTATCCGGGTCAACGTGTATAGATGAGTGAAAAACAAGAGGATGGGGAAAAATAAGATTAAAATAACAAGAACAACAACAAAAAGAAGAAGAAGAAGAAGAAGAAGAAGAAGAAAAAAAACAACAATGACAAAAAACACAACAACAGCAGCAACAAATACAAAAACAACAGCAACAACGACAACAACAACAACAACAAAGGTTTTCCCAGCGATCCAAGAAGACAATGAAAGTTAAGGTGGGATAATATTTGACAGTTCGAAATTTTATTTGAATAATGTCTACTTTAAACCGCAAGTCATTAGTTTTCACCCCCCCCCCCCAAAGTATTTCTCGATGCAGAAGCTCTTTCCACCATGGATTGTTTTGGAGATTGTCCAAAGAACAGTTAATTTGTGTATATTTAAAAAGGAACCTTGAGATGCTATGTTTTGTTTATGACTAAAAAAGTTGACGTAAACTGCCTTCAAATTTCAAAGTGTTTGCAGAGTTTACAAAGCCTACAAAATAAAATTCCGTTTAAGAGCAAGCTTTACAATTAAACCTAGCTTGATTTGTTTCCAAACAGATCTGACACCCTTTAAAAAAGATTTGCATTCAGCAGATGCAAGTCATACAGCGTTTTATAACAGTCTCCTTTTTATAACTAAGTTCAAATCTAGTTATGGATAAGTCAGGTCGCAGAATTGCGTTTTAGGCGAAACAGTACCGTCATAACGCGTCAAGTCCACGTAAGTTGGCGCAGTTACAAGATGTTGGCAAGCCCAAATGAAATCTCGAGAGACAATCTAATCCTACACGACCATGGACGGAAATTAAGGTACCACCACGGCAGGGTGATTACTTTACTCGTAATTGTGTTTGTATATTCCCTAGCAATAAATGCAGCACTTGAACAACACACAAGACGGCGCGAGTCAATGGCGACAGAGAGAGGACGTGGACCTAGACCAAGTTAAAGGGACACGTTGCCTGGGATTGGGCGATTTGGGCTATAAAAAGCGTTTGTTATGAAATTATTATGATTAGAAAGATTTTTAAAAAGTAGAATATAATGATCCACACAAATATGCCTCGAAATTGTGTGGTTTTCTTTTTACTTCGTGAACTAAAACGGTCCGCCATTTTGTGGAACCAATCTTGTCACTCCAATAATTACTGACGGAGTCCAAGCCAGAGCTTAAGCCCAAGCTGAGGTTTCCAAAAAGGACATAGCTTGAACCAAGTAAATTCAGATAGTTTAATTGATTCGACCTACAATCATGGTCATAGGCCTATAACTCGTTGTGCCCCGGCCCGGCCGCCTATCATAAAAGTATCAATGCTGACTCCCATTGTTCGGTCTGCGCTCCAGCTGGGTTGGTTACTGTGATTATTTGGTTAGTATTATACTCGTTATTATGATTTATTCTGATTTCAACTGGCATGCAACAATAAAAACAGATATTTGTTTACTGTTCAGCTACTAATGATGTCATGGAACAGTAACAGAAAGGCAATACAGCTATTGGAATCACAAGACAAACCCATTTCAACATGGCCAGACTTAATATAAGTGAACCAGCCTAGCCATCGTGACTCGAAAGACAAATACTCCGAGCTTCAAATGGGAAAGGAACCACACACAAATAAATCTACAATGATAACAACACTGAGGGGAGTGAGTGACGCGGGTATTTTTTATTGTCAGGTGGCCCGAGCATTTTGGCCGGCATTGTAGACTGGTGCTCTACATAACTTTCTCACCTACGATGAAACATGTCACATATCCGGGATAAATTGACTCAAACTGAGTCATCAAACATTGCCCAGCCGAGGGGGGTGTGTTTATTTACGGTCTAACTGTGTCACTCATTCAAACGGGGACAGAAATCTAGACCGGTGATAAAACTCTGTTCACGTTGAGCCTTTAAGTTAAAACTGGACCAACATTTTGTCGAGGCCCACGGCCATGTTTTTGCAAAACATTCTTAATTTATTATTTCAAATGAATTATTCTATACGTGACATGTTGGTCGGGCTTTGATAAAAACAATATACGCACAGATGATTATGTTTATTTTGTGCTCTGTGGGCAGTGAGATTACCGATTTGTAAATTGGAACACGCAGCGAGTGGTGCCATTGTGTACAGAGAAGTGTGCGGTGACATTACTTTGTAGACTGAGGTACTAGACGCAGGTGACGCTAACGGAGGAACGGTATTAGTCTAGCCTAGGAAAGGCAAACTGCAAGGGACAGTGCTGGTGATGACAGATGAACCTTCAAACCAAACTTCATTTCTCCCAAAACCCTAATTGAACCACTAATATTAATATTACTTTGTTAACCTAGACTAAGGTACTAGACGCAGCTGATGCTAACGGAGGAACGATCTAATACTCTTGCCTAGCCTAGGTAAGGCAAACTGCAAGCGATAGTGCTGGTGATGACAGATGAACCTTCAAATCAAACTTCATTTCTCCCAAAACCCTAATTGAACCACAAATATTAATATTACTTTGTTAACCTAGACTGAGGTACTAGACGCAGCTGATGCTATTACGGAGGAACGATCTAATACTCTTGCCTAGCCTAGGTAAGGCAAACTGCAAGCGATAGTGCTGGTGATGACAGATGAACCTTCAAAACAAACTTCATTTCTACCCAAACCCTAATTGAACCACTAATATTAATATTACTTTGTTAACCTAGACTAAGGTACTAGACGCAGCTGATGCTAACGGAGGAACGATCTAATACTCTTGCCTAGCCTAGGTAAGGCAAACTGCAAGCGATAGTGCTGGTGATGACAGATGAACCTTCAAATCAAACTTCATTTCTCCCAAAACCCTAATTGAACCACAAATATTAATATTACTTTGTTAACCTAGACTGAGGTACTAGACGCAGCTGATGCTATTACGGAGGAACGATCTAATACTCTTGCCTAGCCTAGGTAAGGCAAACTGCAAGCGATAGTGCTGGTGATGACAGATGAACCTTCAAAACAAACTTCATTTCTACCCAAACCCTAATTGAACCACTAATATTGATATTACTTTGTTAACCTATAGACTGAGGGACTAGACGCAGCTGATGCTATTACGGAGGAACGGTCTTATACTCTTGCCTATGGCCTAGGAAAGGCAAACTGCAAGCGATAGTGCTGGTGATAACAGATGAACCTTCAAACCAGACTCCATTTCTCCTCAAACCCTTGAACCACTAATATTAAGTTGGTATTTTTGGTGTTTCCAATCTCCTGTGATTAATTCAGCCCCTCCCTGTACACCTCTCCCTTTGTCTCCTTCTTTATTGTTCATCTCTTGCTTTGTCTGTTTGCTTTCTGCCTCTCTCTCTCTCGCTCTCTCTCTTCATTTCTTTCCACTAGAATGCTTCTGTCACACCAGTACATCCGTTTATGCGTGTTGTCATTTAGCCTTCGAGAAAGACTCCGCTGGGGTCAAAACGTCCGGATATTAGCTATTTTTTGCATTTATACCATAGGTACTTTTTGTTTGGTAAGCAGTTTGCAACAGCAACATTCTGTTTCGACCTCTGTAAGAAATTATTGTTCACTTTCAAATCAAACGCAGTGGAAAATTTGTGAAATCAGAAGACTCTTTGCCCGAAGTAGCATCAGTTTTTATTTCGGCAACATTTATCAATTAAAGCGTTAGCGAAATTCTCTTGAAAACTCCCTAATTAGGTGGGCACGTGCCCCCGGTGGCCCCCCAGTTACGCCCCAAACTAAACATAAGATGCTGCTATAATTTTATCAAATTAAACTCTACGATCACCTTCCGTTCATTATAGTCAATGCACCAAAATGTAATGTTCTAAACTAAACGAAAACGCAGACCCCATCAGATGAGCCTAATGCATACGCTTAGCCACAAATATGAATTCCCAACAGATAACAGCAACAGCAAACTGCTTTCCGACAGCACCAAAAGAGCAATATTTTACACAGTGGAGTTTTAATGTCTGCATCTGCAGAAGTGCCTGAATTGGACTGGCGTTCGGTTTGAAACACATCCACAAACTATCGCTTGGAGTGTAATCAAGGCAGAGAAGGAAAGTTTCCACAAAGACTTTTATTGATTGTTCAGAGATGAACACGTGCTAGATTATCGCCCAGAACCGTAAGTAATAATTTATCCAAAAAAAATAGTTGATGCGAGCATTTTGGCCGTCCGTAAAACTGATGTTTTAGAAGGTTGTTCACCCTATCGTATGGATCGGTACTAAAAAAGAGTAGTAAATAAGATTGCCGATGGTGCATGAGATGTAATGAATCTCGTGGTCTGTTTATTCGCAACCATCTTTAGTGCGGGTAATCCATCCAGCACAGCCGATCATTTAGGGTCCTCAATTTAAACTTCAAAGTTGTAAGGAAACGAAATCAAAAGCATGGCGAGAGTCCCACCTTTCTCTCACACTCTCTCTCCATGCGCGTAAGGGGAATCTTTAGTAATGGGGCGGGGTGGGGGGTGCAGAGGGTTGATTTGCAAGAAATTTGAAACTGATAAAAACACAAGTTTCTTATGTCAATTAGTTTCTTCTCGTTGTGCCCAAATGCTCCCCACTGTGTTGCCAGAATTTGGGAGGGCAGCTGCCCTTCCCCTTGCCCCCTGCGTCGTACGACTCTGCCGATCCACCGCCCCCCCCCAAAAAAATAGACCTATTCAATTATAGACGAGTTCCTAACTCGACATCAATTGTTGTTACATGTATTTCCTAGTTCAGCGTTCAATCTTGTCGTGCTCAAAAAGAAGCTTCTTAAACAAAGCTGTGTTCTTTTGGAGTTTTTCGCTGGTGCCAAGTTTAATTTTGTTATGATTATAGTTAAGCAATTCAGCATCAAGTAATGTTACCAATATGCTTAATATTTGGAAAGCCGCCAGGGAGTAGTGCTTCAGACTATCTATTGAGATCTGCTAACAAACATTAAAGGTGATTGGTGTTTGCTTACTTTTCATTATCAGCCATAGTAAATTGTCCGGATGACAATAACAGTTCAAAACTGTATCCATTAAAATATGAAAACATACGTGCACGGTTTGTATTGACTTTCAGCTTTTGAACTTTCGTTAGCATCCGTACTATAGGGAAGGGCACAGTAGGATACAAGTCATTTGCTACAAATAGGCAAAAGTATGCACAGAGAGTACAAAATAAGTTCAAATCGCAAAGACATTAAGAGCGATAGATTTGCTTTCAAAAGTACAATATTCTACAGATATTCACCTAGGGCTATACTTCTATCTTGCTCTATGGTACTTCATATTATAACGGCAACCAAAGCGTGAACAAATGCCGCCACTGAAAGCAATAATGTCAAAAAGTATTTCAACAAACCCACTCACGGTTTCCTTTCTGTTCATCGAGCGAGCAGAGAATGAAGTCCCCCCCCCCCCCCCGCGGTTGAACCTGACTGTGGATATACCCTAATCTTGTTATCAGAATTCAGGGCTTTGGGCATCAGGGCGAGTCATTACACTACACGGCATCACCGCCGCTGCATGGGCGCGAAACGCCTGCAGAACCCAAGTTGGACACGTTCGAGCAGCACACGGCAAGCTTATCTTTTCCATGCCCCAATTACATCACAGGGGGAAGAAATGGTTCACCGTTTTACCGTCACAAGATGACCCAAGAAGTGTCGATGATGACCTGATATCACTATAGTGTGACGCGGGGCGTTCATTTCCGTGCAGACAAAAAAACGATTAATTTCCCGCAGCTATTTGTCTAATGTTGAGGCATTATTCATAATTACATAATACTGCCCTCAACGGAAATCAGATGTCGTCACTTTCTTCTTTCAAACTTCTGTGCTCTCAAAAATTAGGTCCATAAAAGAAACCGTACGCATATATTAAATGACAATACATCTTCTTTCTTTTTTTAAGTAACTGTAATGTTTAGTAATTTATTCCTATTTTCTAGTTTTCAATAAACACATTTAACCATAGAGAAGACAAATGCAAACACCTCATGACACGGAATCTGTGTCAAAATGACCCAGTAATTGGTCTAAATGATGCAGAATCAGAGTTAAAATACCACTTAAAAAAAAAATTTTTAAACCACTATCCGGGTCAGCCTCAGCCGAAAATTGGTCATGCCCCTTTGACCCGGAAACCAGGTCAATTCTGACCCTTGGAGTTCAGAGTTCAGGTAGATAAAACAATGTCGATGTTATAATGTTGCTGGTTTCTTTATATTCTAATTTGTTATATTTGTTTTTGTTAATCTATTTACACAACAAGTTCCAGGTAAAGACGGTTTGGTTAACACAAAAGCTGGAGGGCCCACACTTCCAAAATGAAAACACTTAAAGCGTACCCTTAAAATAATATTAAAATAATAAAAATAAGAGACATTTATATAGCGCTCTTACACGAGGTACCACAGCGCTTTACAAGAAACTATACAATAAGCAAATAAATAATGGCACTGATAATGGGAAAACAGTCAAAGCAATTAATCCTTTAGAGGATTAATTGAATCCTCAATTAATTGAATCCCTTGATTTAATCCTTTAGAGAAACCATAGTCGGTTTAATTACATGCACAAAAAATAGCCTCTGACATGTTTTTAAGACACTTTGATACAGAGCCACGCATTACCTTTTGAATTTCAGAGTAATCTGCCAATGCATATTGTCACTAATGTTGTTTTGGATTGCATCCCCCACTGTATTCTTCAATAGCTCAATACGCAGTCTTAACAACGGTTTACAAATTGCAAAGTCTACGTTTGATCCAAATCTGGCATCTGCCTCAGGGAGTGTAAAGTTTGTTCAGATAATTTGACTTGTCCTGGTTTTTCGTTTCCTGTATTTTCTCTTCTTGTTTTGTGTGTTGATTCAGCTGAACTATTGACAACCACCCCTTAATTATCCCCCTTCGAGATTAATAATATGAGAACATTGCGCGAGGGCCGAGACTATTAAAATGGAAAAGTATAATGCTAGTCCAACGTTTCACAAGGAAGCCCCGCAAACAATGTTATTTTTATCAAATCATCTTGTTATTCTTATCAACAGCTTCAGAATAATATCCACACGTCAGAGCACAGAGAAAGGACCGTGGTCCTTTCTCTATGGTCAGAGCAACAGCCAACAGCAAGTCGAGTTTGCCCCCATTGACAGTGTCGAGGGACTTGAGGGGAGGCGTTTCGCCGGGAGACATGGGTATAATCACGGAGGTAGAATAATCAATGTCACACTAAACAAGAAACCGGAAACTTCTTGTCAATTTTACAAGAGGAGGCAGTTTTTGCTAAACGACGAACTGAATCGAAAGCTTAATGACAAAAGCAAGAAGTGAATCATTTTACACAAAAAGAAAAAAAAACATATTCATTATTAGTGCAGTCATAATAAAATACCTTTTATGTCTTCTTGTTGGGATTTTAAATAATGTTTAGACACTGAAAGTTTCCATTGGACATCATAACTAAAAATAAATACACGGATGAAATAGGCGAAAGTAAAGCCCTTCATCACCCCTGCGGGAGAAAACAAATTCACACTATGCACCTAAAAGCATAACAACACCTTTAAACCCCCTACTGGTACAATCATTCTCTTTATGGTACACCATGCCATTTCATCAAAAGGACCTTCAGCCATATATTAAGGCGAAAGTAAGATGTCAGTTGTTGACTCGTGAATGAGTGTGGACGGAAGGGACTGTGCATTTCATGGCTTCGTCACTCCACACAATAGTGGAATTGCGACACATGAAGAATCCTTACTTTAAAAAAGGGTGATCTTTCAGTGATTAGAAAGCAAACAAACAAGACTTACCCTTGCGGATTGTAGTACTACCTCGTTAAGTCACGTATCCTCCTGTACAACCAAGTCCCCCAAATTGGACTAATTCCACGGCTAATGAGTCACCTGTGTGTAGTTTAATATCTGTCAGCTTATCAGGCGAACCAGCAACACCAATATTATGTGAAAGTTGTTTGCAAATATTCCACGCACTGTCCGTTTCCACAGTAGGCTACTCTGTCGGGTTCTAAATTCACGATCAATATTTTGTCAAGGACATCAAAAATACGTGTGTGTATAATTCACAAAAAAAGTTGACTAAATGACAACACATGCAGTCGCTACACGCGTATACAATGTCATCTACGAGGTACAGTACAACACTTAGCAGTCGACCAACTCCAAGCTATTAGCTGTGTGCTGTACCGTTAGTAAGGGCGTCTGCATTATTAATAACGTGCATTTACGCCTCGTTGTGTCCACGTATAAAGAACTCACGGCTGGCTGCAGAAGCTTTTAACCGGCGTTCGGAAACGATTTCCATGCATCGGACTCCCACCTTTTACTTTTTTTTGCGTCTCCACTGCATGTAGCTGAAGGCAGAAATAAATCACATAATCTCGGCAAAAGCTATGCTTTGCTCGTTGCGAAGTATTACACAAGTTTGGACGGCGCGGCTCGATCTTTCACTCATGTACTCCCTCCTCTCAGGACTGTATGTGAAGCCAATGGTCCTTGCGGACAGATTGAATATGTGACCTCGACGACTATTGTGTGTCAATCAGATGGAGATGAGGGACTAGACTGTACCGCCGTGTGCTGCTCGTCGGCCTGTGTTGCATGTTAATAGTGATAAAAATTGAGAATCAAGTGGGTTGATCCAGTTTATCCATACGTATTTTTTTTAATTATCCACGACTGTATCCACGACTGTTAACTGTATCGGTGTAAGTTGAAGATGGTTTACATTTTTACAAACAGTTGGCTGTTCAAGAAGGGATTAACTCCGTGACCAGGTTGGAATCCAACACCCCATCAACTCCCCCGCCCCCCGTAGGCTACACTGCCTATCCAACCATGGAGAGGTGGAAACTCCATCCTGATCCAACCCAACAAACCACGGATACAGAGAAAAAACGCCTACAGGTCCGAGACGCTAAGTTGTTTACCTATCAAACGCATCAAACACTCCCTGGTTGGAAAATAAATACGGCACGGTTTGTCATCCCATAGAAACCTGACAAGGATGCGATCGTCACAAAGTGGGAATACCTTTTCGTGCCACCAAGATTTGTTCAAAGGGATATTTGTTTACGAAGCACCTTCGTCTCGCAAACAGAGCCCCCGGTGTGTCTAGGGTTAAGCAACTTAACCTTCGCAATTCACTAAATCGTTATTGTCTCGAGGAATCTACCCCTATATTTTCCACGATCAAAGTTGGGTGGAGTTTCTTCCCCCGCTACCCTAATTAATTGAAACACAAGTCGGCTAGCTTTTCGTGAGATCTGCTCGATGTTCCCATTTACTTTGTGTGGAGGGTGAGCGGAAATCCGCACGTTCCGGGCACAAACGATTCGACAGACGGATCCGCACGTTCGTGGGTCCTTGGGGGCCGACTACTAGAGACAAAACAAACAATACAGCTTCTTCAACAGGATAGAGAGAACCGAACTAGAAAATTAAAGGCGCGCGTTTAAAGACAGGTTTCGCGCGGTAATTGTTTTAGTAAGTACGTTGTACGCATCTGTACCCGGGAATGGAACGCGTTCACGAGATGGCGCAATTTCACTTATGCAGAGCGACAATTTATTTTGTTCATATTTTTCGTAAATGATGAAAGAAAAGTAAAAGAAACAATTAAAAAACAAACCAAAAACTCCAATAACTGTGAATCATTGATTGTGTTTTTAATTTATTCAAATTTTTTAATTTCATTCTAATATGTTGAATATTTTATTTGATTGACTGTGTTTCCCCACGTAATATGAATTTTTGAGAAGTTGTTTATTTCCAGCCAACGATAGCCCCCGTCAATGGTCTCCTGCACTGACCAACCATAGAGGAAGAAAAGTCAACTGTACCTCCAGTTTAACAGGGCAACACGCGGTCTTTTTGTGTTGTCAATGACTGGGTTTAAAAAAGGAAATAGGTACAAGAATATGCAGCTGGGTTCCTGCATGTACTTACTCAAACTGGCTTTTTAACACATTGTTTAAAGGTAAGGCCATATACTTCCAACGACCCCGAAAGAAAAATGTGTACTTTCTATCCGATAGCCTACTTGTTATAAAAATGGTAGCCTATAGTGGTTTCATGCGAAACTACTTCGTCTGAAATGCCCCTGTCGATTTAGACTTGCATGCTGGCGCGTATGTGTATAATGGGGGACCTCGCATGAGAAAGGGACTTGAATCAAGTCTACTGTCGATTAGAAACGGACGCCAGACACGGCTTCATTCACCGGCGAAGTAAACACATCTCTAAAAGTATACAAGCGAAACAAAGTATTACGTTTAGAATGTAAACATAATCTTAGCCTCTATCAGATCAACAATTGTAATTTAAACAAAACATAACAATAATAATGATAAATACACACGAAACAATTTTAAGACCCTCTGTGGTGAAAATGTTGCAGTTAAACGAAACGTCCAAACAGTTCTTAAGAACAAATGCGACAAACGTATTATTTTGTGGGGGCTATAGGTACCACTAACAATAACTTCAACAGTTCTTTGCGCTTTCTTCTTGAAGGCCAGCAGAGACAAACTTTCAGAGAAGTTAATCTAGCGTGGAGACAGAAACCCTTTTCACTTAGTTATACCGTGATCCCTGTAATACAGTCAATCGCAGTCAATCAACGGTTGGAAAAGTCCTGTTCAAGAGTCGCTGATGTTGCTTCACTGCCTCAGCCCCAAGGTGAGACTGAGACAGAATGCATCTTTTAGTGACGGATCATTTTAAGAGTCACGAATTACTTCATACTCCAACAAAGGCTGACTGGTTGGATTCCCTACTTACCGCCCGCAAGACAAGATTCTATAAGAGCCTCAAAGAAATTCAGTCTGGCATGAAACGCAAAGAAAACACTTTTGTAGTAAAGATAATACAATTAGCTGCTCCTGGTGGACCGTTGAGTCTGACTAATACCATGTGGAAGTTAATCCACGGAACGTTAAAACCCCCTTCTGCTTTCTGTTCTATGCTGAATAAAGCCAGCCACTTTTACCTGCCATGTTTCCACTCCGCAAAGAAACGCTCAATTCTAGTATTTGGTGATGGGATTGCACGCAGCCTCGGTGGTCTAACAGTCCTCCACGATGTAATGTAATGAATATAATGTTTCTGAGACAAGGGATGGTACAAATCCACAGCGCCCTGATTTAAATTTACACCCGTTGAGGCGATCCAGACAACGTCAAGTAACGATGGCGTGGGGAACTCCAGAGCTGTGCAATTTTGAGAGAGTCGGCCTATAACAACAGCTATGCAGATTTTGACCGAAAATGGCGTCCAGCAAAAACGTGACGAAAGAAAACTGGTCCCTCCATGTTGGACCTCTCTCAATACACAGCTCTGGGAAACCTGTTGAGGGAATGAATTTGGAAAAATGATGTTGCCTGCATTTTGTACATGAAGGCCTAGATGTACATTGAAGTTCTACAATAAGCCATTGCCCTGCATGCCCCCCCCCCCCCAACCACTAGAAAAAAAAGCAAAACAAAACGAGCAGACAACAAACCAAACGAAGAGAAGCACGGACATAACTGTTGTTAGTCTTGATTGGCGACGTTCATTTTGTTTCGGCGCCAATCAAGACTAAACTGTTGTCAAACCGCTGGGCATGGAATTGTGAACTCCCACTTACTGCACGTGTGTACCTCCCCCTCCCATCCGTATCAGCGCACGCTACAACTGGGTTAGTTTTCATATTTCCATGTGCAGCCTTATGCCTGCTATGATCTTGACGACACAGCCCTAAAATAAGTTTGCTCATAAAGGCTCGCTGTTAGACCACGGGACGCGATTTTTTTCTGCAGCACACGTCGGCTATGGAGTCAACAGTTAAGGGATAGACTGTTCTTCCCATTCCCTTAACTGTTGACTCCGTAGCCAGCGTGTGCTGCAGAACATAAATTTGCCCACGGGACCCACTCTAAGGTCAGCTTGGGTGGTCTGGTAACTTCTCCAATCAAACTTGACAACTACGTACAAAGCCCCGGGACGGGATAGCGGTTTAAAAGTGGTTAGAAATAAAATTAATTTTTCTAGGTCACAGTCGCAACTGTTTTTTGAAAAATTCAAAATGATGGATTTCCTTCGTACAACTTTATTTTGTGGATGGTAGCGGCCTGTAGTAGAATTAAGTTAAAGGCAGGTCCTGTCAATTATTGAGAATACCAACTCATTTTGCCTAATGGTCTAAAGTTACATCCAGTGTCTATTAATAGACCTTTCTTTGCAACGTCACGGCCGCGAGTTTTGCTAACCTTGGTTGGCAAAAGTATGGGCGGCCTTCACTGCAAAAACAAAATGCAACAGTTTCTTATTTGACCTATAATAATGCTATCACTTTAATACCCATGTAACTGATAAATAAATGTGACTATCCAAAACAAACGGTAAACTCACACTTCATAAAAATGTTACGGTAATATTTTGCTAAAAATTGGAAATTTTTGCCAAGCCAGCTTTATATAGACCATGTTACATTGTTTACAGAGTGGTAAACTCATACATTATAATGCTATTCCTGACGGGCAAGATGCTACACAGGCTCAATGGGAAATTTGTTATACTTTGTGTCATAATTTTCACATAAATTCAAAATTTACAAAAGCAACAGCTGTACAGCTTTTGAGATGTCCCCCTTTCTTCATATCAAAAGTTGAGGGAAATCAGACAGTGCGATCTCCATAAAACATAATATTTGTTGTATTCTTCCATTGAGCTGTGTACAAATGTGCCCGCCGGAAGTCCAGGCTCTGTGGCTCTTTTGTAAACATGTGATGTCACAGGTCACATCGTCTATATTTTTAGCTACTCGAGGCCTTCCATACAAAATGGTGGTCAACGTTTGTAAACAAAAGAAAGGTCTAGACTAGACCCTTGCATTGGCCGCCATCTTTGATGAATCATGCTCGCGCGACCAAAAGGCTTTCATTGGCTGAGAGTTGTGGGCAGTGCGTACACGCGTGCACGTTTCCCTTGTTTTTCATCAAAGATGGTGGTCAATGACGTCATGTGCATTCCATCTCTTGATCCACCCCTTGATTTCGGTCCAGACAGAAAAAGAAAAACTCAAAGAAAGACTCAAAAAGGTGCCCCAAAAATGGACCAAGGTTTTACTCTCAGACAGAAAGAACATATTAAAATAGATCTTCCTTTTTCAGTTTTAAGAAGAAAAGAATTAACACCCAATACTGTATAAGAACAAATCTGTATAGGAGCCAACGTAATTTATGTCCCACGTGACTGTGTTTGACAGTTTTTTGTTGTCCTTTTCTTGAAGACATAGTAATAGTATGGCACATAATTTTGTCCCTTCACTTCTTAGCACGCATGCGTGCTACTATTGAAAGGCATTTGTGGCAAGCGGTGCAAAATGTAGAGAATCCATCTGCAGTATAAACACGCTAATTGCAAAATGACTGATTGCAAAACAATATCTCATGATTGGTCTACGATGTCGTTGTTGAAAAAGAACTAACGACCGCTGACATTTCACAATAGTCACTCATTAATACTTCACCATGAAATATTAATCTTGTACATTCATACAGAAGCTTTAGGTTGGGGATGGTGGAGGAAGGAGGGGGTGGGTGCGACGCAGTATTAAAAATTCAAAACAGGTCTGCCAAAAGGCAGAATCATTATGGCTAGGACTTGCAAAAAATAAAAATAAATAAATAAATAAATGATTTTAAATAATAGAAGCTCAAGTATGTTTAACATGTTGAACGTTTTTGAAGTTATTGGACAGTTTAATTTGTGATGTTCTTTACTTGTCCCTTTAGGGACTCCGTGGTACTCCTACGTGAAATAAGATTTCAACTCAACTTTCAGAAGAGTGTTAGAAAATAATATATTCACACTATTCAACTCAATTTCCGGAAGAATGTAAAATGTTTAGTAAATACGTAGTTGGCACCCCTTTAAGTTTCTATGTCATACCAGAGGTTACAAAGGACCAAAGGCGACGAAGAACGGGAAGAGTGAAGGCATATCTGACATTTCTTGTTCCTTTTTGGCGGCAACGAAGCGCCATCATTTTAAAAGATGAAATAATAATCTCTCGGATAGACGTGATAATTTCTCCGCTGTGTGTGGTAGTAGGATGCTTGCCTAAGATAATGGATGCCCCGGGGGAACAAATGATGTCGTTGAGATGACAGACCGACCTGAGCCCGTCATCGCGGCGTGGGCTCTGCTGCAACAGGAGGAACTGCGGTCACGTATCTTGTGAAAAGGCTCCACGTTTTTTTGCCTCAATCAAACACAAAAAAGAGAGAAAAAAATGAAAAAACAAAATCGGTAAGGGATATTGTGAAGGGTTGTTTTTAAGTATAGTACATTCTGTAAAAACGAAATAGCTGTCTTGTTCGTACAAGGCCTGCCAGAAGCTTGGAAATGATTGAAAAATTTATAGACCTCAAGCAAAATGGGGTCCATTTTGGATGACGGTGAGACATGATTGTGACAATAAAATCAACATCTGTACATCTAGAAAGCTCCCTGTTTCTGCTTGGCTATTTCGAAAAACGGTAACGCTTTGGAGATTATTTAATAAAAAAAGAGGACAAGATCTAACCGAAACTCAAAAGTCCTTTGGAGAATTGAAGCTGCAGAATCAAAACATTTGATTTGTTTGTTCTTGTGTCAAAACTGTAGGGTTAAACAAAAACCCGCATTACTCCATTTACTATTACTTCTATTTTTCATGCACACTATTCTATTTCTTAAAAGTTGTTGATGATTTTATCAATCATTGGGAGTTAAAAATTTCCAAGAACATTATAGATAAGCCGCTATTTGCTTTTAGGAATTAGGCAGCTTTTCTAAACAATGCCGGATGACTGCATGTCAAGATATCACCTGAATTCCGTTTCTTTGTGGTGTTGTGGCTTTTTGACTTTGTTTTGCCTCATGGCATTTGGAAAACAACTAGACAGTAATTAAGCCCTGTCTTTGGAATGCATTGTGTAATCAGTCGTTTATAGTATTTTATCTCTTGCCTTTTGTATTTTATGTCAATTTTTGTAATTGCAAGCGTAATGTTTCTGCCCGTGAAATTAATTTGATATGAAAAATTACAAAAACACTCATCGCCTGAGACACGATTCAATACTTTTCAAACAGTTGATTGTTGTATAATATATAAAAAATAACTATACTACTTGTGTATTTTGATTGAACTTACAGTGCGCCCTCATGGCCGGTGCAAATATTTGGCCGTTCGTAGGTCAGGAAATTACCTAAAGTATAGCTATTGTGTTTAAACATCATTGATTCACTTTTTAAAACATTTTGGTTAAAGGAACATTACAGAATTGGTTTTTGCAAACAAAACAGTTGCTGGCAGTGTAAGCACTTTATGTAATCCACCAGATACATAAACTGACAAACCTGTAAAAGTTTGTGATCGATCGGCCATCTGGGTCAAGAGAAAATAGTGAAAACCGATTACACATTTGCATAAAATCATATAGATTCAACAGTCGAATAAAACACTCACTGAGCGATAAACTCCAATCGGAAAGTTAGTTTATTCATTTCTCATCAAATATGGCATTTCAGACAGAAGTATTTCAAGGGATGTTTTCTACTATCGTCATCATTAGACCGTGTAAGTTTTATGTAAATCTGTGATTAAAAAGTATATTTTACAAGTTTTTTTCTTACCAATTCTGTAATGTTCCTTTAAGTGGAAAATGTATTCAAACTTTGATTACATTTGAAGCCATGCATGATTTTCTTCTAAGACCTACACTGCAAACATTCCTGTGCAATAAAAATATCTCATCTAGGATGTTTGCCGAGGGTAAGAACATTTTGTTAATTTAGGTCACGTGTCATGTTATCTACATTAACCTAAATCCCGGTGTGTGTTTTGAAACTGAGCCGCTCAAACTCGGCTATAATTATAAGTTATACCTTCAGCTGTCAACACGATAAATCTGGCTAGTGATCCACCTGGACTCATGGGTGATCCCAGGGAATTTCAGACAAAATAAAACATCAATCATCACTCAACTAGATTGCACTCACTCTCTCATAGTTTACATCTTTAAAGGTGTGGTGATCGATGGTTCCTTAAAAAAGGCTAAGTATACCTTTTGTTTTTGGAACCGTTCGATTGTTTTAATCCTATATAAATGTAGATTTATACAATAAAACTAACCTGTGAAATTTTCATTTCAAAAGGTGGTAGCGCCTTTGAGATATCGCCAGAAATCTTAAGCGGTTCCATTATAAATAGGAATACACAATCTGAGAAACGTTTCTGACACGTTTCTCAGATTCAAATTTTTGGGGATAAAAACTGACATCTTTTTCCATATCCGCATTATTTTGAATTGAAATGTTTCTCAAATTGCTTTATACTATCGAAAGTTGCTTTACTTCTAACCAAGTAGTTTGTATTGCTATAAATGTTTATAGTGATTACCAATCGTGTACCTTCCATTTAAAGGTTTATTAAGGGTTAAGGGTTTGTTAAGGGTAGGGTCTTCGAGGACTCCATTAATATCATCTAAACTTACTTGGTGAGAAGCATTGCAGCAATTGATAGCATAAACTATTTTGAGAAAGGATTCCCTTGGAAGTAATGTGGATTGGATAATGTGTCACCCCAAAAAACATTTGAATCTGCGTATCTCACATTGCTGAGGGTTGGTGTCCGATTGTTAATGCTGCGGCCGAAGATGCGGCTGGTGCCCGCTGTCACCTCGCCAAACGCGGGTGGATTCTGTGACAGTTTTTGTTTGCTGTTTTCTCATCACGTATTCAGTTGAAACTTTCAGGTGTGACTTTTTTGTATCTTTCTTTATGATGTTATCTATGAATTAGCGTTATATTGACAACAACAAATCTATGACCCAATCTTGACTCTATAGTCTCTAAATACACTTTACAATTAACCTTTGAAGAAACACTTTATGTTTTATCTGTGCACGTTACTTTGTTTATGCTTCTGCCTTTTATTTGGTAAAATCGAAAACAACAACCGAGCATTTTGAGACAATGTCTCACACCATGGCAGTATTTCAGACGGAAATACGTCGTAGAACTATATTGAATTTCAGTCTAAATTTAGTTTCTGACAGACTGTTCTCCGAAGCTAATTCCCTGTCCACCTGCGAGTTACTGTTTGTCCTGGTGGATCACTCTTCTCCCGGCCCATATGCTCCGTCCATTCAGGCGTTTTTAAGGGATTGAGTTCTTGGTCCAGTGTTCCCTCTCGATATAGTTCACGGTCCACAAAAATGTAAAATTAATTTAACATTTTGGATTGCTGTGTCGGGTTTTGGGGTGTGTGCGCATGCGGAGCAAAGCGAGCTGCAATAATAGACCTTTCCATGATTATATAAACTGCACATCACGCATGCGCACTAAACACTACAGGTTGGTAAACTGAGGGGGACAACGCGCCTTTTTGTATGGGGCTGATGGTTGTGTGACGCATACGCGTTTGTGCGTCTGCCTAGTGTACAATCACTAATCTCATTCAAAAGGGCTCAATGTGTACAACTGTAGATGGCGTTTGCAAACCAATGGTGTCTGTAAACGCATGCGTGAATGTAATTATCATATTCATGGTAAAGGCTATGTGTCGTTACGAGCTAACAATAACGTTGACGCCGTCGGTGGACGGGCCGTAATGGATCAATTTCAGTGGGTACAGGTTCAATGTTTCATTTCTCATTTCTCATGTGGCAGAATGCTATTTGCAGTCATCTTTCTGCTTCCCTGTCCAACAGCAGGTTGAAGGTTGTCCTTGAGGATTACTCCCACCTGCTCTGTCAATTCAGACGTTACTAATGGCTCAGTTTTTGATTCTATATCAGTATCTTGTTTAGGCCGATAGCGACGATTTGCCCGATAAATTTCTGCATCCTCAGCTCACCGTGTGCGCTTGACTTGTGAACGAGTCTTTAAAATGTTTATCGCATTGAAAGCGTAACAGCGTGGCAGGATATTCTGTCTCTCCCCCGGAGATTCTGTCTCCCTAGACGGCGAATATTGGGTATTTTCAAATTTCACCTGACAGCGCCCTCTTTTGAATCAACGTCCTTCAGTAGCCCGATGGGGTTACGAGACCCGTGTTTAGCAGTACAGGAGATTCTGTCCCCTAGAGTATCTTGCACCCCAGGGTTCACCACACTAAATAGGCCCAAACTCATGTGCCAAACTGATTATCATAATTTGTAGGCCCTCTAAATCTTTCGAATAACATCGTGTTGGGGTCATGCAACTGAAAGATTGTGTAATTATAAGAATCTATCATACCCTGGGGGTTCTGTGTTTCAACTTTGAGGCGACTTGATACATTTAGACTTTAAAGTTGGTCCTATTTGGTTTGGGAAGTGGATAAGTGCTTCACGAAAACTGGCAGCAAATCGGTTTGGAAAAAAGGCACATTAATTTTTCGGGGGGGGGGGGGTTCGGGGGTAATTAGCAAAAATTTCAAACGGCTGGCCTGCCAAAAATTGAAAAGAAATCTGAAGTTTAGTTGTCCGAAAATATGTTTGGTTGGTTTTCAAGAGGCTGAGAGACTTGAAGTATTTGTTTAGTATGTTTGAATATTTAGCATTTTAGCATTTAGCGTTGGTTGCTATGGGAGTTTATTTAGTGTGGTGCATCCCCCTACGGCAAACTGTGTACTAACATCTTCCGATAGCGCCCTCTTTTGAATCAACCTCCTTCAGCCCATGTTATTTTTTTCATATGGGGGACAGAATCTCAGGGGGACAGATTTCCCTAGGACACCGGCCCTATCCGTCTGTGAACGTAGAGAAGCAGCTAGACCACACAATGGATAACTGCATCAAATGCTCAATACTACCTCACCCATGCAGCTCCAGAGAACACCATTAGTGCGAAAAAATTGCATGGACGAATGGAAAACGACCGTTCCATGCTTTGAAGAATACGAAAAGGAGAAGAAGAAGCACATGTTAATTTACCGTACGGGGGGCAATTTTTTATGCAGCACACGTCGGCTATTAAGTCAACGGTTAAGGGATATGAAGAACAGCCTATCCCTTAACTTTTGACTCCATAGCCGACGTGTGCTGCAGGAAAAAAATCGCGTACGGGGAGACAGTATCCCACCAGAACAAAGTCCTCACTTGACAACTCTTGCCACCCGTGCCCGTGCCCCGTGCGAAGTCTGTCCGCGGACTGTTGCCCGCTTTCCCCGTGCGATAGTCCCATGTCTCGCTGCACACTTGCTGGCACCGATTCGCGCGCAGTCCTCGGAATGCAGTCCGTGAGACGTATCCCGCTGACAACATTCGACACGACTTTGCGACAAGTCCTTTGCGAACGTTGGAGCTTAGTACCCTGACACCATCGAACCATTTGCCACATTTTATCTGTTGTGGCGTGCGATCCATTTAGACCTCATTGTTCATTTTAATCAATCCCACTTTACACAGAATTTTTTCTAATTGACAAATTCATACTTGCCCTGCTTGTTTTTACACAATTTCACTCATGCCTTAATCCCCGTGCCCCTTGCCCCTTGCCCCTTTGCCCCTTTGCCCCTTGCCCCTTGCCCCATTGCCCCTTTGCCCCCTTTGCCCCTTTGCCACTTTGCCCCTTTGCCCCTTTGCCCCTTTGCCCCCTTTGCCCCTTTGCCCCCGTGCCCCTGCCCCGTGCCCCTTTGCCCCCCTTTGCCCCCTTTGCCCCTTTGCCCCGTGCCCCCTTGCCCCCTTGCCCCGTGCCCCCTGTCCCCGTGCCCCTTTGCCCCCTTTGCCCCCTGCCCCCTTTGCCCTCCTTTGCCCCCGTGCCCCCTTTGCCCCTTTGCCCCCTTTGCCCCTTTGCCCCTTTTGCCCCCTTTGCCCCCTTTGCCCCCCTTTGCCCCCTTCCCTTGCCCCTTTGCCCCCTTTGCCCTCCCCTTTGCCCCTTTGCCCCTTTGCCCCCTTTGCCCCCTTTGCCCCTTTGCCCCTTGCCCCCTTTGCCCCCTTGCCCCGTGCCCCCCTTTGCCCTCCCTTTGCCCCCTTTGCCCCTTTGCCCCCTTTGCCCCCTTTGCCCCCTTTGCCCCTTTGCCCCCTTTGCCCCTTTGCCCCCTTGCCCCTCCCTTTGCCCCCTTTGCCCCCTTTGCCCTTTGCCCCTTTGCCCCCTTTGCCCCCTTTGCCCCCTTTGCCCCCTTTGCCCCTTGCCCCCTTGCCCCCTTTGCCCCCGTGCCCCCGTTGCCCCCGTTGCCCCGTGCCCCTTTGCCCCCTTTTGCCCCTCTTTGCCCCGTGCCCCCCGGTGCCCCGCCCTCCCCGTGCCCCCGTGCCCCCCGTGCCCCTTTGCCCCCTTTTGCCCTCTTTGCCCCGTGCCCCCGCGCCCCGTGCCCCCATGTCCCCGTGCCCCCTTTGCCCCCTTTGCCCCATGCCCCCTTTGCCCTCTTTGCCCCGTGCCCCCTTTGCCCCCTTGCCCTTTTGCCCCTTTGCCCCCTTTGCCCCCTTTGCCCCCTTTGCCCCCTTTGCCCCCTTTGCCCCCTTTGCCCCCTTTGCCCCTTTTACCCCTTTGCCCCCGTGCCCCCGTGCCCCTTTACCCCCTTTGCTCTCTTTGCCCGTGCCCCCGTGCCCCGTGCCCCGTGTCCCCGTGTCCCCGTGCCCCCTTTGCCCTCTTTGCCCCGTGCCCCCTTTGCCCTCTTTGCCCCCTTTGCCCCATTGCCCCCTTTGCCCCCTTTGCCCCCTTTGCCCCATTGCCCCTTTGCCCCTTTGCCCCCTTTGCCCCCTTGCCCCTTTGCCCCCTTTGCCCCCTTTGCCCCCTTTGCCACTTTGCCCCTTTGCCCCTTTGCCCCCTTTGCCCCCTTTGCCCCCTTTGCCCCCGTGTCCCCGTGCCCCGTGCCCCTTTGCCCCCTTTGCCCTCTTTGCCCCGTGCCCCGTGCCCCGTGCCCCATGCCCGTGCCCCCATGTCCCCGTGCCCCCTTTGCCCCCTTTGCCCCATGCCCCCTTTGCCCTCTTTGCCCCGTGCCCCCTTTGCCCCCTTTGCCCTTTTGCCCCTTTGCCCCCTTTGCCCCCTTTGCCCCCTTTGCCCCCTTTGCCCCCTTTGCCCCCTTTGCCCCTTTCACCCCTTTGCCCCCGTGCCCCCGTGCCCCTTTACCCCCTTTGCTCTCTTTGCCCGTGCCCCCTTTGCCCTCTTTGCCGCCCTTTGCCCCATTGCCCCCTTTGCCCCCTTTGCCCCCTTTGCCCCATTGCCCCTTTGCCCCTTTGCCCCCTTGCCCCCTTGCCCCTTTGCCCCTTTGCCCTGCCCCTTTGCCCCTTTGCCCCTTTGCCCCTTGCCCCTTTGCCCCCCCCGTGCCCCCGTGCCCCCGTGCCCCGTGCCCCTTTGCCCCCTTTGCCCTCTTTGCCCCCGTGCCCCCGTGCCCCGTGCCCCCTTGTCCCCGTGCCCCGTGCCCCTTTGCCCCCTTTGCCCTCTTTGCCCCTGCCCCCGGCCCCGTGCCCCCATGTCCCCGTGCCCCCTTTGCCCCTTTGCCCCATGCCCCCTTTGCCCTCTTTGCCCCGTGCCCCCTTTGCCCCCTTTGCCCTTTTGCCCCTTTGCCCCCTTTGCCCCCTTTGCCCCCTTTGCCCCCTTTGCCCCCTTTGCCCCCTTTGCCCCTTTTACCCCTTTGCCCCCGTGCCCCCGTGCCCCTTTACCCCCTTTGCTCTCTTTGCCCGTGCCCCCGTGCCCCGTGCCCCGTGTCCCCGTGTCCCCGTGCCCCCTTTGCCCTCTTTGCCCCGTGCCCCCTTTGCCCTCTTTGCCCCCTTTGCCCCATTGCCCCCTTTGCCCCCTTTGCCCCCTTTGCCCCATTGCCCCTTTGCCCCTTTGCCCCCTTTGCCCCCTTGCCCCTTTGCCCCCTTTGCCCCCTTTGCCCCCTTTGCCACTTTGCCCCTTTGCCCCTTTGCCCCCTTTGCCCCCTTTGCCCCCTTTGCCCCCGTGTCCCCGTGCCCCGTGCCCCTTTGCCCCCTTTGCCCTCTTTGCCCCGTGCCCCCGTGCCCCGTGCCCCCATGTCCCCGTGCCCCCTTTGCCCCCTTTGCCCCATGCCCCCTTTGCCCTCTTTGCCCCTTTGCCCCCTTTGCCCCCTTTGCCCTTTTGCCCCTTTGCCCCCTTTGCCCCCTTTGCCCCCTTTGCCCCCTTTGCCCCCTTTGCCCCCTTTGCCCCTTTCACCCCTTTGCCCCCGTGCCCCCGTGCCCCTTTACCCCTTTGCTCTCTTTGCCCGTGCCCCCGTGCCCCGTGCCCCGTGTCCCCGTGTCCCCGTGCCCCCTTTGCCCGCTTTGCCCCGTGCCCCCTTTGCCCTCTTTGCCCCCTTTGCCCCATTGCCCCCTTTGCCCCCTTTGCCCCCTTTGCCCCATTGCCCCTTTGCCCCTTTGCCCCCTTTGCCCCCTTGCCCCTTTGCCCCCTTTGCCCCCTTTGCCCCCTTTGCCACTTTGCCCCTTTGCCCCTTTGCCCCCTTTGCCCCCTTTGCCCCCTTTGCCCCCTTTGCCCCCTTTGCCCCCTTTGCCCCCTTTGCCCCCTTTGCCCCCTTTGCCCCCTTTGCTCCCTTTGCCCCCTTTCACCCCGTGCCCCCGTGCCCTGTGCCCCTTTGCCCCCTTTGCCCTCTTTGCCCTGTGCCCCCGTGCCCCGTGCCCCCGTGTCCCCGTGCCCCCTTTGCCCCCTTTGCACCGTGCCCCTTTTGCCCTCTTTGCCCCGTGCCCCCGTGCCCCCGTGCCCCTGGCCCCCGTGCCCCCGTGCCTCCGTGCCCCCGTGCCCCCGTGCCCCCGTGCCCCCGTGCCCCCGTGCCCCCGTGCCCCCGTGCCCCTGTGCTCCTCGTCCCCCAACGCCACAATCTGCCAGCAAACCTTTATACCAAAAGAGCAGGGTACACCAACAGACATGTTGAAGATGTTTACCTTCCTGGAAGTGGGTAAATTAAAGGAACACGTTGCCTTCAAATCTCATAAAATTTTACTGTTTGGAGGTGTTCCTTATACTTATTAATTAAGAGTTTTTCTTGCAATAAAACACCTTTAATGTGTTATAATTAGTGAATGGTAATTAAAAAAAACAAACGCTGACCTCTTACCCCGAGACATGTCCCGCGAAATGTATACGTTTTTCAAGCCGCCAATACGATCGTCGATGCAATAACAGTAACGGGTACCAGACCTTCTTACACCACACAAAGCATCGGTGTTACTAGGTTTGCCCCGCTAAAATCATACATTGTACGAGAACCCTGTCTTCGCGTCGTCTACTGTACTGCAGCATGCAGGGGAGGTCTATCGGTGGTATGGCAGCGGGGTTTTGCTGCTGCTGGTACGTCCCTGGACGCCCGGACGGACCGAGACGTGGGGACTTGCTACTTAATTATTTAACGTATGTTTTTTCTTTCTTTTTCATTCATTTATTAACTGGATATTTATTGGAATACAATAAACAGATGGTAATCGTAACATTTTTGATAAAATAATTGCTCAGTCGTAGTTCAACAGCTGTGACTGGAAATAAGACTAATAGAGTTTGTCCGCCATTTATTGGAGTCAAAATCTTGACTCTCATAAATGGCGGAGCGTTTTGTTTCGCGAAAGTTATCAAAAGCGAAGCATTTCTAAGGCACGTTTGTGTGGATCATTATATTCTACTTTTAAACATCTTTCCTACCGTGCTCATTATACATCAAACGCTTGTTATAGCCCAAAAGCGCCCAACAGCGCCCAACCCGAAGGCAACGTGTTCCTTTAAGATGGAATAACACACGCAATGTGATTCGTAAACGTTATAAGCTCATAATTATGACTAACAAGTGTGGAGCCAAACTGATCCGGGTGTAATGCTTTAACTGTCGGTTTAACGTATACTTTTTTAGTGTTACCTATTTTGTTGTCATTAATTTATGTATATTTCATTAGTGTGATATTATTTTACACTTTTGATCACTTCTTTACTCAGAAAGCATCCTTCTAAAGTACGCATTTTAGAAAGACAGTTATTTTGTTTCGTTAATTCGAGCATTTGAGAAAAACATACTACATGGCCGGAGGTATCTGAGCCGTATACTGTGTGTAATCAGATTAAGCTGATGTTTCACTCTGTAACATAGTCTCACATTTACAATTGCCAGAAAATAAAGTTTATAGACTTAATGTAGAAAGAACTTGAGTTACAAAAAGTAGGTCATTTTCTTTTAAAGACTATTTTCTTCTTTTAATTTTTCTTAAACTATAATGCCGGTGTGAGTAAAAACAAAACTCATCTGAGGTTGATGTGATATTTGTAAGCCTATTGAGACAAGGACGAACTTTATTTTGCCTTGTGACGAATTTTGGAAATTCAGATGTCCGTTTGTGAATGCTGCGGCCAGAGATGCGGGTTGGTACCCGCGGGTTGGTACCCGCTGTCACCTCCCTAACAAGAATGGATTCGACGCTCTAGATGAAAATACCTTGACAGTTAGTCATTGTACTCAGCTAAAACTTTCACAGGTGACTTTTATTATTTTGGTTTCGATAATTTGGCCTACAAATCAGCATTACGTTGACAACAAAAACCAATGTACGACCCTTTACCTTTAAGTTGAGATTATTAGATTGTATGTTTATAGGTACAATTACATTGGGTTGGTTACAGTGAAACCGGCAGGCTTTGGCTGGTCGCCGCTCGTGCATTTTGGGCAGCCACGGTGCTAAATGGGAATTCTTCTCGTTTCTTGATAGTCATCCTACTAGACTAGAAACTCTACTATGCAGACTGCCGGCGACACGTTGACCTGATACAGTGCTATTTTATTTGCACAGGTGATCGCGGGCATTGAATTGCAACAATTGGGCGGAATGCTCCTAGCTCGTCCGCACTCCGAGACTTCCATGCAGCATGTTTTGATCTGGTTCATTTGTTAACCGAAAGGGACCTCTTCCTTCTTTGCCAAGCGGACAGACAAAAAGACCATATGGGATGTAGGGCTTTCGGAACCTCATCCTTAATTCTGAAAGATGAGAGAACAACGGATCGTGATACGCCAGATGTAGAAGACGGAAGAACAGAATGCAAGATATAGAAACTACTTTCAAATGTTGTTCTTATATTGATGTGCCCCCCCCCCAAAAAAAAACACACACTTGCTCGGGAAACCGGAAACAAGTATTGAATGTAACAATATCTGGGCTGGTGAGAATTTTACAGATAGCGCAAAATTGTGTGCTTTCGGCAAGTGTGTTTTACGCCACATACACGAAGTGTGGACCTGAGAACAAAAGAGGTCCGCATAATATAGGTGCTTGAACACTATGTGGACTTACACATGTCCACACCGTGTTTTTTACAGTGCTGAAGATTATGATTTTTCTTAAGTGTACAAAACAAAGGAATGTATAGCAGTTCTTTGAAAACATTAAAGAGCGGTTACAGGATGCTCTCAATATTTGTACTATTACCTTTTTATGGCTGAATAGACATCGTAGATACCGTTTAATAACCATTTTAAACTTAAAGTTTGCATTTAGTAATAAAGAATTCAAGTCAAAAATGCACCTCTCCGCGCGGCTTTTTCAGCCGAGAGTCAAAAACTACTTGTCTATGATAATGATATGCATATGACCCCTTGACGTCACCGGCGGCTAAAAACTCACGGTTAGCATTATAAACACACACATAAATGTCTCTTTGCTTGGAAAACAAAACAAAATCAAGAAGAAACCAAACTTACATCATACAGTTAAATACTCTTTCTGTCGATCCAGAGTATCCTATTGTAAAATGAAGCCTACACGTTGGGTAGTTTTTCACTATAAACGAAGCTAAAAATTTCCAATGAATTAAAGCCCCGCGGACCATGAGCGTGCGGACCAGTGCTGCATATGTATACGGTTTGAACGTGTGCACCAGCGATGATTATGCAATGTCATGGGAATAACCGTATTCCCGAGCATGCGCAGAAACGTCAAGAAAGAAAGCGTTGTGTAGGGGCCTCCCCGTGACAATGCGGTCTGCGTTGTTCATGTTTCGCGGCACTTGTTGATTGAATTCTTGCCGTGTGTTTTATGTTAGGGTTGAATGCTTGACGTGTAGAACGATACACTAAAAATCAAGCCGAGCTGCAGAATCGCCTCTCCTCACAAAGAACGAAAATCACCAAAACATAAATCTGTTGTAAATTGGCTTGCTGATCAATGCCTGTTGGATCGTCCTTTAAAGAGTCACATTTACGGCCGTATTGATTGCAAATGGTGAAGTTTGGCGTTGTATTTGCGTTAGCTCAGTACATTCATATAGGCAGGTCCAAACTACTTAGCCGCCGGTGACGTCATGAGTCCTTCGTCGCGGGGTTTGTTTGACCTCGCGTTTTCAGATTTTGGGCTGGGAGTGTTTCGAGGAAAACACATATTTACCCTGTTTTAGCGTGAGGTAAGGGACTCATTATAATTTTGTTCTATTTACTGTGGACTCCATCTATTGGGAAAATGTAAAAACTATATATTTAGAGCATCCTGTAACCGCTCTTTAAATTAGTAAGTTGAAAATACAATGAAAGTCAGACCGGGTCCGAAATTGCGGCTGTGACTGGGCCTACGGCTTCGGCTTGTTCGTCACGTGAACATGCCTTGATTTTTTAAAATGAAAATGAGTAATCGCCTAACCCACAAGGCCGGACGGCCAGTTCAAGGAAAGGGCTTCACTTACTGTTAACAGGGACACGTTGCCACCTACTCCTGGGGGTTAAAAAGGGTTACCCCTTCAAAGTCCGTAACGATGTAGGCATGGGTATCTTTCACTATATGCCTAGCTGGTAGAGCAGAATGCACTACCTTCCGAACTTTTTAACGTAGCAATTGGGGTTTGAAGTGCCTTGCTCAAGAGCACAAATGTCATGACTGGGATTTGAACCCACGCCCTGCTGCTGACGACACCAGAGCTTGGGTCCGGTGAGCTAGACCGATCGGCCATGACACTCCACTTGGAAGCCTACAGCAACAGTCGTATCCGTATAGCCGCCGATCCCGACACGGCCCAAGAGATCTAGTTTTACGTCCCTCGTGACTTAAAGGAACATTACAGAATTGGTAAGAAAAAAACTTGTATAATATACTTTTTGATCACAGATTTACATAAAACTTACACGGTCTAATGATGATGATAGTAGAAAACACCCATTGAAATATTTCTGTCTGAAATGCCATATTTGATGGGAAATGAATAAACTCATTTTCCAATTGGAGTTTATCGCTCAGTGAGCGTTTTATTCATTTGTTGAATCTATACGATTTTATGCATATGTGTAATCGGTTTTTCACTATTTTCTCGTGACCCAGATGGCCGATCGATCTCAAACTTCTACAGGTTTGTCAGTTTATGTGTATGGTGAATTACATAAAGTGCTTACACTGCCAGCAACTATTTTATTAGCAAAAACCAATTCTGTAATGTTCCTTTAAAGTAACTCAACACGATGACAGAATTGTAAGTGTAAAAGATTGTCTCATGAAGTCGGAGTTAAAGTACAGTGGACATATTAGGGTGTGTGAGTTTACACTTGCCTCTAGCAGCGGGATACGACTGAAATCAAAGTTAAATTACAACGACAGGTTATTCAGTCTTTTGTCGATTACTGCAATTGAATAGCTGACAGTGTTTCAGGGTGTGTTTTTATGTTGTGGTTGTTATGTTTCGTCGGTTTTAGATTTTAGACAAGACCAGTTGAGCTTCTATGAGTCTGATTAATCAAGTCAATGTTCCCCCCCCCAAAAAAAAAAAAATAAGATGAAAATGAAGAATATTTGGGTCCTTATAATATATAACGCACATATCCTATAGATCAGTGCCCTTTACAATAATCACGTTCATCTGGCATATTCTTAACCAATCCAGTTGTGTAGGTTTTATTTTTAAACCATGCACAACATTACAGACCAACGTCTATGTCTTGCTGACAGCCTGTGCTAGGTTCTAAGGTTTCCAACACCCCTCCCACTGCCAATCAAACCTTTTGGCTAATCCTGGGGTTATTTGCTCACTTGAGGGTTTCAAAGTGAAGAAAAAACAATGACATCAACAATGACGACGAAAACCAAAATAATGGTTGCTGTTTCCGTTAAATCACCATTACCTCTGAAAACAGACAAACCAAACCGACTGTCAACCAAGAACAGTCTCATGTTAATTACGTTGGCTTCTGAGTTACCTTCATAAGAAAAACCTAATATGTATTTTAATTACCGTGTAGGGTGTTGCTCTGTACGGACTCTCAGCTGACAAGTACAGCTTTTCCTATTTTATTTTTAAAGGAACATTACAGATTTTTTTTGCTAACAAAACAGTTGCTGGCAGTGTAAGCGCTTTATGTAATCCACCATATACATAAACTGACAAACCTGTAGAAGTTTGACATGTGTGATCAAAAAGTATATTTTACAAGTTTTTTCTTACCAATTCTGACATGTTCCTGTAATTTGCAGGAGAATAATGACTTGAGGTGAGGTGTATTTGTAAGCACCGGTAGTGTATGAAACAGCATTTCATATCACTATATTCAATACTTCCCGAGACGATGCCGGCAATAGTTTGTACGGAAGCTTTAGACAAGCGACTGCCGAGTCAGCGCGCTGCTTGTGATAAGACACCCCCCCCCCTGAGGATACGCCTCCCCTCCCCTTGATGCTTCCCTTCTCTCTCGCTGTCTCTCTTTCTCGCTGTCGTAGGTGGCCAGTGGCGACTTCTTGATCATGAGATAAAGATAGAATCTGATAGTTTGACGCGGTCATTGATTGTGTGAGTTGATAGCTGCACCGGCCAATACCGTTGGGGGCGATATACATGTAAAATATAAGCCTTTCTCTATTGTAAGGGTGCACTAAATACTCAACAAATATTTTCATGTCTCTCACCCTCTTGAAATCAAATGTATTTGCTTGCAACTTACTTCATTTTTCAAGTTTTAGTTAGTTTAGCCGTAGAATACTTGAGCTATAATCTTTCGAAATGAAAACAACCCTGAACGAGTGAAATGGCCATACTGCATTGTAAAAATATTGCCCAACACTTTTCAGCAAAATGGGGTCAATTTTAGAGGGCTAGTGTACCCAAAATGCTCCAGTGAACAAGTCTAAAACTCATGTAAGGGGGGGGGGCACAGTATTGGACCATTTGTCAACAAAAAAGCCATGACCTTCAAATCTTTGGATTACATGAAATGTTGTTGGTTTACATTTTGCTTGTGAGGCTTTGGCCCATAATTTTCTCTATTTTATTAGTGTAGTGTAAGGGCGTCCATTTTTAATTCGTCGATTTCCGTATTTTTTTTCCTTCTCATTTTGAAGTAGGGTCGGTGGGGGAAAACGTTGCAAAAGTCAAAAGGTTCCTGTACTGCAGCTGGCACTGTAAGAAACAAGAAATTTGACCATCACGTATTTAAATTAAGTACAACAATTCGGTCCTTCTAGTTTTCTTCAGTTATGACATCAGTCTTGGTGAAGACCTTCTCTTGTTGATTTATCACAGTTTTCACCACGAGAGGGCGCTATCATTCACGAACCGCTCTCACAAAATCAACAAGAGAAGGTCATCACACCAAGACTATTATGGCATTTGTCACCATTCAATGGAGTTACAGTCTTGATATGAGCTTGCTTTTGCACATAACAGCCGCTACCGTCATACGGCACCCCAAGTCTCTTGTTAGAGTAGGCGTGAAGACTCATGCATTCAGACATTGTACATATATAGTGAAACCATTGTGAAACATATGTATCGGCTCACTGTACTTATATAATTTGTGTAACACAAACTATTCTGAAGTTTTGGTCATTGATTTACGTAAAAGAAGGCATTTTAAATCATTCGTTAACTCCGCCGGTATGGCAGGAGATTCGGTTCCCCGGAGATTTTGTCCCCCAATACGGCGAACTGTGCACAAACTTCTTCTGATAGCGCCCTCTTTTGAATCTACCTCCTCCAGCCCGTGTTAATTTCCCATATTGGGGACAGAATCTCCGGGGACAGATTTCCCTAGGACACCGGCACACCCGTAAATTAAATGCTCTGGTGTGATTATCATAGAACTTACTGCTCAGAGGATAAGTAAAGCTTACTAAGGAAAGTAGTTCAATTATTAGATAACACCACAACCGTAAATTATTGTTGAGGTGTAATGAATGTAAAGATGGATTGCTTTAATCAGTCCACGGGGTAAAATATTCCGTAGTAAAAGTAACTTCTTGATAAGAGGAATTCAATAGGCGCAAATAGGTGAAATACCTGCAGTCAATTAGGCATGGAAATAAGTCCCCCCCCCCCCCCCCCCCACTGGAATGTGAGTTCACAGTGCATTTGCCGTCACGACGAGCATGTGGTTGTCGATCTGGTACCCGGCATGGTGTACCCCACTCCTATTGTGTCTCCATTTCTGAAAATGTCAAGAATTCTAAGGACTTTTTTTTTTGGGTGGGGGGGGGTACCTCTAATATAAGTTATCAATCCCAGGATTTCTACTGAGAGTACTGGTAAAAGAGTAGCGCGCGGAAGATGAATCGGCGAGTTGGAAATTTAGAATAATAGTAAGTGTAAAGAACTTTCAGAAACGCAGCGCGGATGCTTTATTTTTCATTTACCGTAACATTCTATTAAAATTCTAATATTCGAATAAAAGCTATTATAGTTATAAAATTAGGGTCTTCGAAGGGATGATCCAGTGCCCCAAAGTAACGACAGAATCTTTTAGTAGTATTATAAAGTAATATTATAGTAATATTACTAAAAGAGTCTGCCGAGACTTTGGGGCACTGGATCATCCCTTCATCTGGTTAACAATGAGTAATTATTCTATTGCACATCGATTCAATATAAGTCTATAACAACCAGTATAGTTGTAGATCGCAGTCAAATCTTTTCCATCTACAAAGGGTATTTTGTGGAGCATTTGAGGACATGACATAAATAATTATCTGGTAAAGGCCCTTATCGTTTTGCTCGTTTTAGCTAAGATGTAAGTTCCATAGAATGTATGAACATAGTGTGTTTACATTATACCCTGACCAACGACTTGACTCCTGAGATTCTCGTTTAGGCAACACATCACAGTTACGACAGATTGAGGGCATATCATGTTGAATCGCTAAAGAGTTGACGTAAATAGTTTATGTGTGTTAGTAGAAATCCTCATACACGTACAACCGATGAGATGGGAATATTATTGAACAAGCAGTTAATTTAAATTAACTTACCATATGCTTGGTCGTAGTACAGTAATTTGCATATATAGACCCCCTTGCATGTGACGTCACAAGCTCAAACGTGCCCTCGCTGAGTTCAATGAAGACCTATCATCAGCTGAGAGCTGTGATTGGTGCGTGCACCGGTGCACACTTCCATTGTTTGACCTCGGCGATGGCGGCCAATACAAGGTTTGTATTCCTACGCTAGCATTCCAACCAATGACACTATTAAGTTCTCCCGTGACGTGTTGAATCTAGCTGTCTTGTTATGTTAAAGGGACACACCGGCTTACTGTTTACCTAATTTAGTGATGTGGAATCACAGACAATATTTTTCCGATGGTTGTTGTAAAAAAAAATCATCAAAAAGTCACGTAATATTAACGAAAAATGTGAAAAAACAAAACGCGGTCAAAGGTCAGCGTATACGCTTTTCCAGCCGTTGCAACGGTCAAGTTTACGTGACATTGTTTTAAGTAGACTAGTGATCTGTTTATGTATTAATGATAACAATGGCGAGGCATGAGGACCCAGTCTTAATATCCATCAAGCACAATTCACGTGTAAATAAAAAACCGACATAAACACAGTCCGATCCACACCGTGCAGCTATTCGTCGTCGTCCCGCCGCGTGTGTAGCGCAGGCATCACGTAACGTGACAATAGTTAGGGGATAGTAGCTAGGGCTACAGACTAAAACCATCGTACAACAAAACGTAATTAATGGTCTGGTTCCTACCCCTCCACAGGCTCCGAGTTCATGCCCCCGTGGTTTGTCTGTCTGGCCACACGGCACCGGCTAGCTGTTTACGGGACATGCCCCCAAGGTTTACCCGCTATCTCCCCACGCTGATGCGCCGTAAAACACGCCTCCGTGCACGGACTCTCGAATGCGAATCTTACGTTCGATTTTCATCATTATTTACAACTTGTATCTATCGTGAACTAACACAGTCGGTCATTTAATGGAGTCAACTACTCCACAAAATGGCCGACCGTGTTAGTTCGCAAAGTTCAAGAAAAACCATGCAATTTCGAGGCATATTTGTGTGGATCATTGTATTCTACTTTTAAAACATCTTTCTCACCATATGCATTTTATAACAAACGGTTACAAACGCTTTTTATAGACCAACTGGACCGATCCAAGGCAACGTGCACCTTTAAGGTTTAGAACTGGAACAACGTCGGTGTCAATGCCGACTTCGTTTTAACGAGCTTCTGTGCTATCTCTAATTTGTTTTATATAACAACAATGTCTATTCTTTCTTCATTGTACTAAGAATTTACCGTAATTAAAATTGTTTTAATACAAATCACGCTTATTTTATTCACCACTTCTTAAGACAATGCCATCGTTATCTCTGTCCTTGCTAACAAAGCACGTTGGACAAAATTATTATTTAATGATTTATTTATTTGGTATGTATCGCTCATGTGCAACTAAAATTAACAACTTTGGTTTCAATGCCGACCTCACATTCTATTTTATCTATTTATTTTATTTATTACAATTAGGCATTTACAGTAATTAAACTGTACTAAAAATAATAATATTATTGCACATAAAAATGTACCACTTGTGACGACATCAGTTCCATTGTTGTCTCTGTCCTTGCTAACAAAGCGTGTTGGAAACAATAATTATTTAAAAATTATTAACATTTTGTTCTATGTATCGCTTATGCTTAACCTTGCATGAAGTGTCCGTTTTTAATTAAACTGTCAGTTCTCCGCCAATTATTATTATTTTTGTAATCTAAAAAAAGAAAAGTGCCATGTTCCCAAACTACACCTAGCCAAATAGCATGCCAATTGTCTTGTTACCATCGTTGTTGTTTTTTTTGTTTTTTTCACTAACAAACATTCTATCATCGACCAGCTCTCCGGGAATTCCCAAAGGAATTTAATTGAAATGAAATTGTTGATCACTATCAACCTTGCGTAGCCCCCCCACCCAAAAAAAGAAACTTTTATTGAGAAAGTACAATATTATTTCTTTGACGAATAAATAACTTCCCATCATCTTGTTTTCAATCAACACAAACATCCGACCTAAGAATTTGTAATTAAATACGATAGTCACGTTTGGGTGAAAAGGGGGTTTATGTTGTTTGTACATTCGTATCCGGCGTATTTCGATTGCGACAGTCTTATAAGCAACTGTGATGTTAGGTCCTCAAATTCTATGAATGCCCTCTAACTCTGACTGTTTGTTTATGACGGAACTGTGAAGTTTCTATTCAGTCTTTGATAATGATTGATCTTACGGATTGGATCCAATATTTTCCCGGTTATTACCAAATCATGTAAGTTGTCTTTCAGGGTCATGAGGAGCTCCTCACACGGGACCACATAATCTAGGGGGAATCTTGCATGTTTTGTAAATTTAATTGACATCAATTTCTTTCATTTAAAAAAATATATATATTTTTCATTGTTATGTGATGGGATGACGGAAATTACATTGCTGATAATTATTTTCCCCTCATAATGTCTTAGGAAATTCAAGATCTCGTACACAAAAAGTATTTCATTGGATTCACGTTGGAAATGAATGGAAATGCATTGTCTTTTGACACATTGTCGGCATTGTTTTGACGGCCTTGTTCAGCATGAATGCATCAGTCAATTAAACATAGCGTCCCCCACGTTCAACCCGTTGGACTATTGAACCCCTTGCACGACGGGGTACGCACACTCCGCAAAATGCGCGTCTACCATGTCCACCATTTTGGGAGTCAATTCCTTTGCATACCGGTACATCTTGAATCCAAAAATGGCGGACAGGATAGGCGCATGTAAGTGCGTAGTCTTCATTGCCGGGTTGCTTTTTTCCGTCGCACATGGAGCCTGTCTACGCACCGTCCACACGCACACGCAGTACGGAGTCCGTCAGGTCGGACAGCAGCCCTAAAGGCAGGGTATACTTTTGGTTGTCAAAGACCAGTATACTCACTTGGTGTATCCCAACATATATGCACAAAATTACAAACCTGCGAACTATGTGGGCACATTTGGTTATCGAAGTTGCAAGAAAATAATGAAAGAAAAAATACCCTCGTTGCATAGAAGTGTATGCTTTCGATCAAATGCATGAGACTGAAGCCTTGCTCAGGTTCAAACCTTTAGGAGAAAAATTACCTCTTTCTCATAAATAGCATAAAATAGCTTAAAAGGGGGTCGTTTCTAATAATGTTTTATAACATCAACGGCTCTCCGGTGCTCTTTACCAAGTAATTTTGTTTATGGTCATTAACTTGTGGAGTAAATACCAAAAGTACACACTGCCTTTATACTAACGCAACTGTTCATTTAATAGCTTAACGTAAACGTTTTTACTTTGCTATTTAAATACCTAATGTACAGTAGGAAAACCAACAAACACATAATTTGCATGAAAATTAGCTTCGGAATCCCCAAACCAACTTAGCTTCGGCATCCCAAAACTAACTTTTCTGCAGTTGAAGTTACACCGCCAATTTGTTAGGGTTTAGTGGCACTGAAAATAAGTTATCCGTTTAATCGGAACAGAATAACGGGAGCGTAGTGCCGCCACTAACAAACAATTACGATCTTATCGTGTACGTACACGATAACTACCGTGTACGAACACGATAACTATCGTGTATTGTACACGATAACTCCCGCGTACGTACAGGATAATTCTGGACTTATCGTGTACGTACACGATAACTATTTACTTATTAATATGTAGGCCTACGTACACGATGATTATCCTGTACGTCACGATAAGAGCGTATTTTTTGTTTGTTCATGTGGAGGACACTTCGCTTCCGTACAGAATAACATTGAAAATAGTGATATTTAAAAATACTTAGAGTACAACTATACTGCTGTAGTATTCTTCTTCTTTTTTTAAAGCAGTTTGTACGGACTGGCTGCGGGACGTCAATACACACAATGAATAGCATCATACCGCCGGGTCAAAAAGTTATACGAAATCAAGTCTGTGGCACTTAATTGGTCATGTGTAAATCGTGTATAACTCATCATTACGATTCATCACCAGAGACATGCGTAAGTGCTCGAGTTAGTTTCCTTCACAAGTTAAAGCAATGCACGTGGGACCAACATGTCCCCAAAAAATGTTCGAATACGCGCGAGACTTTCAAAGTATATACTGGGATAGCACCTGAACATTTTCATACTCCATCTGTGCGGCCTATCGGGCACAGGGATAGCGCAAGACAGCCTTGCAACCAAGGCTAGTATTAAGTGCGCTGCGCGTTGTAAACGGGTTAATAGTAATTTGTCTCTCGTAAATATGAGAATTTTAATTAACAGTGTGGCAAAACCAATTAGGAAGCTGCCACCATCCCGCATGCCGTTTTGTCTAACTATTACACTGCATTTAATACAGTGAAGAAAACAAGATTTTCTGTTGATAAAAAACCAACCTCGTCGACAGATCTTTCTTTTATTTCAAGTCTTTTGTGAGGTTTAATTCATGCAGAAGAGATTTTTTTTAATGAACTTATTTCAATCTCCTTGTTCATCAAATAATATTTAAGACAAATATTTGAATTTAATTTCGTGCAGCCAGGCAAACCGGGATATCACAAGACTAACCTTATGTGCGGTCTTGGATTTTGAAAAAGCACCTTCGTACCTACACTCCAAGAACCAACCCGGACAAAATAAGAGGATATAAGAAGATATAGGATAAACCAGAAAACTTAACATTTACTAATTTACTAATCACAGAATAGGTAGACCAAGATATAACCCATATGGGATACATCTGGGTCCGATCTGGGGAAAAACAACCTGGGTAAAAACTCGGTTATCCCATATGGGTATTAATTATTAGATTGATCTGGGCATGTGTGCCAAAATGGCGTGTCTTGTAGGGTACACATAGGACAGTCCAATACCCATGGAAAGAAAAATAAACTCATGGGCCTATTATGCCTGTTCGGGGTTCCCCTTTGGAACCACGTCATATTTTGGCGTTTTGTGTTATAAAGGTAATAAACTAAAATAAACTGAAAACTAACTAAACTAAAACATTGACCCCCATATTGGCTGATGTCTTTCCCATTTGATACACATATGGGTCTTTGCATATCCTGCTATATGTCTGTCGCATACGACACCCATAATGGCACTTTGCACATCCTGCCCATATGGGCTTGCCCATGTCTTTCCCATACGACACCCATATTGGCACTTTGCTTATCCTGCCCATGTGCATGCCCAGGTCTTTCCCATACGACACCCATATTGGCACTTTGCTTATCCTGTCCATTATATGTGCTTGCCCAGGTCTTTTCCTTTACGACACCCATATTGGCACTTTGCTTATCTCATGCGGGTTTTTGCAAATCCTGTCCATATGGTCTTGCCCTTGTACTTCCCTTCAGTGGGCCACTGCAAATTCAACCTGTATGGACATGATAGGTCTTTCCCATATATGGGCCTTTGCATATTCCACCCACATGGGGTTGCCCAGGACTTTTCCATATGATACCAACATTGCAGATTCTGCCAACATGGCTTGCCCTTTTGGTACCCATATGGGAACAATCCTCACAACCTAACTCATATGGAGCCCATATGGGATCATATCACTATGGCCCTTGCCCATGATTATGGCCCATCAGGTCTTGCCTGTGTAACCTAATATAGGCCTAACTTAGTAAAGGCCTAACTTAATGTGGATCTTAATCTGCAAGACTATTCCCAAGCTTTTTTGTTTCAAATTACTTTTTAAAGAATTACTGGGGCCCCGACTTACGATTAATAATTTCAGCAACTTCAAACCAATTCAAATGGCACTAACCAACAAGTTCTTCAACCATTTTTATATTGCTTTTATTTGAAGGCTTTTCTTGGTGGGGGGGGGGGGGCTTGAGTAAACTCATCAACGTGCTTAATGTTCACATTATGCACAAACAAGTAAAGTCTTCAGCTTAACATTGTGGTGCAGTACCATGCTAATTTAAAGTCAATACGAACGCAACTTTATTTCCGAGCTCGATTTCAGAAAACACCTTTTTCAAACACCTCTAGTTCAAACCAGTCCTCGGAACAATAAACTCGTCTCTTTAGGGAATAGACCTGCCCCTGGAAAGGGAGGTTCTCCGGTTCTCCTTGGATCAGGAATACTATTAGACCACGTGGGTTCAACGACCAATGACAAGAAGTAATATAGTCACAGAATGGAAGAAAATTTCAATAAAGTAGTTCCGTACAGAGCGGGAATCCATGCAAGGCATTAACAACATGAAAAGTATATACCGATGTGAAAAGGACTTTCAGAGAGAAAATAGTTCCAGGGGTATTTATTCCCCATCATGCGATTGTCAGCCCCAGACTATCTTCGTTGTTTACGTCGTCATAAGGTATGGCACCTTTCTCGATTGATTTAGCATTGGTTGTCTATTACCTTGCTGAATATCTCCTTCTTTAGTGGTGTCATCTTTGATACATTAAGCCCAATCTCGTTCTCAACATACATTTAAAATCGAGAGACACATTTCTCGTTAATGTAGATTAATATACCACAGGAGGTATTCTCTCAGAAATCTGTCACTTGAAATAAATGTGCACAGATATTAAGTGTTATGATTTTTCGCGAAACTTGTGGATTTTTCATAATGTACAATGTACTCTCTGATTTCCATTGGAGCAATCTTTCACCCCCCAAAAAAAACCCAGATGATTTTACGTTTCTCTTCAGTCTCAAAATGCTTGTTGTGTTAAAATATTGCTTTTTCAGAATCATCTTCGGCAGTCCGTGTGCAGCGTGGTCTCTGAGCTTATTTACTCCTAAGTGGAAACAATTATGGCTCGTCTACTCATCACCATTCTGTTTGCAGTGGTCTTTGGTAAGTTACTGTCATTTATTTCCAATTCACTTTTTAGCCATCTTTTTGTTCTTTGGCCTGCTGTTGTAAACCCTCAAATGAGGGACCTGTTCGGTCGCAAGGCACCTCCTGCGTTACGTTGTCAGGCTTTCATGCGTTTTTCATTGGTTAAGAGGGCTTGCTTTGCATTTTCCCAACTCTTTTTTTCATTATTGTTTGTAATGTTTGTATTGAGGTTTTTGTAGTTCTAAGCATGCGCACATTGCTGAGAACAATGGATTTACCTGGTAAGTCTGCTGCCACCTAGCGTCCCAAGAGTCGAGTCCCCATTTTGTACTGTCACAAAAAAAGTTTCGTCACAATAGAAGAACTATCCCACGATAGAACTAAAATATTTAAAAAAAAAAACTGGAAAAAAATACATGATAAAAAATTACCAAAAAGAAACTTTGAATGAAGAATTTTAAAGGCAATGTATACTTTTGGTAATTGTCAAAGAAAAGTATCCCCACTTGATGTATCACAGCGTATGCATTAAATAGAAGCTTGTGAAAATTTGGGCTCAATTGGTCAGAAAGTTGCAAGAAAATAATGACAGAAAAACCGACCTTGTTGCATGGAATTGTGTGCTTTCAGATGCCTCAAAAACATCTTTCTGCAAAACTACATCACTTCAAAGGGTGGTCGTTTCTTTAAAACAAAATTAATATCAACATCTCTCCAGTACTATTTACCAAGTATAAGTTGTTATGGTCATTAACTTGTGCAGTAATTACCAAAAGTATACACTGCCAATACATGATTCATTGTACCAATAGGTTTTGGTACCTTGCTGGAGACTTCACTCACGTGGCTCTTCCGAGTAAGATTTTCATCAATTTTAACACCGATAAATGTTGCAATTGTTACACTATTTAAATTTACACCATTCAAAACTATTCGAACAGATCGGGTATGTTGCCTCTAACAAAATTTAAGCTGATGAAGCCGCAATTTCTTTGCTAAAAGCCAGGAACTTATTTTTTTACTTGCAACATGAATATAAATCCGATTAGTTAGTCACATTGGTATGGCTATAAAACCAAACTAGTGTCACCTGCAATTTAAAACAAATGATCAGATATGTGAGAAATGTCTGGAATTGTAAATAGTTAAGTACCTAATATTGAACCCTGTGGAACTACACAGCAAATTGCTCATTTGAGTTTACATAATAAAATGACACAATTTGTCTTGTACCTTTTGAACCAGTTTAAGGCTGACGCCATAAATTTGTCAGTGTACATATTCAAATGACATGATTAACTTTGGCGGTGATTCTTACGATTGACTGATTAGTTGCACTACACTTACTTGGCTTCACAGGCTATACACTGACCTTACAGAAGGTTTATGGAATGAACTAAAATGCCAAAGTGATCTGTTTAAAAATGTCCATGTGCCCCGAGGTCAACATTGACGGATACCCGCGTGCTACAATAGGCATCAATTACGTCGGGTTATTTTATTTCGCAACAATATTGAAAGCTCCTAAAAACAGTCATTCGGTTTCAAGAAATGTGTAAGCAACATGGTCTTTTGCCTCATGCGATTAAAATTAACACCAATCAATTAAAAAACAATCCACTCCAACAGCATCCGAAATCGCAGTAGCTTTTCGCAGAAATCTCTCGTTGCACCTAGACCCTCCTCAATTGAATATGCTACAAATGCCTCAAAGTAGAGTTGGGTGAAAACGGCTGTTTTTTGCCGATAATGACCAGGGAAACCCATATTACTCTTTCAAAAACAAAGTATAGTATCCTTTTGTTTATATTGTTTGGATATCTAGTTGCGGTCCTAAGGATCCAAGCCAAGCATGCCAACCCCATCTCTGAGAAGTTCTTGAGAAAAAGGGAGGTGCAAGGAGGGACAGGTCAAGATCATCTGCGGGAAAAGAGATCGACAGTCCTCACTTCCGCTGAAAGAAACGAGTTCCTGAGTACACACAACACCTACCGTGCTGACACGGGAGCCAATAATATGCCTAACTTGGTAAAAACGTGTAAAGTCCAAGATGCTAGCAAACAAAACGTATTTTGTGACCACGTACAATATGTCCAGATATCTAGTAGTATTTTTTCTTTACTAATGTAGAGGCACGGAAGGGAGGCCGGCCCTCTAATTAAAAAGGACGAGCATTCTTTGAAAAAGGAAATCCATACGATGACGTCTAAATATATAAAGTGATCTACTGCACTTGAACTGACTTTAAGTTCATACATATCATACAAATAACACAGCACAGTCACTAATTGCGTGATGGGCAAAAGGTCAACACAAGGCTGGCTACATACGTCCAAGTTTACAATATCCGAGTCAACAAGCCCTAAAAGTTACAATATTTCTAGAAAGACGATTTAAATAAAAAACAATACTCACAGGGAGCTCTATGACACTATCCCTCCCTATTGATTGGTATTTGGAGCATGGCCAGAGCCATGCTCCCTACGGAAATAGAGAGAAATACCAATTTAGAGTAAATGTGCTCTCTATTGCTCAAAGCTAAAATGAAAAAGACAGTGAGTCCAAAGATCACGGACCTAAACTTAAAGGAACATTACAGAATTGGTTTTGCTAACAAAACAGTTGCTGGCAGTGTAAGCACTTTATGTAATCCACCATATACATAAACTGACAAACCTGTAGAAGTTTGAGATCGATCGGCCATCTGGGTCACAAGAAAATAGTGAAAAACCGATTACACATTTGCTTAAAAAAATGAATAAAACGCTCACTGAGCGATTAACTCCAATCGGAAAATTAGTTTATTCATTTCTCATCAAATATGGCATTTCAGACAGAAATATTTTAAGGGATGATTATACTATCATCATCATTAGACTGTGTAAGTTTTATGTAAATCTGTGATCAAGAGTATATTTTACAAGTTTTTTTCTGACCAATTCTGTAATGTTCCTTTAACTTCTTATCTAAAATGCTAACTACAAAGTTGGATCAGACACTTGAACACTGAGGGCGCACTTGGGTTCCCTACACTAACTTAATATTCAACCGGGTATATTGTTTCCTTATTTATTATCTCAGACTAATTTTTTAATTTGTAACAATTAATTTATAAGTAAAATTCATTAATACATGTTTTCCCGGTCAACTTCAGCAAAAGTTTCATTATTACACGTTCAAACTCACGCATGTTTCCCTGTTTTATTCAAATTAGGGTTTCTTTTTAGCTACTATTACAATCAAATTCGCTCTCATGCACACATGATTTCATACTTCTAATTATGGTTCGTTTCTGGCATTGTATTTCATTTACAGATTTTCCAGACTACATTTTTCACCATTCCTCAGTTTAATTATACTACATGTAAACAATTGGTGAAGTTGAATGATCAGCCTCTTGGTGTTGTTTATGGCAAAATATGATGGCTTCTGCCAAATAATAATCTTTGCGCTCTAGTTAATTTAAATGAGTTTACGTTCAGTGGGATGTGAAGTATTTGTGAATTGACTTAAACGTTGTATACGGTTGGGACAGGGCATAATTCTATTTAGTGTACCCTGTTTATTTTGCCATCAACAAAGTTTCTCCTTAACCCCCCCCCCCCTTCTTGATAAGTCTGTCCGGCCTTTCTTTGTTAAAGATCTGCTTTATTCTATTCAGGTGTGGGACGATGTTTTAGCCGAAATGGCACAGACGTGGTCCAATGGGTGTAAATTTGCCCACGGCAACCCAAATACCACTACGTCATACAACTACGTTGGCCAAAACATGTATATCACGACGGGCAGTCAACCCACAGCCGCCACAGTTGATGAGAGTTGGCACAATGAGGTGAACAACTACGATATCGAAACTAATACTTGCACAGAAGGAAAAGAATGTGGACACTACACTCAGGTATGATTAAACCATACTTTTAATAGGGGATTAAAAATAGTGGCCGTCCAACCCCCCCCCCCCCCGAAAAAAATAAAATAATAATAATAAATAAATAAATAAATAAATAAATAAACAAACAAACACCCCAGCAAACAAACAAAAACAACAAAACAAAACAAGGGGGGTCGGTCTGAAGATTGTCGTGTGTTGAGCCATTAACCCAACCCCCTTGAAATGTTGCAAAACTCTCTAATCGTCTGTTTAACTTGTTTATTTATGATTGTAAACATTTTCAAAGTTCCCGGTAAACTGCTCTAAAAGAAGCTGCAGTATCCAGGAGATGTTGCCGGTGAGCAGAGTTGTACGAATGTGTCTCCTTTCGGCAAAAATGTGCACTGCTGGCCATGGTATAAAAAAGAAAAAGAAAAAAAGAAAACAAAACCTTTTTTTTTTTAAACCGATCGTCGCTTGACATTCTCGTTTCTATCGATTGCCACCGTATAATATACACTAGCTTGCCAGGTACTGCCACGTGGGAACAGGAGTTACGTCAGCCCGGTCATTAATTTAAAACCTATGGGGCGTTTTTTCCAAACCACCTTGGCTCACAGGCTCCGTTTCCAGCTCCAGGCTCTGTTTGTCCAAATCATCAGGGTTTGCACTTTTGCCGTGTCGATCTCCAATGATTTTCGCAAACGTCCGTCGAATTTAGTAAAATAGTTCACCGTACTTTTCAGTGATTCAAACTCTGCTAAAGAGACGTCTCATGATGGCAATTCGAACTGTGACACTCAAAATATGAATGGTAAAACCATAATAAAAACGTCCCCCCTCTCAAACTGTACCCTCATAATTACCATCGTTGTTGAGTGGCGTGGTCAAATAAAATCGAGTTTAACTCTGAAGTCTACAGATGTTTGTTCCCGTCAGAAGTTGTTTCTCATTCGATTCCAGAATACTCTCAGCATACGGTTCTAACACGGAGAACGCTCACATTATCAATTAAATAGTACTCTTTTCTGTGAGGATTGTGATCATTTCAACGTTTGAGGCTTTTTTTTTTTTTTTTTTTTTTTTTTTTTTTTTAAGTTTTGGGAGTGCGTATTCCCAAAGATTATTCTGTCCTGTGGGGTGCCAAATACGTCAAGACGCTAGTTTTGAACAAGATTCGTGGTTGGCCAGTCCCTCCGAGCCAGTCGAAGTTGCGCTCTCTATACTGGCGAATAAATACACAACAGCTAGCGTCGCCAATTAAGACTGTTATGAAACCTAGACTCATCTTCGGCCGTGTCAATTCGGGCACGGCAAGAGTAGTGACACTAAACGCCCGAGCCCGAATTGATGGCTTTGACATCGGGTATGTCCGGCTCGTTGAGAAGGTCAAATCCTTCAACACTGCCGCTGCAGCAGCTAACTACTGTATCCGTAGCCGACGTCACTTGATTCGTTAGAGGCAGCCTAATGCATCTACTTGAAGAGATTGATGCTAAAATGATGTTTATTTATTTCATTTTTTTACCATTTTTTCTTTACAGATGGTATGGGCGAGTACCACTCATCTTGGATGCGGAATGACATATTGCGAACCAATCGCTAACACTAACTTTGAGAAGGGTTGGCTTGTTACATGTAACTATGGCCCAGGGTAAGTCAGCCCCCCCCCCCCCCCCCCCCCATCCCCACACACACACACACACACATCCTTACGGATCCGGATGTGGGGTACTGCTATTGTTGTTCTATTATTCCCTTTTCTGAAGAATTCCCTTGTGGGGCCCAATTGTTCCTATTGAAATGACCTTGTGGGGTCCATTGTTCCATTGTTGTCAGGACCCCACATATGCCCTTCTGTGTGTCCACCACACACACACAACAACACATCTTACGGATCCGATGTGGTACTTCTATTGTGTTATTATCTTCTGAAGAATTCCTTGTGGGCCATTGTTCTATTGAAATACCTGTGGTCCATTGTCATGTTGTCAGACCCACATATGCCTCTGCGTCCACACACACACACACACACACACGCACACACACAAATATAATAAATATAATTATTTTTATTTAATTTATTATTATTATTTTTTTTAGCTACTTATTTTAATACTCGACTTCATGCAACTCTTCGTATAATTTACCAATCCCGTACGTTATCTGAAAAGGCTGGCTCGTACGGAAGCCCGTCGGTGCATGCAAAGTATATTATCATTTTATTACAAAAATATACATATTGGAGTTGTTGTTGTTGTTGTTGTTGTTTGTTGTTGTTGTTTTTTAACTGTGTTATAATTTGTCGTATGCCTATGGGTTATTATGACTTAATCTCGTAATTACGAACTATTGTTTATGCTATTAATTATGAATCGAACGGGGGCGTGCTTTACGCCAAACTCGAGACATGTCATACATGTGTTGTTTAAAGGAACATTACAGAATTGGTAATTGTAAAATATACTTTTGATCACAGATTTACATAAAACTTACACGGTCTAATGATGATGATAGTAGAAAACATCCCTTGAAGAATTTCTGTCTGAAATGCCATTTTTAATGAGAAATGAATAAACTAATTTTCCGATTGGAGTTTATCGCTCAGTGAGCGTTTTTTTTTTCATTTTTTGAACCTATATGATTTCATGCAAATGTATAATCGGTTTTTCACTATTTTCTCGTGACCCAGATGGCCGATCGATCTCAAACTTCTACAGGTTTGTCAGTTTATGTATATGGTGGATTACATAAAGTGCTTACACTGCCAGCAACTGTTTTGTTAGCAAAAACCAATTCTGTAATGTTCCTTTAAGTGACACCCGGCGCAACGAGGCAACACGTTAATGGCGTCTGTTGTCGTAGTCTTCATTAGTTCATCAACTATAAAAAAAAAACCTCAGCGACAAGTTCACATCATCATGCATTTCAACGTAATAACATCGGTGTCATCCACATGTGCAATGCACAATGCCAACAGTACAGTACACTGCAAGAATTTGGTGTGAAGCACGCCCCCATTTCATTGTATTATGATTGTTTTAAACATACCACTTTATTACAAAGACATGTATGATGAATGACGACCAGTTTGCTTGTTTGGTTTTTGTCGTGTTTTAGGGGGAATTATGTAGGTCAAAAGCCATACACAAGCTAAGCATGCTCCGTATGCACAGGTCGGTGCGTAGCCAATGGATGCGGTAAGAATGTATAAATATTTTAACTTTTTTTTCTGGAAAACATGATTTCAATTCAATCATCTTTCTTTCAACACGTCATCCAGTAACAATCCTGCCATAGGGAACAACACCACAGAAAAGTCATGAAAGGAAGACGAATTCTAAATTTTTGATTAACGAGAAGCACAGTTTTACATCCATTCTATTTTGCAGACAAATGGTCAGTGTATCAATGATACATATTTCCATCCATTATCTGGAAATGATTTTAAATTTGTCATTATTTGTCATTTTGTTACAGCTTAACTAGGTGAGAGTTCTACCGTTGGCGATTACCAATAGAGACGTGTAATCCACAGTCATGGTAACGGATGCTTCGTTGTCCCTCGTTACACGAGGGTTCACATAATTGTAGTAGTACAACCCATTTGGGAGTTCCATTAGATATGAAAATCACTTTCTTAAATTCATTCCCGAATCAAGTAGAAATTGTTTTGAAAGGGTTTGACGATCTCAAAAGTATCTGCTTTGCGTTGACATCAATAACAAGAAGCTTTCTTTTCAAGAACTAGTTTGAAGTCTACGAGGTTGTGTTTAATTAAGTCACAAAATGGCTCAAGATCATTTTGTCTGTGAGGGGGCATCTTTTATTATTTGGATGCACAATTTGTGTCACCAGTCAAAGTTCATAATAGTATCCAACATAAATAATCCAATAGTTAATGTCACAGCAATGCACCGGGTATAACTGCTGACTCGTCAGAAGGTAAACTCTATAACGAGTGGTCTTTAGAGCATTGCTCTGCTATGTTTTATATACCGCGCACATAAATCCTTTTCATTTTGATTAGATTATACGAGTCATGTGTCATACTTAAGTTTGCCATGTATTTACTGTTGCGACGTGTGTGTGACACTCCGAATGTTTAATACAGGAGTCCTATATTGATAAATATAGGATGCTTGGTACACCTCGCAGCGAAGTTTTTAAAGAGTTTTCCTAGTGTTGGGTGGGCGAGTTTCTGTGTATTTTTTTGTAGTTAGTATGAACAATTCAAATGACAAGGACTTATGTGTAAGTTATATAAAACATAAATTGAATTCATTTCGTTCGTGCATTGTCACAGAATACAAACACCCGGTGATTTCTGGCTTTTCCATTTCACCCTACTTTTAATGGAGTAGTCCAGATTTCACCTCATGATTATACTCTGTGACAATGCACTCACATGCATCTAATAGTTATATTGGAGTAAAAATTAATCTGAATTCGTGCAAGAATTGTTTCCTTTGTTTGTAAATCCATTCGCATTCACTTGCTATTCCTGTCACTAGTGACAAAAATAAATAAAAATTAATAAACAACTTATATAACGCCGCTCTCTTAAATTATCGTCTATTGTTTATGAAATATAAACAGATGAGGTACGGGATGTAATACCAACAAAAGCCATAAATATGAATTAACACTCAAACAACTGTAAATCTACAATGAGTCAGATAATTTCAATTCAGATTCAGACAATAAACAAGGTTTCCCTTCAAAATAATAAAATAAAAACCGGTCACCACCAACAGCAACAACATCGTTTGCATCATGTAGGCCTATGCTATGATTAGGTAACACAGAACAAAGGAAGTTCACAGAGTGTAAACAAAACAGAGCTGAGTGCGCATGTGTGTGTATGTTTTGTATAAAGTGAATTGTAGGCCGTGGTTTAGCGTGGTGTCTAACGTATCAACCATCGATACTTCACATAATTTGAATCCCACAGCAACCAATGTTTATCTGAGTCCAGAAAGAACCTAATCAATTCATGTGCAGTAAAGTGGTAACCCGAACTTCTGACGTGGCACTTCGAGGCTCGTGAATAATGCCAGACACCGGCCTTTTAGAATCAGGGCCCAATTTCATAGGGATGCTTTTCACGAAAAGTAGCTTAGCACAACAAAATTATGCTTACCAGAATAAGGTAACCAGCCAAACAGCCAAGTCACATGTACAATTTGTGACTGGTATCCTGCTCACAATAGCAGACTACTGTTCAGCAATATTTTCTGCGCAGCTCTATGAAATTGGGCCTTGGTACTTCCTACCAGATGCACCTTTGATGTATCAAGCCATAACACGGGTCGTGCGTACACACACACCCAAGTGTGTAATGACCTCCAATCGTGGAATTCCCCTTTGTTCAACTCTTTGTCCTGACAATCGTGGACCCCATTGTTTTCCTTTGTGATAGCAATCGTGGAACTACTCTCCCTTTTGTTATAAGTCCTCGGTTTGAATGTCACTACAAGTACACACAAACACAGCAGGTTTCCTCAGGCTTGCCAGCTACAGTGATGTTCACGTATGAAGCATCGTTGGTTTCATTACCAGAAATGTATAATAATGATGATACTAATTAAGAATGTTGAAAGCCAAGAGCCCCAGAGCACATTGTTGGACCAATGCCTCTTTCTACAATCCTTAAAAGTATAATGACGTCCTAGATTCACTCCAACAATTTTTGAATCGTGTACATCCTGAGCATTGATTCGGGCGCAATTGATTGAGGTGAACCCCCTCAACAACTAAAACCACCAATTGCCACCATCATACCACCGCACCGCCCTTGGGTGAGTTACGGCGATTAAACCCATCTTGTTCAGTTTACGATAGGTCCAGATAACGTCTGATCCAGTCCTCGGTGCAGCGGTCCGTTACGCTGGTGAGCGACTGGACAAGGCGGCCGATGCATTCTGACGGGTCGGTCTCCTCCGCGACCACCAGGAGACACAGCCACACTACGGCACGGAAACTGCCTGAACAACTAACGGTGCCGGAGGTGGTGTGTGAAAATGGCACCACAGGTCTGGAAAATGATCATGATAATTTTGCTGTGTTAAGCTAATTAAACGATTCGAAAATAATTATGGGGAAAAAATCAGTTTATGGAAACTTAGATGCATTATCAACCAACGCGTAAAATCCGCCGAATCCAAAAGCTCATTCAGTTCCACAATGTCAAACCACAAAATATGTTATCTTTCGCTGCAGCAGTTCAACAGTTGAAACCTCCATTCAATTTCACTTTTGAGGCTTATACTCATAGAGTTATCAGTGCGTTCATTTCAGCCAAGCGAAATTGTAGGCAGGCACAACTAGGGGTTTCTGCGAAAAGATGCTGCGAATTTGGATGCTGTTCGAGAGGATTAACTTGAATGGTTGTCTTTTTTAATCGCATGACGCGAAAGAACATTTGGTAACATAATTGTATGTCCGTTTTGAGGAGCTTTCAATGTTAAGCGAAAACCTATATTATATGTCTTACTAGTTATACGTACGTAAGATTGCCCTGTATCACCATCTCGATAGGGTAGTGGTCACTGACGTATCTGGTCTGAAAACAAAACACAGCAAGAAAACATTATTGTCAACCCATTACAATGGAACAATGCTAATCGCATCACATCGCTGCCTGGACAAACAACTACGGTCAGCTTTACACAGCTTTTAAAAACGTCATCAGAAAGGTTATATTATTTGATTTTCCCTTTTCCACACAGTATCTAAACAATCATTAATTATTAGGGGCCTAGTACAATTTCAAATTAGTCTGACGGCTTAATTTGACAACATTTTGTGAACAAATACCACATTATAGTTTTCAAGGTATTGTTTACATGTCTGTGTGAAATACTGTGCATCTCGAATACGATTACCAATAAATGCTAAGAAAATCCAAACTGAAAAACGCTTCATAGCAGCAAAAATGTTTGAATGGCAGAGGAATCAGGTTGGCTCGGTGGTACTCACCTTGCGGTATTCCCCTCCGTCGAAACCCGTCCGATTCCCGCCCCGGAGCTCGCGTATGGATTGCTTGGGTTGTCGTCATCGTTTTCTCTACACAGGCAATCTTAAGGTCTACTTTACAGTGCCGGTCGATTTTGAAAATCTTTTGGTTTCAGAACCACAAAGGTTCATTAAAGTTTAATTATCGCCGAAAGAAATGTGTTTAAAGAATTTTTGGGTTTTTGTCTCTCTGAACGAACTTTGACAGATGGTGTAGTCTTGATTGGCGACGTTCATTTTGTTTAACGTAGTGCGATATCGCAACACGAGTTACTGGAGAAAAGCTATCTGTATCACACGAACATCTGGATCAAAACGATCCAGATTTATAGACTTGCCCAGTCCTTCTGAGTCAGACTCCAAAACAGTCAATGTAGCGCCCTCTACCGGTGGCTAATACAAAAAACAGCGTCGCCAATCAAGACTATTAAATTTTATGGTGCTGTTACAAAACGAAAATTTTACGAAATTGTTTGCATAGCCACGGCAGTGCACAAAAATTACATACCTCGTCCTGATCCAGACCATACTTCTCGTCGAAGTAAAAAGCACCCGTTTTGCCCGGTACGATATTGTCATTGAGTTCGTCTCCGGCAATGACAAATCTAAAAGGGGAGGAGCAAAATCCGTCAAGATGGGCGTCAGTAAAATGGGTGAGTATGCATTTAGACTGTATTCTAGATGATGTATGATGTGATCTTATTTGTATTGCACAATACACGAATAAGTGATAATCTATAATATTAAACAAAAATTAAGCTTCAGAAAAAACTTTTTAAATATAAATGCTTAAATTTCAAATAAACCTCATACCAGTTTTAGTTATGCTTCTTTGACGAAATCGTCACACATTAGCTCAGCTAGTAAAGTATTGTAGTACTCGTACTCGGTACACGTACTTGAGTACTACTCGGCCGCCCTAGTATCCAGCAGTACTTAATACTCGACTGAAAAGTACTCGACTACATCATTCGGAATGAAATTGCTCTTATTAAAATAAAAAAACCATGGTGTATCATACACTTTAAGCAGGCGACATTGTACACAAATTACCGTAAAATAAACAAAAATGTCACACGAATGAACCCGACGTTTTCACAGGATCTTTGATAAGTCTATGTTTCTTGAAACTACAGAGCAGAAGGAATTTTGCCATTCCAAAAACCAATGATGTACTGCTTCACTTTATACACATTTTTTCTTGATAAAGTGCACATTTATGGCAAATTCTTTGGGTTTAACACCACAAAAAACCCAAAACAACCAATCGAATGACTAAAAGTTTGTAAAAACAACAACTGTTTACGCTTTGTCTGGTGCGTTGCGCACTTTTCGTACAATTTTCAATAGCCCATTATCATGCTGCCACCGTCTTGGTCATGTTCCTTGTATCAATAACAATAATAAATGCTAATATTCATTGTACAAAACGGGAACCAGGCTATTTCTCATTCCAGACTCGGTTTGATTGCATTAATTTGGATGGGAAAAAAACCAAGAGGGCCGCACCATAATAAAGGTATACTCTCTTAAAGTTTTAGATTGAAATTAGTAACGGTAATTTTTCAGGCTCTCAACTTTGATACCAACCAGACGACAATATTTTTTATTCAAGAAGAGTTGGTTATACTGAACTTTATAATAAACGATCGTTTAGATTGAAGCTTATCATTTATGATAAATCTTAACATATATATTTTTTAAATACATAATTTTAAGTGAAGTCGTTAAATGTGTGTCAATCTGATGTCTTACCGGTCGTAGGAGCAGTCTGACGCCGCCACTGTTGTATCCAAGTCATCGGGAATAAGCCATTGAAATCTGTTGTCCGTACGCAGTAGTAAGCCGTCGTCGAGCTCGCCCTTTGAAACGTAGCTACAATCGGCATTAAAATCGCCGCCGAGGATGACGTTCTTTAAAGACAAAACAAAATAAGTACAAAGATTCCCCATTTAAAACAATATAATTCAATTTTACTCAATGTTTAGAATAACAACCAGTTAAAGACACTGGACACATTTGGTAATTGTCAAAGACCAGTCTTCTCACTTGGTGTATCTCAACATAATTTATGCACAAAATAACAAACCTGTGAAAATTTGAACTCAATTGGTTGTCGAAGTTGCGAGATAATAATGGAAGAAAAACACCCTTGTCACACGAAATTGTGCTTTCAGATGCTTGATTTCGAGACCTCACGCGCGAGGTCTCAAAATCAATTCAAATAATTAGTTCTTTCTCAAAAACTATGTTACTTCAGGGGGTGCCGTTTCTCACAATGTTTTATACTATCAACAGCTCTCCATTGCTCGTTACCGAGTAAGTTTTTGTGCTAACAATTATTTTGAGTAATTACCAATAGTGTTCAGTGCCTTTAACAAGCCAGCACAGCCAGCCAGGTATCAAACCAGCCATTCAAATAGCCAGATTGAAGAAAATGCCATATTAATCATGATAACAGTGTATGCGGAGATAGACCCTCCTCCCGTTGAACTCTCGGGGCCACCCCACACCAGCCTCACCACAATCAACGCCTCGCTCAATACGCCCCTGGAGTCCATTGACATGACTGTAAGATAAAACACTTGATATGTACAACTCGCATGCTTTTCCCCTTTTACCTTCTGTCCAAATCTGTCTACGAAGTCATCGTAGACTTCAACTAGTCGGTTGATTTCTTCGACAGCTTGGCTTGGCTTGACATGGATACCAAACATTGCAAATCTGTCCACAGCTGACAAGAAAATTAGGGTAAAAAATAAATACATTAAAAAGGAAATATGTTAACAATTATATTTATGTCCAGTTTCCCTAACAATCTGATATGAGATAAAGGCACGTGATACATTTCTCACGAGTGATCGATGATTGTTCCTTTTTTGTTTATAAAGTACATTATTTGCATCGAAAACTTCCATCTGAAAGCTCAGTGAATACCAAGTTTCATATCATTAAAGAGGCTGTGTTGCATTAATCAAAGCAGGTCTGTGGCTGTACATGGGATTATGAACTCGCACCCTCCCCGTATGCTGTGCTGGGTCTGAGTGCATAATTCCACGTATATGAGCCACAGCCATGCTTCGATCATGACGACAAAACCCCTTTAAACCAGTGCCAGCCCTCGAGAGAAACTAATTAAACAAATTCCGAACAACATTAAGAGGAAATAGCATTGGGAAAATTTTCATTAATTATTTCGATTGCCACAATCAAAATAAGCCCGATATTGGCGTGTGCAAAGACCCTCACAAAATTTAGTAAGACGGTTTTCGTTGTTTTCACTAAAACGGGAGCACTGAATTTGAATCAAATTTCAGAGGTTGGTTGGGGTGTTGTTTGTTTGTTTGTTTATTTGTTTGTTTGTTGTTTGTTTGTTGTTGTTTTTAAAGTTTTTTTGGGGGGGGTGTTTGTTTTTTTGTTGATTTTTTTGTTACTGTTTTGGTTTTGGAATAAATTTACTCCACCCCAAATCAATGATCGAAACGGCACCAGATGTGTAAAAAAAAAAAAAAAATAAAATCATAAAGCGCTTCGAAGTTCAGAATCGGCGGCTCGACTGTTGCTAAGGGCGTTGCTAAGGGCGTCCTATAGACGATGTGACCTGTGACATACATGTTTAAAAAAGAGCCACAGAGCCTGGACTTCCGGCGGGCACATTTGTACACAGCTCAATGGAAGAATACAACAAATCTTATGTTCTATGGGGATCGCCTGTCTGATTTTCCTCAACTTTTGATATGAAGAAAGGGGACATCTCAAAAGCTGTACAGCTGTTGCTTTTGTAGATTTTGAATGTATGTGAAAGTTATGACACAAAATATAAATTTTCCCGTTGAGCTTGTGTAGCATCTTGCCCGTCAGGAATAGCATTATAATGTGCGAGGTCACCACTCTGTAAACAAATGTAACATAGTCTATACTTCATCAGATGATGATGCGGTGATCCAGCCATAGCTGTACCGCCATTTTGGACACGGCCTACATTCCTAGTTTCTTGTTATAAATCGAAAACTTACTGATAAATGTTAAATGGGTAATCTGTACTATTTTTGAATACAATGTTGATTGACGGCCTACCATTACATCATAATTTGTACATTTTCAGACTGACATATTTTGGATCGATCATAGTGTACGGACGTCTTACCTGTTGTTGGAGATTCGAAATATGCAATAAAAGGTTCCCGCTCAAACACATCGCCGGTTTGGTCATTGTACACGTAGCTTGTGATCAGAGTCAATTTACTTGGTCTGAGAATAAAATAATAACAACATTGAGCAAATTTATTTCTGATCGTTCTGACTGTTCAAAAGCATTTCTTATTACAGAAATTGTCATTCTGAGAAGACCTTGGCAATTCCTATTAAATTTGTCCTATATATTTAAATTTGTGAAACCCATGCACAAAAATAGTTCGCGGCATGACGTTTTGACCCCAGCAGAGTCTCTCTCGTTCCAGCAAAAAGAGAAAGACTCTTAGGGTCGAAACGTCAGGCCACTGTGGTATTAATGCAAAAAATACTGACTATTTTTTGCATTAATACCACAGGTCATTTTAGTTTGTATAAGAAGTTTGCAACAGCTACTTGTATTTTCTCTTGCGAAATCATCTGAGAAGTGGGCAAGGTTTACAGTGGAATTACGTCACACTTACGACCATGACTGCGCCCACAAACTCGACCTCTTGTTATCGTTATAATATCAATATGGGTGGGTTTTACCGTAAGTATTTCTTAGAAAAATAAAGTAGATAATGCACATGGTGTTACCGCAACTCGAATATACATTGATACCTCACCATGCAATGCCTAAAAAAACCATATGAGTGTGTCTTACTTGTAGAAATACGCGTACTGCTCCTTGCTATTGGTACGTCCGAGTCTTTCACTCACGATCATTTCATACTTGTCACTTAGATCCCTGCAGAATACAAATACAATTCTTCATTATAATATCGTGAATGTGACCATGGGTATTCAGCTCTAAATGGCTGCCTAGAACTATAGAGGGACATCGCGAGTCGACAAATTTATTGAGGTCGCCGCAAGAAATCAATCGAACGTAACTCACAGCTTGTTTATTAATATTTTTGACAACCCAACGTTAAAATATACTCCTTCTTGGATAGTCTTAATAAGTGTAGCGTCAATAAAAAGCAATCATTTGCAACTTTTTAAGTAAGATGCACAACTGAATGAGGCCTCCTTACTTTGTGCCAACAAAAGTATGCATTACCAGCCTTATAAGAGGGCAGACCTTTCTATTGTTGATAAACAGCTCTGGTTGGCATGGGCGCCCGATTCAGGTTAGCAAAACATTAAATCGTGTTAACAGATGTTGTGACCAAATTCAACATTTCTGCAAACTTTGAAAAAAAATGCATCCCATGATTGGTTACTTTGTTTTCAACAAATTCAACAAACTGAGGCCATGAGTTTTTGCTTTGCATTATGCTTCCCATAGTTTTCCGACCTTGGTTGCATCCTTCCCATGAAATATGTCAATTGCACATATCTTAACTGAGGCAAAATGAGTGGGAAAACGCGCCCTTTTCTATTGGGCTGATTGATAGTGGTGAGACAACGCGTTTGTGCGTCTGACTAGTGCACAACCCTACGGCGTTTGTCAACCCATAGTGTCTGTACGCATGCGTGAAAGTAACTACGTAGTATTTCGCGGGATAGGTCCATTGCAGAAAACAAAATAATGCATGAATTCAAAACTTACTTGTTTCACGGTTTTAGGCCTTTCAAATCAACATTTTGTTTTAAAAAAATTAAACTAGACAATAATACTGTTTTTAGTTCAGTAGAAATATTATTCAATCACTACAAAGGGGCGACGAAATCTTACAATAATTGGATTCTGATCTATAGGTGTCACTTACGAATTCACGGCATCTAGAATTTTTCCAATGATTGTCTGCGAGGCGTCACGAATCTCCTGGATCAGCACCAAATCATACCGCCTCAGAATCTTCAGGAGAAATCATTGACATCATTAGGATATTTTATTGTCTGCTACAATCATCCGCGCCCTAACGAAGTTGGGGGGGGGGGACGCCGTAATGCGTTCAAGCTGATTCGAAATGAAGGTCACAAAATCAATGTGTTTTCTATCCCAAAAATTACGACTTGCTTGTATTGATGTAATGGTAAAAATGCATATTAAATTCAAAAAGGAAATTCGAATGTGGGGCCATTCCTCACACGTTGTTGGATCTAAAGCGAATCACCTTTGATTCGGCTTTGTCTGTTTGTTTCTAAGTAAGCCTATTCTATTGAAACTGCGAGAATACCAATTTCTGAAAACAAACAAAAAACAAACAAAAAACAAACAAACAGATGATTCGGTTGTTAAATTGCGACGTCCTCTGGGACAAAGACTTGTTAGAACGGTAAACCACTTTTTACATGGTGCTATGTACACAAATGGGTCTCACAACTTGATCATACGCATACCTTGTAGAAGAAAATAATGAGCGCTCTCAGACGCCTTTGAATGTGATAAAGCACTACATAAGAACTGCGTATAATTATTATTACTATTATGAGTCTTTGAGAAATTAGCGAAAAGGGATTGCTGCTTCCTAAGATTGGGTTCTTGATATATTCATTTCAAATCTCCCATTTCGAAAACTTCTCAAAATACGTATAAATTATTATAAGAGGCAAGCTGATACTGATTCAGTGCCGCAAATTTTTGGCGAAATAACCCCTGTAGTACACACTGATTAAAGTGTTGCCTTCCATTCACTTCAAAATATAGTCAAGTTATTAACAATTTACCTTAACCAGTACTTCGACAACTTCCAACCTCTGAAATTTTCTTTGCCCCAGTACTTGAATGTTGAACGCTCCAATCAGCAACGACCCATCGTCGTCCGCATTTCTGCTGCTCGTTGCCGCAGCGACAGTCCGCGTTGAGGGCGCTACCATTAGAAGCAGACTTTGTTGAATGACAACAGCACACAGGAAAGAACAGAGCGGAAGGTGACGTGTTTTCATGTTGATTTTGTCCAGGAAATAAACTTCAGCCTATGCAGTAGATCTTCAGCAATATCAACGTAGCTTAATGCAGACAGATGAAGACAGAAGGCCTACGCTGAAAACAGGGTGAATTCGTATAGTGTTCAGGTCTACATACACACAGACACGTAAAACATTTGCATGTACTCTCATGCTCAAGTCAACGTTGAAAAGAGGACAGGGCCACTATAAACACACATCCTTATGGATCGGGTTTGTGTGATCCTACTATTGTTGTTCTAAAGAATTTTCTAACGAAATCCTCTGTGGCGTCCAATGTGAACAAAGACAAACTTTATGGGGTCTGCATGTCGTTCCATAACTCCCAACAAGGGCCGGCCCGTGCGTATATAGCCCTTTAAGTGACGTATTGCTATGCAAGTTGTGTGAACTCTGGACGGACAACGTCAGCAAAAGTAACAATAGGCGGTATTCATAAAATTCACTGGATTCTTATACTGTACAGCTTCGTCAGCCGTCCGTGATCTTAAATTTGTATTGAGCGGATATTGTCCCACGTCAAATTATCTTACAAGAAATAGTAAAATGGTATATCAAGAGTGCTGAAAGGCCCGGGGCTTGGTTAAGAACGGAAACAACAGTTTTAAATTGACCAGAAGTACGACCCTGCCCCCTGGATTGGTGCTCCCCCTTGTGCACCCCTAGAATGTTACCCTATAGTTTCGGCGCTGTTTATGGCTCCACCTTATAAAGAGACGCTCCACTTTAGTAGCCAATATTGACCATTCTTAGAAACGCCCACTTTTATCTTCATGCTTTAGTATGTGTAAAGTTGATACCAGTACAATACAGTAGGCCTACCAATGTTTTGAAAAAGAAACATCGTTCAACAGTCTCCGTTTTAGCATCGGTTTTCCAAATCGAAGAAACAAGCCAATCATTGACCTGCACAATAATATCTAACGTCAAAATTTTAAAAAACATTGACTGTATTTTACGGAAAATGTAGCCACAGGAATTTCCGATTAAATTAAGAAATGTAATTTCCTATTGACGGATGTGCTTCAAAATAATACCACCTACCACCTTTTTGCCGGAGGCACTTTTGCACCTCAAGCCTATTTTAATACTGTTGGCGAAAAACGCATGATACAATAATTATTTTGTGAAGTTACAAAATGACATTTTGGTAAAGTACATACCCTGAGACTTTTCAGTGATGTTACCCACAGTGCAGGACCAGTTTGAAATATGTAGATCTGTTTATAATCTGGTTTGCGCCCATTCACAGTGGTTGCAATAGATACAAAACGTTGAATGCGGAGATTTTAACGCATCAGTGACTCCGTCATAAAAAAAGCAGCTCTCTGATAAGAACTGTTTCCGTGTAATGTGTGGGTGAAGGTTTGAGTTCAATAAAGTCATGCACTGCAGAATACAATGTGGCCAATCATCCTTGAATTATGGTGGCCTTAAAATGGGACATTGCGGAACATACGTACGTAAACATTTGCGCCGTTGGAGCACAAATTATGAATATTCACGAAAATATTTTACGTTCTTGTGAATATTTACGTGATTATTTTGAAATTTTAGGCACAAATCGTGAATAGTTACGTAAACATAGGATTATTATTATGTTCGATGTCCCTTTAAAGCCACCATACTTAAAACTGCTGTATCGTGTTTGTATAAAAAAGTAGCTACCGTATGACCTTATACTGAGAGTTTCTTTTTGTTTCACTTCCTCGAGAAAAAACATAAGCAGTTTAAATTGGTCACTCAAAGTCATGGGTCCGATTCCCTCATTTTGGTTTCTGATGATTTAGGGGCCTATTGTTCATGAACGTAAGATTTCCTGTTTATCTTAGGAAATTATAAATGGAGAGATGTTGAGACACGTATAAGTTAGTTTCTAGACTAGGAAGTAACATTTTGCATGCAGAGAAATAAATAAAATATCTCAGAACTGGTGCCTTTACTTTTTAAAAACTTGCACTTTTTAAACGTTTAAACTTTTTAAACTGTGAGCTGGCAGCCCCCTAAAGTTTATAATCCTGTTTTTTCTAGTTATGGCGGTCCTTATTCCTTGACTAAACTCGTTATCAATGAGCCTTTTGAGGTATGGTGAACACCCTAGAGTACGCCGTCTGGTTTGGGTGTTTACAGAGAGACAGATTTACACAAACCAAAACAGTGCATGTGTCCACAATTATCTAAAAATGGCTGATTGTTCTGCGTACTGGACCCCGTTGATTAACAATGAGGAAAAAGATTCGTCATTGATTCCTAATTAATCACTGTCCGGATGGGAAAAGGATGTAATTGAGCAACCTTTATTTTGACCTCTGGAGGGAGGCGAGGGCGCCCTATTCCAAATTATGCATAATGATCGATCATTTTGAAAAAAAAAAAAAAAGTGACCCCTGTAGTGATGACGTCACAGTTTGTTTACTGCGTTGTTTTAGTGCTGCAACTTGGTACTGCATTTCGTCCAGTTGTACAGAGACACAATGGTTTCCAATTCTTCTGCGCAGTGGTAAAAAAAATAATAATAAATCGTCGTCGTCATCAGTAAAGGTATATTCGTTTTGGTTGCAGCATCACTTGACTATCACCACATTTTAATTTTAATTTTAGTATACCTTCAGATGGAAAGCACGGATATGGAACACAAAATGCAACTTTCCCAAAGCTGACTTTCCATTGCATCCATATACCCCACTCACGGGGTCAAGCCTTGTATACCCCGGAGCTTTAGAGGGTGGGTGACGGTTGGGAAACGAGTTTAATCCGCTTAAGAATCTCCCTAATCCAGAATCATCCAAGCTTAATCCGACCCATTGGTCCCTTTTGAAATTAACAGCAGTTTCTACCGGAATGTTAATTTATTTGTTACCATTTAAAGGGTTTGGATTAAGGTTTTCTTGTTCTTTTCTTCTTCTTAAAAAACACTTTCGTGATTCTTCCTTTTGGGGGGGGGGGGTCTCTTTCTCTTCTTGATTCTTTCTGAGCTCCCTGTCCGAGCGCCATTATTAGCCAAATAACCCGCCAGCTTAATTAAATGGCTGTTATATTGAATGTAATGATCAGGTGACAATTTTTGTGGGGTCCATGCTTGGGCCTTAAGGGCAAAAACAAACTCAAAATGATGACAACAAACAGAAATGAATTTTTCTGTTTGGACCCTTTATCGAAAAACAATTTTGACGGCCATTATTATTGAATTCCAAAAATGCATTACGTAGACTCTCACTGCAGGTGAAGTTCTCGTACATGTCATGTGTCACGGATGTTAAAGGGACACTTGAGAGAAAAAGAAAAGGAAAGTAACAAACTGGGAAATAAGGATGGGCCATTGAGCAACCTTCTTTTGATCTTTGAGGGAGGGCGCTGTATTCCATTGGATTGTATGCATTTTGGCACAAGTCATAATAGTGACTTGTGCTAATTAGATATTGTAAGTAATTCAAAATTATGAAACATGAGTCATAATTATGACTTGAACTAAGTCATAATTCATAACTATGACTTTCTTATTTTTTCTCTTCAAGTTCCTTTTAACGCTTCCGTTATAGTACATGCGATTTTACAACGTTCGGATTTCTTTTGAAAAATAGGCGTGGACTACAGAAAAATATTGGCTCTGCACAATAAATCAAGGCCTAACACTCTCAAGCACGCATAACCCACTCGAATAGTAAAATAAAACGAAAGGGGAAATATAAGATAGGGCCTACTTCAAATGCCAGAACAGCGTACACACTCATTTAGTGGCGTTACTTGGTGGAGGGGGGGGGGGTGATGTCCGTTCCGCCGTTTGAAATCGGGACCTTTTAGATTGAACATCAAAGTAAACCGATACATTTTATCCTTTGGCCTAATGATTTCCAATGAAAAGGTAGTTAAACAAAAAATTGCACAACAAGAGCGCAGGTAGGGCAAAGACATAATTTTGGGGCCATTACCATTCATGTGTGCATTTTCAACCTCATATTTATTATTATTTTGTCTTTGGGGGAGGGGTGGGGGAAAGACGGGTGCAACTGAGCGGGGGAACGAAGCAAACACCACAGACGTCTGTGAGTATACTCGATCTAAGTCTTGTGCCAAGACTAGCTGCATCGAATCAGCCACATTCTGTATAGCGCCCTCAAGGGGCCACGCTCTGTCAATTCGCCCTCTTTATTCCAACATGTCGAAGAGAGGTATGTGAAAAATTACGTTGGTTTCTAGAATCCGTGATCATCCAGTTTGGGGGACTCAAAATATGAAATTTTCTTTTATATGGGGAAAGAATGATATCTTAAGATTACATATATTACAAAACTGGGAAATACTGTTCATTGGTTAAGTTCTGTAACGCCCTTTTAAAAACATTTTATGCTGTGTAGTTGGGGTAAAATTACACACGGCGAACCCAACGACAACGTTCCAGTGCGATATAGGATAGGCCTATTGCAAAAGTCATGTATGATGCATGTACTGTTTCTATCTTTTATTCCATATCTCCTTAACAAAATACAAGGACTTAATATAAGGACTTGCGACTATAAAATGCAAGGTCACTTTAATCCCACAACTTCGTCTGTTCATAATTTAAATTGAAAGATGGAGCCAGACTAATTTTGTTTAAATTATTGACCGCGACTGAAATTGAAAAATTTAGATTGACACTACCTAATTTATACAATTATAAAATGTGATTGGTCCGGTCTGTGTTGTGTCGTTGTTCGAATTGTATTTTAAACTAAATAGTTCATCAAAAAATATTATATGTCTGTAAAAGATAACATTAACATGACTAACACTCAGTTATTTAATATTTATTAATAACATGGAACTGTCAACTCGGCATGCTCAGGACTTACCACATTCGGTATCAATTCAGCAAGGCTCAAATTTGGATGAAAAATTCAGGGCGTGTAGCTCCACACTTTTACCAATTTTGGACCAGAGTTTTGTGTTACAAGACCAGAATCAAAATGAGAAAAGTCTCAACACAGTGCCATGCAAACTTATTTATTTGATCCAGCACTACGCTAAGCAATATCTATTTAATTTGTCCTACTCTTAATAGGATGAGTGAGTTTATTTATAATGTTTTACATTAAAGATACACAGTGAAGTATTTTTACTTAATGGGGGACTTTTGGGTGGCAGCAGACTTACCAGGTAAATCCATTGTTCTCTGCAATGTGCGCATGCTTAAGAACTACGTAAACAATGGAAGTTTGACCTGGTGCGTCTGCTGCCATCATGCGTTCAAAAGTCTCCCATTGCAAAACACAAGACTGCCGTACTTGTCCAGCCATGAGTTTCTGGCCCGATGCTAATTGGCCTGTGGTCCAGTGTATATTTCAAGCCCTGTGTAGTGTCTCATTTCTTCCAGGAAATTCACAAGTTTATCTCAAGATCAAGAGGACATTTTCATTAAATTTAAAATTTTATTATTATTTTTTTTTTTGGAGGGGGGAGTGTTTCAAACAATCTCACCCTTGCAGACATTTTAGATATAATATAAAATATACAAATATTCCAAGTTTCATGACTTAAAGATTTAATGTTAAATCTGGACTTTATAGACAGTATGCCAGGTTCTTTCAGTTGGAAAAGTGTTTGGTGATTACTAAATTATGATTTTGTGTGACCTTTACTCAGGACGTGGTGGTTCATCTGGTTCCAAGTTCCGCATCTCGCTGGGTCTCCCAGTGGGCGCTGTGGTCAACTGCGCTGACAACACAGGTGAGTTGGAGCGGTGCTTGATGCGATATTCAGAACCCTCAATTTTCTTGAAACTTGTATACGTATTTTCCATTTTTTCAATTTTGGCCATTCGCAGCCATCTCTGTCATGCGCATGTCCAGATTTTTACCACTTTCTAAAATCAAAATATACATTTTGAAGCCATGCAGATGATTGTAGCAGGCAAGTGTGGTCTGTGTGTGGTCTCGGGTTCCAGTCACTTTACGGGCCCTACACAAGTGCCTACGCCACAAAAGCCTTAACGAAAAGCTAGGGGCATCGGACATTCAAGTGATTTCTCAGGAGTTTTCACATTGGTCAAGTCTCATCCCTGTTATAGCTATTGACATTATTATGGCATGGATATCATTGGGGGGTAAAAGTAATTTTTCCAGGAACAATAATATACATGTAATCGCAGCAACACTCAAATCATGCACAACAAGGTGGTCTTTTTGTTGTCACAAATTGTATTATTATGGCCGATCACAATCACAATCATAATCACAATCATAATCACAATCATAATCACAATCAAATGCATTACATCAGTAAAATAAAATGGCTTGCATGACGTGCATGTAATTCATTGGACCTACGTGCACATTGGAAAAGTTACATGCACTGGTTCATGTGTGCACCCAGGTAATTAGAGGCCTGATTCAGTTGTTTCCATCTGTTCAAAGTATTGATCAAATGTTCAATGGTCAACAGTTTTGAACGACCAATTGGTTACAGGAAAGAAAAGATAAATGTTGTTCATTGAAATATTCCACTCACAATACATGAGATTTAAATAAATGGGAAAGTAAGGTACTCAAATGAAAAATAAGGTGGTCAGAATTCCAAGAGACACGTAGACGACCTCATCCCTAGAATTACATGGAGCCCATGGCCTCTTTGGACCTCCAAAAATTCCTACATACAAAAAGGTTCCTTATGATAGTGCCCTTCGCAATTGAAAATAACGCTCTTCCTTAAAAGAAGAATTTCTGGGCCTGCAACCTATTAGCAAAAACCATAGATGAGGTTGAAATAATCTGCAAGATGTATTTCTATTAATTTACATAAACCAACTTTTTTTCACATCTCATTGACGGATCAACTTTTGTTTTGTTCAAATTTGTTGACAGGTGGTAAGAACCTGTTCGTGATTGCCGTCAAGGGTGTGAAGGGACGCCTTAACCGACTTCCAGCTGCAGGATGTGGTGACATGTTCGTATCCACCGTGAAGAAGGGAAAGCCAGAACTCCGGAAAAAGGGTATGTGTGAACAAGCTACTATCATTATGGCATTCAGGCCATTTACTAACTATTTATTTTGACTAGTGCTCCATTTGACTACCAAACATCATCAATATTGACACGACCATCAGATAACAAAACTTTATCTTAAAAATTTATACTTTCAGTCGTAATTTTTTTTTTTGAATAGGTTGCTATTGTTTGACTAGCCCGCAGGGCTACCCAAGTATACCAAGTGAACACACACTTCCCTCTTGTAAATAAGTGCGACCCCCCTAAAATTCTCTTTTAAAATTCCATAGATTCCAAGAACACAATAAAGACACTATACGGTATATCGAGCCACATGTAAAGCACCAAATGTTCCTAAGAGCAAAGTTTGACTAGCCCACTGAACCACTCAGTCTCAGTGCCAAACTTGGCTGTCCCACTTGGCTACCAAGGAGCCAAATTTGACTAGCCTACTGGGTTACCTAAGAGCCAAGTTTCACTAGCCCACTGGGCTACCAAAGAGCCAAGTTTGACTAGCCTGCTAGGCTACCTAAGAGCGAATTTTGACTAGCCTACTGGGCCAATCAGAGCCAAATTTGGCTGTCCCACTTGGCTACCAAAGAGCCAAGTTTGACTAGCCTACTGGGCTACCTAAGAGCCAAATTTGACGAGCCTAATGGGCTACCAAAGAGCCAAGTTTGACTAGCCTACTGGGCTACCTAAGAGCCAAATTTGACTAGCCTACTGGGCTACCTAAGAGCCAAATTTGACTAGCCTACTGGGCTACGTAAGAGCCAAATTTGACTAGCTTAATGGGCTACCAAAGAGCCACATTTGACGAGCGCACTAGGCTACCTAAGAGCAACATTTGACAAGCGCACTAGGCTACCTGAGAGAGCTATGTTTGACTAGCCTACTAGGCTACCTAAGAGCCAATTTTGTGTAGCCTTCTGGGCTACCTTTGAGCTATATTTGACTAGCCTACTGGGCAACTTAATAGCCAATTGACCCAACCAAGCCATGGCTTGATTAGATGTCTTTATTTTTTTGTTATTGTTGTCATCACTTTTTGTGCAATCTTTCTTTAAAACTGAATGTTTGGATGGTTATTGTTTTATCGATGTTAATGTTTAGTTTTCCTTGTGTTTTTTTTATGGCGTGACTTTTGTCAGTTGTTCCAGGCGGAACATTGGAATCACTTAGGTGTTCCTGAATAAAAAAAATACCAATACGAACTTGGTAGTCCACACCTGAAACAACTCATTGCTTGCCATACTTTTTATCTTGAGTTACTCAAGACTATGAAACTGAGACTAGTTTTGCATTACCCTGGGAAACTTTTAAGATAGTGCCATCAAAACAAAATTCAGTGTTCTCAAACATGTATTTAAAAAAATGGTGCACCACCACGCTTTCTGTGGCACATGCCAAGTTAAAGAAGGCGCCCCCAAGGTTTAAAATCAGTCTGCCACATTTTCCTGACTTTTTTTTTTAAGTTCATGCATTCCAGAGGTAAAATGCAGATGTCATTATTCAACCAATCTATGCAGAGTTCAAATGCACTCATTAAAACCTTTGCTCAAAGAAGTCTTTAAGAAGTGGCCATCATGAATAACCTATGAGTGCATCACTATGTTCACAGAACATGTCACTTTTCCGGGCCTTTAGGTGGCCCCGAACCCCAAAGGATTTGACCTTAGCACTTTGAAAGTCCCCTGCGCCAACCCTTAATTTTGAGAGTTGCAGAACACTGAACAAATTATTGATTACAAGTAGGACTTCCTGCCACACAAAAGTTTGCACTCTTTGTAGTTCAATGTCAAATTTCAAATTAAACATTTCTTGCCTTTAATTGTCTTCTAGTCATGCCGGCTGTCATCATACGGCAGAGGAAAGCGTTCAGGAGGAAGGACGGAGTGGTGCTGTACTTTGAGGACAATGCGGGGGTCATAGTCAATGTCAAAGGAGAAATGAAAGGTACAAGAACTGATATTTGAAATTATGTTCTTCTAAGGTTACAGATGTATTTTTTTTGTAGGTCTTTTGTAATGTCCTCCCAAAAACATTTTTCCTTCCTTAACCCTCTTGCTGTCTGAGCATTCAATACCAATCAAGTGGTTTTGAATGATAGATAAACTATGCCAGCCTGAAATGTGATACCATGAGGGAATGCATGTGCACAGTACACAATTAGTTCTGTGCACAGTTGTGCCACCGTACACAACCTTGGCAGTCGAATGGTTTCAAATGGTTGGTCAACTCACTGGAAAATGTTGCCAAGAGTCACTGACAGTAGGAGGGTTAAATTGATTTCAATGAGAGAAAAACAGTTGCAGGGGGAAGTTTAAGTCCCATCATTAGATAAAACAACTCTTAAAGCTTCCCCCTTCCTCAATCGCCACAACCACCACTAAGCACCACACTTAACTTCAAAGCAACTACTACCTTGCAAATTAGCGATTTGTTGATGGGCATGATTGTCTCCATTGATAATTAAGCTACCACCACTGGGCCGCACATGAACTGTGATTGAGCTATCCTGATTGGCTTTGACAGTCTAGAGTGTATTTGATCATTGGGACCTGTAAAAAGTGTATCATTTTACATGTTAAGTTTAACAACCCAATTTTCACCCACCCCCCCCCCCCAAAAAAAATAATAATAAATAAATAAAAAATAAATAAATAAATAAATAAATAAATAAAAATTAATAAATAAATAATAAATTATTATTTATTAATTTATACTATTTAATTTTTTTCTACATTGACTTTTGACAGATAGTGCTGTTTCAAAACATAAGCACTTTTGCACATGCCACAGACAATGCACAAGATACAAGATACGTGTGTACATGCAAAATTGTTTGTCAGTGTACATAATATATAAGTGTGGGATCCCTACATAAATATAAATTTTTTTTTTTGAAGTAACTGCCTTTGGTGAGTTTTTCCGTGCAGTACCATAAGCTTGTTACTTTGTGAATCTATAAGAATAGCCATTTTAAATTTAAATTTTGAAGTCAAATCCGGCAAAAAAATATATTAAAGTGGGTATTTTGTAGTCTAAGAGTCATCTTGTGTTTGTTATGGAATGGGATTGTACTGTTTCAAAATTATGCCAGACTTGTGGATGCTCAGTGGTGGTTATTAGTCACTGCCCCTAGTTAGGGGTGGAAACTAATGGATCAGTCTGTTAGTGTTACTTTTGACTAGTGACTATATTTCAGAGAAATGTCTTAAAGCTAACGGTACTAATGCCCCTTCTTTCTTTATTGTGATTTAACAGGCTCTGCCATCACAGGACCCGTGGCAAAGGAGTGTGCCGACTTGTGGCCCCGTATTGCCAGCAACTCTGGAAGTATTGCATAGTTAGAGCTGGTGAGGTTGCAGGGCGGATCAAGTGTATAGTTTATTTCTGGCAATGGCGTATATTCAAATAAACCAGCTGTTCTAAAGAAAACTGGAATATCAGTATTTATTGTTGTTATTTTTTGTTGTTGTTGAGTCTTTGTACACAGGTACAGTACACCACTTGACCCCGCATTGACTAGCGACTAGCCTTTTGACGAGGCCTTCGTGGCTTAGACAAAACTGTGTATCTGCAAAGCTTTGGAAAGGGAGACCACATGCAGGCGCAGCTACCGGGCCTTTTCCCAACTGATTTTGCTGGGGTTTTTTTGTTAGATGTATTCATAAAGCTTCAAATGTAAATTTTTTCGTAATTTAATTGAAAATAAGTGAAGTGCTGAAAAGTTAAAGGAACATTACAGAATTGGTAATTGTAAAATATACTTTTGATCACAGATTTACATAAAACTTACACGGTCTAATGATGATGATAGTAGAAAACATCCCTTGAAATATTTCTGTCTAAAATGCCATATTTGATGAGAAATGAATAAACTAATTTTCCGATTGGAGTTTATCGCTCAGTGAGCGTTTTATTCGTTTGTTGAACCTATATGATTTCATGCAAATGTGTAATCGGTTTTTCACTATTTTCTCGCGACCCAGATGGCCGATCGATCTCAAACTTCTATATGTTTGTCAGCTTATGTATATGGTGGATTACATAAAGTGCTTACACTGCCAGCAACTGTTTTGTTAGCAAAAACCAATCCTGTAATGTTCCTTTAACCAATAGGCATGTAATTTTTCCTGATTTCATGTTTTAAAAAAAAAACTCATAAAGCCAGTAAACTATCTTTAAAGAAGTAAAGCAGCCACCAAAGGGAGAAAGACAAATTCCACACTATGCCAGAACCTGTAGTCTGTATTTCTCCTGAATGGTAACATCTGGGAGGTTCTGGGTTTGGGTCTACAATACGGGCGGACTTGGACATCAGAGCCATTTTCAGGAACTTTCAAAGTCCTCGAATCTACAATGTATAATAGGTTAAAGGGACACGCCAGCTTACTGTTTACCTAATTTTGGGATGTGGAATCACAGACAATAATTTTTAGATGGTGGTTGTAAACAAAAAAATCATCAAAATATCAAGTAACTAAAGGGACACACCAGCTTACTGTTTACCCAATTTAGTGATGTAGAATCAAAGACAATAATTTAAATAAATCATCAAAATATCACGTAATTAACGACAAATTGGGAAAAAACTATACGCGATCAAAGGTCAGCTTTTCCGCTTTTCCAGCCGTTGCAACTGTCAAGTTTACGTGACATTGTTGTTAGTAGACCGGTTCTCTGTTTATGTATTAATTATAACAATGGCGAGGCATGAGGATCCAGTCTTTATACCCATCAAGCACAAATTCACCGTGTAATTAAAAAACAGATGTAAACACACGTACACCAACTTGTATTCTGTGTACATCGTGCAGCTATTCGTCGTCGTCCCGCCGCGTGTGTAGCGCAGGCATCAATAGTTAGGGCATAATAGCTAGGGCTACAGACTAGAACCCTTGTAAAACAAAACGTAATTAATGGTCTGGCTCCCACCCCTCCCACAAGCTCCGAGTTCATGCCCCCGTGGTTTGTCTCTCTGGCCCAACGAGACACGGCACCGGCTGTAAGGCCATGCCCCAAGGTTAACGTTCCGCTAGCTCCCATGCTGCAGCGCAGGAAAACACGTTTCCGTTGCGAATTGTACGGACTCTCTGAAAGCGAATCTTACGTTCGATTTTACATCATTATTTACAACTTGTATCCATGATCTGAATACATAGTCTTTTTCGCCAAATACTCGTGAATAATAATTGTTTAAAAAAGATTTAAATTTGGTTCGGTAATTTACTTTTATACGACAGGAAGTAAAACTAACTTTGAAGATCACGTGACTTTTTGGAACCACATTTGGTTCCGAAAAATTATGTGACCTTCGTTTTTTGAAAAATGTTCGAAAAACGGCAAAATTTGATGTTTTCTTTTGTGCCATTCTTCTCCATTCCAGGAAGACCTTTGGAATCATGTTTTATTTTTTTGTAGCCCAAATAGCCCAAACGAAGCCGGTACGGAGCAATCGACATATAAAAAAACCGGCACATTGCGGACAGTTAATTACAGAAATATGAATAAATGATAGGCTGTAGGGAAAGCAGCTACAATGGGCTCTAACAGCTTTATTCCTTGTACTGTATGTCTTTGGAACTCCTTGCCCAGTCCATGTTTTCCCTCCATCCTACAATCTAGACTGTTTTAAGAGGAAGATCAATTCCTACCTTCATGATCAACTCCCCTGAGTTATTTTCCTATTTAAACATTTTCTTCTTGCAGCCCCTTACCGGGAATGGCTTTTAGCCTTGTTTGGGGCGAACTTGCCTAAAGGAATTGTTGTTTTTTTAGAATCATGCTAAGTTTCAAATTCTTACTTCAATTGTTTTTTTTACAAGCCGTAGCATCTGATGTTAAAATACGTAGGCCCCTGTATGTAGGCTCTAAATGTCAAAATAACATTGCGAGGAGAAAAAACAAACATTAACAATTAACTTCACGTGGATGCATCTTACGATTACGTGACTTCTCATCATTCATGTTACGTTATAATATTATGTGGGAGCTCCGTTTTGTGTAGCCGCTTTGTTGCAGCATGGACGTATGACAAAGCAAACTCCCACACATGACGTCAAAGCATTGTCATTTTGTCGAATGCCGTCAAACGGCAGAAGTGTTTCTAGTTTTTCAAAACCTTGAGGTTACGGCCTAAGTTTTTGACCAATAGTTACGAAAAAATTAAAAGGTGTACAAATACCAGAATTGCATTTAAATGATAAACAAACACATTACCTCAGGGACTAACATATTTTCGCAGATAATGTATCCATCGTCACAGTCAAGTTCAATGCGTCATCGATTGAGTTTGGGTAAAAAAAACAGTCAGTACATGTACATTCAAAACAGCCGCGCAGACTTCTCCTTTGCATCCGTGGACCACATTCTTTAAAATTGATATGACTGGCTTTTGTTACTTAAACTTTTGCCTGTAATTAACAAAATGAACCGAATTGTGGTCTGAGAAGGCTAAGGCATCTTATCTCCAAACAATTCAAAAAGACAAACTACTAAAAAAATAGCGAGTGATCCGTTAAAAGGGAATGTCAGGTTGCAATCTCGTACTTTACTTGATGTCACACAATATCCTTGCAAAACGGCGAATCGGGTTTGTTATCAATTACAAACCTTGATACAGACAAGCCAGTCTCCTGTTTAATTGCACATGTAGTCATGTTTTAGTAAGCGTCTTTATATTGTGCTTATATTTATATAAGAGTTTATCTGGTCCGATTGCGCCGTAAAATTACGTGATATCACGTATTATTGAGAGGGCAATCTCATGGCCTCTTTTTAAACGAACTATTTACTCTCTTTTCGGCACATTTTGTCTCAAGACTAAGCATCGCCAGCAAGGAGACTGTTCTCTTCAACTAACGTCAAAAAGTGATATTGCTGCCGTTATTCACTGCCTCGCTCTCGGCTTGCATTTCGAGGGCGCGAGCGTTACACGAAACATGAAAGTCTTCAAAGAATCTGATTTCCGTGATGCGTTGTTCTTGCTCTTTGCTTTCTCCTCGGTCCTAACATCCCGATTTACCGCAATGGCATCATCACCAAGCCTAGGACAAAACGGAACTAGTGAAGATACCACCGTCCGTAACCTGTACATCGGAGCTTTTATGTCGTCTCAAAACCTTTATCCAATACAACCTGCGGTGGTACAGACGGCCATAGATCATATCAACAGCTTACAGGGAATTTTAGACGGCTATCATCTGGTAATGAGATGGAACTGGACAAACGTAAGTCCTTTTTTCCGATAATCTTAAACTCAGTGTGACATTTTTCCAGAGCTGTATTAAGAAAGCCAGAGTTCATGTTGCTGGTATTGTAATAAGCGGTTTAAATTACATTAATTTGAGATGATTTCCAAGTGTAGCTCCCATCTATTGCTGTTAACAACAAACTACATTGACCAAGTACAGAAACGTGCTACTACTACTAGGCGTATTATCTTCGTACTCGCAGTTTCTGCTTAGGCTAATTAACTAGGCTGTTAACTTTAGAAAGCATTCATACTTTCGGGAAACAAAAATAGTTGAATCTGTCAAGTTTTTGTCGTGTGCTTCCTTCACGTAGTGATGACAGTTGGTAAATGTCATCCTTTAGGTCAATGAAGAAATATGAGCCTGTTATACCCAAATAGTGTAACACTGAGCGTTCCAGATGATGTTATTCCTAGCCTACTTGTTGGAATTTTAAACTGAGACAAAGCCGAGGTAATATTATCAAGAACCAGGCCTCGGCGGGTTTAAAACACTAGATGAAAACCTATTCAACACACTTTGATTCCCATTCATAAATACCTTTCCCCTAAAAATATCCAAAATCTAACAGTTTAGCCTTTATAGCTCACCTCGACTCGGCGTTGAATTTCTATGCGTGTAGAAAAACCGCGTTGCGCAAGTTTCGAACTTGCGCGCTTAAGTTTCAAGCTATCGCACGCAAGTTTCCAACTTGCGCGGAATAAACTATGCGGCTTACATAAGACTTTGGGTAACCACATTGTCACGTAAAAAACACCACGGCTACAATAACACATTCATTATCAGCTTTTCAATTGATAACTAAATAATCAGAAGACTGTCAAAGAAAATAACTATTACAGTCGACTCCCGTTAATACGAGCTCGCATATTACGAGGTTCCGGTTAATATGAGGTTTTTTGCCGGTCCCAAACTGCCCCGTGCGTGTTTCAATGCATTTAAATATGGTTATACGAGCACGGTAGTAGCGAGAACACAGTTACAACGAGGTAATTTTGTCGGCCCGTTACGAGCAAAACATTGTTTTCAACCCTTTTGTAACGAGAATAATAAAAACCCAACAAAGGAAATACCTTCAACAGCCTGAAAATCGTTATTTATGGCTTGTAAGACAATCAATAGAGGTGCTAACTGGACGTTATCGCTAGCAATGCTGATCCGAAACTGGAGTCACGAGTCAGCGAGCAGGTTGTTAAATCCAAACTCTGGACAATGGTGGGATTAGGAGTCTTGCATGGTTCAAACAACGGAGCAGATTCCATACTAAGTCAGCATTCATCAATAATTGTGAAATCTTCAGAAAAGATACTGATCCAATGAGTTTTACAAGTGCATGATGTGCATTTTCAGCAGGGAAAAACCCACCGCAACTGAAAAGCTAAAATATTTGCGCGATCGATATTAAATGCAACAGCGAGATCTCCCTAGTATCCCGCGTTAGCAATGAACCATCTAACATTACACTGGTGGTTACCAATGAAAATCAACTTTTTATTTGTTGACTGCTGCGACCGAAGTTTTGCACCGAAACTTCGCGAAACAAGAACAGCAAGTTAAAATCTCAGACATTTTTTCAATCATGTAAAATGTAAATTGATTTTATAAATTGACTTTCCAACTAAAATAACTCATTCGATTAGCCGAATTCCGTGCTTGTTTGTGTGGTACATTCACACACTATGCACACAGTTATCCATGTATTGCAGCAGCCTTGTCTGTGTACACGTGCGGCCATTATGTCATGCACTTTGTGCATAGTGCATTGATTATTACCGTGATCGGATATTACGTGCTTCGGATATAACGAGGAAAACGGGCTAGTCCGGCGGACCTCGTATTAACGGGAGTCGACTGTACACCGTTACATGTAGTAAACACGAGCGTCATATTTCTAAAGATAAACAATAAACAAAAGACATTCATTTGACCGTCATTTGACCGTCATTTGACCGTCATTTGACCGTCATTTGACCGTCATAAGACCGTCATTAATCCGTCATGTGACAGTCAAAGGTAAAATTATGTAACAAATATTAATTCAATTGCCTTTATTTTTTCATGAAGAGACACAATCCAGGTGAGGGACTGCAACTCATAAACACGTTCGTTAACTCAGGACCCCCGATTGTCATTGCTTGGGGGCCAGCGTTCTCAAATGAAGCAATTGTATTTAACCAGGTAGCTGCAAGGTTTCACATTGTGCAGGTTAGTAAACTAACGTAAAAAGACCTAGGTTTCTTTACTACGAAAGCCCATTCGTGCCACTGAAGTACACATTTCTCAACACGTGGATTGATAAATATACTGCTGACGTTTTGAAGAGTGACTTTGTAAAGGAGGTCGGTGTCCAAACCTAGCTATCTAACAAACTTTCATATATTTGCAAATTTGTATCCACAATTTATACTACAATGTTCATGAGAGAAATAACACAAAAATAGCATTAGTTTGTACCTATTACTGGTAACCAGTGCAACTCTTCTGAAATAAACGTAATATGGGAGAACTTTCTTTGACTAGGTTAAGGTAAGAACAAGAGCAGCGGAGTTCTAAATGCGCTGAAGGCGTTCAACTATTGTACATGGAATACCAATTAAAAGCGAGTTGCACATGCCTAGTCGAGAAATTACGGAGTAACTTGTTTGCTCTAGCATTTGAATTCAAATATTTTCCTACTTTACCTACGGATTTAAAATGATGCATCATGAAAAATATACAAATATTGGATGCATTTGTACAATATAGCAGAATATAGCGACTTTTGAAATTTGGACTGTTCCATTTCACGAAGGGAAGTCGAGTGAAATGGACCAACTAGTTCAGATTTCAACGAGTCATTATGTTCTGCTATATTGTATGAATAAAATGTATCCTATATTTGTTTTATAACCTAACACGTAGTTCCTTGTCATTTGATATTTTTCATGTAAAACATAATTTATTTCAATAATAAATACTACAAAGTTATGAACAATTTCTGACATATTCCAACATGCTGGAAAGTAGTCTTGGTTCCAAGACCATTGGTGTTTGCTCGGTACACACAATCAGTACCAACGTTCGGGTGTATACACTGTGCACGTTTGTAATGAATAAACATAGAGGGCGCTTTGTAATTTTGTTCCCTGGATCTCACCAAGGTCTTGGACATTTGCAACGACGGGTCTTAACTTTTTCTTTGTTTTTCTGGAAATCTCCCCCGACTTTTCGGGGGAGCCAATCAGTGATTTTGTTTTACTTTGGTTATGAAAAATTCATCAATGTTGAGCTATGTGCGTATGTACTGTATATTTAGTACATGTTCAATAAAGCATGGAGGAAGACAATAGAGCTAGCTGCACTGGACATGCGACGATTATATAACACTGTACAATGGAGATATTGAGAGCGTGAACTTTCGGCCCGGGCAAGTCGTGCTGCCTGCATGGATATGCTGACTGCTGCCTGCCTGCCGATGACAATCGACTCGGCAGTGCGGCGATCATGCTGACGTTAAAATGGCCACTTCCAGTGTGCGGTCGTGCTTATTATGCGGTACACAATTAATTACCTGTAAGCATGTCTCTCAATTGCTCTTTGAAAACTAATCAATCAATCAGTGAATGTAGCTGATGAAATTTCACTGATTACAAAACTGGACATAGACCAACTGAAATCAAAGTACATGTATGCAACATTTGCCAACGCCAAGTTCTGAAAGTTAAGTCGCATCGACAAACCAGCGAAGAAGTCCAGAGGAGGTATATGGCGACTGTGACAACCCCAGATTCTTCACCAACAAAGAGACTGTCGCAGAAAAGGACAGCAGAATCGAGCCCTGGTACACCGTCTGTTAAGGTGAGAATTGAAGTGTCATGATCATAGCTCAAGTGAAAATTTGAGTAAAATTAAAATGAACAAACTGGGCCGATGCACTATTGATTAATTTTTTAATGTTAAATTAAAACTAGTAGTACTATGTAATTTAGTAAAAGCAGGGTCCCACCATCACAACAACTCTTTCCATTTCATCTTCATTCTTTAATATAAATAATATCCGGGTGCATTATTTGCCAAACCAGCACAGTCAATTAAGGGTCCATTCACATGTGCATGTTTTCAAAATAGTGATGCATTCTGCCTTTTTTTTTTAGCCGTAGATAGATGCATTCTAATTTATATCAACTATAATTATTGTACCTGTACTGTTGATTTGGAAAAGGCAAGCCACCATTTTCAACTAAAGGGAAGTGAAGAAAACCTATGCCAACAAAACTTTATTTCCACAAATACATAGGAATAGCACTTATTTTGTTTGGGTCAAGTTTTTTTTTAAATCATAAATAATGTCCATGTTGCAGCCTCAGAGAGAAAGAGTTCTGCAGGAGAATAAACAGCCCCAGCAGTCCCCAAGAGCAAGCAGCATGAAGAAGCTTGTGTACACATCTTCGACTCCAGACATTGAGGTAAGATAAGATTAGAAGTAAACTTGGCTAGGCAATAAACTACCAACTAATTGCAATGTGCCCTATTATTGGTGGAAAGGCCAAACAAATGTTAAACCTTGTACTTGTAGTTAAAAGGTAAACATGTTTGTAAGCTTTAATGTGCACAAAATGCTCATGAATGGCCCTATGAAAAGTTGTGGCCACCCAATATGAATACAAGAAATGCTGCAATACAATTAAGACATGTACATTGCATTTCCATTTAACCTATTCTGTACAAATTGTTAACATTTGTTGGTGGTAGCCCCAGTGGGATTAATTAAAATGCTTGGTTGAACTTAGGCCAAGTTTTAGGCTAATATGTATTGGGAAACTTTGCATTTAAAATGAGGATTAAAAAAAAAACAGTTCAATTTTCATTTATGATAAGCTCTTAATTTATAAGAAAGTGCTTTGAGCTGCTTTGTATTAAAGCATTGTGATCATTCATATGAAGTCAACAAACATGCATTATTGTTATAAAGGGTAACAATTATTTACCAAAATAAGAATTGAAGTGTTTCTGTACACATGTACTGTAAAGTAAACCAGTGCAGGTAAAATTTCTACTGATTTTTAGGATGGCTGTGATAAGGACCAGTGGTTTGTCAATCATTGGTTCTTGTATGAAAACATTTCAGGGGTATGTTTGGTTCGTGTTTGTTATTTGTTTGTAAAAAAAATTCCCAGGATTTCCAAAGCTGTACAAAATCTAAAACTTATCTTCAACACTTCTTTTTCAATTTGTAGGTGATTCTTCGACATGGCTCCAAAGTTGAAAAGAAGAAGGTAACATCAAAATGGCTGTCAACAATTTCTGCTATCACTGACAATAACGAGGAGCATGTAATAGAAGAAGTACTGAAACTAAAGGGTGCAAAGGAGCATTTATTCAATGTAATAAATGAAGAAACAAAAACAATATGTGCACCGGCAACACAGTCTTGCTTTCGAGATCATCACTCCACGGATTGTCAAACTTCAGTTTCACAAATCAACTAGAACTTAGAAGAAATGGAGCTCCATGTACCTACTTTACTTCAGGTACTGCAAACCTCAGCAACAAGTATGCATTCCCCAAAACAAGCTCAGAACCATTGGATCCCTGACACCAAATCTAATGTCCCAAACATGCTAAAATTGATGAAGTCAACAATAACAACTCTCAGTCAACAATACATTTTAAGACGCTGTCATTAAAGGGATGGTACACCATTGGTGATAAGTTAAAGCATTCGTTATTTATACAAAATCTAGCTATTCCATATGGTTGTTTTTGTATGCAGTGTACATGTAATGGAACAAAAGTGGGAACACATGTGATTTAACAAAAAAATCCACAAATTATCACTGTTGTTTAGGAGAAATAATGTAAAACGACTCACATCCTACATTGTACGTGACTTGACATGATTATTGGTTCCATGATCATCTTTCAACAAAACTTTCAGTTAATATTTGCCTGTCTGGCATCTGAGGAACTACAGTTACCAATCGTGTACACCTCCCTATAAATTAAGCACTTTCTACACATATGATACATGTGCATATATCCTTTGGTCAAGGTGCTTGTAGCTCACTCTTTTTTTGGGGGGGGGGAGGGGATGTACATGCCTTTGGGGTACTGCCCACAAGGGTCGTGACTAAAAAAGGCAAAATGTACATAAATTTCATGACAGAACACGAGAGAATACATTGATCATCCAGCAAATGTATAGATAAAGGTTCTCAATTATTGTTCTAAATTATAAGCATACTAAATTATACCTAGCTTTAGTTATATTTTCTGCAAAACACAGCTTTTCCATATTTTATCTCTCAGAAAATGTTATAATGACTCAAAATGTGCAATTATTTCAAACTTCAGTTTTGTGTGATTACAGTGTGCAATGAGTGACCATGTTTTGAAAAAACAAACTCTAAATGTACGATTACAGGTACAAATTTGAAGTATAGGATTGTTCTGTATGGTAAAATATATTTATGATTCCCCCTTGTGCCCATGTGGGCCTATGATGTATGTATCCATGTATGAACTACTGCGTGGCACCATCACAAACAAATCTCGCTAGGACACCATCGCTAACTTCTTGAGTGTCAGTTTGATATTAGCGTGTAACTCATTTTTGTGGAGAACCCAATCACTTTTAATCGCCCAAAGCATTAGATATAGACCCTTTTGACTGAATAGAATTAATTCAAGCAAAATTGCTAATGCTGCGGAACGTTACACATGAGCGTGTCCTGGTCATTCCAGGTCACAATCCTCTTAAGGGAACATTTGACAACTCCAATGGGAATTGAGGGAGAGATGGTCATTGTTGAATTTTTTTAGTAAAAAAAAATACCCGATGGTAATAAGACATTTGCCAATAAGACAATTGGCATGTTATTTGGCTAGGTGTAGTTGTGGAACTTGGAATTTTTTGGAGTAAAAAAAATAAATGGCGGAGTACCAACTTTTTAATTAAAAACTGACTCTCATCAAGTGAGTGATGGCGTCACGCAGGGTTAAGAGGATTAATAGTTACATTTATTACCATCAAACCATGTTCAAATCATGTTCAACACTAGACCCAGTTACTGGGGCGCTGTACTCCTTTTCCGAAAAATTTTGACGTTTATAAACGTCAAAATTTTTCGAAAAAGGAGTACAGCGCCCCAGTAACTGGGTCTAGTTCAATACAATGTCAAGATTTTGCCAAGATTATTTTTTGATAATTGCCAATTGTTAACACTCAGTTTCAAAGTCTCACTTTTTCAGCTAGTTTGGAGTTAAAATGTACCGATACATCTACATTTGTATACATGTAAAACAAGTACAAATTTGAACTTGGCGATGAATAAGATGAATAAAATACAGTAAATGCATTAAGACTGTTTCTTTAAAACATTCAAGCCTAAACGACTACAACAAGCATGTTCTTTAGCTTGAAAAATGTCTGCCTCGCTAAGTTTTGTGGAAGCGGCCATGTTGATGTACTCGAGCTCATTGACCTTTGCGTGGCTTTAGCGTCGTATATCGTCGTCACGCGAATAGTTTGCATAATTCGTCTTCAATCAGTCACGTGATACAATACTCCATAAATTACATGTCATTTACATAGTCTGGTCACGCCTCCAAATAGCAAATGTCCAAGACCTTGGTGAGATCCAGATGTCGGTGAGCCGGAATATAACACTAGTCACAGCGCCCTCTATGTTTATTCATTATAAACGTGCACAGTGTATACACCCGAACGTTGGTACTGATTGTGTGTACCGAGCAAACACCAATGGTCTTGGAACCAAGACTAGCTGGAAAGCGCCATCGGCGTTCATAGCCGATAGTGCCAATAACACTTCACGTAGTCAATACATACGGCAATCAATGTACAATTAGTTCCAGCGAAGGTAAACTTAGTCTTGATTGGCGACGTTCGTTTTTGATTGGCGACGTTCGTGTTGTTAACATTCGCCGATATCGCTACACGTTCGAATTACTTGAGAAGAGGTATCTGTATCACACAAACATCTGGCTCAAAGCCCGATCCAGATTCATTGACTTGCCCAGTCCCTCCAATGCAGTGGATGTGGCACTCTCAGCGGTGACTAATACAAAAATCAGCGTCGCCCATTAAGACTAAGGTTAACTGCAAATCGTCCCGAGCGTCCAATATTTATCAATATAGGACTCCTATATTAAAGTTTGGAGTGTCAGAATAGTATGTGTGACAAATAAAGCAAGACATGTGACGCGGTTCAACCAATCAAGATAATGACAAGGATCTATAATAATGGCGGTATATAGGCCCAATAATTGTTTGTTTAAACCTTGAAAGACACCTTGTCACTAAACCACAACTTGCAACAAGCACTTTGTGTTTCCCCTTTACCCTTCAGATTGGCCTCGCAGCAAGCGAAACCTTATTGGATCCTTCCAAGTACCCATACACCGTAATGGCTATTCACAGGGACAGGGAATTCAAACTCGCACAGGTTGCATTTTTCAAACGGGTTGGATGGCGAAGAGTAGCATTCATCTACGAGGAAAGTACACCGTATCGTAATGTAAGTCTTTATAAACGAAAGTAATCATTTAAAGTGTTGATTTAGGTTGTTAAATTTAAATGCAATTTAGACCTACCGGTATGTTTAAACCTTTTTTCTTCTTAATAGGCACACAATTAAATTTAAAAAAAAGGGAAACAGTTTTCTTGTGTCAATCAGTTAATCAATCAATCTGCCAATCAATCAATGAGCATTTGATGTACCGTATAGGCTCCATTCTTTTTATGAAATGTCGGGATGTATTTTTTTGTAACCAAGTACAATCGAAGTACTAAAGGATAAGCATTAAGGCCTAATTTACAAATGATCAATCAAGTATCGTAATATTGTTGAGATTGATTAAATTGCAGTACATCAGTGATTTCCGAGAGATGTTCGAAGCTGATGGTGGTCAGATCGTAGCAGCAGAAGGAGTGAGGGATGTGTCTAAACTTCACATTCATCTTCGTAATATCAAGGTGCTCTCACTTAATATTTACTTACAGTATGCAGATTTGTTTCCAAATTGAAAATATTATAGAACAAAACATTTGAGATAATTTGCAACCGACATTATACAGGCAAACAGGGATTCTTTAATCGTTTACCTAATAACCACCTGAAGCAGAAGCCCTTTATTTTTATACTCATCAAGGTTCCTTGTTTTTGTGTTTGTTATTTTTAACTAAAGTTAATCCGACTTTCAAGGATAAACCCTCGTATGGTTTTGTTGCATGATTGACACAACCAGACTGTAGCTTCTCGTTTTACTCATTAATGTGTCTTCTCGACTCTTTGATGTAATACGAATGACCAAGCAGGTCTCTCTTTCCTTTTGGTTTACTTTTATAGCGCCAAGACGCCAGAATAATCTTCTATTTGTTTAAAGACATAGATGTTTTGGTGCAGCTTTTTTGTCAGGTAATTTAAATACGTTGGATTAAAGGAAAAAAGATTGTCCGGAGAACGGAAGAGTTATTATTAAGAAATGTGACCTTTGCTTGAAAAAATGAATAAATAATCATTCGTTCAAACGCAAGGCAATGTATGTTGCATAGAAATCCCAGCTATTTGACTCAACGCCTGCAGTACTGTGAGTCGCCAAAAGCCTTAAAGTTGTCTTCACAACAATTTACTATTTAGTATCGAAAGATGAGCCGTCTGAGGCGCAGAAACTGATTAAAAACTATTAGTTACCAACCTCATTATTTGATTGCGATATTCCGGAATGCTTTGATGACACAATCCATTAAATAATTATGGATCGAAGCATGTGAGTAAATATTTAAACTAAACACGAACAATGTTCATCTATAAGCGGATCAATTGAAACTGTGCGATTTGGCTAACGCGCTATAGCGCTCGCAAACGCGACTTGATTTAAGCTGAAAATTCGTGGAGCAGGTTCCGGGTTGTAATTGAATGGTCCATCCTTTCTTTAATCAGGTGTATCTTGCTGAAATGTATGGCGCCAAGTACGTTTGGATAAGAAAGGCTGGGAAAGGTATATGGTGGTTGGACGCCCTTCAAAGTCAACTGGAGCCCTGTACTCAAGAGCAGATCAATTCAGCACTCAACTTACTGATGCTTTTTGACGGCTTCCAACAACAACCTGAAGTTCTAGACTTGAACTTTAATGGAGTGGTATTGAACATTAAAAACATTTGTTTTTCTTGCATAGTTAAATGTTTATTGTGTGAGTTAGCACTATTATTTTTCTCGCTTTGTTTCGACTAGAATCATCTCAGAGCAGACAAAATAATGTCAAGATACCTGAGGATAAGCCGTACACTTGGGTAAATGTAAAGCGAGTATGGTTGTTATATCAGCGACGGTGGTATTATTAACGAGTAGTACATGCACATCATTGTTGCAGTAATCATCATGAACATTCGCTGCAATCTTGTACTCGTTTTTAAAGGCACCTGGCAGTGGTATTTTGTAAAAACAAAGCTTTTGTCATTAATATAGGTATTTTGATGAGTGGAATGTGAATAAACAGTTAACTAAGGTTTTTAAAAATTAGTTTTTATTTTAATTACAAATTTAAGAGTATGCCCCCTTTACCTTGACACAAGGTGGCGCTGTTCGTGACGTCAACCAAGGTACGATATTTGAAGGGAAAAAAATGTAGTCTGGCCCCGTACATTACGTCTGGGTACCTGTTCGGTATGATGCGTATGCGGACGTCACCCACATCACAATATACATGTACTAGCTAGCGTATACTAGCTGGCTTCAGCGCGGTCTCAATCGAAAACCGAGGAATTCATACATGGCACATCGCGCTGAAAACGACGTCGTTAGTCTGACTTTCGCGGCCCACAACCGCTTATACTTGGGATCTGCAGGAAACAAATGCAGACTGACCCCATCATTAGTTGTTTAGCTGCATACAGCAGCAATACACCTGGTCGGCATGGCCGGAAAATGCAAGAAAAACCCCTTTTTCGAAACGTACAAGATCACTACTGGGACCTACTTGAACGTGTGTTTACTACGTAAACGCAAGCAAATTCGAGGGGGGTCGATGTTCGATCGAGGCGAAGTCTGCCTTGATTGACGTCACAAAAGGGGGTGGGCGGAGTCACCCCCCGAACAACTTTATCTTTTTTTTAAACATATAAATCCTCACAAACATTTACTCAAGAAATTGTTTTATTGTTAATATACATGTTTTTAAAAAAAAAAATTATATTTCCAGGTGACTTTAAAAATCAGTGAAGTGTACGTTTAAAGTTGTGCAGCTGTTACGTGCGATCCATTCCTTATCCGTGTTGACAGTGCATGTACTCCAACAACTTTTATGATAACTAGCTGGTCTCGTTTCGAGACCAGCCAAATGTTCGAGACCGCATTGGTCCGAGACCGATACCGGCCAACACCGAGACTTCCCCGTAGGGAGACCAAAACGGAGACCAAAACCAGTAAAAAGTGGTCTCGAATGACCATTTGCTCTACGATGCTCAATGCACTCTGATAGAACGTGTGGTCAAGTGGGATGCTGGTTTCTAGTCGATTTGACAAAATTTTACGGGTGTAAATCTTGAGAATCCCGTTCTGTTATTAGCAATAAAGTTCTGAAATACTGTGCTTCTCCACTTAGTATTCCCGACGCTAGTATTTTTCAGAAAGCCTTGAATGCTAGTGTTTTACCTACCATCTGGAAATCTGCTAATATTTGCCCTAATTACAAGTGGGGGGGGGGGTCTCAAACCTCAGTTCAAAATAATCTTCCCTTTTGCTCCTTCCTCTACCTTGTCTTAGATTTTTGAACAAATTTTGCGGAAAACATTCTCGATCACGTTTCACATGTTATGTGATGAACAACACGGTTTTGTGCGTGGTATTAGGTCCTGTGGAACAAACCTTTCTACATTGCTTTCTACTGCGTATTGGGGGCTGGATGAGAATTTTCAGTGCGATGTCATCGTGTGTGTTTTATCTGTGTGCTTTAAATTTAAATTTTTATACATTCTTTATCCATCCTGTAATTGGCACTTGCACTGTTGGATGATGTATGAAATAAAATAAATATAATAAAATCAATAAATAATGTTCTCGTAACACTTTACTCCGCTCTGTAGAAACCGTTGCCAGAACACTATGATTATTACAATCAAGAGTATTTCGCAAACGCAGCCTATTTTTATGATGGCATCATAGCCATAGGACTAGCCCTCAACGCTTCCATTGCCGATCTAGAGCGTCTTGATCCTCCTCGAAGACTCGAAGACTTCAGCTACTCCGATGAGGAGATGGCCAGAGTCATCCTGAAAAAAGCTGCCAACCTCGACTTCACTGGTTTAAAGGTAAATCCATTAACGATGTGTTAAATAACATTTCAAGAGTAACTCACTGTTACTGGTAAATCCATTCTAGGTTAGTTGCAATCGATTTCGAGAGGGCTGCCGATTATCATTTGTGTTAATAATAAAACTGTCTTTATCAAAAAATTGTCAAACCTTGTCTCAGGGACGAGTTGTGATCGAGAACGGGCAAAGACAGACGGAGAATATCTATGTGGAGCAGGTCCAAGGTAAGTTCACTTGAAATTCATGTCATTCAGTTTCGCGTTTCAATCAATGACAGTTCAACTTTCAATTTGTATAAGAACATCAGCCATCAACGCACTGTATTTTTCGCGGACAAACAGGTCCAACAACCCAAACACACCGTCTCACCGCAGTATTACTTAAAGTGGGAGGTAACACTTCTCCAAGTTCTATATTTTTTACGTTAGTAATGAATAAGTCTTGAATATTGAATATTGAATATTGAATAACAACCCTGCGCGATCACAAGTTTGAGAATGACGCCCTCGATGTTCATGCTTGCTGTACGCTGGGAAAACGTGTACATCTCCGTTATAATTTGGGTTTTGTTATTTATTTTCTTTCAAAGCTTTTAAAGGCAGTGGACACTATTGGTAATGACTCAAAATAATTATTGGCATAAAACCTTACTTGGTAACGAGTAATGGGGAGAGGTTGACAGTATGAAACATTGTGAGAAACGGCCGGCTCCCTCTGAAGTGACATAGTTTTCGAGAAAGAAGTAATTTTCCACGAATTTGATTTCGAGACCTCAGAATTAGAATTTGAGGTCTCGAAATCAACCATCTGAAAGCACACAACTTCGTGTGACAAGGGTGTTTTTTCTTTCATAGTTATCTCGCAACTTCGACGACCAATTGAGCTCAAGTTTTTACAGGTTTGTTATTTGATCCATATGTTGAGATACACCAAGTGATAAGACTGGTCTTTGACAATTACCAATAGTGTTCAGTGTCTTTAACCCTTCCAGAAGTTGTACAGGTTATAAATTGCACGTTTTTCTTGTAACAGGTAACACATTTGAGACGGTCATGGTTTACAAATCACAGACGCAAGAGTTTCAAGAGGTGCCTGGAGGCCCAGGGCTATGTGGGCAGGTAAAGTATGAGTAACCCCAGCAACAATGGTGTACCTTTTGAGAAAGTGTCATCAGTAATTGAAAAATAAATAATTAAATAAACTATGCCGTGATTACGAACAAAAATGACATAAGCCGTATGACGTGACGTTTTAACATCGGGCACACCTTGCCTATGTGCTTGTTGGCAGATGCTACATAATTGAGGTCAAATCACATCAGTCACAGTCAGTACCCCACTGAATGTCAGATATAGTCGGTTTACTGTACTATTTTCAAGGAGATTCAGCGACGTCTGTCTTGATCCTCTACTAATTTAATAAAAACCAACATTTGAATTATGTCCACAGGAGATCACGTCCCTGTAGACGGTATTACTAGACGGACGGTGATTCAGGAGATATCTTCAACATCTCGTATCACGCTCTTTGCTCTCGCCTCGCTTGGCTCTGTCATGGGTTTGGCGTTCCTCTTCATCAACATCAGATATAAACATAGGAGGTATTAAAATTACCACTGAAAAACAGTCACAGGAACATTTTACATACCTACATGCCCTTTGTAATTGTTTAATTAAATAGTATTTATATAAATTAAAGTCCTTTAGTCAAAGAGAGTGCCAAATGATAAGCAATTGAAATTAACCAACCAGAATCAACCACTCTATAGAGAAGAATGCCCCAGCCGGAAAGCAGAACTTAGTCCGACCCCTGTAGACTAGTACTTACCCAAATCGCCGCTCTGTAACAATCTCCTTTAAACAGTATTCAGGTCCGTTCCATGTCTGCAAACTGTCTTAGAAAGTAGGCAAACTTTCTCGGATGAAGCTCGTAAGCTTCTCGAAATGAAGTACTTAACATAAATCAAGAGTGTCCAAATTTAAACTGCCTGTGACCTTCTTGAATCTGCAATATATCCGATATTGACAATTTAAAAAGCAATCCTCCATTTTAACATACGTAGTTGTTTTACCCATTTATTTTGCTCAATTACCACGTCGTCCTTACGTAGTTGAAAAGTAATATTTCAATTCAAGGGCCATCAAGATGTCGAGTCCTTCACTGAGTAACCTGACTGTAGTCGGTTGTCTGTTTCTCTACGCCTCGGTCTTTGCCTCAGGATTGGACAAGACTGACCTGTCTGACACGGCCATCGTCATCAAGTGTCATGTAAGTAACCATAACAATGTAAACATAAATGTTATGAGAAGCGATGTACCAAGTGGTATTGAAACCGTTGCATTCATAGACAAGCAGTTTTGCAATCCATCTGCACTCTTCCCACACTCCACTTCAGGTGCAACAAGCTCATTACATACTACCAATGACAACATAAACAAGTCGGCGTTGATATTATTTCGAGAAAACTGTTGTTGTTACAGGTTGAGAGAATGCTAATATCTTTGGGAATATCTCTGGCCTTCGGTTCTGTCTTCATGAAGACATATCGTATACATGCGATCTTCACCTTCGCTGTCAAGCAATTCAAACAAATTGTAAGTGTACAAAGGAACATCAAACTTGATGATACAAATCTGAGTCAAGACCATGGCCTATATAACTAGGTAGACGTTAACCGTTCTGTTGATTTCAAGGGCTCCTAAAATAGTGTTAACAGTTGGCTGCAGACATATCTGATGAGTTAATGTTTAAGTAACATTTTCGAGGAAAAAGTCTGCTGCCACCTAGCGTTTAAACAAATGTTTGTTGACGTTAATGATCACACAGTTAAGTAGATTCCAAGAGTTCATGGAGCAGTGACTACCTGACCTTCCGTCACATACCCGATTTCTGTTCCAACTGTTTCTATTTAATCACACAGGATCTACCTGACTGGAAACTTATCGGCGGAGTGTTGATGATTTCCGTCTTGGATTGCGTCATTTTCGTCCTCTGGATTACGTTGGATACAACGCACGTGAACAACAAATTCTTGGAGCCACAAGTAAGTGGTCTGGTACAACATGAATTTAACTGCTGACCTTGTTACAAACGTAAAACCAAAACACATGACAATGCTCCTTTGAAAGTCAATGAGATTTTCACCAATGTGGAATTATCCTTGTTTGGTTGCAGCTTAATATGACTGAACCCGAGAAGGAAATATTCAACATTCCTGTTGTAAGGTATTGCACCAGTGACCATACGCAATACTTCTCATTGGCCCTCTACGGCGTGAAAGGTGTCCTGTTGACCTTTGGCCTCTTCTTAGCCTGGGAGACGAGAAATATTTGTATTTCACAGCTAAATGATAGTAAGTACACAGTCTTAAACATTTCTTTTACTATTCTTTTTTGCTTAAATATCTTTTATTTTTTTTGTATGCAACTATTTTGCACTTCTAGATACTTCTCAATGATACAAGCAATGTGCACAAAGTGATTACACTTGCAGAAAAAAACGTTTTAACCGTTTCATGTCGAGGTGATACTTTTTTCTAACATGTTTACAGGAAAAAAAGATAAATCGATGCTTTTTTATGGTTTGCTAAATGCCAGAAAGTGTACTCTTCTCGTGTGCATGATTCATCATAGGTTTGTTTTCCTAATCATCCTTTAGGTAAATACATCGCGGCCTCCGTGTACATCGCCTCTCTGACCATCGCTCTGACCTTTCCAACAATGACCATCCTTGGTGATGACGTCAATATGACGTACGTGATTCCCTCCGCAGCCATCGTGTTGGTGAACACAGTTGTTCTTTGCCTGAATTTCATCCCAAAGGTGTGTATTTACTTTTTTGTTTACATGTGTGTTTTAGGCTCAGTAATGACAACACATCGTCAAATGTTACTGCTAGGGCCTCTTGATAACCAACTTTAGTAACTCCCGAACGTGTTGGTCAAATATTCAGCGCGCATAAGCCTAGAGTAGACTAAACTATGTTCAACCTTACCCCCATGGTTCAACGTTACCGTACCCCTCACAAGTGAATCAACCTATGGTATAATGGTACAGTCGTCCTGCCGCTAATGCACAGTCATGCACTCTAACATTCCCCAGAAAGGAAAGAAAAAGACAAGAGCGAAGGCAAACCTCTCTCGCCGATACTAGAAAATGTTACGATATTTTAAAATTGTTGACTTATAGTCGAATGAAGAGCCCTCTTGCGCCGAAATAGAGAGTTTTTGAAGCATTCTTCATAGGAAAATGACCGTAGACAGACGAACCCCTAAAATGACGTGACAAAATGAGCAAAATCCTTTAACATGTTGATTTGAAACTTGAGCAATATCACATTTTGATAGGTGTACCAGCTGGTAACTCTGGTCGATAAAGGCATTCGTGTGAGTATGATTAATCAACAAGGATATGACAAGTCTGGGAGGCAGGTTTCCGATCTACGCTCAAAACTCGAACAGGTAAAATAAAACCCCTACAAGACTTACTTTATCTGAAACCTGCCATTTAGATTTGGCCAAAAGTTGACCCTTTTACTTGAAATTTCTGTCATTAATTATGTTATGTGATCTGAAACAAAAGTATTAGTTCAGCTGTTACAGTGTATTTCTGGTGAGAAACAAATGGAATGTTGATATTATTGTCATGTCTTTTTTGCCCTGTTAATTTAGAGGCAACAGGAACTTAAGAAGCTGTCTCTAAAGTTGTCCAAGTATGAAATAAGAAAACATCCAGAATGAGTGCAACCAAGACTGCAACCACATTGGGATACAACGTCATGAAGGCTGCAAATTCTGCAAAGTGTAATCGCATTTAATCCAATTGCACAATAATATGTTTAATGTCTGAAGTTAATATTGTAAAGACACCGTAGACTTAAAAATAATATGCTACATTCTGTGCAATGTTGTGTTTGATTGGCAACATGTCAATCTTCCACTGTTATGATTTGGATACTTTGTAATGAGCAGGAACATGTGTGCATCGGAAAAAACAATCACTCACATTTAATGGACTAAAAACATTTCTTCACTCAATAGTGTGATTGACCAAGATGAAATTTAGGTAATTTGGGTCTAGCTTTCATATACTGCACAAGAATAAATATAACATTTTGTGGGTGATAGTGTAGTTAGGTGAGTGAGGTTCTGCCTCTGGTGTTTTGCTGCATAATCTCCCCAAATGCAGCATCTCGTGGCTGAATGAACTAGAGCATTTTTAGCAAAATGTTAAAGGTGGAGGCTCAATTCTTTACAAAATAAATAATGTCCCCTCTGCACATGTCTTTCTTAAAAAGCTTAGCAGCAGTGTCTTGTTTAACATCGCTTGTCACACGTCCTTGAAATGTCATTCTGTGATTTTCAATAGATTTCCAGGGCTGTGCATTAAAATTGCCCCACTTGCGTTAAAATTGTATTTCTTTTATTCAGCTTACTCCCCACCAGATGTTTATATTACCATGCCATCAAGGTTTTTTCCAGGACACTGATGTTGAATTTGGAGCCTGAATTCTTATATAGTATAGACGGGCAATCGAATGTCTTAGTTCTCGTTCAAACGTGAGATTCATATTGCTGAACGCAGTTAATACCTGTCATGGCAACGTCAATAATCAATGATAGTCATCGGTAAATCCCGAATGAAAGAAGTATTAGTATTCACTCGGACTGTTTTGGGGTTCGTTTTCTTGGTCACCATTTTGCGTGCCTATCCGTTCTTAGGATCTGCAGCATGAATGTGTCGAATAAGTAACGTAGTTGATCGTGTTTACAGCACTCCACGTAACATAATATTACAAGGCACGGACCGTCTGTAACGTTACCACTTGGAAAGGAACTTGCTTTCCTGCTGCCGTAAGTTACTGTTTTCAACTAGTAGGGCATTTAGTAGGAGACGAGCGTTACACGAAACATGAAAGTCTTCAAGGGATCTGATGTCCGTGTCGCGTCGTTCTTGCTCTTTGCTTTCTCCTCGGTCCTTAATACATCCTGATTGACCGCAATGGCATCATCACCAAGCCTAGGACAAAACGGAACGACTGAAGGTACCACCGTCCGTAACCTGTACATCGGAGCTTTTATGTCGTCTCAAAACTTCCATCCAGAGCAACCTGCGGTTGTACAGACGGCCATAGATCATATCAACAGCTTGCAGGGAATTTTAGACGGCTATCATCTGGTGATGAGATGGAACTGGATAGATGTAAGTCTCTTTCCCCCCAATAATCCTAAATTCAGTGGTACAGATTTTTCAAAGCTACAATAAGAAAGTTAAAGTTCATGTTGTTGGTATTGTAACTTGCAGTTTTAACTACATTTATTTGAGATGCTTGCAAAGTGTAGATCTCATCTATTGCTGTTAACAAACTACATTGACCAAGTACAAAAACGTGCTATAGGCGTATCATCTTGGAGTATTATTCGTTTTCTCGGTTTAAACCTCATACTTAAGTTCGGCAGAAAAAACCTTCATTGAATCTGTCAAATTTCGTCATTTGCTTCCTTTTCGTAGTGAGAATATAGCTGGTAAATATCAAAGAAAAAATAAGAAAACGAAAGAAAACAGACCTTGTTAAAGCAAATTGTAAAACTGAGCATTCCGGATGATAAGTTACATTGACCAAGTACAGAAACGGCAGTGGTGTTATTCGTATTCGCAGATTCTGTTCAGGTTCAATTTGTTAACTTTAGACAGCAGGAGGTTTAAACCTCAAACTTCAAGGAGCTCTGTACTTCTGGTTTTTGGCCATTGTATGAATGGCTACTCACTGTGAATGAAGCTGTTTGTAACACAATTTATCTGTATAAGTTTCAGCATTATTAGTCGTCAGATTGTTCAGAAAAAAATTGAAAATTACAAATCCATTTTTCCAGGAAAGTCGCGTAAATACGTTGTGGATTGCATCGATTGACATAGCGCCCCCTTGCGGAAAAAGACGCATGATGTCGATTCTAACTTGGTGTACGTTTTGAATTTGAAAGTTGGCAGCGCTGGTCTGAAAATAGAAACCGGGTTGATCGGGTCACGAAAGGTCACTCGCGAACAATAGCACTGACATCTCGGTGCAACACACAAGTGAATATGGCGTGTGTACATGTACATAAACGTGTTTGAACTACGCGTTGGTTAGCGCTATGTAAAGTTTACTGCCGGTGTTTAGCATCAATAGCTGGCACTTCGTGTAAAGTTTATAGTATGTATAGGATTTTGGCCCTTCGTGTTAAGTTTAGTAGTGGATAGGATTTAGTTTAACTTTGAAATAAATTCAAACAGATCTTTGTCTTAGAGATATTGGCTGGAGGTAGTTACGTGGGCCGGAAGAATTAATGTTGATCGATTTTCAAATCACTTCTGTACTGAATATTTCATGTACAAAATCTTTTTTAACGTAATATTATCAGAAATATACCGTAGTCTGCTGAGAAAATTCCTTTGAACACCACAAAATCTTTTCAATATCTGGGTCTCACAACAGATGCTAATCTCCGTTGGGAGACACACACTGACTCCATTGTAGCCAGAGCCAATCGTCTCGTAGAGTTCATCAGAACAGTTGCCCGAGGCTCCTCACCAATTGCAGTTTAAGTCCTCCCTATTCTTGAGTATGGTTTACCTGCATGGCATCCCTATACCTCAGCTCAACAAAAAAAGCTCAAGCGGATCCAACAAACAGCTACTCGTCTCGCTCTAGGCAAAAGTCGAGGAGAAATGCCATAAGAGGACAGATTACAGCGGCTTAACTGGCACACCTAACCAGAAGGCGTAACAATATTGTTATGCTCTTTTGCCTTTAAGGTTCTAAGCGGTGTTTCAGTTTGCGAATCCCTTAGAAACAACATCGTAATCAACCCTCGTCATCTGGACACACTTACATTCTGCCATCTGCCTGCTCGTACAGACTCATTACTTCACTCTCCGGCCCGTCGTTTCGCGAGACTGTGGGATACCACTCCGCAACACATCCGGGATGCTGCTGTAATTTTGGCCTCTGCCGATATTTCTCCGCCAACTTAAAGCCATCTGTTTAAATCTTGTTTGATATTGTTTTTAATTCCTCCGGTTTGACCCGGGAGCATGCATGTGTGTGAACCTGATCTTCTTTCTCTCCCTCATATTGTCAAGTCTATTTTCTCCAGTTTTCCTGTTTTACTATGTGTGGGACAACATGCTTCCGAGCATCAGTAATTTAGTTTACTTTTTTGTCCCTGACCCGCATAGTACTTTTTGGTCCTTTTGTTGGTTAGTTTTCTTGTTTCCTTCCCCAGATTAACTTCTTATACTTGAATACTCCCCTCATAGACTTGTTTTACTGTTCTCTCTAATTGCCCTTATGTCATCACCTTTGTTTATTTATTTAGTTGTTTATTAATTTAATTATTAATTTATTTATTTATGTTTAATTGTTTTTATTTTTTTTTTACTTTATTATTATTTTTTTTTGTTGATGATCATTTGTTTTTATTTCTTTTTTTGCTTTGTCGTTTCTGTTTCGTTTTTTTTTTTTTTTTCATTTTATTGCCTTGTATTGTATGTTTTGCTCTTTTATTGTTGAGGTCGAATAAAAAGTAATATAATAATAGTTCAAAATGTGCTTTCTGTTCATAATTATTGTGCGTAACTGTTAAAACAGAATCATCTAGACTCCGGTTTGGACGAAAGGCAAATTGAAAGGGGCCAACAAAAACTTTTGTCTGGGCAACCTCCTTAACTACTTTCTCCGTGTTTTGCAGTGCTGCTGATGTTAAAGCTACTTGTCTCAAATCATTCAGTACTATTGGTTTACGTATTTTAGGAATGTGAAATAGCTGTTTTCCACAATTTAGGAATTACACTACAGGCCAGAGACCACTGGTAAAAATCATGAAAAACACCTGTCAGCTCCTTCCAGCAGAGCTTCAAAACTCTCCCAGTGACACCATCGGGACCCATGGTTTTAGCAGGTTTTAAATTTCCAAAGACTGCTCCACTGCCTCCACCACTGATCAGAATCCTTTCGGAGACACCAATCTGTTCCCGCAAAGTTGTAGAGAGATGATGGGTAGGTGTGCGAATAACCATTGCGTGTCAAACCGAGCATAAACTTGTTTAGATCATCAGTAAACTGTGTTTTTTCCCCCAATCGGTATGGGGTGTCACTGCTCTTTCCACAGCCTGTAATGCTCTTAAAAGTAGCCATACTTTTTTGGGTCCCTTTGTTGGAATTTGTCCTGGATTCTGTTTCCATATCTTTCCTTAACATTCTATATGTATGCGACGCTTCTCCACAATGTCTGCATCTCTGAAAGCTTTGTGTTTTCTGTCTAGAAGTTCCTTGATATGTTTTGTCACCAATGGTTGAATATCTGGGTAAAATTTATGTTCCACCCAGGGACTTACTATTTTTCGCAGATATGTATCCAGTCACAGTCAAGTCCAATGCGTCATCGATTGAGTTTGGGTAAAAAAAAAACATTTCCCAGTCAGTACATTCAATCTAGACTGTTTTAAAAGGAATATCGATTCCTACATTCAGCTTCCCGAGTTATTTTCATCTTTAAATATTGTCTCCTTGTAGCGCCTTAATACAGAGAGAGGCTTTTAGCCTTGTTTGGGGCGAACTTGCCGGAAGGAATTGGTTTGTTTTTTCAAATTCTATCTTCAATTGGATTTTTACATAGCATCTGATGTTAAAATACGTAGGCCCCTATATATAGGCTCTAATTGTCGATATAATATTGAGAGGTGAAAACAGACATTGAAAATTGACTTTATGTGGATGCATCTGACAATTTCGTGACTTCTCAACAAGAAATTTGTGAGCCAATCACTCAGGCATCTAATCTCCAAAACATTTCAAGAATACAAACTCTGTACTGAAATAATAGCGAGTGATCCGTTAAAAGGGAATGTCAGGTTGCAATCTTCTAACTGTACTTGATATCACGCAATCCTTGTCAAACGGCGACCTGGGTTTGCTATCAATTACAAACCTTGATACAGACAAGCAGTCTTCTATTTTAATGGCACATGTAGTCATGTTTTTGTAAGCGTCTTTATATTGTGCTTATATTTATATAAGAGTTTATCTGGTCCGATTGCGCCGTATAATTACGTGATATCACGTATTATTGAGGGAGCAATCTCATGGCCTCTTTTTAAAAGGACTACTTTACTCTTTTTCGGCACATTTTGTCTCAAGACAAAGCATCGTCAGCAAGGAGACTGTTCTCTTCAACTAACGTCAAAAAGTGATATTGCTGTCGTTGTCCACTGCCTCGCTCCCGGATTGCATTTAGTAGGACACGAGCGTTACACGAAACATGAAAGTCTTCAAGGGATCTGGTTTCCGTGATGCGTTGTTCTTGCTCTTTGCTCTCTCCTCGGTCCTAACATCCCGATTTACCGCAATGGCATCATCACAAAGCCGAGGACAAAACGGAACGACTGAAGATACCACCGTCCGTAACCTGTACATCGGAGCTTTTATGTCGTCTCAAAACATCCATCCAGAGCAACCTGCGGTTGTACAGACGGCCATAGATCATATCAACAGCTTGCAGGGAATTTTAGACGGCTATCATCTGGTGATGAGATGGAACTGGATAGATGTAAGTCTCTTTACCCCCAATAATCCTAAATTCAGTGGTACAGTTTTTCAAAGCTACAATAAGAAAGTTAAAGTTCATGTTGTTGGTACTGTAACTTGCAGTTTTAATTACATTTATTTGAGATGCTTGCAAAGTGTAGATCTCATCTATTGCTGTTAACAAACTACATTGACCAAGTACAAAAACGTGCTATAGGCGTATCTTGGAGTATTATTCGTTTTCTCGGTTTAAACCTCATACTTAAGTTCGGGAGAAAAAACCTTCATTGAATCTGTCAAATTTCGTCATTTGCTTCCTTTTCGTAGTGAGAATATAGCGGGTAAATATCGAAGAAAAAATAAGAAAAGGAAAGAAAATAGACCATGTTATAGCAAATTGTAAAACTGAGCATTCCGGATGATTTCCTTCACTTGTTGAAATTTTAAAATTATTTTGTGAATCTTTGCTTTATAACGTTTTTGCCATTGTACATTTTTATTTATTTATTTATTTTTAATGTTCATATCTGTATATTCAAGAGAATTAGTGCGAAATGTTATTGTACATTGTCTTTATAACCTTTGTCAATTTGAAATTGTTACAGCCTTTCGGTTTCTGAAATTCAAATGTTTATAGACAAAAGGGTCTCAAGTTAGTTTTGGGTTGTTGTTGATTTTGTGTGTTTTTTTTCAACTTAATGCTGATTTATAAAAGTCACCTGTGAAAGTTTCAGCCGAACACAGTGTCTAATTCTTGAGAAAACCCAGAAACCAGAAAACCAGCCACGGTATTTTCATCAAGAAAGTCGAATCCGTCCACATTGAACGAGGTGACAGTGGGTACCAACCGCATTCACATAAAGACATCACGAAAACGTGAATCTCCAGTGATCTTTAGATTTCAGATTTTGCGACATTTTAATTACCAGTGGTACTTCGGTCGAAAATTAATAACCAGTCCATTTCAACAACCTTTTAAATTGTGTTTATAGAACCATTGCTTGGGTAATGCAATTTTGTAATCCAAAAACGAGGCAGTCTGGAGTGAGACCGAGACTATGACAAGACTTAGTGTGCTTGAAAACAGTTGCAAGTTGTGCGTATAACAGGTCGAACTTATTTTAAACTATTACAATTTTGTTGCATCTACTTAGACATGGGCTCCAAGGGCCAAATTCAGTTTCGCAAACATTTTCCAATAGATAAAGTCCTAATGAAAGGGGGGAGTTTCAAAACTCTAACCACACGTTAAATTGGTTTAAATGTAATTTTTATCGTATACTCATTCACAGTGAAATTTTAAACATGACGTCATCGGAAACCAAAAACAAATGGGTCTACACATTCCCAAGGGGATTTTTTTACGCCAGTCCAAAGGTCAAATTCAATGCCGTTTTGTTAGGGTATCATCAAAATTCAGGAATGAACTTACATTACTCTGTACAAAAATGTACTGACCATATTATTTGAAATGTGATGTCATCAAAGATTTTCGGATTTTGCACTCGAAGGTTATCGAACACGGTAGCATTTTTTACACTGGTTTAACTTGAAGTTAAAAGTCACCTGGAAATAGATTTTTTTTTTACATAAGAGTATATGTATATTAACAATAAAACAATTTCTTGAGTAAAGTTGTTTTGTCATGATTTATATGTGAACAAAATAGATTAAAGTTGTTTGGGGTGACTCCGCCTATCCCCTTTTGTGACGTCAATCGAGGCAGACTTCGCCTCGATCGAATTTGCCTACATTTACGTTGTAAACACACGTGCAAGAAGGTCCAAGCAGCGAGCTTGTACGTTTCGAAAAAAAGGGTTTTTCTTGCATTTTTCCGGCAATGCCGACCAGGTTTATTTCTGCATGGATGCAGCAAAACAACTAAAGATGGGGTCAGTCTGCATCTGTATCCTGCAGATCCCAAGTATAGGCGGTTGTGGGCCGCGAAAGTTAGACTAACGAGGGCAAAGTGGTCCGGTCCGACGTCGCTTTCGGCGCTATGCAGCGAACACTTCACACCGATCGGGTACCCAGACGTAATGTACGGGGCCAGACTACATATTTTCTTTTAAAATATCGCGCCTTGGTTGACGTCACGAACAGCGCAACCATGGGTCAAGGTAAAGGGGGCCTACTCTTAAATTTGTAAAATGAAGAAAAAACTTTTTTTTTTAAACCTTAGTTAACCGTTTATTCACATTCCACTCATCAAAGTACATATATTAATGACAAAAGCTTTATTTTTTACAAAATATCACTGCCTGGTGCCTTTAAGACTTGTATAAATTATACAACAGATATTGAACTTATGGTGATTGCGGCTTGCAATGGTTTCACCAACCTAAGACAGTCCAACCATTTGGACTGAACATCAACACCGGTGTCAACTAAATTCCCATCAACCCCACTTGACTTACTGCTTACTTATTTATTTCATGTAATATGAATACAGTTACTTTTAATAACCTGTTCTTTTCACTGGTTGATTTGTTTTCCCTCCTTTTTCCCAATAAGTTGTGTAAAAATCAACCCGTTAATAACCTTTCCCTTTTGCAGAGGATTTGATGACTCGCTCACTCCGCAGGTTTCTCTTGCCTCTTTTAATTCCTTATCCTACCACCTATTGTAAATTGAATATCTTGATGCAGCTTGCCCTCTTATCCTACCCTTTCATGCTTTCCGCACTGTTATACCTAGAATGCAGTTACCACCTTTATGGTCCAGTAATCCACCCTTTCACACTGACCATCCTTTTTCCTCACTACCTTACTCTGATTGGTTCTTAGCCACCCTATTGTTTGTAAACTATTAATGCTGGATTCCCTCTATCATGATTTGCGCCACGATTGAAATCGTGGTCTTAATCGTGGAGATAGTCGTGGTGATCTTGAGGTAAGTCGCGGCAATCATGTTGATCGTGGAACATTTTTTGGACGGTTCAAACAATTCTACGGTCAACACGATTAATTTGCAATCGTGATCATCGCATCAGATCGTATTGGATCATAACAAAGCGCGACAGATCGTTTCTAATCGTGCTTCCAAATCGTTGAGATGGTTGTGGGTTGCAGTGTTCACTCTGTAGAAGTTCAAGAAACAATGAATTCCGTGGTCAGTCGGCCTGTATATATATCCGTCGGGGTCCAATCGTAGCTCAAATCGTGATCACTCTCGATCTTCATCGTGACAGACATCGCGACCACAATGGTATCCTATCACAACAGAGCGCATCGGTTCGTGATGAATGTACCGGAGGGTATCCGAATGTATCTGTACGTACCCAATCGTCCCAAATCGGGGACCCCGATCGTGATGATCGTGTCACATCGAGACCCAATCGTGGACTTAATCGGGACAATCCTATCGGATCGTATATGATCGTATCTGAACGGGAGACCAGATCGTGTCACCTGAAATTGACCATATCGCATCCAAGCGCACCAAATCATACCAGAACGTATCAAAACCTGACATTTCAGAGAAGTTCCAATATCAGCTACGAATGGCCAATCGTGGGGTTTGTAACGGCAGTGGGAACCTAGCATAAGTTTGATTGGCTACAATACTCCCGCTTTTTTCTGGATACCTTCCCTTAATCCTTTGTTCCTTTTTTCTGTAAGTTGATATGTTTGTGATTGTTTATTTGTTTGAACAATTGGAAGGTATCCAAAAAAAAAGAGGGGAAATTTTAGCCAATCAAAGCTTTCAGTTTACCAACAGTGGGGCGGCCAAGAACCAATTAGAGCAAAGTAGCCAGGACAAAAAGATGGTCAGTGAAAGGGTGGATTATTGGACCAAGCGGGAAACATGAAAGGACAGGTTTAGAGGGCAAGCTGCATCAGGGATGATGCAGCTAACAATAGGGAACAGGACAAAAGTATATACAACGATGTGGAGGAGGTAATAGAACAAGTCTGTGGAGAGAAGGGGTTATTAGGAAAAGAACAGGTCGATCTCCCCAAAAACTTGAGTAGGAATAGGGGGCAAGCTGCTTCAAGATAATGCAACTAACAATAGGTGGTACTAGTTTTATCATAGAGCAAGCTATGGTTTTGTTATATAAAACAAGTGGGGGAGATGGCCTTAGCTTTCGATCCAAACTGGACCTTCGTCAGAGGCATTATTAAGCACAAACGAAAATATATCCATTTATAGCAAAACAAGAGAAGCAAAGAATAATGGGAAGGTATCCGGAAAAAAAATGAAATTATAGCCAATCAAAGTTATTAGTTTACAAACAGTGTGGTGGCTAAGAACCAAAAAAAAGTAAATATATATATATATCTGTGTTTTCTTTTCCTGTAGGACTCCAGGTCTATCTCTTGGAAACTAATTAGTGGATCACAAAACTGAATTTGACCTTGTAGCCCCTTATTAATTACTCTCTTGGTAACCACGCGTTCACGCAAAAGAACACTACAGCTACAATGTACCAAACTTAATACCGGTAGGCCTACGTGTGATCAACGCGTGTCATTAACTATACAGGAAAACAGTAAAACGAAAGACCTACATTTGACAGTAATAACATCGTAATTAATCCGTCTTAAGACATTCAAAGGTAAAACTATCCAACAAATATTCATTCAATTGCTTTTATTTGTCATGTAGAGAGACAATCCAGGTGAGGGACTGCGACTCATAAACACGTTTGTTAACTCAGGACCCCCGGTTGTCATTGCTTGGGGGCCAATGTTCTCAAATGAAGCAATTGTATTGAACCAGGTAGCTGCAAGGTTTCACATTGTGCAGGTTAGTGAAGAGTGTAACCTTGGGAACATTAGTTAATAGAAACATTACATAACTATGTCTTATCCATAATGATAATGTTATCCATACATATTCTCAAAATCTTAATGAGAGACTTAACACAAAGAGCATTAGTTTGCACCTAATCCTGCTGCTTACTGGTAACCAGTGCAACTCTTCTGAAATAATCGTAATTTTTTAAGAGAAGAACTTTTTGACAAGGTAATAACACGAGCAGCAAGTTCTGAATGCGCTGACGACGTTCAATTTATGTGCATGGAAGAGCAATTCAAAGTGAATTGCACATGCCTAGCCGAGAAACTACAACGGAGTGAATATTTTGCTCTAGCATTTGACTTCAAGGTTAGGTGCAGAGCGTCCAAAGTGTCCAATGTTTATGAATATAGGACTCCTCTATCAAATTTTGGAGTGTCGAAACAGCATAGAAGCCAATCATAACAATTCAAACGATCCAAAATGGCGGTATGGGCCTAATAGTTATTAGAAACACCCTTCAAAGACACCTTATCACTAATCCATCAGGAGTCATAGTCAAGAATGCCACACTTATTTTTATTTTAAAAAAATACAGCAACAACTTGCAACAAGCAGGAAAAACTATAAATAAATAATAGTAAACTTGCGGGTACCAAAAAGGTTCTTCTTTAAAAAAAATTACGATTATTTCAGAAGAGTTGCACTGGTTACCAGTAAGCAGCAGGATTAGGTGCAAACTGATGCTCTTTGTGTTAAGTCTCTCATTAAGATTTTGAGCATATGTATGGATAACATTATCAATGCTGAATGTTTCCTGCTTGTTGCAATGTTGCTGTCTTCTCCTGAAGACGAGCAGAGTATACTGTTCGAAACGTCGAGACCAAACCGGCTCTTCTCAGAGCCAACACTCAAACAAGAGATTTACACATGGTTGTACCCGCAAGTTTACTATTGTTTATTTATAGTTTTTCCTATTTGTCCACACCATGCAAAGCTTCAAACAATATTTGCAACAAGCACTTTACTCTGTTCCCCTTTACTCTTAAGGTTGGCCTCGCAGCAAGCGAAACCTTATTGGATCTTCCAAGTACCCATTCACCGTAATGGCTCTTCACAGGGACAGGGAATTCAAACTCGCACAGGTTGCATTTTTCAAACGGGTTGGATGGCGAAGAGTAGCATTCATCTACGAGGAAAGTACACCGTATCGTAGTGTAAGTCTTTATAAACGAAGGTTAACATTTAAAGTTTGGCTATTGAATTTAAATGAGATATTGACCTACCAGTATGGTTTATTGTTTTTTTTTCAGTTGGCACACCATACGACTTACTTGTAAACACTTAAATAAATGTTGTGGTTTATGGAGATAAAATGTAGATAGTTTACTTTTGTGAATCAATCAATTAACTCATTCAATAACCAATCGATCAGTCAACCAATTAAACATACATTCATTCAAGCAACCAGTCAGTCACGTGACCGATCGATCGATTGATAGATTAGTCGAAAAATCGATCGGTCAATCGATCTATCAATCAATCAAACAAACAATTTAAATGGCGTATGGTCCAATTCGTTTTAATGAAATATTGTAATATTATTTTGTTTCCGAGTACAATCAAAAGGATAAGCATGTAGGCCTAACTTACAAATGATCAATCAAGTTTCGTAATATTGTTGAGCTTGATTAAATTGCAGTACATCAGTGATTTCCGAGAGATGCTCGAAGCTGATGGTGGTCAGATCGTAGCAGCAGAAGGAGTGAGGGATGTGTCTAAACTTCACATTCATCTTCGTAATATCAAGGTGCTCTTACTTAATATTTACTAACTATATGAAGATTTGTTTTCACATTGGAAACCATTTTAGTATAACAATATGGTACAAAACAGTTGAAATAATTTGCTACCGACATTATACAGGCAAACAGGGATGCTTAAATCGTTTACATAACACATAAAGCAGAAGCCCTACGTAATTCCATTCATCAAGGTACCTCGTTTTTGTGTTTGTAAATTTGTTAACTTAATTTAATCCGATGAGTTCCGGAGATTATACGACTTTAAAAGATTAAGCTACATATGCGGATTTGTTGCATAATTAACCTTAACCAGACTGTATCTGCTCTTACTCATTAATGTATATTTTCTAACTCTTTGATGTATTACAAATTACCAAGCAGGTCTTTTGTTTATTTTGGTTGACTTTAGCGCCAAGACGCCAGAATAATCTTTTATTTGTTCAAGGACGTAGATGTCTTGTTGCAGCTCTTTTGTCAGGTAATTGCTATAGGTTGGATAAAGAAAAAGATTTTCCTAGAAATGAGACATTTATTTTGAAAAATGATTAAAAAAAAAAAAAAACAGTCATTCTTCGAATGCAATTCATTGTATGCTGCATAGATTGTTGAGCTGTCTCGCAGTGGTACAGCATGCCGGTAAGTAGACTCTCCGGGTGCAGAACTGCGGTTCCCAGAAAGACTCTTCAGTTTCTAGACAAGTTATAATTTTGATACTTTGGTATCGAATGATAAGCCTTCTGAGAAGAACAAACTCATGTTGATTTTATGTTTTATATATTCTGGAATGCTTTGATGACACTATCCATTTCATAATTTTTGTGTATCGAAGCATCGGAGTAAATAATTAAACTAAAGACGAATAATGATCATCTATAAACGGATCAATCGAAACTGTACAAATTGGCTAAGTTGCTCAAGTCGCTAACACGCAAGCGCTCACAAACGCGACTTGATTTAAGCTGAAAATTCGGGAGCAGGTTCCGGGTTGTAATTGAATGGTACATGCTTTCTTTAATCAGGTGTATCTTGCTGACATGTATGGCGCTAAGTACGTTTGGATAAGAAAGGCTAGCAAAAGTAGGTGGTGGTTGGACGCCCGTCAAAGACAACTGGAGCCCTGTACTCAAGAGCAGATCAATTCAGCACTCAACTTACTGATGCTTTTTGACGGCTTTCCACGAATACCTGAAGTTCTAGACTTGAACTTCAATGGAGTGGTATTGAACATTGGACAAAAAAAATTAATTCTTGAATAGTTTATTTTTTGAGTCAGCATTATTATTTTCCTGGCTTGGTTTCGACTAAAATCATTTCAGGGCAAACAAATGTGCCTACCTAGAGAACCTGCGATATGTCTGCATTTTTAATTCTGATAGATCTTAAGTTGTATTTATTAGCAAATCCAACTGAGGATAAGCCATGTACATAGATAGCAGAGGCAGATCAGTGTTTCGTGGTTTTGTTCTGGCAACTATAATACCTGGCGAATGACCATTTGCTCGATAATACTCAATGCACTCTGATAGAAAGTATAGTCAAGTAGGAAGCTGGTTTCTGGTCAGACACAGAACTTTGGAGTTCTTATTATCTTTTTGTAAACGGGTATAAATCTGGAGTATCCAAATAACGTTCTAGTAACAATTTACTTTGCTTTTATTTACTTTCTGTAGAAACCATTACCGGAACATAACGATTTTTACAATCAAGAAATTACAAAATATGTAATTTTTCGCTATGTATATGACTGCATCATAGCCATAGGACTAGCCCTCAACGCTTCCATCGCCGATCTCCAGCATCTTGATCCTCCTCGAAGACTCGAAGACTTCAGCTACTCCGATGAGGAGATGGCCAGAGTCATCCTGAAGAACGCTGCCAACCTCGACTTCACCGGTTTAATGGTAAATCCATTCAAGTTTATTTCATAACATTTCAAGAGTGGCGGCCGATTTTAATTTCTTTCATAACTATAACTCACTGTTATAAACCATAGAAATGTCAAACCTTGTTTTAGGGACGAGTTGTGATCAAGAACGGGCAAAGAAAGACGGAGAATATCTATGTGGAGCAGGTCCAAGGTAAGTTCACTTGAAATTCAAGTCACTTAGTTTAGCAAAATGCATGAGATAAGAACGACAGCCATCGGCGCATTGTACACGGTGAGTAATCTTATACGGACAAATAGGAACACAAAGTCACATTGTGTCGATTGCAATTTGTCAAATGGAGCGACCTGTTGTTTGTTGCATCGAACAACCCAAACAAGTGAAGTGGCATATAGCCATTTGTGAAAGTGCAAAGTATGTGTTTTTACGTGTGTATATAAATTTTCTTGTGTTTTTAAATTTGTATTGAATATTGAATTAACAACCCTGTGAGATCATAAGTTTGAGGATAACGCTTAATGTCCATGCTTGCTGTATACCTCCTTTATAATGTGGGTTTTTGTCAAAGCTAACTACCTTTCCAGAGGTTGAAGAGACATATAAACTGCAGATCCGTAGCAATTTGCATGGTTCAAGTGACACTATAATCTTTCTTCATGCATGACATTGCTAAATTCTGACTGATTTTACGTCTTTTGTAACAGGTAACACATTTGAGACGGTCATGGTTTACAAATCACAGACGCAAGAGTTTCAAATGGTGCCTGGAGGCCCAGGGCTCATGTGGGCAGGTAAAGCATTGGGTAGCCCTAACAAGGGTTGGGTACCTTGTGAGAAAAAGTCATGGGTAATTGAACAATTAATAAATAATTAGTACTATGCTGTGATCACTAATAAAATAAAGACATAAACCTTATGACGTCACCTTTTAACATTCGGGCACACCTTTGCTCATGTGCTTGACAGGTGCTTCATCATCGACGTCAAATCCCATCAGTCCCAAATAACACCCCGCCAAATGTCAGATATAGTCGGTTTAGTGTATTTTCAGAGGAGATTCAGCGACATCTGTCTTGATCATCCACTGATTAAACAAACACTATAATTGGAATTATGTCCACAGGAGATCACATCCCTGTGGACGGTATTACTAGACGGACGGTGATTCAGGAGATATCTTCAACAGCTCGTATCACGCTCTTTGCTCTCGCCTCGCTTGGCTCTGTCATGGGTTTGGCGTTCCTCTTCATCAACATCAGATATAAACATAGGAGGTATATACAATTATTTTATTCAAAGAACTTGGCACATCGTCCTCAAAAAAATAAATCATTCAAATTAACCAACCAGTCAGCCACTCTGAAGATGAATAGCTCAGCTATATATACCTTAGTCCGACCCCTGTATACTATACTCACCCAAGACCACTGCTCTGCAACAATCTACTTTAAACAATATTCAGGCCAGATTCAATACCTACAAAGTGTATCAGAAAGTAGGCACACTTTCTTGGATGAAGCTCCTCAGCTTCCCTTGGTAAAGTACTTAGTATAAATCCAGAGTGTCCCAATTCGATCTGCCTGTTACCTGCTTGACAATTTTAAAAAGATTCTTCAATTTAAACTGTTTTATACAATAACTTTTCTCAACTAGCACGTCCTTATGTAGTTGAAAAACAATATTTCAATTCTAGGGCCATCAAGTTGTCGAGTCCTTCACTGAGTAACCTGACTGTAGTCGGTTGTCTGCTTCTCTACGCCTCGGTCTTTGCCTCAGGATTGGACAAGACTGACCTGTCTGACACGGCCATCGTCATCAAGTGTCATGTAAGTAACCACCGTTGCAATCATATACAAGTAGTTTTGCACTCCATCTGCACTCTTCCTACACTCAACTTAAGGCGCAACCAGCTCATTACATACTACCAAAGACAACATAAACAAGTGGGCATTAATGTAATTCCATAAAAACTATTGTCGTTACAGGTTGAGAGAATACTGATATCTCTGGGAGTATCTCTGGCTTTCGGTTCTGTCTTTATGAAGACATATCGGATACACGCGATATTCACCTTGGCTGTCAAGCAATTCAAACAAATTGTAAGTAAACAAAGGATCACAGAATTGATAGTGATACAAAAACTGATTGATTTAAACGGCTCCTAAATTAGTATCAATAGTTGGTCGCAGACATACTGGGTGAGTTAATGGCTACTTCTTAATAGCATTAGCATATTTTAATGAAAATTTCAACAAAAAATTGAAGTCTGCTGCCACCTAACGTTTCAAAAAAGTTATGTTGACGTTCCTGGCTATACAATGAAGTAGATACCAAGACTTCATAGGGCAGTGACTACCTGACCTTGCGTCACATACCCGATTTTTGTTCCAACTGTTTACATTTAATCACATAGGATCTACCTGACTGGAAACTTATCGCTGGTGTGTTGGTGATTTCTGTCTTGGATTGCGTCATTTTTGTCCTCTGGATTACGTTGGATACAACGTACGTGAAAAACAAATTCTTGGAGCCTCAGGTAAGTGGTCTGGTAAAACATTAATTTAAGTCATGACCTTGTTACAAACGAAAAAACCAAAAGACTTGACAATGCTCTTTTGAAAGTCATTGAGATTTTCACCAATGTGGAATTATCCTTGTTTGTTTGCAGCTTAATATGACTGAACCCGAGAAGGAAATATTCAACATCCCTGTTGTAAGGTATTGCACCAGTGACCATGCGCAATACTTCTCATTGGCCCTCTATGGCGTGAAAGGTGTCCTGTTGACCTTTGGGCTCTTCCTAGCCTGGGAAACGAGAAACATTTGTATCTCACAGCTAAACGATAGTAAGTGCCCAGTCTTACAAAAGGTTTCATTATTTTGAGGTCTGCTTTTAGAAAAAGATTTTGTCTCTACCTGAAAGATTCTAGCCTTTGTATGTGGCTATTCCGCACTTGTATACTTCTTTACGATACAAACAAATTAGATGAGGCGCTTAGTACGCTTGAAGAAATATTTCTGACGGTTAACATGTCGAAGTGTTCAGTTTTTTAAACGTTTACAAAACACAAATTGATGCTAATAAAACATCAACTTGGACCAACATTTTCCTATGAAGGATAATAGATCATTAAAAGTACCAAGTACTGTTTTATGGTTTAATAAATGCCAGCATGTGTTCTCTACTCGTGTGCATGATTCATCATAATTTTGTTTTCCCAATCATTCTATAGGTAAATACATCGCAGCCTCCGTGTATATTGTCTCTCTGACCATTGCTCTGACCTTCCCAACAATGACCATCCTGGGTGATGACGTCAATATGACGTACGTGATTCCCTCAGCAGCCATCGTGTTGTTGAACACAGTTGTACTTTGCCTTAACTTCATCCCAAAGGTATATTTTTCCTCCTCCAAAAAATAGGACCAGTCATAAACGGTAAAATTCTTACTGGTACAGAAACAAAGCACTGGTGAAATTTGAGCGGTATTATTTGCAGATAAACAAACACAAACTTGTGTGAACAATTTTGTAACGTTTTCAAAATGAATATTTTCAATTCCAAGGACTATGTTTTCTCGTGCTCTTTTCCAATGTTTTCCTAGGTAGCCCCCGCCCTTGAATATTTACAATGGCTTTACTATGTGATCCATGTTCTTATCAATGTTTAACACAAAAATTGGCATAAACTATATTTTTTTACCAACACTTCTTACTGTAGTAACATGTAAAGCTGGTATTTGTATAACGCCCTCTTTTGGTTGTTATTGGCTATAGTCGTCATTTGTAACAAAATGGCTGTTGTTCAGTTCAGTCACATGTATAATTAAAGAGTCTTGTGAGCACATTGAGTGTTATGTTCTTAGAGTGTTTGTTAGACTGGTCATAACAAATGGCGACAAATGTTAAAATCGAGAAGTTCCATGCCGAGAGGGAAACATGGCTGCTGTTGAGTTTCAGTCACACATGTAGAAATAAATAGTGTTGTGATAATTCCTAGCATATTGACTATTTCCAATACTGTTTAAAATACTCAATTGACCTCTGACCCAGTTGTTTTAATAGTTTAACAATGTCAGTAAATTGAGCAGTATCACATTTTAACAGGTGTACCTCCTGGTAACTGTCGGAGATGAAGGCATTCGTGTGAGTATGATTAATCTTCAAGGATATGGCAACAGGTCAGAGAAGCAGGTTTCCGATCTACGCACAAAACTCGAACAGGTAAAATAAACCCCTGTATGAATTTCTGTTTCTGAAGCCTGCACACAATTATATACACGCTGCATATTTTGAAGCACCTTTGGGCAAACAGTTACAGTACTCGTCGAAATTTATACAAATTGAATCAAAGTAACCTCATATTTCGGTTCAAGTAAAAAATAACGCATTTTGACCTTGTCTTCTCGTCCTGTTAATTCAGAGGCAGCAGGAGCTTAAGCAGCTGTGTCTAAAATTGTCCAAGTATGAATAAGAAATCATTCAGAATGAGTGCAAACAAGGCTGCAACAACACGTTGGGATACAACGTCACGATGAAGGCTGCGATTTCTTCAAAAGTGTACTGTCATAAACTATTACTTAATGAACATGAGCTTTGGCTCAACTGATAGTGAAATGTTTAAATATTATCAAGTAATAAACCACCAAATTGTGTTTAAATATTTAAGCACACTGTAGAATTGAAATTGGTCTATTTTATGCAACTTATGTGTTATCTAATGCTATCTTTTATGTGCTATGCATTTATCTGTTTTTTAACTTGGATTGGAGACATTAAATAAGAAGGATTGTGTTTATTTCATGTTTTCTTTTATTTTAAGATAAAGGCGTACAAACAAGAACAAGGCTAAGGGTAGGGGTTCTATTAACCAAGTTATGAATGTAAACACAAAATGTAGGCCTTCAAATGGTATTTCATTGTTGTTTATTGTTTGTTATGATATATTTCTGATAATGAAACCAAGGATGCCTCTTAATTGAACTTAACCACTGTAGCTCGCAATTAGCCCGAGGAAACCTGTAGACAAGTGTGTGCTTGTTATGTGAACCAGAAACACCGGGTAAACACCTACACTGCAAAAAGTGGGGTGTTAAAATTGACACCATGGGTGTTGTCACATATAGATACCAAAAAAGAATCAATATTTACATCATAGGGTGTTAAAATAACACTAATTTCTGCCAATTAACACTAATTTCTGCCAAAGCAATTACATTTGAGTTGTTTTAACACCCTATAGTGTTCAATTCAATTCTCTTTTGGGTATCTATATGTAACAACACCATGGTGTCAATTTTAACACCCCAGTTTTTGCAGTGTACTCTTCTGCAAAAAGTGTTCTGGGTTTGTTTACGAGCACTACCAGTCCTAGTACACGAGACCTACGGCCTTGGGTCCCATCCTCCACCCGAATGACAAAGCATGTATGGTGAAGTACCTTGCTCAAGGACACAAGTGCATGATGGGTACTCGAATCGAATCTCTTTTGATCAGTAGCACCAGAGCTTGAGTGGTGCTCTTAAACCGATCGGCTAGAACACGCCACCTGGTCAAATGAAAATCACATTTACATTTTGAAGTGGAAATTATTGAATGAGAATGGTCATGGTAATTGTCTTTCCAGATAAAAACAAATTTGAGAAAACTAACAGTTACCTGGAAAAGGTAACAACTGAGGACAAAACGTGAAACACAGAGATTATGGGAAAATAAGTTCTCCATTTGTTATTTTGATTGCTTAGAAGCAGCATAGCAAATTGAGTCTCATTAGCGTAGCACAATAATTAATATTACAGCTAAGGTTGGTAAAACTTTAAATGAGAAATGTTAGTCTAAGTTTTGTATGATTTTTTTATTTTATTGTCAGATGCAGGCTTACTTCTTTTATATACAATTGAATGTTTTACCTTTGTCTTATTTTTTTTCTTTTTTGAGGTCAAACAACGAACCATTCAATCCTCTTCCCACTCTGCATAAGGACAAAAATGTTTTTATGAGTCCAGTCCTCTAGTTTAAAACAATCAAGTCCGTCCGTCAAATTTCATGTGTAGTTTCATTAAATTTGCTTGCTGTTTTTTTAGATAACGGGAAAAGTTTATACTTTACCAGACAAAATTGTGAGGGACAGTTTTCTGTCTTATATAGACACGAGATATCTCATGAGATATACCGTGTACACTTGTTTCCAGCTTTTTAAGTTGGTCTTTCAGACTACAAAGGCAGTATTTCAGAATGATTTTTCTCCTGGAAAATCAATGCCAACAATTCATTGATAACCAGTTACTTGAGATAATAGACACTGAGTCTCAACTCCAGGAGTCATGCTCTATTGAAGAGTATGAACAGTTACAATATACCATACTGTCTAACGTCAAACACCTGAGGTCCACCCTAATGGACAGACAGAACAAGAAACGTATGAATGTCCAGGCTAACCATAAGAAACACATTCATAGACGTTTCCACAGTAGGAGAACCACCACTGCTCCTCCTACTGTTAGGATCGCCAGAGACTAATACTGTAGTTAACCTGTCTGACATGGTCCTTACTGACCCACAAGTTAAACTCCTCTCAAGGGGTCTTAAGTTTTGCCCCACACCCAGAGAACCTAACCAACTTATTTTCCAACAGGACATGGCCCAATTCAATCGTAGGTTACGCCTACGTGAATACTTTCATGTAGAGCCCTCCATTGATGACGAGCCATCTGTGGAGACCCAACCAATTACCCGCAACCGCTTCAAGGAAAAGAGTACCTGGGTACCCCCTAAGAACCGAGATGTGTCTCTAGAGACATACATCAATTCGGTTAACTCCGAGGTTCTTAAGGTCCCTAATACCCCTACTTCCAATAACCTCCCCCAAGATGAGCGACACGCCCTCATACAACTCCGCCAATCACCAGACATAGTGATTAAACGGGCTGACAAGGGGTCCGCAGTTGTAGTCATAAACACACATGACTATATTGCTGAGGGCCTCAGACAGCTCAGCAACACTGATCATTACATTGAATGTGCTACTGATCCCACTCAATCTTTCTCCCAAGATATCAGTGACACCCTGGTTAGAATTTATAATGCCAATGGTATCGAGAAAGATACACTTAACTATCTCCTCACACATGACCCCCGTACAGCAAGGTTCTACCTTCTACCCAAGATACACAAGCCCAATAACCCGGGGAGACCAATTGTATCTGGGAATGGTAGCCCCACAGAGCGCATTTCTGAGTTTGTTGATAGCTTTCTCAAACCCTTAGTCTGCCGTAATCCTTCCTTCATCAAGGATACCAAAGACTTTCTCCACAAACTAGATCAGGTCTCAGTTGGAGGACAGACTCCTGTTCTCCGCCCCCAACCGACCACTAGTTTGGTGGAGATTTATTGATGATATTTTCTTCATCTGGTGTGGTGGCCAAGACAGCTTGGAAGAGTTTATTGACCATATAAACTCATCTCACCCCACCATAAAGTTCACTACCGAATACTCTCTCACCAGTGTGAATTTTCTAGATGTTACAATAACCAAATCCCCTAATGGCATTGTCACGGATGTTTACAGTAAACCCACCGACACCCACCAGTACCTTCTCTCCAACAGTTGTCACCCTAGTCACTGTAAGAAGGCAATTGCTTACAGTCAGGCCTTACGTATCAGACGTATCTGTTCCACAGATACCCTGTACAAGAGGCGCTCATCAGAGCTAAGGAAACACCTTGTATCTAGGGGTCACAGCGAACGCAGGGACCAACTTGCAATCAACAGGGCTCTCAACGTACCTCGTCATACTCTGTTGACCAACACGGGAGCTAAAAAAGCTCCTACCAACAGAGTTGCCATGGTCACCACCTTTCACCCCAAACTACCTAAACTTTCCTCAATCCTCAATAATAACATAACCATCCTTCACTCCTCCAACAGGTTACACTCAGCAATCCCTGAGGTCCCCATGGTTGCATTCTGCCGCCCTAAGAACCTTGGTGACATCCTAGTCAGGGCCAAACTTCCCCCAGGTACCGTCCAAACAGAACCCTCAACAGATATACTGGGTTGTCACAAATGTTCCCCGTTCCAAATGTAAAACTTGTCTGTACATTAAGCCCTCACTTAAGGTGAAGAGTCATATCACTGGCTCTTCATACAACATCAAGACCGACTCCCAATGTAGCACACCTAATGTAATCTATGTCATATCATGTAAGAGATGTGGGCTACAATATGTGGGAGAGACTAAGACCAAACTCAGTCTTCGCTTTGCGAATCATGTCTCTTCCATAAAGACCAAGAAACCGTACCCAGTTTCTATCCACTTCAATTATATATATAATGAGTAGGGTAGATGGCCTTAGCTTTCGATCCAAACCGGACCTTCTTCAGAGGCATAAAACAAGTACAAACCAATACGTATCCATTTATAGAAAAAGAGAGGGGAAAAGGATTAAGGGAAGGATCCAGAAAGAAGCGGGAAAATTACAGCCAATCAAGGTTTCTATTTCAGAAACAATTGGTGGCTATGGACCAATAGGAGTAAAGTGGTGAGGACAAAGGATATTTAGTGTGGAAGGATGGATTACTGGACCAAAAAAGTGGTAAATGCATTGTTCGATAACAATGCAGGGAAACATGAAAGGGTAGGATTAAAGAGCAAGTTACATCATGATGCAACTATCAATGGTCAATTAATAGAAAATAGCAAGATCAAAAGGTGGGATGATATTAAAAATAGGTGTGAGGGACCTGTGAAAAAAGGGGGGTTACTACATGAGATAGTTATAGTAACGAATTTATAAAAACAACTTTAAAAAAATGATTATTTATACTTTATTTACAGAATATATACAAAGTATAAATTTTCAGGCAGGAGTGAAGTGGAGGGTAATGGGAAGTTATTTAACACCAGTGTTTATGTTTAGTCCAAAGGGTTTGACTGTCTTGAGTTGGTGATATATATATATATATATAAATGAATAAATAAATAAATGAATACAAAAAAAATTAAAAAAAATAATTAAGAAACACCCAATGAAACAGTATAACTATTTTGAATTATAACGTTTTGGGGGTCATGCTATTAATAGATTGCGTAAATATAAGAATCGTTCACAACACGTGGGTTCTGTGCTTCAACTTTTGAGGAGACTTGATAAATTAAGGCCTTTTTTGTCTTCTGGGGTAGTTAGGAAAAATTCCAAACGGCTGACCTGCCAACAAATGAAAAGAATTCTAAAGTTCAGTCGTCTGTAAACATGTTTGATTGGTTTTCAAGAGGTTGAGAGACTTGTGAGTATTTTTGAATATTTATCATAAGCATTGGTTCCTATGGGAGTTTATTTAGTTTAGTCTTACTAGTTTGTTTCCTTCCAAGTGAAAACACCTCAACGCCGGTGAAATTTTCCCTGCGTCCGGGCATCAATCTTGAAAAATATCCCTACACCTCTTGGCAAATAGGACTATTTATTGTTGAGTGCCTATGTCATCCAAAATACCTCGTTAAAAGTTAACAACCCCAGGGCCCAATTTCATGGAGCTGCTTCAGCACAAAATTTTGCTTAAGCCAAAAAATCATTGCTTAGAAAAATCAGACTACCGGCCAAGACTATACACTCAATTGTTATGCTAAGTAAACAACAGCTAAATACCAGTCACAAGCAATGTATAAGGCATGAAATTTTGGCCAGTAACATGTGTAAAATAAGCAAGCTATTTTCTTGCTTAAGCAATTTGTTTACTTAAGCAGCTTCCTGAAATTGGGCCCAGGTCACATTCTCTAGTAATGTTTTGTCCCTTTTTCTTCAAAATATGTTCTCAATTATGTTTTGAGTGTTATGGTTGGATTCTATAGACATTGAAGATCAAGCCCGTGTTCTTAGAATTTCTTTCATGATTTTCGAAAGTGGTAAAAATTGGGCATATCTGGTACTATAGTCTGTCAACATTGGTCGAAATTGCACTTATGGTCGAATCTCGTGCACAACACCTCGTAACCCTCCGGTAAACAGCCCGTCTGTAGAGAGGGTTACGATCATCGCAACTAATTCTGATACATGTTTTGGCTTTCCTTTTTTTGCAATTGTTTCTTTAATAAAATGTTTTTGCAGTATTTCATGTAACTTTTATTGCGTAGTTGCATCAACAAATACCAAATAAAAAAAATTAAAAAAAATTAAAAAAATAAAATCTCCAAGTGTTTAGACAGTCCCAGCACGTTATCCCTTTTCCCACTGCGCTAGTACGGTGTTGGTACTTTAACCCCGTGAGTTTACAATGTATAGATAAATATATGCCTCTGAAGAAGGTCCGGTTTGGATCGAAAGCTAATACCATCTACCCTACTCATTATATATGTATATATAAATAAAAAAATAAATAAATAAATAAATATAAGTTAAAAAAGAAAAAAAAAGAAACACCCAATGAAACAGTATAACTATTTTGAATTATAACGTTTTGGGGGTCATGCTATTAATAGATTGCGTAAATATAAGAATCGTTCACAACACGTGGGGTCTGTGCTTCAACTTTTGAGGAGACTTGATAAATTAAGGCCTTTTTTGTCTTCTGGGGTAGTTAGGAAAAATTCCAAACGGCTGACCTGCCAACAAATGAAAAGAATTCTAAAGTTCAGTCGTCTTTAAACATGTTTGATTGGTTTTCAAGAGGTTGAGAGACTTGTGAGTATTTTTGAATATTTATCATAAGCATTGGTTCCTATGGGAGTTTATTTAGTTTAGTCTTACTAGTTTGTTTCCTTCCAAGTGAAAACACCTCAACGCCGGTGAAATTTTCCCTGCGTCCGGGCATCAATCTTGAAAAATATCCCAACACCTATTGGCAAATGGGACTATTTATTGTTGAGTGCCTATGTCATTCAAAATACCTCAAGTTGAAAGTTAACAACCCCCAGGGCCCAATTTCATGGAGCTGCTTAAGCACAAAATTTTGCTTAAGCAAAAAAATCATTGCTTAGAAAAATCAGACTACCGGCCAAGACTATACACTCAATTGTTATGCTATTGTTATCTAATTGTTATGTTTTGGGTTTCTTTTTTTTTTGCAATTGTTTCTTTAATAAAATGTTTTTGCAGTATTTCATGTAACTTTTATTGCGTAGTTGCATCAACAAATACAAAATTAAAAAAAAAAAAAATAAATAAATAAATAAAATCTCCAAGTGTTTAGACAGTCCCAGCACGTTATCCCTTTTCCCACTGCGCTAGTACGTCTCTTCAATAAAGACCAAGAAACAGTACCCCGTCTCCATCCACTTCAACAGCCCCAATCACAACGTCAAAGATGTTGAACTTATGGTGATTGAGGCTTGCAATGGTGATGACACACACCGCAAACTCAGAGAATCGCATTGGATTCACCAACTTAAGACAGTCCAACCCTTTGGACTCAACATCAACACCGGTTTCAAATAAATTCCCACTTCATTTACTGCTTAATTATTTATTTTATGTAATATAAATACAATTACTGGTAATAACCTGTTCTTTCAATGATTGATTTGTTTTCCATTCTTAAGTTGTTTTAAAAATCATATTTTCTCCACTGGCTAACTGTTACCGTTCTTTTTCTCGACAAGTTTTTTGGAGATCGACCTGTTCTTTTCCTAATAACCCCTTTCTCTCCACAGACTTGTTGTTCTATAATTACCTCCCTTTCACATTGTTGTATATACTTTGGTCCTGTTCCCTATTGTTAATTGCATCATACCCGACGCCTCGTGCCCCTTAATCCTGTCCTTTCATGTCTCCCGCCTGGTCCAGTAATCCTCCCTTTCACTGACCATCCTTTTGTCCCCACCACATAACTCTGATTGGTTCTTGACCGCCCCATTGTTTGTAAACTAATAACTTTGATTGGCTATAATTTTCCCTCCTTTTTCTGGATACCATCCCATTGTTCTTTGCCTCTCTTTTTTGTTATAAATGGATATGTTTTTCGTTTGTGCTTGTTTTTGCCTCTGACGAAGGTCCGGTTTGGATCGAAAGCTAAGGCCATCTACCCTACAATTTTTTTTTGGGGGGGGGTCTCAATTTGTTTTTGGTTTGCTTCATTTATTGTATTGTTTATTTAATAATTTATTGATTTGCTTATATATTTCTTCTTCCCTTTTCATTTAGTTATTTTTTGAGTCCCCATTCAGTATAGATACATGTTGCCGTCTGTTGTTTTCTCCCAGTCTGGTTGGGTGCACTCGTATTACTATACATTGTAAACTCACGGGGTTAAAGTACCAACACCGTACTAGCGCAGTGGGATAAGGTGCTGGGACTGTCTCAACACTTGGACCACCCGATCCAGGTTCGAATGCCGTCTGCACTAATATAGGTTCAAGGCCTTTTGCTGTCTGTGGCAACAGTGTGATTGGGATCTGCCTTGCTTCCTCCCCTAAGGTGTCAGGGCCCTAGTGGCTAGGCAAGGGGGACAGGGGAGGATATGCTGCTGGGTCAACCGCCACAAATAAGGGAACTATATCGTTGTCCGTAGGGGGGCGCAGAGCACGCTATCTAACCCCTCGGGCGCGTGAACGCCTGACACTACCAGCATTGCGTAACTTTTTCATCTTTTTTTAGTATAAGGTAGAGATTTTATTTATTTAATTTTTATTTTGTTTTTTAAATTTGTATTTGTTGATGCAACTACGCAATAAAAGTTACATGAAATACTGCAAAAACATTTTATTAAAGAAACAATTGCAAAAAAAGAAACCCAAAACATGTATCAGAATTAGTTGCGATGATCGTAACCCTCTCTACAGACGGGCTGTTCACCGGAGGGTTACGAGGTGTTGTGCTCGAGATTCGACCATAAGTGCAATTTCGACCAATGTTGACAGACTATAGTACCAGATATGCCAAATTTTTAGCACTTTCGAAAATCATGAAAGAAATTCTAAGAACACGGGCTTGATCTTCAATGTCTAAGGAATCCAACCATAAAACACTCAAAACATAATTGAGAACATATTTTGAAGAAAAAGGGACAAAACATTACTAGAGACGGATGAAATGCTCGTGAAGCGAACACAGACGATGGTTGAGGTTTTAAACCCCGCACTTCATTACCTCTTGACCGATCAGCGTAAATTTCCGACCAATCAACGCAAACCAAGGAAAAACAGACCGGCTGTAGCTCGCGAAACGGCTATTTCCGCTCGCGGACTCACTGCAAGGGTGTGCAAGTGTCGGCGCTCGGCTGTACACATGTTCATGTACTTGAATAATAAATGCCAAGGTGGACATGTACAGTGTTTACCTGTACATGACTGTGTGAACATGTAGGCCTACAGTGTTTACATGTACATGACTGGGTGAACATGTAGTGTTTACATGTACATGACTGTGTGTACAATGTATGGATTACATGCATGTACATGTACTTGTACACATGCATAGAGCCTGGCAGTGCAGTGAGTCCGATACACGAGCGGGAATAGCCGGTTAGCGGGCTATCAGTGGTTTCGTGTTATTAACAAGCACCATGGAAACACCTAGTCCAAGCAAGCGCTCCAAAGATAGCCCCCTACCCCCTCTCCCCGAAAACAAAGATGGAAAATTTAGTTTTAGGCCCTCAAAATAATATATAGGCTATTACTCAATAGACTGATTCGAGAGCCCAGTACCGCAGTGTAAATATGATGCCCAAATGTGACCTGGGCCCAATTTCATGGAGCTGCTTAAATACAAAATTTGCTTAAGCACGAAAATAGCTTGCTTATTTTACACATGTTACTGGCCAAAATTTCATGCCTTATACATTGCTTGTGACTGGTATTTAGCTGTTGTTTACTTAGCATAACAATTGAGTGTATAGTCTTGGCCGGTAGTCTGATTTTTCTAAGCAATGATTTTTTTGCTTAAGAAAAATGTTGTGCTTAAGCAGCTCCATGAAATTGGGCCCTGCTTGGGGGTTGTTAACTTTCAACTTGAGGTATTTTGGATGACATAGGCACTAAAAAATAAATAGTCCTATTTGCCAAGAGGTGTAGGGATACACCGAACCCACACTCTGCTGAACAGAAACATCAGACCTTGAATCCGGTGCTCTTATCCGCTCGGCCACGACACGCCACCAGATTTATATGGATCTGATTTCCTATAAGAGTGTGTCTATTTCTCTGTTTTAGGCACATGGAGGCTTAATTTTTCATGGCCCCACAGAACGCTTCTCGCCCCCTTAACCCCCACCGGGGCTTTGCCCCTTGACACCACCAGGGGCCATGAGGCCGGCCCCTGGACCCTCTAATAAATACAAAATCCTGGTTGCGTCGTTGTGCCCACCGGTTTAAAAAATCCTGGATCTGCCCCTGATTGGTGAATACAAGGAGTTGTCAACGTTTTTTAGAAGGGGTTTTAGAATTTCCAGGTTGTGGGTTGGATAACCTTCTGTGTCTTTGTTGCTCAAATAATTATGTGTGAGTTAAATAACAAAAAAATAATTGAATGCGTTTCGTACATGCATTGTCGCAACTCGGTGAAATCTAGCTTTTCCATTTCATTCGTCGTCAAAAGAGGGCGTTATCAGATGTATGGAAATTCAGGCCCAATACGCGGCTAGCTTCAGTCTGGAGGTGGGGCTGTAAAGTGTGACCATTGATCTACAGTATAATGTAGATCAATGAGTGTGACCCTTAAAAAAGTGTACCCTGTCTTCTTACACATGTTTTAAGCGTTCAAAGAATAGTCATCCAAACCAACTGGCATTGACAAACAAAACTTACGCAGGAGTATCCCATCGTAAAACTACTTTCTTTCATCATTTTTAAGACAGCGGTGTGCACAGTATTTGCTAGTTTAATTAACAGCAAAGATAAAATATGGCTGAAGCAGTAAGACCACGAAAAAAACATAGAAAAAAGGTAAGAATTTATTGAAGGAATGGAACGTGCAGGAAATACTTTGGTTGGTTTATGCATGATTTGGATTGTGAAATAAATGGGGGTTCCCCGGATGAAAGTACGGCCATCCGAATTCCCTTTCATTCTAAATAAAGTTAAACGATTTTTACTGACTTTACCAATGAAATATCCCAACAATGTAAAATACAACACGGGTTTAATTTAAAAGTATGGCAGTGGTACCTGCTGGCACCAGGGCCCAATTTCATTCATAGACTAGAGCAAATGATGCATGTGACATTGTATTTTGGCTGGTAACCTTAATCTGGTAAGCAGAATTTCTTTGCGCCTAACTCCGTTTTGATGAAATGGGGCCCAGGTATTCTTAAGTTCAGCAAACGTTAATTCTAGGAACAGCACTAAACATGTTTTGGGGACTCGTTAACAATTTGACCAGGGTACATACTTAGTCTGGTTTCGAGACAAAATTGTCACGAGAGGGAATCAGAACATTTATGAAATTCAGACTTTATTCTCTGTACAAAATCCTAGAGAGCTACAAACTAGGTTTTTAATACCCATTGAAATACAGGAATAAATTTATACCAGTAAAAGAAGAGTATTCTTAAATTTGGGGATGAACAAAAAAAAATGTAATTTATCGGGACTCGATTCTTGCACCTCCCGATTTGAAGACCTCAGCTCAATGTATCGTGCCATACTGCACAATCTGGATTGGAAGGTATTTTAAACCTCGGCTACTCGTGTTTAAGTCAAAGAGGGCGCTATACTAAAAAACGGTTTTAATACTGGTGGTTACTAGAAGAGACCTGGTATGGGGTATTCTACATATCCACTGCCTTACATTAACAAAAAGTCTTCAAATAAGAAATTCCCTACAACTTCACTCCCATTTAACCCTTCCAAGCGTGCACCTGAGAGGCCCACTCTAGTCTTATGTTTAGACTTGGATAAAATTGGTATGCTTGGGCAAGTGATACTAGCAATTTTCCTGCAGTCCTCAATCCTCTGCAATCCTCCAACTTCTCGTTCAAAAGGGGAAGTGGGAGGTAGTGCCAATAATATGCTGGACACTGGACTCCCTTCGCTTCCTTGACCCTTAGCCCACATAGTATCAGCGACTGACAGGATCTTTCGAATGAGCGCTCACATTTATTTGCCAAAAGTTTTCCCCAAGTGTTCATTTACCCATGGCACAGTTGTGGTGAGTACATTAAAACAATACGGGGCTGGCTTGAAGAATCTCCAAGCCAATACTGACACATATTTCAAATTCGTCAGCAGCCCTAATTTTTACTGATGTGTAACATTGGCACTATAATGGGGCTACCACAACTTATCTTTAAGGCCATGTATTATAAGCTAGGTAGTGGATAAATTGACAGTACCAGCTAACTTTTAGTAAACATTATTAAGCCGGTTTTCAGTATATAGCACCCTCTTTGACACGGACACGAGTAGCCGACATTAGATTTTATTTTGCCTCAAAAGCACATTGTGTAGCGTTCTTGTCTACAAAGCTACACATAGGGGGCCTCCTTGGTTTGTGCCGAGCGTTTTCCCTCATTTGTTTTTTTTCATCCCCCCTATTAACATACGTTTATTTAATTATTGATAGTAGTACTTTAGATTTGTTGCTCCCGAGGATAATTTTTAAGGGAGATAGTGGCATGAATTATATAAATGGATTGTCTGAATCCCATCTTGTGATTACAAAGTCACAGTGACAATGCTGGTGTGGAGCCAGACTATCATTTATCAAGGTAACATTTCGAAGTCCCCCAAATCAGTCACTGTGCATGTTCTGTGCCGTCCTTGCTTTATGACATTTACTTTTAAAATAGCCAGTGCTGGCAAAGTATCCACTGTGATCAAGTTGTAAACAATCAAAATTGCAATATTGTCGATATCATGTTTCTAAAATTCTAATTGATTTTATTTGCAGGCATGGGCATGGCCGCGACACATCCCCCCCCCCCCACCCCTGTTTGAATTTGAAATTTGTGTATATTATTACCAGTGGTAAATAGCGTTAATTGTTGTAGAGAACCTGTAGAGACAAAGTGTGGTGACTGGTCAGCAAGTACAAATTAAAGTAGAATTTGTGCACAAACAAACGTTGTTCAAGATTCATAAATTCATCCCTCAAAATTAGCAATTTGTTCCAGCAGTGGGAAGTCTAGTTAAATCTAGATGTTGTAACTCCATCAGCAAGTTTGACTGGAAATAATCATCGTGTAAGACTACCGATTTATAAAAGAAATAAAAAACACAAAGTCTGGTCTGTAAACTCACTGAGGCCAAATGTTTTTTGTCACTGGAAATTTTAGTCTAGAATGCGCTGTGTTGCCTTAGAATGTGCTGTATTGCATTCTGAGCATACCCAGGGCGGGTTATCTTTTGAGCAAAAAGAGTTTAAATCTGTGATTTTCCTCCTTACTTTTGTCCTTTTTTATGAAACAGGAAAAACATAAATGACAGGTTTTGATTGATTTATTTTATTGCAGAAGGAGGAAGAAGTAGCAAACATCAATCTGATGACAGAACAGCTCAATTGCTCCGAGGTGATGAAGATACTGATGAAACCAAAGAGGAGGCCTATGGTGCTCAAGGAGGTGCCACGCCGATGCTGAGGAGACCGAAGACATTCTCAAGATCAAATCCAAAACTGATGGAAATACTGTCTCCTCAGAAGATGTCTGTGAGAAAGATGATACTGAAGACAACGTCTTAAGTCGGCTTGAAACTGAACAAGAGAGAGAAATTTCAAGAGTTGGCAAGTTGGACGAAGAAACCACGGAATCTGATCTCGGAGTAGCTTCTCCAACAAATGATGCTGAAGTGAAAGCCGTTGTTGAGAATTGTCCTGCAGGAGAAGATCTTAAAGAAGCTGGAGTAGCTTCTCCAACAAATGATGCTGAAGTGAAAGCCGTTGTTGAGAATTGTCCTGCAGGAGAAGATCTTAAAGAAGCTGGAGTAGCTTCTCCAACAAATGATGCTGAAGTGAAAGCCGTTGCTGAGAATTGTCCTGCAGGAGAAGATCTTAAAGAAGCTGGAGTAGCTTCTCCAACAAATGATGCTGAAGTAAAAAGCCGTTGCTGAGAATTGTCCTGCAGGAGAAGATCTTAAAGAAGCTGGAGTAGCTTCTCCAACAAATGATGCTGAAGTAAAAGCCGTGGCTGAGAATTGTCCTGCAGGAGAAGATCTTAAAGAAGCTGAAATAAAGGAAGGAAAAGATGTAGATGACGTCGAGAGGGAGAAGGAGAGTTTGGGTGGCATCTGTGAAGAGGAAGAGTTAGATGAGAGACCGAATGAAAATAGTCAAAGTGCGGACAATTCAAACTTATGTTTAGTTCCCGAGGAAGGCAGGCATGGAGAGGTTGAAAAGGAAACAAATTTTATTCGAGGGAGTGAAACGAACGAGACCTCAGAAGACAAGACTTCAAAGGAAGCCAAAGATCTGAGAGCAGATACCACTCCCGATAATACAATTCTCGCCGACTCCGAGATCAGAGAGGAAGAATTTGAAATATTAGAGGAAGATGAAAACCCAATTGCCTCAGCACCACCTGACTTGGAAAAAAGTTATGAAGCCACAGAATTTCCACATGAAATAATAGCAGTTGTTGAACCGCACTCTGAAAACACCCACAATAATGATAACGTGGTATATGGTGAAGGATTCACAGACGAGTTACAAGAACAGCTCCCCAGAGCCACCGCCCCTCCTGCGCATGAAGCACAGAATGAAGGTGCAACTGGACAAGACTTGATTTCCAAAGCTGCACATGTCAAAGACCCAACGCAAAACCTGCTCGGGGAAGCAACTGCTGCCCCCGTACATGCAGAGCATATGGATCCAGAACAGGTAGCAAATGAAGATGAAGAGCTCATAACTGCCGAGAGCTCAAGTCAGATTCTGTCACAAGAGGCAACGTCAACACAATCTGAGCATTCGTATCTGATGGATCCAGGCACAAAGACAAAAAGCAAAGAGGGTGAAATGAGTACTGAGACCAGTCAAGGCAGTCTGGTATCGCAGCAGGAGGCAGTGAAGGTGCCTAAAGTACAACCGATGACAGTTGATGAGCTGGAGATATTCTATCATAACCCAAAGCTGAAGCAGCAAGAACAATTTGTTGAACAGTTTGCCCAGGTAACAGACAACAACATTTTTGAATGAAGCCAGGCATTTTACAGTTACATAAATTTGGAAGGTTACAAGCAAATCAATACAAATTCAAACGTACTGAGTAAAAGCAATTGTTGTTTCCCTATTTCTACAGGAAACAAACATACAATTATTACTTTTTGTGTGGTACAGTAGAGCAGAGTTTGAACAACTCTCTTTGTTTTTATAAAAGGTTTGCAAAGTTTGAAACTTCTTTTTGGTTCCCAAGGTTTTATTTTACAGTACTGTAATGATCAAAGGCTATTTAGTGTGAGGATTGTGTTTTTTTAATATCAACTTGTCCAGTCACATCAAGATTTGTTGTCTATTTTTCTGTGATTCTTGTACATGTAGCTTTGCAACATTGAGCGGCATGAGTTTCATGAGTTGGTGATCAACTACTTCAAGGCTCGGAATAACATGCTTGCCATCAGAGCTGATATAGACAGCTTGCATCACGAGTACACATCACTGAAAGAGCGGCTGTGGACCCTAAAAGATGCATATGTCCTCGCCAAGGTAAGGGAGTTTCTCATATAGTTGGATCGGATATGTATTCCAGCGCGACCACATGGACCGATCCAGGGGACCCCCGGAACGTTCCATTGGAACATTTAAAGGAACATTACAGAATTGGTTTTTGCTAACAAAACAGTTGCTGGCAGTGTAAGCACTTTATGTAATCCACCATATACATAAACTGACAAACCTGTACAAGTTTGAGATCGATCGGCCATCTGGGTCACGAGAAAATAGTGAAAAACCGATTACACACTTGCATGAAATCATATATATTCAACAAATGAATAAAACGCTCACTAAGCGATAAACTCCAATCGGAAAATTAGTTTATTCATTTCTCATCAAATATGGCATTTCAGACAGAAATATTTCAAGGGATGTTTTCTACTATCATCATCATTAGACCGTGTAAGTTTTATGTAAATCTGTGATCAAAAAGTATATTTTTACGTTTTTTTCTTACCAATTCTGTAATGTTCCTTTAAGATACTAATGCCCATATTCACTTGCTGTATGATTGCTCCCGTACTTCGGCACAACGATGCAGTGTAGCGGAATGTTCTGGTGGTCCCTTGGATTGCAGACGTGTGCTCAGGGAATGGTCGTTTGCGGCTAGATCGTGCCTGACTTTTAAGACCCTCCCTAATAATTATGTCATTCATCTGCCCAGGTTATATTGCTGTTGATATTTTAAGTAGTTCCGACAACGCTGTACATGTTAACTACTGAACCGCTCGATTAAAGATTTGTGAACTACTCAACTTGTAGATTCAGGGATAGTTAACTCGGCAACCTGTGGACTACAATTTATATAAGAAAATTTTCAACTATCCACTCAACCTATGGACTGAGTAATTGTAAAATAATCAAACTGCGGATTGGAATTTATAAGACGTAGTCAACTACCCACTCAACCTGTGGACTGAATAATAGTCAACTACCCAACCTGTGGACTATTTCAGAAATAGTCAAGTATTCACTCAACCTGTGGGCTGAGTAATTGTCAAATCCTCAACCTGCGGATGCAGGAATAATCAACTACTCAACCTCAGGACAAAGTAATTGATGTGCCTGACGTCATGCTGAGAATTGCTTGTTTGGTTATGAGATAGTCAAAAGCAAGCAAAACTACCGCTTGCTTAATTAGGACAAATGTGATCAAATGTAGATTTAATGTGAAATGTTTATGTGTGTCGCTTTCCAGGGTATGTGCGCCGACAACGTCGTCGTGAAGGAGAACTTTGCCTACCAGACGGTGCAATTCAACCAGGATGTTCACCGTGACTTGGAGAGGCACATGAAGTACACTCGCTCCAATTACCACGACACGTTTGCTCTGTGCTCATACACGGCCCAGCTCTCCAAGCTGCAGATCGAGTCGTACATCCACCAGTTGTACTTGCGGAATCCCCTCCTCATGGATGTAGCCCAGGGTGGCCCAGTCACAGGTATGGTGTCCACAAGAAACTTGTAAACTAGCAGGGCACAAGTTCATAGAGCTGCTTTTAACTGGAAAATATTGCTTCAAAAACATTTTTCTGCTATTGGCAACAACAAAAACAGGATACCAACACAGGTGGTACATGTGTCATGGCATTATGGCTTGTAACCTAACTCTGGTAAGCATAGTTTTGTTGTGCTCAGCAACTTTTTTGTGCTTTATGCAGCTCTTTGAAATTTGGCCCAGGGCACAGTATGGTGCTTTTTACTTTTTAAGCTAAACAAAAAGGACAGTTGCAGAAAATTCTGCACTTTAAAACATATCAGGCAGTTTAAGCGTGGAATTTTAGCCTTTCTGCATGCATTCTTGAATTTGCTAACTATTCATCACTTAAACAGCTAGCCTATAAGCAGAGAATGGTGATTGTAAGCAGCACTATGACTCGGTAAGCAGCACCATAAAATGTGTCCCAAGTCTCAAATCCCAAAGACCCAAACAAAAACTCTTGGGAAAAGGAGTTCAACCATTTAGTGTCATCCTCTTGTAGTGATTATTAACGGTGCTCCGTTTTTTCCTGGTGTATTCTTTCAGCTTATTTGTCTCCAGTGAGTTCAGAGAGGGATTCTCAAATGGCTAAACTCAGGGACTGTATCTCCGTCTTGTTCTGCTTCCAACGACGTCCGGTCAATGATGTGGAGTTCCTGAAGACATCGAGAGGTTGGCTAGGGAGAATGGTAAGAATGATATGCAAATCTATCCTCCCCCCCCCCCCCACTAAAAGCGCCTAACTCAAATTTCTGTTCTGGTCCAATGAACATGATAAACTTGATTCATTCTAATTTGACCCGATGCTCGAACGAATATGTCAACATTTGTTTATACCCTAACACGATGTATAGTAAGCACTGTGTACTAAAGTAATAATTAATATGGTATTTTCTTATTTTGCTTTAACAGGTTGGGACCTTTCTCAGATTAGCAACTCTTGAAGATCATCTGTTTCTATTGAACCACATACTGCGGTCCCCTGCGGGTATTGATGAATGGGCAGCGAGCTACCTCCAGGTTGCATGTCCATCTCATCCATCGCAGAGAGGGGAGGGCAGCGAGAGGTGGCCGTGCTCTCTCGGCAGCCCCATCTTGGATCACTTTGTCGATATGCTTGCCTTCTTCATGAGACCAGTCAAGTAAGTCTTTTATTTTGATACGATGCAGGTCAGAGCTTCCGACTCTTCCTGATTCTGCGGAAAGTTTCCTGAAAATAAACCAATCTTTCCATGTTCTGAGGAACAAATATGAAAGTCTCCCTGATTATAGAAACTTTTGTCCTGTTACGTTGAATATAATTCTAAATATCTCCCTGGTTGCTGTACAAAATGTCCATGATTGGAGCATGCAACTTTGTACCTGAAACAGAAGAAGAAAGTTTTGCCATCGGGCACGGAGGTTGGCAATCGTAACAATAGCAATGGACAGCACAGACATAACGGACATGACAGACGATCAGGGGGGGTGGGGCTGGGTATTTTCCCCTTATTGAAAACTCAATTTCGATTTTCAGTTATTTCTTTTGACCCATCCACCCATAATAAAAATTATATTTAAAAAAATTGATTATTCTGAACGTCCCCTACACCTCTGCCAAATTACACCTTTCTTTTTTGTCATGACCCGTTTTTGTTATATCCAAGTTCATTTTTTTCCTTTATGGATTCAAAGAGTGGTATGTATTTCTGGGAGAGGCTGGCCCTCTATATCAGTCATCTTGAAATGCCTCTGATATTTAGGCAATAACAGTGCGAGGAGCTGGCCTTCACTGCGTGGTTATGACCGGGTTGGAGGCCAGTAAAAATCATCACAATTTAAGGGCCATTCATAAGGCTGTTCATTTTTGTGTGAGACCTAATCCCTTACACATAATTTTACTATTTTTATGCATGTTTTCAAGAACCAGACAATGACCTTCGAAAATTTAACATCACCATAAATAGAAATACTTTGGTTGGTGTTCGGCTTTATCTTTTACATTTTGTTGGTTTCATGTGTGTACCTTAAATTGATACACTGTCTGCTCGCTCACGTGTATGCGTGGTGTGTGCATGCACGCGGCACAATCTCTCCTTGCCCAAAAAACAATACCCACAAAGAAAACAGTTGATTTAATAGTTCCCGCACAACAAGCACCGTGAGTGCTTACAGAATATTTTCACAACAATGTGCTTGTTAAGGGGCCATTTGTTGGCTAGTTCAGAGCCGGTCTTTATATCGTATGTTAATACACCCCCATGTGACCAGTCTTTGACCAATCAGAGTGCATAAAACTCCCCAAGGTATGTATATTGCCAGTATGTGGCATCAATGTACAGATTGCCAGTATGCAGCATCGTCTTAAAGATGAACACTTGATGTTAACATTCAGGTACAGGCCCGAGTTTCTGGCCAAGATCAAGAAATCTGTGACTCCAAATCCATCTGAGAAACCAGGCCCTTTCAACTGGACATTACTGGATGAAGACGGAGAAGAGGTGGGTTTGAGATTGTGACACGTAGCTGATGTGACTCATTCGATGACGAAAAACAAAATAACTGCATTAGATGGGGATTTACCCATCAACATTTCTGCTGCAGTTACACGTACCAGCAACTAGCCAAACAGTTATAGCTAAACAGTCACAGCTGAAGATGTTCAATTTGGACATAGCTTTGTTATCCTGTTTGTAAGTGTGATGTAGTAAGCCACTGTAAGCCACGCCCACTTCACACATCCATTAGATAGCCAGAACGGTCTGCTGGACCGCATCATTTATTCTGAAGTACGGGAGTAATTCTACACGAGTGAATATGTGCATTAGTATTTTTAATTTTCCAATGAAACGTTCCAGTGGTTCCATGTGCACGACCTGGAATACTTATCCGATCCAATTAGAACTTTCCTTTTGTTGCGACTTTTGAAGCACTTCATGAAACAATCTAACAATATAGCGGGGGAAAAGGGGGAAAAAATGCAAATCCATCTAGAATAAGCCTTTGATTTTGCACTCTATATTTTGTTTCTTATTTAACATGGTTCTGCAGGATGAGGACACTGATAACACCTTACTGAATGAGAACGACCTGGTAGCCATCTTGGCTCAATATCCATTCGATAAGATGTTCAAATACATCCTGCAGATGACAGACTCGGGTAAGTTTTTTGACAAGTTTATTAGCCACTTGACCTTGCATGACATCTTTCTCTTGGAAAACTTTTCCAAACAGAATAATGGTGCATGTTGATTTACGGCTCGAAGCAGTTTCAAAGATCCTCTTTTAGTTGGGTTGTTCATATTGGGCAACATATAATGACGCCCCTGGACATTCCATTGTGTAACGAGCACAGGCATGCACCTACTGTGCTACATATAAAGAGAGACAAAGAGTACTGGAATTCATTCTCAAAATCTCCCTTTTGTCAGGGTTATCATGTAGTCCCTAATTCCAGACCTTTGTCCTTTTGTTGTACAAACAAGGGTTATGAGAGATCGATAGACTGCCACCATCATTTATTGTTGTGTTTGGCGTACATGTATTGGAGACAAGTCTGGTATTCCAGCATACCATCACCGATTATCAGCCATTTTGGGGGGGGGGCCGAGGTTTGCCCTATTACAGTGAAGCCATTCCATAATTTCTCAAAGGAGATCAATAACTCCCTGGGCATTTTATGAGAACGTTTTATGTCTTTTCTTTGTTTCATTGTTAAAGGTACTGGACACTATTGGTAACTATTCAAAATAATTGTTAGCATAAAAACTTACTTTGTAACGAGCATTGTAGAGCTGTTGATGTATAAAACATTGTGAGAAACGGCTCCCTCTGAAGTAACGTAGTTTTTGAGAAAGAAGTAACTTATTTGAATTGATTTCGAGACCTCACGCGTGAGGTCTCGAAATCAAGCATCTGAAAGCACACAACTTCGTGTGACAAGGGTGTTTTTTCTTCCATTATTATCTTGCAACTTCGATGACCAATTGAGTTCAAATTTTCACAGGTTTGTTATTTTGTGCATATGTTGAGATACACCAAGTGAGAAGACTGGTCTTTGACAATTACTAAAGGTGTCCAGTGTCTTTAAGGAAAGTTTCAAAAAAATAACATTGTGCATAGACACGTTAAAGATTTGGTAATACTGTCTGGGAAGTGGTAAACATTAGCCCCTTTGGAATTTCTAGGTTTTTGTATTTACCTTCGGAAACAAAACTATTAGGTTTGATAGCTGAGGCAAATACGTGTAATGTTTCAATTACACTGGAGGTGCATAAGGACGGTAAGAAAAATTGCAACAGGTAATAAACCTCATAGATTGTTTCAGAAAAAACTTTCTACTCCGCAAAAAAAGATGGCTGCCCTTGATGTAAAGGCCAAACTACTTTAATTTGCATACATGTAACATAATGTCATATAGAATTGCACATTAGTATGGCAGGTAGGTGATGGGATTGTACTGTTGATGATACTAGCATGGAATTTGGCACACAGTCAGAGTATGTCGCAGATTTGTCCCTATAAAAAATATAGACACAATACCAAGCAATTCCAACCGTTTTGACAGTTTTAAAAATAGCTCATTATTACAAACTGACTTTGTGCGAAATTCCATGCTTGTATCATCAAAGACACAATGCCCCAAATATTTCTCCTATCTGCCTCACTAGATGGTTTTATTCTCCTGACGCAGACTATAACTGAGTAGACCAATCAATTTAGCTCACTCCTTCATACCAAATGCCTGTCAAGTATCAAGAACACTCACATGGGTCAGTGCAACTAATCCTCCTTCCCTTGGGAACATTTTGCATTGATTTTATCAACCATTTGAAACCTTACGACTGCTCAGGTTTTGTCTGGTGGCACAGCTGTGCACAGAACAGCTGTGTAGTGTGCATTGGCCACATGATACCTGATTGCAGGGCAGCACAGTGCATCTATTATTCACAACCATGTGGATGATATCGAATGGAGGGTTAAGGGACAGAGCTGAATGAATTGGTCAGGTGTACATCAGATATTTAGTGGAATGCTTTTTCTTGGTGTTTACATGTAGATGGAGAGTCATCATACTCCATTGATCGTGTTGGGAGCCATCACATCATGCAGTTGATAGCCTTTGCCTCAAGCCTGATCCAGGTTCTACATCAGGGAGTGCAGACGTTCAACAGGTCACGCTATCGGCAGTTTGTGAAGCGAATTGGAAGACTGATCAGGTACAGAAACAAAAATCAAGTTCTTGTCATAAAACACTCCATGGAAAATGTTTCATGGTGTTTTGGGTTTTGGTTTCTGTGGGGGAGAAACTGCTTTAAAAAGAAAGGAAAACATAGTTTGATATTTAACAAACATTTTCACTTCCCAATGTTACTCTTAAATCATTTCAAGATGTCGCTAGAAGCTTTTGACTACCATAGAGTGGCTTCTCATTTATTGACCTCCTTTTGGTCCATTCTCCTCATGTTTAAGCAAGCAAATCCAGTCTGATCTGGTCCCGATTTCAATCAGCCTCTGAACACACAAATTTGCATAACAATTCTGCTTAGCTCAAACAGGTCACCAGCCAAAATAGCACATCAGTTTATTGTGTATGATTGGTCCTCCTGCTAATACTTGCTTAGCAGTCAAAACTTGCACGCAATACTTTCTGCTAAACAGCTCAATGGAATTGGGCCCTGACCTTTTGGGCTGATACTGAAAATGAGAATAATAATAAACAAATATAACATGATTTGAGGGTGGACAGTCAATATTAGCTTTGCAAGGTTATTAAGTTCACCGCCCCTGAGTGAGTTCCTAATTGGTCTTAATGTTTCGGCTAGCCTCCTCTAGTCATCGTCAGGAGAATGAAGAGTGTTTGAGGTGTTTTCTTGATACCTCACCGTACAATGCCCCTCTGTTATCAATAATTTGAAGAACTGTAGTTCAAAACGAAGCGTTAGCGTTGCTCAGTCTTTCAGTAAACATCAAATGCATCGAATAACGCCAAGTGCGATTTTGCCTTGAGATAATCTTGAGTGTTAAATTTCTCAACCATCTCATGTTAGGCACACGGTACAGCAGGTCTCCGATCACTGGCTGAACTACCACAGTTGGCGTCGGGATGTTTGCCACGACGCCAATAACGTTAAGCCGGCCATCGGGCCCCTCGAGCTGCAGCACAGTCTTCATGACCTCCAGGTGGAGTTTGACGAGTTCTTCTTCAGAGCGACAAAGTGTATCATGTCAGCTCCAAGGTACATACATATAGGGACTGTACCTGAGGGTGGGCAAGGCTATTTTATAATCAGCAGATGTAGTGTCCGGATAATACACGTATGCTTTACAGGCAATGTTTACTGTGCTATGCAAATGAGACCTATGCAAATTAGATTGACCTCTAGAGATTGGAAGACATGTTATGGGATAGCAGCATGGTCGAGAACCGGGAATAAAACGCTCAGGAGACGTATTCATTTTGTTTTCAATTTGTTGTTTGTTTGAGTTCAATCTGTCTTCACAATAACACTACAGCAGGGATGGCCTTTAACTTTTTCAATGACACGCCAGCAGGACTAGTTGATTTTTCACTAGTCCTCAAGCCTTTTCACTAGCCCATAATTCTAGGTTTCCTGTCGACCATTTTCATTTGTCCATTAACTTGAATTTAAAGCCATGAACAGTTTGTGTGCATGCAGGGGTTTGAATATAGATTTGGGAAGCAATGATCGAGAAATTTTAGGGTTACTCAAAAATGAATACTTCTATTCAAATCAAGATATTTTCAGTATAAGCCTGCATACTTATGGTCGGTTTTAGGTACTTTAAAAAAGTCACAACTGTTGGAAGAAACTGCTAATGTGATGGTAGACAAGTGGTACCAATTGTTGTGTTTTCTGTCATTTGAAACTTGTATATTAACATGTGCTCTCATCTACTACTGGTTTGTGTTTCCCAATGGTGCATGTAGGCTTGGGACATGGCAGTTCATGACCAACATGCCCTACACTAGTCTGTCATCCGTCATGATGTGGCACCTACTGTGGTTCCTACATCAGAACGAATTCAAGCAGGAAGAGTCACAGCTGTGTTTCGACTCGAAAATAGACGATTACAAGTGGAGCCTTTCTGGTAATTTTTGAGAATATCTAACTTGGGGGTTGGGGCGGGGGGGGGGGCACTGATTTCAAAGAGGGGTTCCAAGGTCAAACTCAGTTTAGGGATTCACTCATTTTCCATTAGACAGAGTTCTGATGTAAGTTGGAAAAAAATTACGTCTCCAACCTCACTTTAAAGTGGTGTAAAATGCCATTTTATTTGATACTCTTGTAAACCAAATTTGAAACATGGCGTCATTGGACATCAAAAACAAATGAGTCTGTACATTCCAAAGAGGAATTTGTGCTCCAGTCCCAAGGCCAAATTCAATGCCATTGTGATGGAACATCATCAAAATTCAGGAATGAACTAAAAATGTTACGTACAAAAAATGTAAAGACCATTTATTTGAAGTGTGGCGTTTTTTAGATTTTGACAAAAAACTGCACTTGAAGGGTATCGAATACAATGGCGTTTTAAACCATTTTAGTGTGAGGTTGGACGCTTGCAATTCTTCCCCACTTTCATAAGGACTCTTGGAAAATGAGTGGATCACAATACAGAATTTGACCTTGGAGCACCTTTTTAAGAGAAAAACTTAAAGGAACATTACAGAATTGGTAAGAAAAAAACTTGTAAAATATACTTTTTGATCACAGATTTACACAAAACTTACACGGTCTAATGATGATGATAGTAGAAAACATCCCTTGAAATATTTCTGTCTGAAATGCCATATTTGATGAGAAATGAGTAAACTAATTTTCCGATTGGAGTTTATCGCGCAGTGAGCGTTTTGTTCATTTGTTGAATCTATATGATTTCATGCAAATGTGTAATCGTTTTTTCACTATTTTCTCGTGACCCAGATGGCCAATCGATCTGAAACTTCTACAGGTTTGTCAGTTTATGTATATGGTGGATTACATAAAGTGCTTACACTGCCAGCAACTGTTTTGTCAGCAAAAACCAATTCTGTAATGTTCCTTTAAGCTTGAAGTAGTGAGATTTCCCCCACGGTTTATCACCAACTAAGTCGGTCCCAAACCATTCAAGTCCTCAGCATCTTTGATTAGAAAAAACTTGTTAACCTTTTTTCAGAAAAGCCATAACTATGAAATAGCCATGCGTTGATCACTGACCCTGTGTTATTGTTTCTTTTTATTCATGTTAGATCCAGCCAAAAAGGATGAGTTTGAGGTCAAACTGATGGACATGCCCATGTCAGAGGTCATTTACCTACTGACGACCTTTGCCAACATGTGCAGTGCTCGGTCGCGAAAGAAAAAATCTTCATAGACTCTGTGGTGGAGGAAATATACGAGGTCTGTGTCTTATTTACATTTGTTAATTGTGGGGCGTTAAACATTTTAAATATATCACTCATAAGAATCTTACTTCAGAGAAATTGCAGCAGGTCTTTACACAACAGGGGCACAGTTAAAGAGGCTGTGCCATGGTGATTGAAGTTTACGTTCTTTTTTAGTTTTCTGCTTTCTATAATTTGTTGCATTTTTGTTAACATTACATTAACAAAAGAAGTGATATTTGCAGGGAGTTTTTACTCCTTTCACTGGCCCGCCGCCTAAATTCATCAAAATCCCGTAAATGAGGGCAGCAAACAAAACATGACGTCACTATACGTACTGAATCCCCGGATGGTCTGTACTGAGCAATGCTTCAATGAGTAACAACAAACAGCCATTTGACAGAGGTGTACGTACTGCGACGTCACTATTCTTTTGAATTTTTGGAGACAGCTTTCAGGCACCGACTGCTGTTGTTCCGATTTTGCCTGAAGGCGGGGGTGAAAAGAGGCTTGGAAACTGCGTTGTAAACGCATAACCATTCATTCTATAACTCTGTCACAGTGTTTTCTTGATAGATATAGGTGTATTTAGGGATGTAAAACTTTGTTTAAAAAGTGACCTCTAGCGTGGCACAACCTCTTTAATAATAATATTACAGCTCTTATATAGCGCAATTCTAAAAATGATCCTTGCGCTTCACAAACAAGTTGACACCCTAGTTCAGTTGGCAGCACACTTACAACTGTTTTCACTTTTTTATTGATTCCCTTTGCAAAATGTATGATTTTTGTTTTGCATCAAATAATGTCGCAGTTCATGGCCCAATTTCATAAAGCTGTTTACCCGTATGCACATTTTTGTGCTTGCTATAGCAGAAAAACATGCGTAAGCAAAAGTGTATAATCATTAGTGATCTAGAAGATTTTACAGCGCGTGTTCTTGTTCACAATGGGTTTGCATTGTTACTCGTCTGCTTACGGAAACCACCCTTTTGTTTTGCTCATGGTAAGCAGTGTGTATGAAATAGCCAATTCTGTTTGTGGCCACTATGTTAGCAGAAAATGTCTGCTTACAGGCTTTATGGAATTGGACCCAGTTCTGCTTTTTAGGTTGCATAAAGACAGTGGACACCTTTGGTAATTGTCAAAGACCAGTCTTCTCACTTGGTGTATCTCAACTTATGCACAAAATAACAAACCTGTGAAAGTTTGAACTCAATTGGTCGTCGAAGTTGCGAGATAATAATGGAAGAAAAAACACCCTCGTCCATGTTGTCACACGAAGTTGTGTGCTTTCAGATGCTTGATTTCGATTTCGAGACCTCACGCGTGAGGTCTCAAAATCAATTCAAATATTTTACTGAGAAATTACTTCTTTCTCAAAAACTACGTTACTTCAGAGGGAGCCGTTTCTCACAATGTTTTATACTATCAACAGCTCTCCATTGCTCGTTACCAAGTAAGTTTTTATGCTAACAATTATTTTGAGTAATTACCAATAGTGTCCAGTGCCTTTAAAAGTTTGTTCAAGTGTTTTCCCAGCTTTGGTTTATCGCCATACAGCCTTTATCTCACGATTCACAATTTTTTAAATGTCGTTCTTGTTTTTTCTTTCATGTTGGTTGTCTCCACTATAAGTCAATAAGTTGTATTTAATGCGCAGAACTACAAAATCTTGTATTGTGCATCAGTGTACTTTAGATTGCACTTGATTTACCCTCTCAGTCCTCTTTATGTTGTCATCTGCTTCAAGAAATGCATAAATACTGAGGGACAAGTTGTACACAGTTTAATTTCTGTTTTTTGTTTTTCTTTTTAGTTGTCCTACTTAAGAACTCACACCAGAGAATTCTGTTCCAAGATCGGCCGTGAGCTTCTTTCAGCCATAGCAACCACCCATCCTTTCATTATCTCAACACTTCTCCACCAGGTCCAAGAAAGCTCAAAGAATGTTGGCGCTGTAAGTTAAATAAATTTGTTTGTTTGTTTGGTTTATTTAGGGAGTTCTGATAGATATGTCACAGCTAGTGGGCATGTCTTGGCGTTGTGGTCTATTGCAATGGACTCAATATCTGGGGGAAACCCATGTTCATGTATTTCTATACAAGTATTGTTTGCTTGGAGTGCTATGGTTAAAACTATGAAATCCAAGGTGATCCTCGGCATGTTCTTTTTTCAGAGGCAAATCCAAGGGATTGCTCTGGGGATCACTAAGGGAGTCGTAGTTTAAACGATAGCACGAGTCAAAGCACTTCATACATCTATTGTGCCTAGACATCTGGGTACCTGTTGCTAGGCTAGGGTTATAGTACATTGGTTGCTACGGGTATTGTACATTGTTTGCTGCATGTATAGCGCCTCATGTCCGCGTGGCTCTCTAGTAAAATATGAGACACATCATATGACTTGCTTCAGACCAATCAAAAGACAGAATCTTTGGAAGGGATGTTATAAACATTTTTATGTCTACGCTGTGTCGTGGACAATCAAGTATGGTTCTAGACACTGAAGCCTTCAACCTCAGATTAATTGTATCCCTTTGTTTGTTGTTGCGCAGGTGTCGTTGTACTTATTCCGCGGGCTACCAATACACCTATGGCAACCCCAGGAGGATGACGTCATCATGGTGAAAGAGTGGTTGCTGGGATACGATCTTGCCAAGCCGGAGCACCAGCTTGCTCGATTGGTCTTATCCAAGATGAATTGGGGATACAATGAGCAGGTAAGTTGAAATAATTAAAAAACAGTCTGCCGACGATGACTAGAGCAAGCTAGTCGAAACGTTGAGACCAAAAGAACTCACTCCGCGGCAGTGCAGTTAATTACGAGAAGTCCCCCCGATCCACAAAGCTAAAGTAGTAGTCCCGGCCGATTTCCTACCTTCCGCCCAGGTAGTAGTTAATATAGCAGGGCAGTTCTTTTCAGAACTGAGAAGTCTGTATACCCTCAGGGGCAAATGGCACCCTCAGCATCACCTCGGGTTCCATTTGTCCCCCAAGGGGGCGCCCTTGGGTGTACAAAACACCATGGACCCCATTACAGTGTGCAACATTTGTATACTGTACACAATTTTAGGAGTTTGAATCTACTGGGTTTGTATCGCATCCAAGTCACCAGTGGTTTTTTCTCTGCAGGATTCAGGAAAGTACAGCGCTTTTTACACATTGTTGTAAGGGCAAAAACAATTAATACTAACATAAATAACATGTTTCATTTTTTACAGGGTGATGCTTTATTTCTTGACCTAAGTCTGCATCGTAACTCGGCCATTTTTATCATCGAAGCCTACATGAAAATTCATACAGCCAAATCATCACAAGCCGCAAGGGTAAGTTGAGTTCTGCCCGTGTTTATTAAAGGGAATAAAAGAGTAGTGACACGGTCTTAACCGGCCGTTTAAAACCGGCAGGGTCGTGGCCGTGTGATAAAGGACCGAGCCAAAGGCAAGGTCCTTTATCGCACGGCTTTGACCCTGAAAGGTTTTAAACGAACTTTCAAGACTTATTCCCATTCATAAATGCCCTTTTTGTTAAAAGCATAATATTGTTGGGAAATCTTTACTTTTCTGTAAACTTGCAATTCCTGTCACGTCCACAGGCTTTGTTTCATGAGCAAGGATCAAATTACGAGTGCTGCTCAAAGGTTGTGTGAACGCACAGGTACTAATAGATTTTTACATTAAGTACCGGTATGTATTGATTGGTGTTAGGCCTAAATTAGCACCACGCGTAAGCTTTTGCCCCACACGTATATATGGCACGTTTAAACATGGCCTTGTGATCTCCTCTCGACCAATGAGAATGGATAAACTGTTGCGGGTATTTATGAATATCCATTCAAAATTTAGTACTGAGGAATTAATTTCATCAGTCAGCTCTTGTACCCGTGAAACTTCCTATGTTTTTTCATGGGTCAGATATCATGCCTGTTCATAGGCTTCTCTACACAGGTACCTTGACGCCTACGGAAACGGTGATAGTCACTTCTGAGGTTCCCCTGATTTCATTACCAGAAAAATTCAATCAAATATGATTTTTCAAAAAGTAATAGTTATTATGCATTTTCTCAATTTTTGCCACCAGCTGGGCACAGGACCTTTCTCCTCGCAGGAACACACATTTGATCTCTGGGCGTGGGAACTCATCCCCAGGTTACGCCTCCACCGCAGCGATCAGCCCCGTCCGCTTCTGGGGGCATCAAGTGAGGGCGCTGTTGATAGCGCATTCCGCGCGCTACCCGATCCTGACACTGACACGACCCTGTATCCGTTGCAAAAAGCTCTACAGATGAACGTTGCAATTGGCTGCTATGTGTCCATTGCACTGACGAAAACAGGGCACAGGTTTGTAAATGTATCTCTATATTTCATCACCTTTTTCACAAAGAGACAATTGAGCTAAGCAGCCAAACTTTCATTGTTTGGAGAAAACCACAGTTGAAGTTCAAGAATTTTTGAAATCGTTGATTCGGAGACTGTTTTCCAATTAAACTTTGACATTTTACCAACCATGAAGGCGGAGATATTTCAATCATACAAATAGGTTGATATTTTGATGATAGTTAATTTAACTACTGTTTAATGCAAATGTCTCTTCATGAAAACTGCGCAAATGAGGTTTGTGTGCAGTGCTCCGTGTACAAACCAATGCATAAATGCCAATTGGCTGCTCTTGATAACTCCAACTTATCACTTATCACTTATCCAACTTATTAGCACCCGCGGTAAGCTTGCGCGCCAAGACGCGTATGGCTATAAACGCAGAGCGCGCTTTAGCCAACCGGTCGTAAACAGCTCCAGCTATGTCTACATCAGCCCTTTAAAACATAGTCATGTGACCACCTTTCAACCAATAGGACTGCCTAAACTGTATGGGGTATGTACGAATGTTGTGTAGTGGTCAACAATGCTGGGGAAAAGTAGTTGCAGTTATTTGTGTTCAGCTAGTTTTGATGTATCTATGATTAATTTTTATTTTATGATTTTATTTTATGAAAATAAATAACAGTATGGAAGACAATGACAATGATACTTTCTTTTTTGTATACTTTAGTATTGATAGCTTCATCACCAAAGGGATACCCAGCTTGATCACCCTCATCCAAGCTGGATGTCAGCGGTTTTGCCTCCCCCTTCTTGCAATGGTTGTGCCCATGTTTCTGGATGAGGATCACCCAGATTACCTATTGACCAATGAGAAGTGAGTGGTGCTTCCATTTTATTCTAGGTGACCTCCTCCTCTAAAATAAGAAGGAAACGCGTTACTGTACCCTCACAACTGTTGGCCAATGATTAGTTTTCCTATAATCTCAGTGAGAGCGCTGTTTGAGCTTGTGACGTAATACAAAAGTGGTCTATTTGAATATGTGTCACTTCATAAAATTCCAGCATATTAATATTTGCTTTCCAAGGTTTGGATAACTGGAAAGCTCTTTTTCACTAAACCCTGATATGTATGAGAATATAATCAGAAATGCCAACTTTACCTTCATTTCTGCCTTTATTGTAGATTTTTCACAGATTAAAATAACGGATGTGTTTGAGTAAATGTTCTCATCCATAAACCAGTGTCTGACTGTCACTCCAATATCCAGGTTTCTTTCCATCGTATATCGTATCCTGCAAGCGGATCATCAGAGCAATCGATCCTCATCAACAGGAAGTCATATTTTCCCCGGGAACACAACGACACTCTTCACCGGCATGGTCCTGGTACGTCAAATCATCAATATATATTTCTCATGCAGTTATGTCAAGCAACAAGCTTGTCTACTATAGACTGTGCCAGTCTCGGGCGTATCCAAATGTTTGAACACATTAATGTGGGCGATTTTGTTCACTTGGTATGTTAGTACTTGAGGGTCTATTGAGGCAGTATAAAACTATGACATGGGCCCAATTTCATGGAGCTGCTTAAGCAAAAAATTTGCTTAAGCACGAAAATAGCTTGCTTATTTTACACATGTTACTGGCCAAAATTCCATGCCTTATACATTGCTTGTGACTGGTATTAGCTGTTGTTTACTTGGCATAACAATTGAGTGTAGTCTTGGCCGGTAGTCTGATTTTACTAAGCAAGGATTTTTTTGCTTAAGCAAAATTTTGTGCTTAAGCAGCTCCATGAAATTGGGCCCTGGTTTGAGAGTGGGACAGTGGATATTACCTCCTCGAGGTATTGGAAGTTGAAAAACTGGTTCCCGAGGCGAAGCCAAGGGAACCAGTTTGTCAACTTCCAGTACCGAGGGGATTTAAGTATCGACTGTCCACCCAAAATAAACCAGGTCATGTTCTTTTTACTATACCTCATCATTCTCTAGTTCAGTATAATCGAGCTCGGGTAAACACGGATTGACATTTACGTGTGCCCCCATCTTTTCATGTGTATGTAGCTAGGGGTTGATGTTTGCGCACGTGTACTACACCCATGCGATAGTTCCACGGTTGCTTCTTAAAGCACATACAGTGTATACCTTATAGACTGTTGCACATGCCTATTACGCATGCGTATTTATGTTGTGCGTGAATACTGGTGAGCGGGCTTGGTAAACAGCAAAAATAGTATTGGCATGTGATGGTGAATGGACCAGTGAGAACTCGGCTCTTGTTCATGAATATGTATGAGGTTTAGTAATTAACTATACTCCTAAGATATTACTCCTCAGAGGTTTTTACCGTGCATTACATGTATATTGCCAAAATTACATAATGCGTAACTCTTGCACTGCAGTGCACAACATTTATAGGTGTTTGAGTCAGCGTGTATCTTAAATAAATAGCATTCCTCTTGTCTGTGGTAAATTCTACACACCGCTGTTTGCTTCTTTTGTAGATTATTTTGTTTGGCCCCATGCAAAGAATGAGTCGATTGGTTTGTAGAGCCAAGTCCATATAATTCAAGCAAAATAGTTTGAGTAATAATTGTTTTTAGGCAGTAAAATTGTGAAAAAAGTAGCAGTCCTATTGTCTGTGAAATCATGTGATAAATTATGGAAAGTTTCGGGATAGCTTAAAATAATCAATTGGCTAATAACCTCTGCAAAGAAAACTAAACGACTGTGGCTGTCTCGCTCTAGAGATGATACATTTCCGTCCATTCATATGGGTCCAACGACTTTGCCTGAGGTTTCAGCTTTTTGCTTTTTTTTGTCTTGACATCTCTATTAATGTCAGTTGGCATTGCAAAGAGTACTTCCATGCGAAATGTCTTTGATGGTGTGTCCGACCTGGTTGCACCCTATCAGGGTGTTTGAGCTTGAAATCAGGCTTTGTGCTTGTTCTCACACATACGCTCCTTGCCTGGTCCATGTTTCCCTCCATCTTACAGTCCAGACTGTTTTAAGAGGAATATCAATTCCTACCTTCAGCTCCCCTGAGTTATTTTCATCTTAAATGTTTTCTTCTTGTAGCCCCTTACCAAGAGTGGCTTCTTGTTTGGGACGAAGTTGCTTTATTAAAAAAATAATAATGATCTCTCACTTTTTTTTAACCTGCAGACCCAGCTCCAGAGGTCCCTGGCCCCAGGAACTGGAGCCCTGCAAGCGGAGTCCGTGCTGGAGTTTTGGTACAGGCTTCTGACAGCTCGCAGTGGATGGCACTTGGACCAGGATGTGTGTTTCATATTAGACACAGTCTTATCGGCAATATTCTGCAACAAAGGCGGATGCTCTGTGGCAGAGAGAGTCCTACTTGAGAGTTACAAGGTAATGGGAAATCTAGTTTGATTTAGTGATGATTAGCGTGTCATGGCCGACCGGTCTAGCACTCGGAATTCAGGTTGTGGTGGCTGAGTCAACACAATGTGGGTTTGAATCTCCGTTCCTGCACTTGTGTCCTTGAGCAAGACACTTCACTATAATTGCTCCTTGGTGTTTATGTCCTAACTTATGGATACTGCAGAGTAACGAAGTAGAAGTAGAAGAAAAGGTACTGCAGAGTAACGAAGTAGAAGTAGAAGAAGTGGTTGTTAGATGAAATCTTTTCCAGAATAAAAATATTTTTTGATTTATTTATTTTGTTTTAATTAATATTTTGCTTCGATTGGTCACATTGAAGAATCCATAAGAACATACATTGTCTGTACATTTTTTCTACAAAGAATTTTAATTTCATACCTGAATTTTCATGATATTCAATCAAAATAGCATTGAATTTGACTGGCGCAAGAATTCCTCTTTGGAATGTACAGACCAGTTTGTTTGTTTTGTCTGATGACGTCATGCTTCAAATTTCACTCTGAAAGAGTATAAAATAGATGGGATTTTACGCCATTTTAAAAAGAGGTTGTTGAATTTTCCCCCCACTTTCATGAGGACTCTATCTATCGGAAAATGAGTGCATCACAAAACTTAATTTGACCTTGGAACCCCTCTTTAAAAGTACCCATGTTATTACTTCAAATTCTTTATTAAAGGCACTGGACACTATTGGTAATTACTCAAAGTAATTGTTAGCATAAAAACTTACTTGGTAACGAGCAATGGAGAGCTGTTGATAGTATAAAACATTGTGAGAAACGGCTCCCTCTGAAGTAACGTAGTTTTTGAGAAAGAAGTAATTTCTCAGTAAAATATTTGAATTGATTTTGAGACCTCACGCGTGAGGTCTCGAAATCAAGCATCTGAAGGCACACAACTTCGTGTGACAAGGGTATTTTTTCTTCCACTATTATCTCGCAACTTCGACGACCAATTGAGTTCAAATTTTCACAGGTTTGTTATTTTGTGCATATGTTGAGATACACCAAGTGAGAAGACTGGTCTTTGATAGTTACCAAAGGTGTCCAGTGTCTTTAAGTAAACAATTGTAACATTTAGATGTGAATATCTCCTTCATGCATGTATGTTATGTTATGCATTTTATTTGATTTAAACTTGTGTATCAGGCTGGAATAGACAACTTCTGAAAATGAATTCTGATTCTGAACAAACAGATGACAGAATGATTATTTAATGCAAGGGTGTACCCAGCGGACATATTTCCAATTCTTGTACTTCGATGTGATTTTTTTTACCTTTGCAGCTAGGATTAAAAAACACACCAAGCAAGGTATTATGAGTTGCATTTAGTTTGCATTCTGTTGGGATTTGTTTCTTGTATTGCAGTGCATTTTAAGGGGATTGATCTCATCATTTGTTCTTGTTTCTGCTGGTTTATCAGTATGCATGAAATGAATGGGCAAGTCTCGTGTGTATTCCAACATTGGGACCTGTTTAAGTGGGCAAGTTTGTTTCCTTCACGCGTTAAAGCAACGGACGTGGTAGCCCAAACACCTGACGTCACACTTCGAGGCTCGTGAATAACGCCAGAGACCGGCTTTGAGCGTTTGGAGGGATCCTGACGAACACACCTTTGACCTCGCATCCCATTCACTATGGATGGAGAGTCGTAGTCTATTACATGAGCGTACATACATTACCGTAATTAATAGACCGGTTGCCTGTCCTTATCCTTGTGGTCAGGACAGGGGACCAGTCTACGGACGTGGGACCAAAGTGGTACCAAAAACGTTTGATTACATGCAAGACTTGCACGGTCTAGGTCTTCACACACAAGTCCTGTTTTTTACTTGCAATGCACTTCTCTTGGGGATTTATCACATGAGATTTATCAGGATTTTTCTTCCTACACCTCAAGATTTTCTTGAAAGAGACGATTGTCATCACCATCACAGGAGCCAAAGACTCTGCCCTGGTTATGACCAAACCTTCAGATATCTGATTGAAATGATGTAAAGAGTCTGTAAAATGTAACAACCTGTCAACTCAGGGGTTTCATCTCCACACCAAGAGAAAACTTCTCTTAAATTTTCTGGACTTTCTTATACCTGTTAAACATTTGCTGACTGGCATATAGCTGTAAGAATTTGACCCCTGTGTTCTCAATTGAGCTGAGGCCTGTACCCTTAAAAATTATTTTTGGGTTGAACAAAGAAATATTGACTATAGACCCGTAGATTGTCATGCAGGGCACTTACACGCGCCTATCCTGTCCCCCATTTTGGGAGTCAAAATGACCCCCAAAATGGTTGGTACAGTAGACTTGTGTAGGGAGACCGCCAACACTAGGGCTAGATAACTCAGTTGGTAGAGCGCCGGCACGATAATGTGGTGGTCAAAGGTTCAAATGCCGCTCTTGTCAATTTGTCTAAGTTCAACCCAAACATGAATCAAAGTTTACCCAGTCAGTTTCCCTTGTGTTTTATTACTTTACAAATTAATTCTTTTCTAAGAAAAAAAGTTAACAAGTTATTTGGTTCAAATTTGTTCATTGATGTTTTACTAGTAAGTGGTTTTTTATTTAGTTTTTTTACATGAACATTCTCAGGCATTGAATGTGTGCTTTGATAAAATCATCTTTGGTGGTTTTTTTTAATATTATATGTTGTTTGCAATGTGGCTGCATTCACTGCTGTCAGACCCTGTTTTGAGTTGAAGTTTAGTTCTATTGTCAAAATTTACAGGTTTAAAATTAGCGGAATTTGAATCTACGACCTCCAAATTAACGTGCCGGCGTTCTACCAACTGAGCTATCTAGCCCTAATGTTGACAGTCTCCCTGACTGGTACCCTTGAACAAAGATATTGACAAATAGAGAGACCGCCAACATTAGGGCTAGAGATAGCTCAATTGGTATTGCACCGGTACGTTAATCCGGAGGTCGCAGGTTCAAATCCCGCTCCATTCAACTTCTCTTTAAAATTCACCTAGTCAGTTTCCCTTGTGATTTGCTACAGTGTACTTCCAATTGACTTTAATTTATGAGATTTGTTGTTGTTGTGGGACTGGCAATAATGCGTATACTGCTTCTTCAAAATTGTGATGTGGGATCTTTTTGCAAGTATTTTTCTGAGTCATTATTGCTGATTGCAGTGGTTTTGATTTTGCTGCTTGTGATTAACATTGATTGTTGAACACTGAGGTGCAGCTACTGATTGAGGTACCACGGCTGGATTTCACAAAGCAGATTAACCCTCTTGCTGTCTGACCATTCAATACCATTCACTGTGGTTTTGAATGATAGGTAAACTATGCCAGCCTGCAATATGATACCATGAGGGAATGCATGTACACAGTACACAGTTAATTCTGTGCACAGTTGTGCCACCCTACTCAACCTTGGCAGTCGAATGGTTTCAAATGGTTGGTCAACTCACTGGAAAATGTTGCCAAGAGTCACTGACAGTAGGAGGGTTAAGATTCATCTGAAGATGAGTTGGTGATATTGCCATAGTGATTTGTATTGTGACATCACACTTTGCTTAGCAATTATACAGTAACGATCAATCTTAGCTCTTTGTGAAATCGGCTCCAGCTCGATTTCTTAAATCACTGAGATTCTTCTTCAGATGAGTCGTCAGTATTACCATAGTGATTTGTGTTATGACATCACACTTTGCTGAGCAGTTAAGATTGATTCGCACTAAAGATCAATCTTAGCTCTTTGTGAAATCGAGCCCAGGGCTAAGCCTTATCCAGGGCTCTATTTCACAAAGAGCTTAGATGGATCTTTAGATGTGTATCAATCCTTATTGCTAAGCAAGTGTGATGTCACTATACAAATCACTACGGTAATCTCATAAGGTGAATCTTAGCTCTTTGTGAAATCGAGCCCAGGGCTAAGCCTTACCCAGGGCTCGATTTCACAAAGAGCTTAGATGGATCTTTAGATGTGTATCATTCCTTGTTGCTAAGCAAAGTGTGGTGTCACTATACAAATCACTACGGTAATCTCATAAGGTGAATCTTAGTGCTTTGTGAAATCGACCCCTGGATGTAAGTTACCAGAACCATAATCGCTGAATCTTAGTCAGCCATATGTTGAGAATACCATAACAAAATATCTGAAACTGAACCTACACATCTAGCCTCCACAGTGCATTACATATCGATAGTTGTTGTTTCTCCCCCCCCCCCCCTTCTGTGCAGGATGTCAAAGTAGAAACTAAACCTCAAGGCTTCCTCTCATCAGTGCTGTCTTTCGTCTCATCCGGGTCACCATTGCCTAGTCTCCTCGACAAGCAGAGTATGGAGAGACCATGGTTGGCTTACTGCATCCTGTCTGCAGAGACTAAGTACCTTGAAGACACCAACCTCCTGAAAGAAATATCTGCAGAGCTGTGTAGTGATTCTTCAATGACACCAGATGCTGGGCTCAAGGTTTGTGGTATTTCTACATATTTATCGGACGTGATATTCTTTGTAAACGGATCTTTGTAAACGTCTATATCTATTTGTGGAGCAGTCCAATCCACACATTGTTGTTTGTTTTTTGGCAGAGAGCATGTCAGAAGCTGAAGTTTGACTACGCCCTGCCGGTAGCTCGCCTTCCAGTCTATCGATGGGCCCAGTTAGCTCTAGAGACTGACATCGATCATCCTTTACTCCCGGTCATTTGGCAACGATTCTTCACTATCTACCTCCAGAGAGCTACAGTAGATACAGGGTAATAGTAATAATAATGTTAATACACAGTTCTTGTATATAGCACTTTATGGACACCTGAGGGCGTCTCGAAGCGCTTATTATTTTTTCTACAAGGTATGTGGAGCTATGTTCAAAATATGAGATCCATTTATTAACATAGCACCAAGGGGTTCGGCCCGGTGTTCCTGGTTTGATTGGCAGCATATTGCGCCACAGCACCTTGTAAACCATTACATTGTGCTATATAAAGGAATAGGTCTCAAACTTCAAAAAGTAGCTCCACATATATACCTTGCAGGAAAAATAACTGTTGAAGCGCCTTGAGCGTCACTGAGTGATGGATATGAGCACTATATAAGAAGCCACTATTATTATCATTATTATGTTACGGTTTACTTTGGCGCAATCTGCAGCCAACCATACCAGAAAACACCACATCCCTTCTCTTTATGATAAGTGTAGTACTGGGTTATTTTCCCCAATATGATCCCCTTTAATCCCCTATAATCTGTTTTGTGTTTTTTCTCAGTATTGTTCCTTTTTCTCTTCCCTTTTTTGGTCTCCCACCTTCATTTAAAAAACTAAATTAAAATAAACAAGTCTTTTTTCAAGAAAGACCTTTTTATGACAGAAATTCATTAATATTTGTCGATAATTATGTTTTAGAGTTGCTCAAAGAGGCAGCGTCGGGCAGCGTTACTTCCAGAGCATCGCAAACCTGACCTACCTGAAGCGATTGAAGAAGAGACTCCGCCAGACGGCAGACTTCCATCATGAAGCCAGCCGCAAGAAACCGCCCCCGAAGATATCCCCTTCCTCCTCCTCCTTGGGCTCTCAAGACCAGACGGAGAGCACAGAGGAGGAGGTCAAATGGGATAAACTTGAGGAAGGGCAGTATGAAGTGGAGGCGGAACAAAGTCGTAATCTTGTCCAGTAAGTTGGGGCAAAGTTTGTCGTGTGTCCTCAAATCAGTGCAGAGGACTTGTTTGCTACTTTAAACCCTCCTACTGTCAGTGACTCTTGGCAACATTTTCCAGTGAGTTGGCCAACCATTTGAAACCATTCGACTGCCAAGGTTGTGTACGGTGGCACAACTGTGCACAGAACTAACTGTGTACATGCATTCCCTCATGGTATCATATTTCAGGCTGGCTTTGTTTATCTATCATTCAAAACCACTTGAATGGTATTGAACGGTCAGACAGCAAGAGGGTTAAAACATTCATGAAATAGTCACAGGGTACATGTTCCAAGACTTACTGGCAGTTTTTTTATTTTTTGCGTCAAATATTAAGCTGTGTGCTCAAATCAGCGAAGAGGGCTTACCATCTAGCAATAAAACATTCATGAAGCAGGTACAAGCTACGTGTAGTTGTTCTAGTTTGCCTGTTGTTTGTACGGCGCACTTTACTCACGCCTATCCTTTCCCCCATTTTGGGAGTCAAAATGTACACAGAGGAATTGACCCCCAGTAGACGGAAGCGATAGACGTGCATTTTGCGGAGGTGCGTCTGCGAGGGGTCAATTGGGACTGTAATGATAATCATCTTTATCAGCAACGATAGGGCGTACATAAACTAAGGTTTAATAATAGCCTATTGGCAACAATGTTATGAATCACATGGAATAACAAATCCCCCGTAAAAAAAATACTTTTCACAATATTTAAAACAATACTCTCTTAAATTTATGAGTGCATGGGGCAATGGCTATCAAGGCAAATGATTTGAAGAATTAGATTGACCTGGATATTTTGGAATTATTTCCTTTATTGTTTAGAATTATGCCTTGGGAATGGTGATTGTTATGTTTATTGAAATCATTAGTCATTTTGATTTGAGAGAGGGCGCTGTTGAACAAACTGTCCTAAGGTGTTTTTTAAGCACAGTGCATCCTTACTGATTTATACATGAAATAGTCACTGAGAGCCTTTTGTCTCTTTGCGCCACACAGGCTGTATCAGATGTATCTTCTGTGGTTGGAGGAGCCTCTACTGCATGATCCAAGCCTGTATCTACCATCGTTACCACTACAGTATGAGGCAGAGAAGCTGTCCAGAATCTTCAATGGAGATCAGGTAAGTAGCTTCAAGTAGCTTAACACGTTGACTGCCGCCTATGAGTATATTCGTAGTAACAGGTTAGACGGATTCATTCACTACGAGTATACTCGTAGAGACTGAAAGGGGCTTTGTATTGTTATTTAAATACACTGGCATCACTGTGGACGCAACACATACACTTCCTGGCAGTGGTGAGGACATCGACCTTAGAATGTGCATGTTAAATTTTTGTTGTTGTGTAGTACCTGTTTGGTATGCGCGCATGTGCACCGCACATAGGTGGGTAAATATTTCACAAATTAATGACCCAAAAAAACTATACTTGGTGAGAAGCACAGCAGCTGTTGATAGCATAAACTATTTTGAGAAAGGATTCCCTCTGAAGTAACATGGTTTGGATAATTTTGTTCACCCCAAAACGTTTGAATCTGAGAAATGATTCATGCATGAATCCTCTCTCGGGTTTCTGAGTGTTGGTGTCAGTTTGTCATTGCTGAGGCCAGAGATGCGGTTGGTACCCACTGTCACCTCGCTAAATGTTTTTTGCTGTTTTCTCAGCAAGCAGACAATATTTCAGCTGAAACTTTCACATGTGACTGTCATTGTATTTTCCTGTATAATTTTGCCTGTAAATCGACATTCTGTTGGCAAAAACCAATCTATGACCCAACTTTTAAATCAGCTGTGTGCTCTCTGAATAAGGCTAGCAGCCTTCAGAAGAAGAGTTAATCACTTATGTGTGGAACTTTAATCTTATAATAATAATAATAATAATAATAATAATAGTGGCTTCTTATATAGCGCTCATATCCATCACTCAGTGACGCTCAAGGCGCTTCAACAGTCAGTATTTTCCTGCAAGGTATATATGTAGAGCTACTTTTTGAAGTTTGAGACCTGTTCCTTTACATAGCACAATGTAATGGTTTACAAGGTGTGGGGGCGCAATATGCTGCCAATCAAACCAGGAACACCGGGGCGAACCCCTTCTCTTTTCGATAAGTGCACTGGGTTCTTTTACGTGCATTACACAACACACGGGACCAACGGCTTTACGTCCCACACATGGGACTCTATCCCACACTCTGCTGAACAGAAACTTCAGAGCTTGAGTCCGGTGCTCTTCTCTGCTCGGCCACGACACGCCATTATGTGGGAAATTATCTGGTAAAGTCTGCAGTAATGCCATGGAACAATTTCGGACAAGTTATTATGGTAGTTTGAAAAATTGGAAAAGAAGAGACTCATTCATGTACAATGTATGCTCGTATCCCAGTCAATTTGTGCTTACTCAGGGTGAAAAGAATTCTGATTTTTCCCAAAATTCTGTTGAGATTTTGAATTTCAACTAACTTCCACTCTTCTATTTGATAATTCGTGTTTATTATTATATTGTTTAAAGGAACATTACAGAATTGGTATTTGCTAACAAAACAGTTGCTGGCAGTGTAAGCACTTTACATGTATGTAATCCACCGTATACAAAAAGTGACAAACCTGTAGAAGTTTGAGATCGATCGGCCATCTGGGTCACAAAAAATCGATTACACATTTGCATGAAATCATATAGATTCAACAATGAAGCGAAAATCGGAAAATTAGTTTATTCATTTTTCATCAAATATGGCATTTCAAGGGATGTTTTCTACTATTATCATCATTAGACCGTGTAAGTTTTATGTAAATCTGTGATCAAAAGTACATTTTAGTTTTTTTCTTACCAATTCTGTAATGTTCCTTTAACTCGCTTGCAATACAATTTTTTTTTTAATGCGTAACTTTAGGTACATGTATAGATAAAGAGTTGAGTTTGTGGTAAGTTGTATTTCTGCTGATTATATTATTGTGTTGATGTCAAGCATCTGTATTCTGTTGTTAGTTTGACTGACTGTCATACCTGCTGGATATGTGATTCTTTTTCTACTTTGTTTCAGGATCTGTGGATGGAGTACGTCAATGTGAATAAGACCAACCATCACACCATTCTCCTAGTGAAGTCCTGGATGGGAATGAGTCAGCCTGAGCTCAGTACCTCAGGATCAACCTCCGGCCTCATCTCTGAAGAAGACCAGATCAACTCGGGTTAGTCATCCATCTCACCTTCATCTCCCCCCCCTTGCCTTATCCCCGCCAACCACCTCTATCGCAATAGCTAGGAGAAACCATCCCACTCCCCTTTCTTGATAATAACAATAACAGCAACTTGTGAGGTGCTTTTAAACCAAGTATCAAAGCGCACTTACACTGTATTTGGGGGATCAGGTTAGCTCAGTTGTTTTCTTTCCCTGCCTTTTACCTCTGTGGACCCAGGTTCGAATCACACCTCAGACCCAGTGCCTTGCATGTGGATTGGGTTTTCAGCCCATACCTTATTGTGTGGATTTTTCCCCAGCTGTGAATTCCCTCCCACATCTAAATTGAACACTCGTTCTCGTCTCCTATTTCTCCTATTATTACCGCTAATTGTACTGTTGGATGTGTAATAAATAATTTTAATAATTATTACAAAAACCATTTCAACTCCTTAGGAGTATGCAGCACCATCAACCGAATGGGCACGCAGGTTGGCAATAATCAATCTCTACACTTTTAGACATCCATTTACTCCTGGATGACAAGAAGAAACTTTAGTATAAGTGTCTTGTCAAGATTCGAACCCACACTTCAGACACTCGGACACCAGACCTTGAGTCTGGTGCACTACTATCAGGCTCAGCCACTTTAAATGATAGACTCATAGACTCATGGAAATGATGTATAAACACATATTTTGATGTTTCTTTTCATATTTTATCCTTTCCTGCAGCCACCAGTCGAATCTTAAGTCGGCTTACTAATTACAATACAAGAATAGACCCGCCATCCCTGGTACCCGTGTTTGCACCGGTACCTGATGTACCTAAAGAGCTCCTTGTCAACAACCATGCAATGCTAGTCTTCCTACAAGATGACATCAAGCAACTTCTATTCTATGCTGAGTAAGTACTTGTTGTGCTCTGTGATTAAATATCACGTGGCGTTGGTGGCTGTTTGCCAGATCATTTGTAATAAGTGCTTGTTCAGGACAGGTTCTGGGTATTTTTTTGTTTTTATTTTTTTTGCAAAATATTGCCTAACTCACAAGGCCACTTCCAGGTGAGGGCTACACTTAACTGATTTTGGGCTGTGGGCCCAAATCAACATTGCCACCTACTCCTGGGGCTGAAACAGGGTTACCCCCTTCACAGTCCGTATGGATGTAGGCATGGGTATCATCCACTTAAGAGCCTGGCTGGTAGAGCAGAATGCACTACCTTCCCAACTTTTTGCGAAGCAATTATGGTTAAGTGCCTTGCTGAAGGGCACAAGTGTCATGATCAGGATTCGAATCCACACTCTGCTGTTGAAAACACCCGAGCTTGGGTGCGGTGAGTTAGACCACTCGGCCACAATGTTAAGTGGACTCTACATGCATGCCAATATGCACTAAAATTGCATCACTTTTGAGGCATTTGTGAGGTATTTGGGTGGCTAGTGCGTGAAGTGCTTGGATCTCACCGCTGCGGCCCTTGGTTCTCTCCTGTGTTTCGAGTCCCGGTCCTGACACTTGTGTCCTTAAGCAAGACACTTAATAATTATTGGTTTGTCCTTCGGATGGGATGTAAAGCCGTTGGTCCTGTGTGTTGTACACGCAGAAGAACCCAGTACACTCATCGTTAAAAACGGGGGTCTGCCCCGGTGTTTACGGTAGTGGCTGCTGAATGTGCCGCAGCACCTTGATGACCCTTATAAGCTGCTACTTAAATTGGTCTCTAAATTCAAAAAATTTTAAAACCTATTTCAAAATGTTTCTATTTGCTCAAGTGCCTTGAGTACCTTATTGGTAGATACGTGCGCAGTATAAGATATATATATTATTACTATATTACACACGAAGCAATGTTCGAGACGCTTCATCCTGATGACCAAGGGGAGACCCAGACCCACTTCTCTAGTTAGTAATTGCGCAGTGATTCAGAAAATCTGTTGAAATCCTTTGAAATATAACACCCTTGGGTGTAGTTCTGGTCGATCCATCTGCAGAACAAGGGGAGACCCAGGCCCACCTCTCTCGTCAATTTTTGTGTGGTGGTGTAGAACCTCTGCGGAAATCCTTTGAAACTAACACCTTTGGGTCACTCTGTTTGCTGAACGAGGGGAGACCCTGGCCCACCTACCTAGTTGTTTGCAGAATCCAGTCTATAAAATCCCCCAAAATCTAACACCAAGGGGGTTTAGGGTGGGTTGGTTCATTCTCAACACCATAGGGAAGCCCACATCCACGACCCTGTTCTTTTTTGGTGGTAACATAGGCATTCTGTGCACTCCCTGAAATGCAACACCAGGAGGTTCAGGTGATTTCAAGGTAAAAAAAAGTCATACTAACCCATTTTTATATCACATGCTTATTAGCAAGTGAACTTAATAAAATTAATGATAATAATAACTAGTTGTTAAAGAGCCCATTTTACAAAAACGTATTAACGCGCTTTACATTGATGCCCTGGTCATTCGGCCAATAACATTCCTGTAACCCTCTCAGCTCCCTGGCGACTATACAGCCCTGGGCTGCCGTGGCGCTCTGAACGTTTTTTTCAAACACGGTATCAACCTCTACTCTCGCAGGTACCCATTTATACTCCTGTGTGAAGAGAAGCAATTATAGTAAAGCATCTTGCTCATGGACACCAAGTGTCATGACTGGGATTCCAACGCGATGACTTAACCACCAGAAATTGAGTCAGGTGCACTAGACCGCTTGGCCATGACATGCTGCAAACCAAAACAGACTAGGGCCCTTTTCTAATCCACGGCTTCGGCTCCGGATTGGGCTTCAGGCCCAGTTTTCTTGTCTGAAACCCTGACCGCAAAGCATGCGTAAGTTAAAATAATTGAGGGAGCCTAGCTAGCCTGAGCTGATTTTGGAGCCGAAGCTGTGAATTCGAAAAGGGCCTATGTTTCTTTGATGGAGTTTTATATTTATGTATATTTTTTTAGTGTTTATTTCTTGTCTGGTACCCTAGCACATTCTCAGACAGGGAGAATCATAACGTGGTGATGGACTGCGAATATCTAGAGATGATGCCCGACCTTTATGCCAACAAAGAGACAGAGGTACTGTGTTTGTTTGTTTGTTTGTTTGTTTGTTGGGGTGTTTGTTTGTTTGTTTGTTGGGGTGTTGGGGTGTTTGTTTGTTTGTTTGTTTGTTTGTTTGTTTGTTTATTTATTATTATGAAAGTTTGCCCCAAACAAGGCTAAAAGCCACTCTTGGTATTGGGCTTCAAGAAGAAAAAAATTAAGATAAAAATAACTCAGCGGAAGCTGAATTTAGGAGTTGATTTTCCTCTTAAAAACAGTCTAGATTGTTGGATGGAGGGAAACATGCACCAGGCAAGCAGCTCCAAAGAGGTACAGTCTACAAATATTTTAGTTCTTTATATGTTGTCATTTGGGCAAAGTAATTGATCTGCATCAGAAATGAAACTAATGTGAGATATTTTGTTTCTTAGACGCACGTCCAGATTGCCTGCAAGAGTTCATTTAATCCCATGTATCAATGCAAGGGGAAAGCGGTAGTCACGGTCAAGGTAAGGAAATAGAACATTTTCTGAATATTGTTCAGAATTTCTGCAGATATGTATATTATTTTTCGAGATATTAGATGAGGTCAAACTACATTTGAAGATCTACAACCTCAGTCAGTGTTTTACAAAATATGGGATTAATCAATAAATTTGTGTTTGTTGTAACTAAAAATGCAAAATCTAGTAGGAACATATACAACAAATTATGTTTTATTTGGCGCACTTTTCATTTGATTTCCTCTTCAGCATAAAGAGAAACAGCGCAACGAAACAGTCTTCCGTAGACTAGAAGAAAACAGAGTGGAGTTCCAGCAGTTGTCCATTGAGTCGCTGTCCCCGCCCCCGCCCACTGTCGTTGTCTCAGCCGTGCACATAGAGAATGCAATAACGTAAGTAATGAAAAAGACCCCATGATAATAAAGTGAACAACCTTTTAAAGATGGTTTTTTTTAATACATTTTGTGCAAATTATCGCAATTACAATAAATAATGCATCAAAATTGAATTTGTATCTTTCTTTCTTCAGTGATCTAATACATTTCACTCGAGCATTATCGGACAACTCGGCAGAGTTTGAAGCCGCCAAGCAGACTGGCATCAGCCTCCTGTATCACCTCGGACAACAGATGAAGGAGAGTGCCAGGCACTATCCGCCCACCCGCCAGTTCTTCTCATCCTGCATCGAAATACTAGGCCAGGTAAGACTCTGACAGAGGGAGGAAGTTTATTAAAGTTAAGCTCTGGACATGAAGATTCTTTTTGTAGACTGCTAGAACTGCTGAGTCCTGAACAAAAAATTTTTGGAAGGGTGTTCAGACCTAGAATATCTCAGATTCAGAAACCTCGGAAACCATGGCGTTTGTTGCTCTTGCCCGTTTTGCAATTTTCTAGGTGTCTTTTATTAGAAACAGTGGCCTCACCCCCAGCTTTTCCACCCCTACCTTCTCCCCCTTAGAGAATGACATTCCAGGCCTTAGTGTGGGTGAATTATTTTATTGAGGCTTGGGCTTGGGTATGATTTATGCCCTGTAAAGAAAGTGCATGTTTTCAAGCCCAGGCTGTGGTTTCGAAAACAGCCATAATTTCAATAAAAGCTAACAGGATGCTTTGGGTATCTAACAAAACACCCATTATAATTTGTTTCATTTATCACTTTATTTTTATATCAAGTAATAAACCACTGTAATTTTAAGTGAGACTGCATCTTGGTTTATTTTCAAGGATAGACAGTATTGTGTCTCTGTTGTCAGATCTCATTCAATTTTATTTCCTTAACTCTCTCTTTCTCTTTTTAAGGAATTCATCCGCCCCTATCCCGACCAAGCCCAGCCCTGTTGCAAGTCGTCTTGAGTAACAGTAATCTGGCCGGCCTACTGGCTCCAAATCTCGCTCCCAACCATTGCGGTGATTCCTTTGTTCAGATGTACTGCGATGTGGTACGGGTGGGCATGAGTGACGTCCAGGACACCGCCTTCATGCTGGTGACCAAGGTGGGTAGCGTACTTCCTCTGACTTTCCTACTTATGTCTCAGGTGTCTCCAGAAGATGCATCAGAGTCAACCTCGTCCCCAGGTTGTCTCGAGCAGTATGAGGACGACCGCTCTCTCACCCTGGTATTGGATCATTTGCATATCCAAAATTTGTGGATTTGTATGCAAATTAGAATAGTCTGGCTGCTTTTCGAAATTCACATCTTCGTTATAGTCTTGTGGTCACGTACCAGATTTAATAGTCTGTTTGTACATTGGTTGCCGGCGGCTGTTTTAACAAAGGTTAACAATCAGGGTCCAAAGGTCCCATGGTTTACTATTGTAAACATGGTTGGAAATAAAGTAAACCATGGGGACGAGGTTGGCATCAGAGTATACTGAAGTTGAGAGAACAAAAAGTCCCACTGGCTATTCTGAGATTCCATACTATTCAAAAGATAATAGTCTAACGTAATGATAATAATAAGTAATAATCCACAGGGAAACTGACTGGGTAAATTTTAATAATTTGGGGTTGAACAAAGAAAAATTGACCAGAGCGGGACCTAAACTTGCAACCTTCAGATTACATGCGGACGCTCTACCAAGAGAGCTATCTAGCCCAAATTTTGGCGATCTAATAATAATGATAAATACAGTAATAATACTAGTAATAATAAAGACTAATATGCTGCTGGTATCCATGAAAGACAACTATTCACTGTGCTTGGAAAGGCAAAATTATCAAAAAGTTTGAGTGAAGAGGTAGGTTTTTAGGTGTGTTCTGAAAGAGCCGATGTCAGGTTGTGTTTTGAGGTTTGTTGGTAACCACAAACCTGTATTGCTAAAATTATTTACATGAAGTAAAACCTTACCTGTTGGATTAATGCATAAGTACACCTGAACAATTTTTTTTTTCTCCGTGTTTTGGTTGAGACAGTTTGACCCCGCCCGGTGGCTGAGCAACTGCGAGCCTGCCTTGTCAGTTCGTTCCCAGTACATTGAGGTGATTGGTGAGGCCTTGGTCAGCTGCGGTCTGGAGATGGACAACCGATGCATGATGATGTTTGAGATCTACAGGGGTCATCTTCAGGTCATGTTGAAGCATCAATTCCCAGAGCATTACGGAGACGTGTTGAGACTTATACTCAAAGGTCAGGGCCTTAGCTTATCCGGTAATAAAACCAAAAGGGAAACTGGCATGGTAAATTTGAAAAAGCTTTGGGTTGAACAAAAAACAAAGAAAAATATACTAGTGCAGGACTTGAACCTGCGACTTCCGGATTAAGGTGCCGGGGCTCTACCAACTGAGCTATCTAGCCCTAGTGTTGCCTATCTCCCTATTATGTCAATGTCTTTGTTCGGGGATGCCATTTAGAAGCCATACAACCTGGAACTGCTGTGAGTGGCAGCAGAGGGATCACCTTAAGGGGATGCAACTTTTTATTTAAAATATCAAGTAATAAACTACAAGGAAACTGACTGGAATCCAATACAAACATAGGAAAAGAACCCAGAGAATGCTCCTCTGTGTAGTTTTCTGTGCACAGCTGCTTTGAGGTAATTCATGCAAGCTGCCACTTCAGATGCATGGCAAAGTTCAGCTTTCCCATTGGTTGATCTGGTTAGTGTTGTCACGCAGGGATGTCACATGGTATTGATACTCTATATCCACAGCTGACATAGAGGGCGTCCACAGCAAACACAGACCACAATAGACCTTGCGTGTATTCAAACATTTTTTGGACCACTTTGGTCCCACGTACATATTGCTTTCACACGTGAAGGAAACTAACTCCCAAGGTCGGTGCATGCTTGTACACGCTTCACAGTGGAATGTCCGGGTAAATGTACACACCAACCCGTCCGACTGACTGCAAAATTTAGGGCACTCTGAAGTTGTTCTGGGCATTAAAAATTGTCCGCTGTAAGTCAGTTTAGAAAATTTGAGTCCGGTCCGACACTTGTGTCCTTAAGCAGGACACGTCATCCAATGTGAAGTGGTTAGGGAAACAAACTTTTCACTGGCCAGTCCATAGTCACACCTTTTTAAGTTACAGAACTCAAATTACCGGGCCCAATTTCATGGCTCTGCTTACCGTATTAAAGCAAAGAATCAGCGCTAACGGAAGCAGGGAATTACGCGCTTACGCCAAGCGTATTTCACGGGTTGGCAGGGAAGTTTTGCTTGAGCGCTTGCGTAGTCCACGTTACTAGGCATTCTACGCTTACACAGCTAGTGCAGAAATTCAGTGCTTGCTCGTAAGCGGAGAATGGTGATTGCAAGCCCAGAATTTGGCGGTAAGCAGAGCAATGAAATTGGACCCTGACCTTTTGGCCATTGGTGACCTTAAATTTTGACGGACTCAGGTACTTATAATTCTGTATTTTCGTCTTGGTTCTAGGCTGCGAGGAACACTGTCTCCATAAGGATATCTGGAAGGATACTCTGAAGACTTTAGGATGTCCGTGTCTGAACATCACGACTGACGCTGTCAGTAATGAGCAGGTCCAGGAACTAATCAAGATGCTTCCCATTCTCTCATTGCAACAGGTAGGAATAAGTGCATCGGGCCTAAAACAATATGAGTTTTGGTTGTACCTTTACACTGGGGTGAGATGAGCACTGATATCACTGAGGTGAGATGAGCACTGTATACTCGGTGCTTTCTGAGTCCTATTGGGAAAACAATCTACAGACTACTTGGGTGGGATTCCAACCCACAACCCCCACATTGTAGAGCAGATGTCTTATTTACAAGACCACTGAGAGTGCTAAGTGTCGAGAGGGCAGTTCACAGCGGGTACATGTGGTGCAATCTGCAGCTGACCATGCCTGAAACACTAGAGCAAACCCCTTCTCTTAATGATACAGGAGTCTTTTACATGCATTACACAACACAATGGACCTACCGTCCTATTCAAAGCAATTATTAAGTGGTGTTTGAAGCTTTGCATGGTGTTGAAAGTAAGAAGTAACTATAACTATAAATAGTAGTAAACTTGCGGGTACAATCATGTGTAAAATCTCTTTTGGGAGGAGTGTTGGCTCTGAAAAGAGCCGGTTTGGTCTCGACGTTTCGAACAGTATACTCTGCTCGTCTTCAGGAGAATGGAAGACGAGCTGAAGACGAGCAGAGTATACTGTTCGAAACGTCGAGACCAAACCGGTTTAAGTTACTTCTTAAAGCAATTATTGTTATAAGTGTTGTGCTCAAGGACACAAGTGCCATGCACTGAACCCACACTCTGACAACACCAGAACTTGAATCCAGTGCGCTAGACCGCTCGGCCACAACCCTCCATATTTAAACTGAAGCCTTGAGTTAATCATTTTGGGAGAAAGATTCCTGACAATACTAACACTTTTTTTTGTCCTTCTAAAATTTGTATCAACAGTTGTTTGAAACAATAGACTGGCTGACTGCGTACTTCAGTCGACAGCGAAGCTCCAATCCACAGAGTGGACAGTTTGGTCTCCACAGTACCTGGAAGCTTTATCAAGAGCCCTTGATGAGTTTTATTGGGTACATTGGTCTGAACGCTGTCATTCTGGAGGCACATCGAGTTATTGAGGCCAACCTTAACGTGGAGCAAGGTCAGTAGGTTTGGGGTTAATACTTTCCCCCAGTAGAGACCACGCTGTCATCACAATTTTATTTCCTGTAAAAACAAAATTCCAGAAGAAAAGTATAATACAGCAGATTTTGTTTTTGTTTTATAAAATTAATTTGGGTCGAACAAAGACAAATTTGCTAAAGTGAGATTGGAACGTGCAGCCTCTAGATTACTGTGCCCGGCGCTCTACCAACTTAGCCATGTAGCCCTAGGTTTTTCATAAACTTCAATGTGATCCTTGGCTCTTGTCAATTTTTCTTTGTCCAAACCTAAATTATTTAGAATTTACCCAGTCTGTTTCCCTTTTGGTTTATTACTTGATTTTTGAAACAAACAGTTGCATCCCCCTTTAATAACCCTCCTACTCTCAGTGACTCTTGGCAACATTTTCCAGTGAGTTGGCCAACCATTTGAAACCATTCGACTGCCAAGGTTGTGTACGGTGGCACAACTGTGCGCAGAACTAACTGTGTACTGTGTACATGCATTCCCTCATGGTATCATATTGCAGGCTGGCATAGTTTATTATCATTCAAAACCACAGTGAATGGTATTGAATGGTCAGACAGCAAGAGGGTTATTCTTCTGCTGTCGCTAATTAGGTTTTGTGTTGCACATAGAGGCTCCTGCATTATGCACTATCAAATGTCTTGTACTATTATTATTATTATTATTATTATTATTATTAGCCTTCTTGAAATGAAGAAGAACAAAGTTCTACAGGCTCTTAGTGAAAATATCTTCTGTTTTGAAACATTCTTTCCATTTAGCTGTGAGCCACCTGTGGAGTGTTGTGACTGGACTCTTCTCACCGTGGATTGTGGCCTTAGAGGTCCCCTCACCAACCAAGTAAGAATTGTACAGTTCATTAGCAGTTCGTCAGCTCAGTGCTCTAAGGTCGTTAATTGCAATTTCATATTCATAATGATTCCGAAAATCTACTCCGCGGTAGTAGAATAAATAGCAAGTCAAGTTCTCTAGAGAACAAAATATACACAGCAAAGTAGATATTTATACACATGGTGTTACCGCAAACCGAATATATATTGATACCTCACCATGCAATGCCTCAAAACCCTTATATGATTAGAAGGGCGTTAAATGAAAAATACTTTTACTTACAAATATATGTTTTACTTGTTTCTTTTTGCCAAACAATTACTTTGGAGACCACTCTTGATCAATAAACTCCATTTTAATACAAGGAGCTTCAAGATGTGCAACGGCAAGTCATTAAAATCCACACAAACTGCACTAACAACCTTGTAGTCCTGAGCCGGAGAGTTAGTAGTTTTATAACTAGAACTAATACATCTGTAAGAGCCAGGTGAACCATTCACTTCTCCGTTATCCCTTCGACTGCATTTTTGACTACACAGCCCTGGTCATGTCGACCTAGATTGATCATGTTTCTCCTTTTCTTCCAGTCTTTCTCACCTGAAGTATTGTGAGGAATGATCCCTGACTAATTAAAATCATGCAGTCTCTGCACAAAGTTTCCATTCTATCAAATTTGTTGTCGTGGTCCCATGGTCAGTTTGGGTGTGCAGTCCTGAATTTTTTCAGCTTGGAAAAAAATCACAATTTGGACCAATACTAGCCTCCTAATGTGATTTACTAGCAGCCCACCTCACTCTAAACTACAACAAATCCAAGACTGTTTTGTAGCTCCTTCTCCAAACAGTTGGGCCAGACCTGATGCAAAGCATGATCAGTTTGGCAGTGCAGTTTATTTAGACACACGGGCTTTACGAAACCTGTATTTTAATTCACTTTCATCATTACGGTGTGTGAACCAGCTTGACCAATCATGTCAAGGCCGAGCGGTGAAGAGCATCAGACTCAAGCTCCAGTGTTTCTGATCAGCAGAGTGTGGATTCGAGTCACGGTCGTGGCCCTTGTGTCCTTGAGCAAGATTCTGTATCATGATTGCTTTGTCCTTTAGATGGGACATCAAGTAGGTTCCGTATACTAGGATTGGTAGTGCACATAAAGGAACCCAGAACACTTATCTTGGAAGAGTATAGCCTTTTGTCAAGGCCTTCGTGTCTTGGAGCTGCGATGCCAAGCGACTGGAATGGGAGACCACGCACGCGAGTGGCGCAGCCACGAGGGCCTTTTCCAACTTGTTTGTCGTTTCTTATGTGTTTCTTTATAATCTCGACTTTTGCTACCCGAACGGTAGCAAAAGTCCAAACCAATGCATAACGCACGTTTCGTACTTCATGAATAATTTATTACAAAAACCGCAAACAAGTTGGAAAAGGCCCTCGTGGCTTCACCACTCAGCTCGCGCGCGTGGTCTCTCCGCCCAGTCGCTCCACTGTTTACAAAGCTGTCCAAGCCACGATGGCCTTGACAAAGTGCTAGGAAGAGTAGGGTTTCCTCAGACTTACGAGCTGCAGTGATTAAGTTCACTTATGAGGCATCCTTGGTTTCATTACCAGAAATATATAATAATAATAATACTATAATGCAAACATGACATTGATTCAAAGTGAGCAAATGTCCTGCAGGCTTAATCAAATCATTGAAGTGTTTTGTGTTTTCTCTGATGATTTGTTGCAATCTTCCTTCCCCATAGCCCCAACACCAATCAGTTGCTGCCCCCCTGGATCGAGGGAGACGAAGTCCCTGCTGGATGCATGGTGTCACTGTTTTCACATGCTGTAGGATGCATACAAGCACAATTCCAAGGTAATAACAATAATAATAAAACCATACTTATATAGCGCATAGCACTGTGAGGTCCCGATGCGCTGTCATGAATTTAACAACTTCTAACCTGGGTTTTGAATTGTTTTGATGTTTCGGCCTGTTTGACAACGTCTGGTAAATTGTTCCATAACTGAACAGCAACAATTTGGAAAGAGCGGGAACCAGGTGACTTTAGTTTTTAACAACTCGGGGAGTCAAAAGAGACTTATTTGTAGAATGCAGACTTCTAGCTGGTTTGTACTCACGAACTAAACTTTAAAGATGAACAGGGGGCTATACCATGAGCACATTGATATGCGAGAACCAAAACTTTAAAATCCTTTTCTTGCCTGTATTGGCAACCAGTGCAGATCATAGAGAATAGGTGTTATGGATTCACGTATGTGTGTCCTGGTGATAAGTCTAGCAGCGAAGTTTTGTAAACGTTGCAGTTTACTAATTACCAAGCTAATATTTTTTACCAAAGACTAAGATAGTTGCAACAATTTTATTGGACTTTATCATCTCCATGGGAACCATATAACTTAGATCAACCTCCGGGGTCAATCAGAAAGACCACCCCAACTCCCCATAGGTAATCATCTGTACACCTAGGTGCAGAGAAGCAAATAATGGCAGACTGTGTTAATCACAGGCGATCATCTTACGGAAGAGTTTGACTATACATGCAGATCTTATTCCAATTCACCAAATCAACATTTGCACCAAAGGAACATGTCCAAAATCCCTGACAATATTTAGTGTTTCCTTGTAAAAATATAACCACCTAATTTTATGACAATGTTACAGGTTTAATTTGCGGTGTATTTATTTATTGAAAACGAAAGGTTTGGAGTGATTTCACTGTTTCAAAAAGTTCAAACCAAGCCTTTAAAGAGGTAGTGGCATCCACTAAAACATCTCGTAAGACTGCATTGTCTACCCTTATGTCTGAAACACACACACACACACAGGTTTGTCAGCTCAGTAAATCAAGGACTTCTCTGTGTTCTCCCATTGTTTGTAAAATTTGACTCTTTGGGTTTTGTACACAAAAGTGAAGCAAGAACGTCTTCCGTCTGTCGAAAAACCCGTCTCCCTTTTGTTAAAGTCCTAGGTTGCTACGAGTAGACGGCCCCCCCCCCCCGACACCCCCCCCCCAAAAAAAAACATGCAGCTCTGTGTTGCATACACTCTGTGGACATGCCTTGATCTGATCTGTGCACTTGAGAAAAAAGGTACACACATCTTTGTAAATCAGGAAATTCTCTTGTTTTCATATTGTTTGGACTTCATTTTCTTTAGCAACATCCCCATTGGTTTTGTGCACGAAAGCCACTCTGTCGTAACACCCAGATCCCTTTTGTTAAAGTCCCCCAGGTTCAACAGATAGACACCCCCCCCCCCACACACACACAATCCCTTAAATCGAGGACTTCTCTTTGTTTCCTATTGTTTGTACTTAGTTTTTTAACCATTTGTTTGTACACGAAAGCGAAGCGAGGATGTCCTCGCTCTGTCAAAACACCCGGATCCCTTTTGTTAAAGTCCTCGGTTTCAACGGGTCGACACACACACACACACACATGTTTGTTAATCCCGTAAATCAAGGACTTCTCTTTGTTCTCCTATTGTTTGTACTTAGTTTTTTTAACCCATTGGTTTTGTACACGAAAGCGAAGCGAGGACTTCCTCGCTCTGTCAAAACACCTGGATCCCTTTTGTTAAAGTCCTCGGTTTCAACAGGTAGTAGACACGCTCACACACACACACGTCATCCAGGCATTGTCTGGAGCAGACCATCAGTGCCACACTCCCTAGTGAGATCGTCATCACCGCTATACATAGCCAAACCCTAACGCTATCACATTATAGCATAATGGCCTTTATTACACCAGGAACAATAGCCACACATTGTTGGCATTATCTTGTTTTTTAACAGACAGATGGTAGGAGTTTGACATCCTGGACCCCAAATTGATGGTGATTTGAGACACTCCCATGGGTTCTACCCTTGTTAAACTTACAGGGCTGCTGCATGATGAGTCAATCATTTTCTTGTCCCGTTTTTGTATTTTTAAGTAGAATATGCTGTTATTGTAACAGAAGAAATGAATCCCAGCCTTTTTAGCAGGAAAAGTTTCAAAGGCAGGATTTAAAAGAGGGCTCCAAGGTCAAACTCAGAATTGTGATGCACTCAATTTTCAGTAGAAAAAGGTCCTTATGAAAATGGGGGAAAAAATTACAAGTCTCTATTCCTCGAGTTAAAGACACTGGACACCTTTGGTAATTGTCAAAGACCAGTCTTCTCACTTGGTGTATCTCAACATATGCACAAAATAACAAACCTGTGAAAATTTGAACTCAATTGGTCGTCGAAGTTGCGAGATAATAATGGAAGAAAAATCACTCGGTCTCAAAATCAATTCAATATTTTACTGAGAAATTACTTCTTTCTCAAAAACTACGTTACTTCAGAGGGAGCCGTTTCTCACAATGTTTTATACTAACAACAGCTCTCCATTGCTCGCTACCAAGTAAGTTTTTATGCAAACAATTATTTTTAGTAATTACCAATAGTGTCCAGCGACTTTAAAACTTTGTAAAATGTCATTTGATTTGATACTCTGTCAGAGTGAAACTTTATACATGATATCATAGGATGTCAACAGCAAATGGGTGTGTACATTCAAAAGAGGAATTTGTTTGTGCCAGTCAAAAGGGTCTAACTCAATTCCATTTCTCCTGAAGAAAAGCAGAGTATACTGCTCGAAACGTCGAGACCAAAGCGGCTCTTTTCAGAGCCAACACTCCCACAAAAGAGATTTACACATGGTTGTACCCACAAGTTTACTATTTATTTATTTATAGTTACCTCTTGTCTCCACACCATGCAAAGCTTCAAACAACATTCAATTCCATTTGGATTGAATAGCATCGAATTTCAGGATTGAACTAAAAGAAATCCCGTACAAAAATGTCCAAACCCTATATTTGAAACGTGACGTCATTGGATCGCTTTTGGATGTTGACAAAATTCGCACTGGAAGGGCATCAAACACAATGGTATTTTCCACTGTTTTGACGATGATTAGAGACTTGTTCTGTTTTTTTTCCACTTTCTTATTGCACTCTATCTAGTGGAAAATGAGTGCATCACAAAACTGACCTTAGAGCCCCGCTTAATAACCTGTTTGCAGAACACTTTGCCAAATTGAACTACTCCCAATAGAGAAGCCATTAACTATGGGGCAATTACACGTAACTTCCGTATACTACACAGTGTAGTAGAGTGTAACACTCTTATTGGCCACTCTTACTAAAAATCTATTTTTGTCAATGATTTGTGTGGCTAGATATTTTGAAATGTTTTAAAGCATAATTTAACCAATGAAAAATCATTCAGTTAGCCTGTGGAGAATGTGGCGTGAGTTACCATGAAACATCCCATTTTTATACCAACACACAGATCCAATTGTCTTTTGATTGGTGTCATGTGTCATCCATTATTTTGTCATACTGCTTCCACGCTTTAAAATTTAATATAGGAGTCCAATATGGATATTTATAGGGCGCTTCAGACGCTTTGCAGCGTTATTTCTAAAATAATCGTTCCCCGCCTGTTTGTCCAAACGAGGCAAGGTCATGTCATGACAGACAAGGTTGGTGTCTACATGGAGTCATGCACTTTGTTTAGAAGTTTTTTAGGTGGGGTTTTTTTTCAGAGTGGGGGGTGGACAAAATTTTGTGCCTATTTTTGTGTTTATTGTGAAACAAATTTTCAAATGACAAGCATCTATGTGTGAGTTATACCAAACAAATATAGAATGCGTTTCGTTTGTGCATTGTCGCAGAATATAATCACTTGGTAAAATCTGGCTTTTCCAGTCCGAATTTCACCTTGTGGTAATATTCTATGACAATGCACTGATATGCCTCCAATATTTGTCTATAATATATACCAATGCATACAAACACAGATCTATTTTAACAAGCTATGACATTTCAAATCGCCTTTCATTTTGACGGTACCTAATGTTCAGAGGCATTTACAAATGTGCACGTTTCTATAAACTACGTACAGCTAGGGTTTAACAGGGAAGCCCACTTTACTGCTCAGAAGATCACGCACATGTATGACATCTTAACCTTAACTTCAAGATTGAAATCATTCAAATCAATTATTTCCTATGATGCGAATGCAATGCATCACCGTTGACACATGAAGTCCTGGAAAAAAGACATTTAATTGCACCTCCTGTGAACGCCTCCCCCACCCTCTCCGCCCATCTTTGTCTGCTGGTTTGCAGTCCAAACCACAACTCGAGCCGATCAATTGTCCCTCACTGTTAGCTAATCGCGGCGGATCAGTTTGCAATATTTGATTCAATCAACCACTTCCTCTTTGAGACACGGTGGTAATAGTCCACCCATTGATGTGTTGGGTTTACTCATCACCTGCTGGACATCCCCTGGTGATTCATTCATACACAATTGACATAGATAGGTTGTGCCAAGGGAATGTGCTTAGTTTTAAGTCGGGTAGTCAATTAGGGAAAGCAGAAGTGAACAAATTAAACAATTTCGTTTTTGTTAAAAAAGGGAGGCTGTTAATAATAATAATAACCAGTTCTTATATAGCGCATTTTACAATAACGTATCAATGCGCTTTACATTAGTGCCCTGGTCATTGGGCCAATAGCATTCCTGTAATCTTTCTCAGCTCCCTGGGGAGTATACAGCCCCGAGTTGCCATGGCGCTCCGAAAGCTTTTTCAAACACAATATCAACCTCTACCCTCGCAGGTACCCATAATAAAACAGGAAAAAGCTTCTTTTTGTTAACTAGCTTGTTAACAAGAATAATACTTAGTTCTTATATAGCACTTAATTACACCCGAGAGCATCTTAAAGCACTAATAAAAAAAAATCTACAGGTATGTTCAAACTACAAGACCCATTTATTTACAAAGCACCATGTGATGGTTTACAAGGTGCTGTGACGCAATCTGCAGCCAACCATACCAGAAAACGTACCTTCTCTTTATAAGTGTACTGGGGTTCTTTTACTTGCATCACACAACACATGGGACCTACGACTTTACGTCCCATCCAAAGGACGAAGCAATAAGGGTTAAGTGTCTCGAGTGTCAAGACCGGGACCCAAACCCACACTCTGCAGATCAGAGACACCACAGCTTGAGTCCAGTGCACTTGACCGCTCGGCCATAACATGCGAACGTTGAATTCTAAACTTCAGCCAACACATCTCAAAAGTTATATCTATGGACAACATTCGTGTAAATGTATGAATATATTGTACAGTTTTTAGAGTGCAGTTATTTGTGTAGTCGTAGATGTGTACTGAAAAGTTGTCCATGCCACACACTTTATTCAAGCAAACTCAATGGTCCTTATGCCAAACATGTGCAAAATGCTTCAACATACTGGCAATTAAACCATTTTTTCAATATTCTTTTGCCATTCACACAAGAGCATACATCTTGTATTTCAGTAAATAATTTCCGCCCATTTAAAAACAAATTTGTCACTATTTCACTGTAAACAAATGAAAACCATAAACTTTTCAACCTCAGTGAATTTTGGATTTCACACAATTTCTCTTTAACCTCATACCCATAAAAACCACTCCCAACTGGAGAAGGATTATGATCTAATACCTAAATTCCTATGTGCAGTACAAATGACGTCCCCCTCATCGACCCCCGGCAGTTGACTTCATTAAAGGAGCACTCGATTCACAGCCAATTAGTCTGATTGGTTTAGTCTCGGTGAGGAAATTAATTCAACCGCAGAGTTTTAAAGTGATCTAATAGAGTGATATGGATACCAGCAGGACATAATTAATTGGATTTTTGTTTGCTGTGGCATGTCCGGGAACATGTAAACCATTACATTGTGCTATGTAAAGGAATAGGTCTCAAACTTCAAAAAGTAGCTCCATATATATACCTTGCAGGAAAATACTGACTGTTGAAGCGCCTTGAGCGTCACTGAGTGACGGATATGAGCGCTATATAAGAAGCCACTATTATTATTATTATTATTATTATTTAGTCACTTTCGTTTCAATGGTGTACTGACTCTTGTAGTCCTGGACAGAATTACTCAATAGAAGACCAGTGTGCGCTGCAGTTTGTAGGGATTGCAGACCTTCCTATGTCTGCTTGGTGAAAAAAAAGGGTGTCTGTCCTGTTCTTTAAACTTAAAGAAATCATGCTCTTTGATTTTCTTCTCTAGCGCTGAGAATATTTCTTCCAAAAGCTTCTTGGAATCTATAACTTGAGGGGTTCCCAAAATGTTGAAATGACACCAATTCAACATACTTCCTAAAATGTTGATGCTAGATCCACGTGCCCCACAAAAAAGTATATTGTCCCCTCCTCCAAATAAATAAGTAATTGACCCACAATTAGTTGGAAGGCCTATCCTGATTAACAGGCATGTAAACTTTCAGGATTTTTCCTATTTTTTAGGAATTTTTCAAAATCTCCTTGAGCCTTCAAACTTTCTTGCAAGAAGTAAAGCAGTCACCAAAGGGAGAAAGAAATAGTCCACATTGTGTCCTGTAGTTTTGTGATTCTTGCGATGCACAGAGTCTGTAAACCTTGTGAATTTGTAAGATCTGGGAGGTTCTGGTTCTAGGATAAGGGGGAACCCAAGCCCACAAGCCATTTTTCAGAAATTCAGATTTGGCAAATCTCATCCCTGGTTTGAGTTGGATGCCTTCCTATACCAAATGTTTTGTTAAAGTATCTAAAATTGTTGTTATTGTATAAAGAGAAGACACCCCCCCTGCACCACTTTGACCCCCCTACATCTTCCACGATTCCCCCACAAACATGAACCTTTACTCTCTATTGTACTAATTGTTTTTTCCCAGTGTAGCCCCAGCAATTACCTCAAAAATATCAAATTTATCATAAAATTGTTCTCTTCAATTCTCTGTTCATCCCTCTTAAAGGAACATTACAGAATTGGTTTTTGCTAACAAAACAGTGGCTGGCAGTTTAAGCACTTTATGTAATCCACCATATACATAAACTGACAAACCTGTAGAAGTTTGAGATCGATCGGCCATCTGGGTCACGAGAAAATAGTGAAAACCGATTACACATTTGCATGAAATCATATAGATTCAACAAATGAATAAACCGCTCACTGAGCGATAAACTCCAATCGGAAAATTAGTTTATTCATTTCTCATCATATATGGCATTTCAGACATAAATATTTCAAGGGATGTTTTCTACTATCATCATCATTAGACGGTGTAAGTTTTATGTAAATCTGTGATCAAAAAGTATATTTTACAAGTTTTTTTCTTACCAATTCTGTAATGTTTCTTTAAATTAAGGATTTTTGTTAAATAATTCCCTGCAGGCCTTCTGTTTTTTCCAGCCAGTGGCACTGCTACTGGTATCCCCAATAAGAAAGGACCCAAGGCTGAACGTCCTGATGTACCCATCACAAATAGCTATAATTGAAATAGACCCCTTGCATATGACATCACACTCTCAAACTGTGCCCTCACTGAGGCAAAATAGGGGCAGGTCATTGGATGATAGCTGCTCTTGGTGCGTCAAAACAGACATGTGACCAGCAGCATTGCGCGTTATGCAAGGGGTCTATACCATTCTTTGTTTCTGTTGCTATCAGGTTACCTAGCCCCACCTCTGGCCAACCCTTCGACTAGTCTATGTCATTCTACTATAGAGCAGACAATGTTGTGACATATCATCAGAAATAGCCTGTAACCATAGATATGCCAATCTCCTGTTCTATTTCTGATATTAGGTTACCTAGCCCCACCCAACCCTGGCCAACCCTTCAACTAGTCTATGTGCACAGCCACAATCATGGGTACACATTTTTTTCGTGTCCATGTTATGAAAAACACTTTGAAAGCCAGTGATGTAACAGTTATTTCAATGTTTTTTGTAAATTGATTAACCAGCTGTGTGAATGAAGAGTAGAAAGTACTTGAGTTTGTTGAAAACAAGATCTGCAAAGAGTTACTCAATATTTGTGTGTCGTTCATTTGGTGTCTTAGTAACAAAAAGTGTACCCATGATTGTGGCTGTGCACCTATGTCATTCTACTATAAAGCAGACATTGTTGTGACATATCATCAGAAATAGCCTGTAACCATAGATATGCCAATCTCTTGTTCTATTTCTGATATTAGGTTACCTAGCCCCACCTCTGGCCAACCTTTCGACTAGTCTTTGTCATTCTACTATAGAGCAGACAATGTTGTGACATATCATCAGAAATAGCCTGTAACCATAGACATGCCAATCTCTTGTGCAGTTTCTTATATCAGGGGTCAATTTCACAAAACTCTTCCTAACTTAGGACTAGTCCTAGGCAATGCTAAGAGATAGGACTAGACTTGGGACTAGTCCTATCTCTTAGCATTGCCTCGGACTAGTCCTAAGTTAGGAAGAGTTTTGTGAAATCGACCCCCAGTAACCTAGCCCCGCCCCTGGCCAACCCTTTGACCATCTGTGGCCATTCTACTGTAACACATTAGCCAGGAAGGGTCTTGGAGTGGACAATATTGCAACATACAGCCTGGGCTGTAACCATTAAAATGCCAATCTCTTGTTCTGTTTCTGATATCAGGTTACCTAGCCCCGCCCCTGGCCAATCCTTTGACCAGTCTGTGGCCATTCTACTGTAACACCTTAGCCAGGAAGGGTCTTAGAGTGGACATTCTTGTGATGTACCATCAGCATCTAGGCAAGTTGCCCTGGAATCAGTTTTACCCTGATCTGACTGCCATGGAGCTGATGATCCAAGTGAGTATAGAGATGAGTCATTGTAGTGGAGTCATAGAACCACAAACTCTTAACTACTCAGTGGGAAAGCTCTAAAGTAATGACTCAGAAAAGAAATTGTGTATTTTTTTTTTCAAAAGCCTACTTGTAATAAAAATGGTAATGGTAAGCATCCTGCAAAATTATTTTGAATGGATTGCCCCTGTTGTGTAGAAATCGATAAAAGTTTGTCGACAAATTTAAATCTCCAAAGATTTTTTCACGCAGGAAGAATATTCCCCATAGGAATAAACAGTATGAGAGCTGAGGAGAAGCGTTTCTGACAGAAACGCTTCATAGATCAAATTTGGGGGAATAAAAAGTGATATCTTTTCCATAACCGTAGTACTTCAAAGTTAAAAGTTTCGCAAATTCGTTATACTACCCAAAGCTGCTGTACTTCTTACCAAGTAAGTTTTCATCGCCATTAATTTTCAGAGTCATTACCAAACGTGTACTGTGCCTTTAAATAAATATAAAGTAATAAACCACAAGGAAAACTGACTGGGTAAATAAAGTCTACTCAATACATTTTCCTTACATTTACGATACCTCATACATATTCATGATCGTGAGCTGAATTCTCACTGGTCCATTCACCATCACGAGCCATATGCTAAATTTGCTGTTTACCACGCGGGTGTAGCATTCTGGTCCATACATACGGGTGAACATCGCTTGCTACATAATAGATGGAAAGATGAAAAGATGGTGGTACACATATTTGTCGTGCTTTCCCAGGCTCAATAAAGTGAGAAGTATGTGGTATAATAAAACAAATATAACAATGATTATTTCGAGTAGACAGTGGATATTAGCTCCCCTCGGTGTTGGAAGTTGTCAAAGTAGTTTCCTTGGCTTCACCTTGGGAACTAGTTTGTCAACTTCCAATACCTCGGGGAGCTAATATCCACTGTCTCACCCTCAAACCATGTTATTTTCTATCGTATATAAAATTTCAACAAGTGCTGCTTAATGTGAGCAAAAAGTCAATGCTGACAAATTTGCACTGACATAAACATACTTTACAAGTTGGGAAAGAGTTCATAGCATTCCTTGTCTACAGGGGTAACTGCAAAGCTGTGCCATTAAATGAAATTGTACCCAGAAAAATAAACAATTTGTTTACAATTTTGCCTAACAGTGTCTTTTGTCATATGAAAACATTTATGAATGAATGCAATCATCTTTTCTCGGGGTGCAGATCTTTGAAGACAGCAGTCGAAGTAGCTTGGAGTTTCTCGGGAGCATTTTCCCTCAGATTCCTTGGGGACAGATCTGCGATGGCTACTGCCGAGGGGTGGATACCTCTTTGTCAAACAGTTTCTTGTCCTACCTTCTGAGTCTGCTCATTATCTTCCTGAACGAAAACAACATCATGAAAACACAGGTACTTTTAACGGTATTGTTGGAACAGGGCTCGGAATTTACGCTGGACTGCAGGCCCAAGGCCGGTGGTTGTAATCTCGGGCCAGTAAACTCACGACCGGACAAGTGTGACAAGTGTGTCCTGTGTTTTTGTTGAAATGTTTACTTTCGATCTGATAAAAATATTTCATTTCTGTTGAGTACTGAAGTGTACTTACCAATAAGACAAGTGAGACAATTTTTCTTTTAGAACTTGTTCAAACTAAAAACACTTCATATGTTAAACTACGTGGGTATTTTTTGTTTCTTACTTCAATTCTGGGCCCAATTTCATAGAGCTGCTAAAGCACAAAAAGTAGCTTAGCACAACAACATTATGCTTACCAGAATAAGGTTACCGGCTAAAACTACCATGTCATATGTACAATTTGTGACTGGTATCCTGCTGATTTCTGCTTAGCCGAAAATTGTTAAGCAATATGTTCTGCTTAAGCAGCTCTATGAAATTGGGCCCTGGTCTTGTAGAAAGAAATTTGGTCCAGTAAACATTTTGAGTTACAGGCTGTGCGGTCTTGTGGGTTTTCACCCCAAATTTGAGCCTTGTCATGGAGTCAAGATTTAGACTGAGACCCAAAGGTCCGACACCCAGACCCAGCCCGAGAAAGTTCTAGAATATCAGTTCTCAAAATCTTGGCCCAATTGCAGAGAGAAGCTAAAACAGGGGAAAACATGTACAGCAAATTTAGTGCCTGGTTAGAAGGGATCGATGAAGAAAAACACACAAAACATATATTGTCTCCAAATTGCAAGATTGTTTCTGTGCTGTAAAATTTGACCATTTGGAAAGGGTCTTTAGACCCACAACACCACTCTCTGGAGAATGCAGGCATTATATTCTTCCTATTTTAGTCGGATTTCTAAATGAAAAAATTGCCATTGGAAAAATCAGAAAAACTGTGATTAAATAGCCTGCAAAGTCTATAAAAGCCTACACCACATGTACATGTAGGTCAGCCCTTGTACTCAATAAAGTTGTCCTATTTTTTTCATGCATGGTATGATGGAGTTGTGGCTAGATTTTGAATATCTGCAAAATAAGTAGGGTCTTAAGTTTAACTTAATGTTGACAAAAGTTGAATCAATTCATGTAATAAAAGAAAGAAAGATTTTTGAGTGTAATTTTTGTCTAACTCGGTCCATTCAGAAATGAATGGGACAGTTTTGAAATTCAGGAAACAACAGTGCTCTCGGCAGGTCATGCACAATGCAGATGAGCCATAGCGTGCCATGCACCGAATCGGAATAACAATAGTCACCTTTAGTCCAACATCTTTCAAACCTTTGACATTTGCAACGATGACATTACAATTTCGAGAGATTTATCCGGGCACAAGGACTTGTGATCCACATTGGATCGGGGATCAGACGACTTAAGCAGTCACCTGTACACTTTATCTTGAACTACTTCAGGGCGTGGCCATGCACCATCTGTTAGCACAAGCCAAAGACTTTCCCTGGCAGCTTCTGGACGTGAGTTCTTACGACTGTGCAGCAACGTGGCAGATGGATCGCTGCAATCCTAAATGCGTTCTTGGCCTGCCTAAACAGAGTGGTAATGACTCTACCAGGTATGCAAAGTAGGGGGTTGAGAGGTAACAAAAATGTGATGCGATCAAGCTAAATGAGTCTTTTGTCGACCCTTGTAAATTTTTGTTTTACAATCTCAGCTTTAAGGATATGAAAACCCCGTATTGATACCACCTTTGGTTCAAAAGTTATGGAAGTCTAAACCCCAAGAGATGTATAGAAATGTACACCCCTGTCGACCTACTTTGGCCTGTTATTCAATAATGCATTTACCGACAAACGACTCATTTAGCTTGATCGCATCACAAATGCATGTCAAAGATCCAAGTCGTTGTACCTTGTACATCTGGTACTCGTTTTCACTGAGCAGGTTTGGGTGCTAACCTTCAGTCAGTTTGCAGTTTGAAACACACATGCCTGGTCTATGTTTCACTCGAATCAGTCTAGTCGATTGACTCGCCAAACGTGGCAACTAGGTAACGAAGTAATAAACAGAAAAAAATGTATTGGCCCGTCACGGTCATTTTCTTACATTTCTAGACATAAAACCTTGCGAAAAATAGTGCATTAATAATTATTATCTTAATGATTGGAATATTGTATTGGCAAAAGACCTACCATTTGTTGTTAAACCACTACTTGGGGAGATTTTTTAAAATTAAATGTGGGTGTGACTACAAAAGTTCAAAATTTTGGCCATCTTAAAAAAACATAATTTTTGTGAGTTGATCAGAGGGGGTAGGTTGATCCAGTTGGACTAGGTAGTCAAACCTTGCAGCATTCGTCTGACTATGGCTAGGTCTAGTCCACTCTAGTCACTCACCCGAACTTGGTCACTGGTGTCGATCTTGGGCAAGTGGGATGATTTTGAAACTTATGCACATTACAAATGTGAGACAAATTCAGTATGAAATCATCTATGCCTTATCAACTTTTTTTACTGTCAAGGGCAGATCTAGGATATTGGGTGAAGGGGGCGGATACTCCTAACAATGAGAGTGGGAAGGGGGTGGGGTGTGTCCCCCATCACCCCCACATGATGTACACCTGTCCCTTTGCTATTTTTGTAGTGATCAGACTTTTATATAAAAGCATTACTCCTTGTGTCAAAAGTGATGATATTTTCAAAGGATGCGTTAGTTTTGGGGGTTTCCCCCCCCCCCCATTTTCTTTTCAAATTTCAATACATCAACTCTCAGGAAAAACACTAAGGAATCTCTTGTAACCTGTTTTACTTTTCTGCCTTTTTTCCCCCTTTGAATTTTCTTTTCCCTTATTCAGTTAATTTTTATCTTCTTGGGTTCATAACAAAAGTTATACCATTTACTCTCGTTGGAGGTATTCTCTGTGGGACTGTTGTTGTATTTTCTATAAATCTTCCCTGTTCTTGTATTTTTGTTTTACTTTGGTGTTTTTTCAGGTGTCGTTCTTCTGTTGCTGCTGCTAATTATTCCCCTGTTTCTAGTATGAGGTGAGGTGATTTGTCCCTGTCTGTACACTGTACCTTTCTTGTCACACTCCCTTTCCCCGAGTTTTAGCAAACTATTTTGGTTTGTTTCAACAATTTTAAGTCAAATTTAACTGTTTTCCATTGTTTATTTCTGGTGAAAAACAATCAGAGACTTTTAGGGATGATGGGTGGAAGTTAACTTGCCAATCAAATCCATTGTTATTTGAAATGTGCCCATGCACAAAGCTACGTAATCATTGTGAAACAGTACCTAGTATGTCTGGCACCACCTAGCAAATCAGTCTTTTTTCATCTTGTTGAGATATTAACCAGTTCGCTTCTGACGATGCAGTAGTACGTAAAACTCTTACTCCACAAACACGGCCTTATAACCTGGCATTCACGTTTCTGTGCATGTTGGGAGTGGTCGTGTCAACAGGCTGCATGTGGTGAGACCATGTAGTGGGTTGAGCGTACAGATGAGCGTACAGATGAATTACCTCTTAGGATGGGTTTGTGCCTTAATGACTTTAGCAAAGACCTGTTCCTGTCAAATACCAGCCAAGATTTTGCATTTATAACAAACTGCTATGGGTATTTTTTTTTTTCAAGAATTTTGTATGAATATAATTTTAAAAGAATATTTGATTTCATAGAAAAAAATTTGTTCAACTTATTTTCGATACGCGCGAGACTTTCACAGTCTATTCACCTGGCGTCATCATCGCAGTGATCTTGGTTGCGCCATTTCAGGAATTAGCGGCCACCAGCGTTTACATGCTTACCTGCTGACTCCCAAAATGGTGAGCATGGCAGAGTCCCTGCGTGTGACGTGTGTGCAAGAGGTGGTCAACTCAGTTGCTTAACACATGTCGGTGTATGGGTATAAAACAACTAATATTGTTGAGATGTACTTATAATTCTGAATCCTGCATCCACAATATGTATGTTAAAATGTTTCTTCTTGTTTTTATGTTTGTTAATGTGTACTTGTCAATTTTGATAATTGATGTTATAACCTTTACCATTGTAATAACATTTGTCCAGACTTTATTGGAGTTACTTGCAATCAAGTTGAATCGTTTGTCTACAATTTTCACTTGATAAATTTGTTTTTCAATTTCTTTTCAACATTGGACACGCCATATCGTCACCAACGCCATGAACTGACACACACCTAGTAAACACTAGTAATAGCGTCTCAAGTTGAACGCACACACAAGATTTTTGACAGTTCATGAAAATTATGATTTTTTTTTTTCAAATTTGAGCTTGGTGCACCGTGCAATATAGTGGTAAATGCAACTTGTGCGTCAGTTTGTGAAAATAAAAATGTTCTCTTTCTTGCAAAGCTTGCAATGCATAGTTGTTGTGATAAAAGAAAGTAAACACCTGAAGCTTTGAAACTTCATGAAATTGTAGGCCTTGAGGAATATTGTATAAACATGTTTTTTTTTAAATGAAAGCTAAAAACAAAGTGGTTTTGTACACAAGGTGTCAGTTTGTGGCGTCTTTGAAGATGGCTCTGTGAATGTCATACTATCAACCATGTTACATTGTTTTTAAAACCCAAATGCTCCAAAGTAATAGCAATGAATCTGCTTATATCATTTTGAAGTCTGATGCATGAGGTGGCCAGGTTTAGCAATCCATCATCATCGGATTCAGCCGATCAGTCGTCCAAGAGAGCGGCCTACGCCAAACTGGTCGTACGTCTACTGAGTAAATGCTCCTTGCTCAACGACGCACGCAGTGACTGGTTCCCTCCTGCTGTGCACCAGTTACTCAATGATATTGAATTGCTTTCAACTGCAGGTGAGATAGTTACAATTGTTTTGTAAAGTGACAAGGATTTTGGACGAAGCAAATTCGAAAAGAGAGACAGTTTCACTTTTCAGTTAAAAAGAAAAATTAGTTACTTCTTCCACAGTATGCCTTATGCCTTACACTTACATTGCAATGTTTAGGATATTAACCTTCTACATAAGGGACCCTTTTCAAAAAGTAATGCAGATTTGTTTATTTTTCGAAGACTCGTTACTGTCTGCAACTCGGCGCTAGAACTTCAGGCATGCGTCTTGAAGGTGCGTGGAAGTTTAAGCGCCGAGTTGCAAACGACAACGTAAACAAATCTACCCCTCGAACAAGATGACACAATATGTTAACCATGAAGGTGCTTATTTCTTTTTGGTCAGGGGGTCCAACGTCAGTCAGACAACAAGAACTAACCTCCCTTCTCTCAACTCTGCTGACCTTACTCAACAACTGCTCACCGATCCACAACGCCCCAACTGCAATCTTGGGCGCATTAGTCTCCTGGTTTGAAGCCTCGACGAGTAGCGCCCTCTGTCTTCCATGCATAACGGCGGCATGTCGCACATTAGCCTCAATCAAGCATCTGGCAACGGTTGTCGAGGCTTGTATAGAGGCGAACTTCAACTCGAGTACGTACTTTGTAAACTAATTATCATTTTCTAGTCTTCAATAAAAAACACACCATGCAACCAAGCTGTGAAAATGTCATCAATATTTGGTGGTCATGCTCGAGTGATGAAAACAGCAAAAAATGGTTCATGTTTTTTCAAGGAGGTTGTGCATGTTCATTCAATATTATATTTATGTCCATCCTGAACAGTACATAACAGAGTGCAAAAGACAATATTGTGGAGGCACAAACTTAATTAACCAAGGATTGTAGTGGAGTGCATGCGGGTACATGGCTAATTTCTCATTTCATGTTTTGTTTGTTTTCAGAACCACCACATTTCCTAGAAAGAGATTTTGCATGTACATAGTGTTACGCGAACCTTAGATTGTATCTCCTCAATTCAAAGTTTCAAATCCCACTTTCAGGTGCTCATTTGACAAATTTTAAAAACGCTTCCAACCATACAGATATGGACTTGTCCCCGGACCCATCCCGTGGCTGGACCAACGTCCTTGAGGCTCTTCACGTACCCGAGCTAACTCACCAAGAGTTCTTAGGAGAGTGCTCCAAGCAGGGCTCCATACTCACCCTGTACGCTTACCTAGGTCAAAGGTCACCATTGTGTCAAAGTTTAGAAGAGGAATACACTCTGTATACTGAGCTGGTGGATTGGTGTTTGAAAAGCAAGCTGAGGTAAAATCATAGTGTTTGTTTTTTTTATTATTATTATCTAAACCTTCCTACTATCTGGTAGACTGTGGAGCAGACTGTTTCACCATCCAAAACAATTTACACGCTTCAGTGATCATGCATGGTTGTGTACACTTTGATACAATGGTAAAGCTATAGTCTGCCTTAAAGTGTGTACAAAGCTGTAAATCTGGCCCAATTTCATGGCTCTGCTTACCGTAAGCAAAGAATCGGCGCTTGCGGAAGCAGGGAATTCCGTGCTTACGTCAAGCGTATTTCACGGGTTAGCGGAAATTTCGGCTTGTGCGCATGCGTACTCCACGTTACTAGGCATTTACGCTTACACAGCTAGCGCAGAAATTCGACGCTTGAACAGTAAGCGGAGAATGGTCAACGCAAGCGCAGAATTCGGCGGTAAGCAGAGCCATGAAATTGGGCCTTTCTTTGGTCTTATGCTCTCGCCATGAGATGTTCTGCACCCTCGTAAGAAGCCTGGTGTGTGTGTGCCATCTTGAAGCTCTTTCTTAAAGGAACATTACAGAATTGGTTTTTGCTAAAAAACAGTTGCTGGCAGTGTAGGCACTTTATGTAATCCACCATATACATAAACTGACAAACCTGTAGAAGTTTGAGATCGATCGGCCATCTGGGTCACGAGAAAATAGTGAAAAACGATTACACATTTGCATGAAATCATGTAGATTCAACAAATGAATCAAACGCTCACTGAGCGATAACTCCAATCGGAAAATTAGTTTATTCATTTCTCATCAAATATGGCATTTCAGACAGAAATATTTCAAGGGGTGTTTTCTACTATCATCATCATTAGACCGTGTAAGTTTTATGTAAATCTGTGATCAAAAAGTATATTTTACAAGTTTTTTTTTTACCATTCTGTAATGTTCCTTTAATGGTCCTGGTTTCAGCTCCATTGAACAGAATGCTCTCTTACACAGACCCTGAAGAGGTCCAGCTACGTTTATTTTGATTGCCAGCTGTTGTGGAGCTTGTTACAGTCACTCCGAGCTACGTTCGGACCTTTGGAAGTCCTTTTATCAGCAACATAGGACCCATGATGTTATTTTACTTGAACTGTTCATTTTATTCTTCCGCACAGACCCGCAAATGAAGCCAAAGTGTTCCTATGGTGGCACAAAGCCCTTCAGATGACCCTCCATCAAATTGAGTTTGGTGCTCCTCACTGGACCTTGTCCCGCTCCCTCAACAACCTTATCCCCAGTATGGTGACACAAGGCGAGGATCGTAGCTCATCTGGTCTACTCGGCGCCATCGGGTTCGGCAGACAGTCTGATCTCTCGTACAGGTATGCCTATCCAGAGGTTTTTTGTTCATGGTGTGGCCATCTTGTTTCTCTTCTTGTTCAAATCAATGTTAGGCTGTATCCATATTTGTAGCTGCGGCTGCGACTGTGGCTTGATTGTGGTGGTCGTGGCCTAGAGTCTCCCTGCATCGGACTCGGGTTCTCATGGCTGAATCATTGAAGTGTGGTCATGACACTTGTGTCCTTGAGCAAGGCACTTAACCATAATTGCTTCTCTAAACCCAGGTGTATAAATGGGAACCTAAGAGGGCTGAGACAGCTTTGTGCTGGATTAACCCCTAAGCATTAATTTAAGCAGCTTGGGGTTGTATGCTCCCCAGGGAGTTGAGAAAGTTAGAGGAATGGTCTAAAAGTATGCCTGATGAACAGGGATAATAATGTTGTAAATCACCTTGATCTAAAAAGGATATGTGTGCTGTATAGCTTGATCATAGAGATCACAGTCATAATAGTGGTTGCAAGCAGCTAGTACCAAAATGCCAATCCTGTTGGTAAGTCATTGTGGCTACAGATGGCTGCAAGTTTTGACATTCTTCCACTCGACTAAAAAGATCAAAGTTGAGGTCATGCCCTGAATTGACATTTTTCCCAAAGACGTGTTTGACTGTGAAGTTGTCTAACAAATATTATAAGCAGATCTTTTTCCCACAATGTATTATTCCATCCTGTTATACGATTTAGATCATTTAACACTACTGTATTTTTTCATCAATTGTCGATGAAAAACATAGGCCCTAACTTCATTGTTTTGAAATACTAGCTACACTTCTGCCGTTGACGGCACATGTCAAAATGACAGTAATTATGACATCATCTGTGGGATGATGCTTTGTAATGCAACAAAGTATCAACAGAGCTTCTACAAATGGCATCACAGTGATGATGTCACAGGGCTTTTGGAGAATCTCACTGGAAAGTGCAGGAGATAGGTGTTCAAATGATTGTCTTTTTAACAATTTATAAAATATTTTATCTCATGTTAATCAAATTTTCATTTTGATTGAACTTTTGTTGAATTAGCAAGTACTTGTTGCTGTCTTGTTCAAGTCAGGAATTTTATGGTTTACATTTTGTTTTTGTAAGGGAATATAATTTAAATGTTGATTATTAAGAATTATTTCTTATTACTATATTAGTCAGTAGGAACGTAACAATCAGAATTTTGTTACTTTTTTTAAGATTCCGCGTGATAGCAGAATATGGCCTCCTATTCAGCACAAGTCTCCAAGGAACAATCGTCTTGAGCCAATACCCGGTGCCATACACCATCGAGATGCGCATCCCCAATCCCCGATGACCCCAGACGCCCCCAAGCCATCCAGTCTCGCCTACCAAGCATTGAAACAGCTGGATGCGGTCATCAATAATAAGAACTACGTGGGACTCACTGAACACGCCCGTTACTCCAAGACGCTCGTCTTGGACGCAGGCAAGACCTTTCAGGATGCTGTGCATCTGTTGGGTCATCTTGTGGCGCTGATGTTCCCAGAGAAGCATTATCTATCGGTGATACGAAGCCTGTAGAGGTTTTTCAGCTGACGTCACTGGCCCCGACTACCACAACGGCAGCCATCTTGCCAGTCATGGTTACGGTAATGAACTGTGATCTTGCCTCTGGTCATTGACCGGCAATATGGCGTCTCAAACACACAGTCACGTGATAACATCACGTGACCTGTAAAACCTCTATGGACTTATCCCGCAATCATTCTACTATACTGCTGTAGTACCACAATCATGCAAAACCGAACACAAGTCACATTGGCCTTTTTGTAATAATTATCAAACAGCATATTGGTCAAAGATAGCAAGTGACAATTTCATCAAGTAAATATTCTGCTAAGCTCCAAACAAATTTTGCCTAGCAGATCCAGGTTGCCAGCCAAAATACCTTATAATATTTGTTGAGTGTGACTGGGGCTTCCTGCTTAATTTTACTCAGCACATAAGCAGACCTGTTATTGAAAGCAGCTCTATGAAATAGCTGTGGACTGAACGAAAAACAATCACTTAGCGACATGCAGTAGACCTAGATCTGTGTTCTGTTGAGAACCGCGTCGAGGGGATTGGAGGCATTCCCTCAACCATTTCCTGATTCGCCTTTTGACCTTTGACTTGTGTGGAGGTCATGTGATTCAAAGCGGCAAAGGGGCATGTCTCATTTGAAGAGGTCATTATGTATGCAGGAGAATCGGTTAAAGGTTAGGATTTGATGCAGCAAATTATTCAAGGAACACGTGGTGTGGTTGCACCTTATTTAATTGTTTGTCTCTCGCTGACATTCCAAGAACTGGGGGAAATAAAAGTATTATTCTTAAAACTTCACATGTCTGGATGGAATTTGGCACTTGATGGAGATTAAAATGGTGGCCTGAAGATGATCCTTTGGAGACGCTGCCGTCGCTGAGGTAAACCAATAGAAACAGGCATAATAGGTGTTCGCACGGCTGTCAGCCAATAAGAGGTCTTTCTTTGACCCCAGTGGATGGTGCTGTTTGAGCTTGTTGCCTCATATGCAATGGATCTATATCAGCTTGCTATCCAACACATGCGCGCTATCAAGCTTTGCTGGTTATAAAACACAGTAAATATGCAAACTAATACTACTGTGCTATGTAAATATCATAATCGGAGATCACAGAGTTCAGTTACCAAGCCATTTTTTCTTTAAAATATTCAGTGATTAAAGTGAGAGATTCTGTGATCAATTTTTCTGCCGTGTTCTCTTTAATAAACAAACAACCTTGCCAATAAACAAACTGTCAGTAAAATATCAATATTTTAGAGTTTACTTAAAAATTATCCAAATTTGTTAATAAGGTCAGTCTGGAATCGTCAAGTTAAACTGCATTGACGTAAAAACAAAAATCTGCAACAATGTCTTCAACTCAATTCTACTTTAATTGTTTTTTATTTTTAAATTGATAAACATCCCAATTATTTTTATTTTACTTTGAGGATAATATATGTTAACTGATTTGATACAAGTTTATAATTTACTTCTTCTTTTTTATTTCATATTCTATACAGTTGTTTCTGAGATAGTAATATGTTTTTCTGTGAAATTCAACGTTGCATACCTAGTTTTGCCATCAGCAAGGGTATGTTAATCATTTTTAGGCTGTGGTTGATCTTGTGACACAGAGCTACTGAAAGCTTAGATCAATCCAAAAGCCTAACCAGTGTGCTTTAAATCATTATGCATCAATTGTGTATAAACTGCCATATTTCTATTAGATTTGTGTGCAAAGTATGGAAGTATGGATCATTTTGAATGACAGGTTGACTTGGATTAAACTTGTACCATTTTTGGATGTGAGTTTCCATTTTTTGAAAACTATATTCACCATTTGTTATAATACATGAAGTTCTTTCGTTAAAAAGACATGCCTAGAAACTTACCTTCATGTATATTGCCTATATAACTTCCTAGTTGGCCTTTGTTTTCTGTTTTTCATTCACATCTCTGTGTAAACTAATTATATAAAAATTAAGATTCCAACTGGCGTCATGTCACTGGGCAAGCTCCCTGGTCAAGCAGCTTAAGACACCTGCTCTAGAAGGCAGAAAGTCTTGGGTTCAAATCCCCACCTTGGGTGCTGCAATACTTGGCAAGCCTGGTGTAGCATACAGTGCTTCATTATAAGTGTTGGGCAAAAATACATTGCTCTCTATCCCTAATGAAAGATTGAAGCCGTTTAAGAAACAAACTTCCCAATGTGCAGTCTTCCTTGGTTACATGTCGGTTCAAAGAAGGTTTGGCCTTTCAATTCCATCAAGCACAAAGATTAAGACTGTTTGCAAAATAACAAATCTCCTTGTCTTTATTTCTAAATGTAAAAAGAACTGAAGTAATCAATACAATGTGGATTGATAATTTGTAATGTAAACCAGATGTAAAACGTTATATTAATCTTATATTTGAAAAGATACTTGTGAGCATTATTATGTCATCAACTGATACTCTAGGATGACGACTATGAAATAGTCTTCTAATGTTATTTATGATTATTACTCAAATCCAGTACTTATTTTTCTGTTTATTAATAGTATTATAAATTAAAATCCTGGTTGTACACACTGGGTGTAATATTAAAGAAGCAAGCTCCTCGCTTAATGATCAATATTTGTACATGAATGTGAAGTTATAAATTAAAGCCTTGGGTATATTGGTGTTTATAATAAAATATTTGTTGAATGCATCATCAACCTTTGATGTTTTCTGTCTGTTAATTTGTCTGTTAGTCTTAGTCCTGATACCTATTCTTAACAAGATACCTATGAACTACAACGCCATGCTTCTTTTCCCCCAGTACATACAAATGCAGACGTTGTGAGAATTGGGACGGTATTTTGAACTCCCCTTATCACTCACAAACTCACGCAAGTGTGTAAACACCTGCAATCGGGAACCTCCTGTTGTCTTTCTTTTGTTTGTACTCTAGCTTTTTGGCAACAGCTCTCATTGGTTTTGTACACGTTTTCCAACTGGGGACCTTTCCCCAAACGGGGACCCTATTGTCCTCTTTTGTTATAGGTCCCCCGTTTGAATGTGTATACCTACCTACAAGATGTACACTTCCAAGGAAGTGTTGTTGCGGGGCAGTAAACTGCATCAAACTGGAGCTCTAACGTCACCAGAGTGTGGAATGGCTAGTTATTGCGTTGGTTGGTGGCACTTGAGTAAAGCCAAAGTCTCATGTGTTGTGTTTATATTCGTTAACAAACAAAAGATAAATTTGTTTGGAAGACAAGGGGGCTTGCTTGGTACATGTGTATTTCTGGCAAGATTTGGGACACACCACCTTTGGACCCTTACAATTCACTCTACAAATAGGTCTCATTGAATACTGTTCTACTTTTCAGGACATGTGTTCCTGTGGAGTGTTGTGGCCCAGCAGTCTAGTTCACCAGACTCTAGTTCTGATGTTGTCGGCAGCAAGAGTGTGGGTTCAAATCCCAGTCTTGGTATGTGTGTCCTTAAGCAAGGCATAACCTTAACTGCTTCATCCTTCAGATAGGACGTTAAGCTGTAGGGCCTTTGTGTTGTGTTACGCATGTAAAAGATCCCAGAACACTCAATCGCAAAAGACAAGGGGCTAGCTTGCTTGGTGTTTCAAGCAAGGTTGGCTGCAATTTGGGACGTAGCATCTTTTGACCCTCATATAATTCACTCTACAAATGGGTCTCATTGAATAATGTTCTATATTTCTCAGGACATGTGTTGCAGCACAGCTGTTTAGTTTACTGGACTCAAGTTCTAGTGTTGTCGGCAGCAGAGTGTGGGTTCAAATCCCAGTCGAGGCATGTGTGTCCTTAAGCAAGGCACCTAACCTTAACTGTTTCGTCCTTCAGATGGGACGTAAACCCGTAGGTCCTGTATGTGTGTTGTGTAACGCATGTAAAAGAACCCAGAACACTCATCATGAAAGAGAAGGGGCTTGTCGCAGTGTTGCTGGTACGGTTTGGCAGCAAGTTGCGCCACCGTGCTTCCTTAGTGGGTGCTTTGAAGGTTCACATTTAACATGTTTAATAACAAATTCCTTACCTTCTTGCTCCTCTTTGTTCCAGGGTCTTGAGTACATAGTAGTAGATATATGAGCTGATAGTAAGTATTACTGTTTACATTTGCCAACTTGAGCTTTCATTTACATAAGTTCATTTTAATGACACAAATGGGAACACACAACTTATAGGTCTGACACAACATAGAAAACATACAAAATATACTAACAAATATAAATATATCACCTTGGAACTGTACAGAAATTCATAATCTACTGATCTCCATACATGTAATTATAGTAGTTTCACTTTTATCAAAAGCATTTTAGCTGGTTATTGTAAACATGTACATGTAGAAACAACTTTCTAATTCAGCTTCCAGGGAAGGAACTAAGAAATGGACAGCACTGATTGCTGGGTTTTATTTCAGCAGGTTTGTATATTGAATAAAACATTTGACGGATGGGGAAAAAAGATAATGCTTAATACACATTGCTCTGAAACCTCATTAAAACCTTGAAAAATGAAACGAAAAAAGTGTGAATAAAATAGACCTATATACAACTAATTGATTTGTGGGAAATCCTGAGTGATCTTCGTCTAGATCAAGCAGTGAATCACAGTCAACAAGACAAGGAAGATACCTCAAAAATTATCATGTTAGAAACATGTTTGTTCGTCTGTCATTGTAGTCCCTTGTCTTTGTGAGTCTTATGCAGTGTTAGTCTGTCAATAGGTTAGGGATACAAAAGCCAAGGCTTCACCCAATGCTAAGTTTTGCCCTTCTGACTTGTTAATAATTTTGGCTACTGCTTACAACTGTCACTGTTAATATTTATGAAACACCAATGATGTATTGTATCATGTGAGGGCAATACCGAAGTAAATGTTTATTGAATTGAATTGAATTGAAATGAAACAAAATGTTTCAACAAAACCCAGAAAACTTCTAATGTTGCGGGGAAAACCCACAGACTATCGCGTGAATGAATAACCCAATTATTAAATCCGACTTGGAATAGTGCCTTAGAATCTGACCCCCAGAGTTCAGGGAAAGCTGTCGTGAGAGCAAGATCTGGCCGTCTTTAGTCACCTAAGGATATCCCGATTGTGGACAGCTGGTGATATCCTTATTGGAAGAACAGATCTCCAGTCACAATGAAGAATTATACAAACCACAGCCAGCTATTTCCTCCTACACATTGTGGTGGTTCTACCCAAAAGGAGTTAGTCATCACATATGTATGTATACAACAAGGATTCAGTTAATAAAGGTATAATATGATTGAAGTAATTGTATCAGGGATAAAGAACAATGTTAGTTTTACCTTTACACCGAAGGTAAGACACCATTCACATCGTTGATTTTTAGTGGAGTACATGTACATGTTTTTCTTGTTTTTTAGTTGACAGGCTGCACAACCCCTCTCTAAAATTGTTAATCTTCAATATCAATACGTTGGCATATAGGCTGCCCAGCGTATTAGCCGCAGAAGGTTTTTGGGGGCCAAAAACCAACATATAAGTTGTGGTTTATACGCCAAAGATTACGGTAGGTGCTCATGTTTTCAACAGTGATTAAGGTTTTGCAAGGGATATTGTAGGTTCAACAAGTGGTTCTTTTGATTTGGCACATACTAATTAGATTTATTTAGCACCTCACACTCGTTTAGCGTGGTGACAGCGGGTACCAACTGCATGGCTGCAGCATTCACAAACAGACATCACAGACATTTGAACCTCCAAAGCCACCTATAGGCAACTTTTGGAGATTCAAATTTGTTGACATACTTTTATTGTTTTCTAATGCGCATATTCACTCAAGTACGATTACTCGATCCCGTACTTCGTACTTCAGCACAATGATGTGCTCTAGGGGAATGTTCTCTTGCGTGCCCCGCCTTTTGAGACACTCCCTAAAAAACAAAATTCAGCGAGAAAACAACATTTTGTGTAACTACCAAATCATGTTGTGCACACACCCATTTAATGAGATAATTTCAACATCTTCTTTACTTCACCACACAGTCCTTGTAAAACTGTGTTATGAACGGAAGTACAGCGACTAGTAATAATTGTCTCAACAACAGGACAATTGCTTAAACAGAGCGGTAATGCACGGAGACACAATTCACACATTTCTTATGTTTGAGGTGTTGATGTAATTAACACCTTGAATGAGTAAACTCATGTCTGGTTGATGATGCTGCAATATTAGACACAGGTGACTTGGGAATACCGGTGTAATCCTCTGTCGAAGAGAAGTCGACTTCAGTCAACATCTGGATCATGTATTGTCAACGTTTCACACCTTGGAGTCATCGTTTGACACCTTGAAGTCATTTGATAATTGTAAGTCTGGTGTCTGTCTCTCATCCCACTGGGCTATTTCCCCAATGAGAGAGAGGGGAAGGGGGCCCCCTGACTCCATTACCTTCTCATAAAAGAGGTGTGGTCTGAGAACCATGATTATAGTTATTTTCTTTGGGCAATCAAGACAAGTCTATACAGTTTTGACAAGTTTTATGGGTTTTTTTTCTAAAAAGGGAGAGGGAGGGGTCATCCATATACCCCCTCCCTCTCAAAAGAGGACAGTCCAGCCATCCCAAAGGGTTTGTCCAAATTATTTAAACTCTATAAACTGTTGCAGATTGTGAGAAGCATAGATCAATGCTGGTTTATAGTTACCATGCAGTTTGATTGAAACAATATTGTCAAGCACAGAGCTTTGTTCCCTGCGCAACAAAAACCTCAGAATAAACTACATTTAGAAAGTGATGATCATAGCACAAAAACAAGAAACAGTATATTAAGAAACTACCTTCTACTTGAGCCCTATAACAATAAGCCTTTCTCATAGCAGTAATCAAGAGAGACATTAGCCAGAGTCTATTAGCAACAGACTCAACCACGTACGCTATACTTTGGGTGGTAAACAAAATGCAATGGTTATACTAAGCAGATCATGCAGACGTAGGGAAATATTTGGAGGAACTGTGCCTTTGATGACAAGCAGGGAATTTGGCTCAAAGTCAGAGTATGTCTGGAGAAAAAAATATTGGCTTTGGGGCCATTGCAGATGTGCCCTTTGAAAAAAATTATATTGGTAGAATAACAAGCAATTTTTAAAAATTTCAAAATGGCTGTCAATGTTTATTATTTACATTTTTTCCAAAGGACAAATCTGCGATGGCCCTACAGCCAAATATCTTTCTGATGACATACTCTAACTGTGTGCCAAATTCCATGGTTGTATCATTAAAGGCACAATCCCATCACCTACCTGCCCTATTATACATCACAGTTAAAACTCTGAAAAGAAACAGCCTTAACAAAACTTTCAAATTGTCAATTTCCCATGACAGGAGTTAATAAGTTCCCTTTAATCCACCAGTCGTAGTTGTCTTTGACCATCACAGATAAAATATCAGGCAAGCATATCTCTATCCCATAAGAATTTACCTTGTTGAGTTCAATTAAACTCAAGTCTACATTGGCAGCCATTAAGCGTTTCTTCCGTGTTCCATACATTTCCTGAATGAAAGCATAATCACTAACCAAAGATGACTATCACCTTTTTTTTTAACTTTATCTGAGACCATCTTTCCTTATACATGTACACTGATTATTTATTTTAGCCTCAGAGAAATATATATATACCAGTGGCTTTATAAAAATACAAACAAGTTTCACTTGATTTAAAATTATGTATGGACCTCGAAGAAAACTTGATGAAAAATTGAAGTGTGTTTTTAAATACCATCTCAAAAATCAAGAAAAGTTGACAAAAAGGAAACTGTAGGCAAATTTTTGTATTTATAATTTTTTCTTTGGGGGGGTGATCACAGTAAAAAATAAATCACAATTTTGATGTTCATTTTATTTCTTCATTTCTTTATTTCCTAGTTCTCGGGATTTGTGTTTTTTTGCAGGACTAAGAGAAGTTTTTATCTCAACTCTGCCAACTTTTGTTTGACTCTCTGGTGTTCTCATAATTTTATTTTATACTGCCACTGTACCACTCTTTTGATACGAGAAGCTTGGGAATGGTGTGGGTTTTTTTCCCCTCTCTTTTGTTCAACTGCTCTATACCATCCTTGGAGAGTTTCCCTGGACCTTTGCATCTGCAACAGTGCCCACTCCATGACTAGACAGTACACTCCCGCTGTGTCAGTTCGCAAGGGAATCCCGACCGCTAACCTAATTAGGCTGTCCAACACTATTTCTCATTTGTCCAATTTCCTGGCAGGTTTGGCGGAAGCTGGTCTTATCTAGGAACTGGGGTTTGTGGTCGAGGAGTTATCAGCATAATAGAGCTGGTCGAGGGGAGATTATTGGAGGGCAGTAGACCAGCGATATTGGAGAGGAAATTGGATCGGGCCACACCCATTCCTGATTGGTATTACAGACTTGGACAACAGAGATTGGCCAAGGGTGAAATGAAAAAAAAAAAATTGTGTTTCGGGTAGAAAGAAATCATTGTTATAGTGAAAGCTTGGTTTGAATTGTACATATTCTAAAAAGTCAGGCATATTCAACTTTTAGTCAGGCATATTCAACGGGTTAGTTCGACCCTGGTATAGTGTGTCAATGTGGCCCAGTCTTTGGTTAAAATCTGGACTTTGGAGTGGGATTCAAGGTCACTTTGACACAGACTCCATGTAACACTGACCCAGAAATGGATCAAGCCACATGGGACACAGAATCTGGGTCGATTCCAACCTGGGAGTTTTTAGAGTGTAGAACTTGTCAAGTATTTAAAAAGTTGTTTGAGTGAGTTTACAAGCTCTATACATATCAACTCAAGCAAACGTTGTCACATACAGTGTTTTTAAGTTCATTTCATCCTCAAAACAGTTTTAATTGCAAAAGGAAACTATACTTTATTTTTGTTTTTGCACACTACTTACCTCAATCCCATGGTTATCCCCCAAAAAATAATAATAATAATAATTAAAATATTAATCATAAAATTAAATAAAAGAAAAATGATGAGATTTTTTTTCCACAATTTATAGAGGATTTTCTTAAAACTAAATAATTTGATGATTGTTGTGGGAATGTTCACATAGAAATGAATGAACATAAAATGAAAGTGGAGTGGACTTACAAGGAATATAAAACAAAACTGGCTACTCATCCCCCTCCCCCTTCCCCGCGGACATAGAGACCCAAACAAAATAAAATAAAACAAAACAAAAACAGTTTTCTAGTCCCTTTAACTGTGTCTTTGTTTTTCGTTACAGTAATATAGTTGCTATGTAAACAGTGCAATGTAATTTAGGGACCACACCTCTGTATGGAATTTCATGATTCTCGATGGGCTAGTGCAACAGGGCATGTAGGGTCATATCTTAGGAATAGATAGCTGCAGATTCCAAAACCTGTGGATAAAGGATTCATGTACGTACATAATGTCTGAAAATTTTTAAGTAACTGTAAACAAAGGTATTAGTCTATAGGCTGTGCAAGTCTCGCGCACATTCGAACATAGGGACCTGTTAAAGTGCGACAGTTGTAAATTTTGTGTACATTTTACATTGTGTACATTGGTAAATTTGTTGTACATGTACATATTTGTACATTTTGTACATTTGTATGTTTTTGTTCATTTGCACATTTGTACATATCTGTACATTTGTACACTCATTGTACATATTTGTACTTTTGGGGTACATTTGTACATATTTGTACATTTTGTACAAAAGTTGTATTTTTGGGGTACATTTGTACATTTTGTACATTTGGATGTACAGTGATAACTAACAGTTGGCTATATTCTGTATGATAGAAATTGATTGTCAAGAGCCACCTTGGTTTTCCTCACATTTATAGACCAAACCAGTTCAAGGATTTTTTTTTTTCAATACTATGAAAATGCTTTTGCTTATTTCTTAATTCTTACAAGTATTTGTGTATTAACTTTCTATTTGTAATTTTTTTTATTTGTCAAACTATTTCGATTCAAAATTAATTTAATTGGAATTTGGGGCTTCTAAAATCTTGATCCACAATTTACATTTCACTGCGTTGTATTGATCTTATGATCTTGGTACAACTCCCCTTGAAACACAAACAAATTAGATGCCGCCAAAGAGGCTGACTATTGCATCAAGTGTTAAGGGCATGCATAATGTGCAGTCAAAAGGTCAAAGTTCATACACAAAAGGTAGATGGCAAACATCTTCAGAGAGAGATGCACGTCTTCCCTGAAAAACCCACCGACTAGAATAATAAGCATATAGGATGCTCTTTATCCAGCTGAGGGCGTTCAAGTGTAAATAAAGGGCAGATGTTATGTTTACAAGCATGCCCACATCTGATCATGAATTTGGTCACACACTGCTCTGTGATGTATACATCCCCTCCCCCACTCCCCCACAAATGACATCCCCGGAGCATGACAGTGAATATCTTTGATCTAGTTTGTACCATCTTACTTAATGCATCAGCTGGTAGTGAATAACCATTGTATATATCCACTAGTACGGTATTTTCTGAATCAATAAACTTTTAAGATGATCTTAGCACTTCTTATATCAACAAATACATTCTGCTGGCATATTTTGTTCATCAATTAAGTACAGCAATAAATCTGTTACAAATGTGTCCATGCACAGCATTAAAAGCAACCCTTCTTTCATGAGTTTACTTTACCAGTCAATATTCTGCACTAACGAGACGATAAGAAGAACTTATAAAGATTTCTCCAAAGCAACAACTACATGTAGCTTAAGAACACAACGACCATTTAAATACATAAATTAACAATACAAATTACTTACATATTTTGCAAAAATAATGTTTTATTTGTTTTTTCTCTTGTAAAACTGTTTATTGTACATGCGATGGATTTTAGGATCCCGATCACAATTCACTTTTAGGTTTTTAATTAACTACCTCTTAACATTGGCAGTTTTTTATTTTATATATTTTTATTTTTGTGCAATACCTTAAATGGAAGCTCATTAAACTAGTTATTATAAATTAAAATCTAAACTTTCAGGTCAAATAGGCAAAAACCAGATCTAGAATCTTTAAAAGCAACCTTTTTGAAAAATTACCGTTCTGGAGAATTTTATATATCAATTTTTTCTGAATTCTGTAAGCCTGTATCTGAAAAGATGGATTGCAATACGCGCCATTGACTGCCATCTTTGATGAAAAAACGATGGACAAGTGCACGTGTGTACGCACTACGCACCACTTTCAGCCAATGATAGCTCTTCACGCGAGCACAATTCATCAAAGATGGTGGTCAATGACGCGTATTGCAATCCGTCTATTGGTGGCTTCGGCTAAAGCTACGGCTGTTGCTATAGGACTTCCTATCATGATGATATGATGCACGATGATATCACGATCCAGCCGTAGCTGTAGCCGTAGCCGCCACTTAGGACTACTGAGGTTAGGGTTATAGGGTCAGCCTAAGTCTTATGAATAACAGGCCAGCTCTAATTTGTGCATCTGACCATAGGACAAGGACAATTAAATTTGCAGTATCTGTGAGATTCAACCAAAAATTAGGATAAAATTCATGAAACACCATAACAGTCTACATGTAAGTGTTTCCCCAGGTCCAAATTGATTGGAAAATCCGATCTACATGTTTTGTAAATAATTAATCAAGTAATATGTCAGTCGCAGTACTGAAATTGATCTTTATAATCCAAATAATACAGCCTAGCTCATTTTCAACTTTCTAGTTACAATTTTGTTCATCTTGTAAACGATCAAGACGTTTTCTAATTGATTTTGCCATGAGGTCACAGTTCAGAGCTATAGGATTTCGTGCACATCGGAGAAATACGTAATCATACATACAAATGAAAGGTATATCACTGCTGATGACAAACACATGCACGTTGTTTTTATACAGAGTCGCCTTTGAGCTAAATACAATATGAATTGAAATATATTAGTAGGGTGGGATAGAGTGCATCCGTTTGGGGGTCACATAGTTAAAGGTCATATAATTACTGGCTGTATGTGGTTGCTCACTTATAATGTATGACATCATAATGGGATCTTGCCTTAGGTTGAATGAGGCCAATGTATGAGAATGAAACGAAACCCAAGTGCTTCTTGTGACTATACTGAAGACTGTATCAAGGCAAATGTAGGCCCCTTATTCATGAGGCTATAGTCAAGCACACAGACTGTCCAATTCAAAATCTTCGGGATAGTTTGATTTACAGGAATTTAAACGCTTTAAGAAAGAAAAAGATATCCCACAACAGCCCCCCCCCCCACCTCCACCCCTAGCACCATGGCCCAAAGAATCAAAAATCATAATTTACTCTTGTTTGATTTGTCCTGTTTACAATTATCATTTTCTTTCTGAGCCACTATATACAAAAAATCATTCAATTGAAAAGTGCACAGACTACATGCTGTAACTGTGTGTTAATCACGAAGCCAGCATAATGCTCCAAAATGTATATTTCAAATTGACATTATTTTCAATAATGAAATACAACATTTTTATAATTATTTTTAATAATCTGTATCAATATTTTTTTATGAACAAAAAAAAGGAAATACTTTATGGTTAAGAGCACATAAGGTGACAGCGTTCATGTGCACACACAACAGATCTACACTTATTTAACCAACCACAATTTCGGACAAGCATGCAAAATTTAAACTCACATAAAAATCTTATCAAATTTGTTTCCTTATTGAATTGAAATTTAAGACATTAGAAATGTATGCAGTTCATGCTTGCCATAGTGCACCATCTGGCAAACAGGTCGCATAGTAATGTGTTAAATTATTTTCCCACATTCTGATTAAATAACGGGTGAGCGGGCCACATATACTGGCTCTCCAGTGAGGATATAATTGTATATAAGGGCGTTGGTGTGAAAGCTGTCAAACCATCTCAAGCCCTGAACCTCTAGAGGTGAGGTTAAGCCAGTCACTTAAAGGGCAAGTAGTGATGATAATGTGATGATAACTGTTTGAAGAAGTGGGCTTACGTTTAGGCCTTACAGTTTTATAACTAGTTTTAAGACAGCACTTTATCTTCGGTGAGTCTCAAAGCACTCGTTACTTTTTAAGACAGATTTTTTAAGTTTTTGAATTATGAGACCCATTTGTCTAGCACTTTGTAATGGTTTACAAGGTGCTTCAACCCAATCAGCAGTCACTGCCAGAAATACCAGGGCAATTAAACCCCTTCACTTTAACAGGCATACATGTAGGTGTAACTGGGTTCTTTTAGGCGCACACAACACAAGAGACAAAGGGTTTCACAAGCCATCCGAAGGACGAGGCAATAATGGTTTTAAGGGTGTCTTGCTTTTAAGGACAAAAGTGTCAAGACCGGGACTCGAACCCAAACCCTGCTGATTAGAAACACCAGAGCCAGTGTCAAGCGCGCCTGACCTCTCGGCCATGACACGCCAAGTTTCAAATCGGTTTCAGGCGATACCTGATATTTAAGCTGATTGTTAATCAATTACAATGAGGCATTAAGACTTTTATCCCTTCAAAAATTATCCATGCACAATTTCATTCTTTAAAGACTGTATTTGATTATTTATCAATTTGTTTAGTTTTTAAGATGCATAATTCCAATATTTGTGTATTGAAGCATAATGAATCAATGAACCAAACCTGTGCAACTGTTTCTTGCATGGGCGTATGGGGACAGTTTGGTTAAGGGGGCGCAGAGGGCTTGATTTGCCCAAAACTAGGGGGCGCAGAGGGCTTGATTTGCCCAAAACTTTTGCTTTCTCTGTCTATTTTTTGTTAAATAACTTGCTATGCCCAAATTTTCCCAACTGTTTTACCAGAATTTGGGAGAGCAGTTGCCACCCCCCCCCCCCCCCACTCCCGGATCATACACCTTTGATTTCTTGAGTGACTTGATGGAGGCTTATTTTAAACGATGTTAGATAAAGCTAGATAATTAAAAATGTTGCTTTTTTGAATTCCACTGAAAGTGAAATTAAGGACATGTGCGACTTGTGTATCTTTAAAAATGGCGAGGAGGCAAATACTTTGTTGAGTTTGTGAACTTTCACAGGATGTGTAGGCTATGCCTTTGTTTGTTGTTCTGTAAAAGCACCATAGAAACCACATTAGTATCTTTTCTTGGAAAAAAAATATACAAATTTAGTTACCTTGTATTGTAGAATAACTGGGTGTGTCAAAATTTGATCTACATAAATTTCTTGTATATTTAGTATGAAAAAAACCTCAACACTAAGCATTATTTCCTGTTTAAATGGTAAGTTCATCGTTTGGTTTTGACAACGTTAAGCTGATTTATAGTCAAAATCATCAAGAAGGATTCAATAAAAGTCACCTGTGAAAGTTTCAGTTGAATAGTGTCTACTTGTTCAGAAAACAGTGAAACACCGTCACTGTGTTTGTTATCAAACCATTCACGTTTAGCGTGGTGACAGCGGGTACCAGCTGCATTAGTCTGGGCAGCATTCACATGGACACCGTGGAATTTCAAAAAGTCACCTGCAGGCGTTCTTTGGAGATTCACATTTTTGGACATATACCTTTAATGATATCTAATCAACGGGGGCACTTCAGACAAAGAAATTTTGCAGGATGCCATCTTTATAACAAGTATAGGCTTTCTAATAAAAGTTACACAATTTCTTTTCTTTTACTAAAGTATGACCTTCCTTTAACAAGTACAGTATGTCAGCGACCATCTGTCACCAGGCAAAATAATAAATGCTACATGCCTGCAATAATTATGAATAGCCAACAACAGCTTCTTAAAATAAACAAAAAACCTATTGATTTAAAGATTACGTCTCTCTTCAATGGTGTAATACTACATTTGATTCTAAAAGGCAGTTTTAAAATATCTTCTTTTACAATTTTTTTTTTTTCAAGAATAAAAATTATCTTAGTATTTTTGGTAGGCCCCTAAGTTGTTGGGTTGTTTGATTTTGATTATTGTTTTAGTTTTACTGTATTTTTGAACTTTGTGTTGTTTTAATTTTTTACTTTTTACTAAAAGGGTTGAAATTTGAAAGGAAAGGATGGTTCATAAACTGAACATATCTTGAATTGACTGAAACTAAACTAAAATAACAATTGAAAAGTAGTAGTTATTGGAAAAATAACTTTGCAGATTCTTCCAGTCAATGGGCAAAATACAAACTTAAGCACAATGGTGATCATCAGATGTAAATCGCCGACATGCAACTTTGGTTTTTTTTTAAACAAATTTAAGAAACTGCAAACTACATGTCCACCAAACTTTGTACAATCCAGTTTTCTATGGCAATAAAAAGAGGTAAAAATGAGGTCATCAGCTCAACTGAAAAGTTGCATATCCCTAAAATCAGGCACAGAAATTAAGCGATGTAAAGAAACTAAACACAATTTCATTATGAGTTAGGCAAGATAACATCTTGTGAAAGCTGTGGTTTAAATCAAAAGCGACTTCAGCTTTGACAGTTGGAGCTAACCCAACGGAAACAAGGGATTACTTTTGGTGTATAATGTTGATGTTTGTGAGTTAACACCACTCAAATTTTTGACACGACTGGGGCAAGTGCGGAAAGTGGTCTTACTCACCGTTTATGAAAGGGGATTTGGAATGGCCGACAGCAAAGCCGGAAACTGCTGGGGGGACACCGTCATCCGGTACAAATTAATTGCTGCCTGAAACAAAAGACGGCACACCCTAACCCCACTAAGGGGCAGGGCAAATGACAGACTCCCTATTCTAACACAAAAAAAGGTTTTACGGCATTACAACAGGTTGAATGGCTTCAGACTGAACAAAGATATTGACAAAATAGGGAGACAGCCAACATAGGGCTAGATAGCTCAGTTGGTAGAGCGCTGGCACGTTAATCCGGCGGTCGCAGGTTAAAGTCCCGCTCTAGTCAATTTGTCTCCGTTCAACCCAAAATTATTCAAAGATGTTACCCTAAGTCATTTTCCCTTATTGTTTATTACTTGAAAAATAAAAGGGGAACAAAAGTCAGACTCGGAGCACTGTAAGTTATCATGATGAATTGGTAGAAACTGTATCGGTGTTCTATTGTGACAAATGGATTACAGTTACACAAAAGATTCTGTATGGATTGTTGGTAAGCTGTAACTAAATATCTCTAAGGTATTTAGGAGTAAAGTGATTGTAACTTGTACAAGTCTCAGCATCCTATCTTACATTTTTTTGAACAACGAAACAGCTTGAACCGTGTGGGTCTATTTTTTTCCCAAGGTTTTTCTAGACAAAGGGGAGCATGGCCCACACCCTTTTTGGATGATATTAAGCTTTCCGATAAAATCACTAGGGAAATAATCAGTGGGGTTAGAGTGCACAGCAGGTACATGTACATGTACATGTATATACCCAGCCACACTCAAATGCTCTACACCAGAGCATGGCTGTATTATCTTGGATACTTTATCTTGTTCTGTTGCTGTTCACATTGCCTAACAAGAGTTGCATAATTTCTTTACGGTTGGAGATTGGTTTTAAAATGTCAATAGGACTTTACATGCGACATGTTTCCTACGATAGACCGAAGAGCATTGACAAACTCTGAATTGTTGGATAAATCTGTTGCACCATTTTTCTTTTCAATATAAAAAATATTCAACTGTTGTGTCTCCTCTCACTGTCTATAGTCACATGTGTAGGACCCATGGGGCCAGAGGGGGAACTGCCCTCCCCAAGAGAAAGCAGAAAGACTTTTATCAGAAATTGTTACTTTTGTTTCCATCTGTGTAAAATTTCATGCAAATCAATCCCTCTGTCCTCAAGCAAAGAGTTCCCCATAAACCCAAATGTCTCGTTAATAATAATTTGTTAATGCTGCTTTTTGACTTTGAATCTAGGTTCTAGAAACATGCTCCATATATAACAGAGAGAAGAAGAAAATCCTCTAAATTTGTATTCTTTGATTTAAAAACACCATTATTCATTCTATTCGACCCCTTGCAGAAAATGGTGCTTACCAAATTTCTTCTGCTGAGCAAAATTCAGCAGGGAACCAGACACAAACAGTATACATTACATGAAAACTTTTTACTGGTAACTGTTTAGAGCAGAGTAAGATTTTTTGTGCTGAGCAATTTTCTTTAGCTTAATGAAATTTGGCCTGGCAGGTCATATGGGCAGTCCTGCCTTGGGGACCCGTCCAAATAACAGAGAATGGACACAATGACTACATTTGTGGTCTAACATCACAATAGACCTCCAAAATAGAGTAGCAGTAATGCACTGCAACAATGTCTTTCTTTGTACTGATACAACAACCTTTATAAATGTAATTTTTAAAAGAAGTTATCAGTTGATAACATCATCAACAAAAACTGTTTTTTTCTCCACATACTATACTGTCCGTTTTCCTAAACAGTGATCAAAACAGCATGTTTCTAACATGTTAAGTACAAGAACAAATACAACCCCCAATCACCATGCTTTACAAAACTTCATCATAAAAAAAATATACAGGATCGGTAGATTCTGTCATTTAGTTGAGCTTTGAACCAGTGTTTCAGGGTGTGTCCCAAGTCTTCGGGTGAGTGGGTACAAACTCCACAAGTTTAGAATTAGGTCAGTAAAAAGGACCTAATAACTGCAAATAATCCATCCGTTTTTATGAGTATACTGTATACTAGAGAACGACAAATTGTTACGGTATTCAGTTTGATTCAAGCCTGCCCCATTTGTTTGCTGTAATTTCTGTGTTTTATGCTTTTGTTTGTTTGCTCTGTTGTATTTTAGAGGGAGTACAAATGTAGAGTATCCTCATTGTTCTATCGTTTCGGTTTGATGTTTGATGTTATCCCCCACATACGGTGTATTTACAGCCAATTCTATTCAGTTTAGTTTAGCAAGGTTTATTTTTCATGCTTTACAAGGTAATAAAAAATATATATTATGTTCAATTTGTTTCATTCTTGTTCTTTCCTTTTGTATGGGTGCTTGTTTTTTTTATTTTTCACAGTGCACTGGTCTACCTTTAAACTTGGTGCACTGTAGGAAATAATGTACATGTTCTGCTTTCAATGTATTATGAAAATTATTAATTCTAAGACCCTATCCGAATTGGTGGCTACGACTACGGCTACGACTGATGCCAAGGGCGTTGCTAAGGATGTCCTATACTTCAACACTTGATGACATGGCAATCCAGCCTTAGCTGTAGCAAAAAAAATTGGACATCACCTTTTCTGTTTTTGGCATTTATTGCATATTTAGGGAATTCAGGTTGCATACCACAATTCGGATTGTTACCGACTGGACATGCATCTGAATTGGGTATTCAGTCCCTACTTGTACTTGATTGTATGGGTGTTTTCCTCCCACATCTAAAACTCAGATTTCTCCAACATGTTCTCTGCACAGGTATTTTTAGGCCTACGGGCTTACAGTACAAGGCCAGGGGCAGGGCAGTTTCTCCTCTGTCAAGGGCACTCAATTGAAGAACGGGCACCAAGACAATGACCAGGGCAGGCTTCTCCCCATGCACAAGCTAGCACATTGGGCCGATATGCAAAAATTGTGGGCCTATACGCGCGAGTTTCCCCCCGATAAGAAAAAAATAAATAAAAAATTTAAATAAGTTTTGTTTAGGTGGTGTTGTATTTTTGTACTTCAAATTCACAAAAGTCATCAAAATAAAACCATTTAGAATGCTCCTGATTGCAGAGTAGGGCTTTTAAAACCAAAGATAAACACCTAGTCAAAAACATTCTGAAGACCTAATTCAATTCAGCATGCTTAAAGGCCCTGTACACTATTTTTTGGTAAGATCGAAAAACACAATGTTCACAGATTCACACATAACTTACATGATTTAAAGTAAGTAATGGTAGAAAGGGTTCCTTAAAATATTTCTGCCTAAAATGCTATCGTTTCTGAGAAACGAGTAAAACTATAGTAATTATCGCGCGATAATTTGAAAAAACAGAAAACACATAAGATCTCTTTTCACTATTTTCTTGTGACCTCGATGACCAATTGAGCTCAAACTTTCACAGGTTTGTTTGTTCATGCATATGTTGAATCACACAAAATGTGGACACTGATTTTGAGCTGTTACCAAAAGTGTACAATACCTTTAAGCCAAACTTCCAACAATTTTGGTCCAGAATGCCCCCTCCCCCAGTTTTGAATAATTCTAGGGAGAATTCTGGACAAGGGGCAAAAGGCAATTGCCTCTGTTGCCTCTGTGAAGTATTGACTTCCTAGAGGGCTCCTTAGTTTCATTACAAGAAAGGTATAACAATTATCATTATTATAAATGCCTAATAATGTTTGTTTTGGGGCAACACTAATTTAACCTGCAGCAGGATCACTATTCATATTTAGAACAGACAATAATTCATCACAAAGTTTTTAAAGAAGGCCATAAATTGTTTCATTCATAAATAACACATAAATGGAAACTTTATTGTTTATTACAAATCACTTGATCCGGTGACTTACATGTGTATGCCTTACAATCAATGTACAATGTGTACATTCTTTAACTTACATCAACGGATTTATACAACTGCCTTTTTGTTTAAATTATACATTGCTATAATGTCATAAATGTATTTATATAAACATCTGTTGGCAAATATTTAGGAAATCAAATACAACTCTAAATAGTCTTGGCTTTTGTTTAACTTTGGAAATACTGGAGAGTTTTAAATCATGACAAGTGAATGGGCACTGTCGTTGTGATCACAGTCTGCTTGTGGCTGGACATGGAAACATGAATTCTCGCCCAGTTACTACATGTGCGCCGCCATTGACCGTCACGTCACAAACAAAAGCTTTAAAGGACGCCGTCATCATTACCACGCGTGCGTGTGCAGTAACTAGGTGAGAGTTCAGATTCACTGTGATCGCGACGACAGTGCCCCTTTAACCAATAAAGCACACAAACATTTCATGTCTCTTTTTTATGATCAGCATCCAGGGCCCTATTTCATAGAGCTGCTTAAATAAAATAGTATTGCTTAACCATTTTTCTGCTTCAATTGTACAAGAGACATGGTAGTTTGGCTGGGTAACTGTATTTATTTTTGGTACGCATAATTTTAATGTTCTAAGCTACTTTTTGTTCTTAAGCAGCTCTATAAAATTGGGCCCTGGTCTTCCTTCACAAAGCTGACAATTATTTACATTTTCTCTGCAGAAACAAATATCCTTTACGGAAATCACCAGCCAAAATGCCATGTGATCTGGTTTTGACAGTTTCCTCGCAAGTTGTTGCTGCTTAGCAGAGAAACTTGTTTTAAAACCAACACTTTCTGCTGAACTGCCAACTGGCAGTTTTATGAAATCGGGCCGAATTCTTTCTTAACATTTATAAACAAGAATGTCGGGAAGGTTTTTTTCTCTTTGGATTTGCAAAGTATTTCCCCAATTATAAATCGTTAACATTTTTCTGAATAGTAAAGGTTAATCTATGCCTGAGGTCACAATTGTTTTTGTTTTTGTTTTTGTCCCCTCCCCCCACCCCCACCCCCCATGAGCCATGTTTGACCCCTTGACACCAACTATTACACAAAACCTTTCCAAGCTGTAATAAGGGTGGACATTTATACGTTTCAGAACAGTTTTAAAACGTCCTCTTTTGGTTGGGGTCAGTCATGCTAGTTGGCCTATAATTAAGCCCTGGACACTCCATTGTGTAGCGTTCAGATGCTTGCACTCACCATACTACATGTATGCTTTGTTACCCCCATACAAACAGGGACAAAGGCTACTGGAAACACTGCTCCAACTCTCTCTTTTTTCCCTGGTATTATTGTGTAATAACATTGTGAAGTGGGTAATTGTAAAATGCATTTTTTGCAGATTTGAAAAATGAAAGGGGCGAGAGAGAGAAAAATGGCTCGTGCCGTTTATCATTCATGGTATGGCAAGAGACGGTTCCAGGGAGGAAGGTATCTTCACAAAAACAACGTTGCCAGACAACAACAACAATTTAAATAACAATTTAAATAAAATTATCTGTATATAAATGTGTGTGGCAATTTTTTGTCAATACTCTTTAGACTACATGCATTTTGGGGTTTCAAATTATATCGTCTTATAGTAAAATAGGATACCCTTTTCAGACAAACACTAATTGATTACAGAACCTGGGATTTAGTCTTGTATTTTTAAAAGCACACACATCAACGACAATATTTCACTGGTAAAATTTGATAGATAAATATACATCATAATAAAATGGCTACAGGTGGAATAATTGCATGGCACAGGTAAGCAAGTGGAAAATAGTTACTTAAAAACTGGCAAATTATTTGGTAATCAAATTACGGACTTCATACAAAAGTTCTCATCAACTGATCATGGCCTAATTTCACAGCACTGCTTACCACAAAGTTCCAGGCTCACTGAGCTCTGGACAGTGCGTGATTCTATGGGCCATTTATAAGCACATAATTACGCGATAAGCAAAGCTTTGAAATTGGGCCCTGAATGTTCACTTGGGAGTCACACGGCAGAACACATTCATGCCGGTAACTTGTCCAATGTTACCACTTGATGACTTGGTTATAATACTGCACATTGTTAGTCCATTTTATTTTTGCCCTTTGTTCATACATGAATCTGATAGTAAGCAGACTTTAATCATGGTTGGTATTGCCTCAAATAATTAAATAAGCCTTTCTTTAAGAAAAATTCTTATGATTAAAATCAACAAATATAACTGAAATGAGGCTAGATGTGCAAACAGTCTGGTACCTTTTTGTGTTATGTGCTTTTGGATCGCCACATAGGTAGGGAACGTGACAAAAATAACTGCAGTACAATGTAGCATGATGGATTCAAATATGTTTTTATAAAATTGTGCAGGCGAATGGTGTGGAAGAAGAGATCGATTAAACTGGTACAAGTCTTGTTTCCATTAATAATAAAAAAATAATGATGATAATTTGGGAGGCTCATCCTTAGTTGCAGCTGAGAAGCTAAATTGCAAATGGACGTGGCTACAACGTTGCCAAGCCGTATGCATGCAAGGGTGCATTTAGCAGCCAGCCACGTTGACCTAATATATGACCACAGAGCACAGCCAGACATCAAAAGTGTTTGCTTTTTTCAGAGGGAGACAAAACTGGAGGGCCCAAAGAAAAATTCTTGGCACAGGAGAGAACCAATGCACAACTCTACTCACATGGCCCTGGCTGGGAATTGAACCAGGGTCGCAGTGGTGAGAGGCGAGTGCTTTACTTGACACATGTACTAGCCTCCCATGCCACCCATTACATGTATGGTAGTGGTATTACATACATGTGTGTAGTGTGTCAGTATGTGGCAAAAATCTTCGCTTTTCAAGCCACAGCCCAAATTGCTTGTTAAACCTTTAACGTGATGCCATACATTCGTGTACCCATCTTTGTCAGGCTCCCTGTGTTAAGAAACAGTAATACATAGGTCAATAAAAAGGGGCAGACTACTCTCCTCTCCAGCCTTACAATGTAGGTCATATCTGAATTAGCGACTGCGGCTAGGCCTTGATCATCAGGTGAACCAGCATTGAAGCATAGGATGCACATGTATGTATAGCAACACCCTTTAGCAACAGCCACAGCAATAGCCGCATCCACAAATTTGGCCTTCTGGCGTGCTTTTAATACAACATGATGTAAGCCGTTTTTGAAACCTCGGCTTTGGCCTCACAAAGTGCAGTTCCATTTTCATGCACATAAAGTGCACTTCCATTTTCATGCACATAAAGTGCACACTTTCAACGTGACTGACAGAACCTTAGCCGGAGCCCAAGCCAAAGGCATTGAATTGAAAAGTACCTTACACTTGCAAAAAGAAGACAAGAGGGCAAAACCACCTGTTTTTTCCAGTTACTAGTAAGTCTTTCCAAGTATTCTCACACGGAATACGTTTTACAGTATGACAAAAAAGTGAACCATTCCCATCTAATTATCATCCTATAAAAATAATGAAAAACTTCATGACTTGTTTCAGTTATTAATACCCAACAGTTTCAAAAATTTCATACAACTCACTGACATTAATTAATACTGATATTCTGATGAAGTGATAATACAGCAATACACATACTTTGTATATGGAACATTCTAAGTATACTTTAACTAATTTATGTTTAAAGAATGAATTTTTTCATCCCAGAGACCTTGGGGTTTTGCCAAACAATAATGTGAAAGTGAAATGTTTTTTAAGTGCACTGCACACAAGACCTACATTTCAAGTATGTAGGGTTTACGTGCACAACAGGGAGGAAGGAAGCGGACAGTGTACAAAACCTACGTATATGTATGCTACATGTAGTCTTACATGTTAATTGAAAATAATGTAATCATTTAATTGATAACTTTTAATTAGGAAAACGTTGTACCCTAGAAACAGTGTATTGTTTCAAATCATGCTTACATGTTTATAAACCTTTTCGGTGGTGTACTGTTATGACACAATGTTATGAACAATCAGATTAAAAATCAAAGATAACATTTGACATCTATTTATAATGAAGCATTGACTGCAAAGAAGCTTGCTAAACACTTGTAAATGTACCTCTCTGTTGTTCATTATGGTGTCTTTGTAAGGTTCACCCATGATTGGAGACATACATTGTACAGAAGGTGGTTTTCTCCAATAAGATTGTACATACATTTACACCTCATGGCAGGAATTGTTATAAAAATAAATCACTGTTGTTAGTCTTACAAAGGACAAACTGTTACTGTAGAACCATGTTGCAGGCCTGGAATAACAGTCAGTGGCCACCATAGGCCGCCATGGCCTCTGTTTTCCTGGTGTTCACCCCAGTGCCCCTCCAAAAGTTTCCCAAAGACTTTAAGATTTTCCGTTGGCAGGGCTCGAAATTTACACTGGACTGCCAGTAAACTCATGACTAGACAAGTCCGGCATTGTGTTTTTAAACTCACGGTGCAATATCATTTATATTCAAAAATGATGTCCAAATGTTGACTTTGAGTCTGATAAATATCTTTCAATTTTGTTGAGTATTGAAGTATTACCCATAAGACAGATGGGATCAATCTTCTCTTACATGTCTTAGTACTTGTTAAAGGAACATTACAGAATTGGTAAGAAAAAAACTTGTAAAATATACTTTTTGATCACAGATTTACATCAAACTAACACGGTCTAATGATGATGATCTGTCTGAAATGCCATATTTGATGAGAAATGTAAACTAATTTTCCGATTGGAGTTTATCGCTCAGTGAGCGTTTTATTCATTCGTTGAATCTATATGATTTCATGCAAATGTGTAATTTTTTTCACTATTTTCTTGTGACCCAGATGGCCGATCGATCTCAAACTTCTACAGGTTTGTCAGTTTATGTACACATGGTGGATTAATAAAGTGCTTACACTGCCAGCAACTGTTTTGTTAGCAAAAACCAATTCTGTAATGTTCCTTTAAAGTCTCAACAGTTTATATGTTAAACTGTTGTGTATGGACAGTTTTTTTGCACTTTGATTCTGGTCCAGTAAGTATTTTGAGCTGCAAGCCCTTTGGTCTTGTAGATTTTCCCCCAAAAATGTTGAGCCCTGAATGGATGTGCCTTTTGCAAAATGAAAATGGCCTTGCCCTCTCAAAGATAGAAACTTCCGGCCTGATGTTGCACCTTGATATGATGAATTGGCCTGGAGATGTCAACATGCTAGTTAGAATGGGACACACAACAGTCAAGTCAGTAGCAAGAGCCAACTACATGGACTTCAGGGTTGTTTTCCCCACCACCACTAGAGATGGCAATCTCCTTCATCAACTCGCACAACATCACAACTTCTTGTTCAATCCCCCTTGGAAGTTTTCTACAGGAATACAACCATGTGGTGTACTTTATTTAGTAAGTACAAGGCAGATTTTCCTTACATTAAAGGGCACCTCAATGTAAATTTGTACTGGAATGTTTTAACCCTCCTACTGTCAGTGGCTCTTGACAACATTTTCCAGTGAGTTGACCAACCATTTGAAACCATTCGACTGCCAAGGTTGTGTACGGTGGCACAACTGTGCACAGAACTAACTGTGTACTGTGTACGTATGCATTCCCTCATGGTATCATATTGCAGGCTGGCATAGAACTGTCATTCAAAACCACAGTGAATGGTATTGAATGGTATTGAGGGTTAAGGGGGCACCAAGGCAATGGCTAGGGAGCATGGAGACAATTGCCCTTATTTGCCTCAGTATCAGGCCTGTGTTTGACTGTTCAAGGCCTGGATTTAGACGAAGGCCACATGAAATTCCAGGCCTGCTGTTCAGACACATACACAGAGTAGGGGATCCGTCAGACATACACGACGTTACCAAATGGTCTGTCCAACTGACCAGTGGGGTTCAAATTAAAGACAACCTTGCTGACTTTAAAAAGTTAAATTACATGAATTTTGCATTATAAACAACCTATACACTGTACATAAGATCAATACATGTACATTTACACATTTAGGGCCGACTCTGCAAACCGGAGGGATTGATTGTCAAATGATAACAAATGCAGAGTGAATAGCCAAACTACGCTTGGGGTCAATTTAACAAATCCGCTGAGCACAAACACACGTTTGCTAAGCATACAAACACTTCACTTAACACCAGTTACAAATTTCATTTGATGTGTGTAGTTTATGACTGGCTTTAAACGTTGCTTAGCAAAAACATTTGTTTTAAATTTAGTCATTTTTGCTAAACAGCTCTATAAAAGTGGACCCTGCTTAGTGAAATAAATCTGCTTAGTTGGATGTGAACAAGTCGCTTAAAAAGCTCCATAGATACATTTGACCCCGGTTATAGAGTACATTGGATAATATTTTAAGCCTACAAGGTCAGGTGCAGACACAGGACCTGTCTCTTAGGAAGCAATTCATTAAGTTTTCATGTCACTCAAATTATAAATGAAACCGGTCTCAGCTGCACGTACTATGGGTGTCACCCTCATTGGGAAATGAGTTCGTTGAGCCGTTGGAGCTGAGCGAGTTTGTGGAATTGGACGGTAACGTTCTGGGAGAGCTCTTATCCCGTAACGCCTGGGATAGGAGCTTTGCTCCGTCCGCAACTGCAGCACAACATAGCGATAACCGCTGCATGAGCTCAGCGTTGTGGAGGTCCAAGGAGGCTGCACGAAGGCAGCTGACCAGTTGGATACAGGAGCTGGCGATGCTCATACAGCCCCCTAAGATGGCCGTTTGGATCTTGTGGCCGTTCTCGCAGAGCTTCGCCGGCGTGCCAATGTGTTCCTGTTCGGTTGCATACTCCACTAGGGCCTGGCAAGATTGCACGAGTGGTTTGGCAAAGGTGACGCAACGTCCTCGGTTCGATTCATCCAGGGTGACCTTGTAGCGCCGTATGCTCAGTAGGAGGGTACTGGCGCACGATGTGACACTCTTGATGGCCAGCTTGAACTGCTCTTTGTGGAAGGGGTCATCGCTGGCATCGCTGGCAAGCTTGCTAGCATTTGTAAGTGTCGTTAGATTCTTAGCAATCTCTGTTGAGATATCAACTACAACTTGCGGTGATAGCTCCATAAGGGGTGTGTACTGCAGTCTCATACAGCAATGCTCAATGTCAAATCTGGCTCGGGAGATCTTGTACCGATCGATAATCCCTGGAACAGCTTGCTTAGAACCCGGTTCACTGATTGCAGCAAGGTAGGCAGCATGCCCAGAACATTCAATAATGTTTACAACAAGATCAGTCAATTCGTAAAGCATCTCGGCCGTGTCTTTCAACTTCCCTGACAAGAACTGTATCCGCACTTCTCGGCTTAGTATCCCGAGTCCTTTGGTTTTAGCGATGAGCGTGTCGCGACACTTTGAAAAGGACTCTCCCACTGTCCCCGTCACGTTATCGGTGTTGACCGGCCGTGTATCACTGGTCAACAGTAACAGATCGGCCACAGTCTGCATCTTGCTGGTGCACAGATTGCACACAACGCTCAGTGACAGCGGACTAAGGAAGTCATTATCATTTGTTGGGGCTGCCATACCGTGAGGGCTCCATCTACGATGACGACCGACGAGATGGACGGCACACCTCCGCGGCTGAACGGCGACTGGTATCTCCTGCCAGGGTCGAGTTTATCCGTCCGCACATTGCTGTGACTCCCAACCAACTGCATTATCATCCCACTTCCAATCACTTTGTGGGCAACACAAAAGGCAAAGCCCCTCCTTCCTGTGCCTGAATCAAAGGAGATCAGCGAGTGATGGGTGGAGCATGATGAGGCATCAGGCGATGACGGTGATTGCTAAGGACAGCCCGGAGTTGACGAGACTACAGGAACATAAATCAGGAAAATGCAACACATATTGGCCATTTAAAATTTAACATACAGTTTGTACATGATCAGTTAATTGCTCATTAGTCTAAAATATCTACATGTCAAATCTGCTGGCACACCAGAAAACCAACGGTCCTTTCTACTTGAAAATAAATTAAAGACAATAGCATTTAAACATTGAATGTTTTAAATGTTTGCACACTGTGTTTCTGCTGCAACAAATTAAAGTTTTTAAAAAAGTTCCAGTGATTAATTGCTAAATTCTTTTCTACAGAAAATTTAAACAGGATCTTATTTGTATTCAATTCTGTTTTATTTTGTATTTGTTGAACTGTAATCTGAAGCAATGTACAGTTTCTGTACCTATAATTTTAGCATGCACATTGATTCATTAGTTTTATGCAATAATAAATTTAAAAGATCATGTCGGAAAAGACATAACAAAAACTTTCCCCAACTTTGATATTTTTTGAAGGAAAATAACAAAATAATTTGTTTCTATCCATCCAGTAAATTTAACCCATACTGATTTCCAAACTTAACACTGAAAAATTTAAAGTGTTACATAACGTCAAGGCATAACAAAAACAGATTTATGCTTAACAAGTAAATACCAATGTACTGGTGATTGCATACATTTAAACCAAGGACTTAAACAAAAGGGATCCGCTAAAATGTCCTTGCACTTCGCTTTCAGGTACAATACAAATGGGGACGTCCTCAAAAAAATCAGTCTAAACAATGGGAAAACAAAGGGAAGTCCTTGATTTACAGCATAATTTACAAACATGTCTGTACATGTATGTACATGTACAGTGTAAAGTTAGAGAGTGTTTTTGATTTCTCTTTCAGATTTTTCAATTGTTTTATTTTATCTTTGGCTGTATTTTCAATTTAGACAAATTATTTTGGGATCATGACTTCAGCTTTCATTTCATTTTCAATTTTATATCATACAGTCAATACAAAAAATGAAGAGTCTGTAGCAATCCCAACCATCACTGACTAAACAAGGTTGCCATCTAATAGACCGATCCATTAAGCCCCACCCCTTTAGCATATTGACCAATCACAGCATTGGCTGCCTCACCACTGCACACGTGTGCAGCACATGTGCGTCTCTCCAATGCCACACTCGCGACATGAACGTGCGCGCTTTAAGTACGCGCGCACGCATGTTTACTTTTCTAATGGGATTTTAGCGTGTCGGACTTTGTCGGACTTTCGGTGGCGTATAGCCAAGGTTGTGATTGGTCAACACGTAAGGGGCGGAGCTTAATGGATCGGTCTATTGTGGTCGTTATTTTCATGAGTAACCATTTATAAACAGTCTATCAAAAAGGGGGCCGTGTATCCTATTTAATCAGCACAATTGTACTGTTTAAAACAATGTCCATGCATGAAAAGTGCCGAACCTTTTTGTTTTATTATCTGCTTTGGCAGATATGTTTACTTTTTTTTATCATCCTAGTTTTTCAGTATTAAATTTCAATAATTTTAAGGTTGGGGTTGAATTCATCTATCTTTTTAATATTATTTTTTATGCTTACATTTGTCTTGCAAAGCAGTCGGTGAGACTTAACCTCATTGTCAAAATGTAAGTTCATCATTGTGGCTGATCACTCAAGCAAAGAACAGGTGAACAAGTGAACAATTAACTACAGTCGATTGTTTTACTTTTTGTAAGCATACATGTAGGTGAAATGGTACACTCTTACCATGGTAACAAACATGTTTTTCTATTAAATTAAAGCATGTTCAGCAGCAACCTATGAAACGTGTCTCGTTTATTGTTGTTGAGTATTACTTTCCAATTTGACATTTAACAAAAACATAGTTTGTCTGATTTAATTTGTCCACGAAGTCTCTGCAAGCGTGCATGTGTCCCGAGTGATTTTGGAAATGAGCCTCAATCAAATAACTGTGGTAATCGGAAATAATTGTTTCCAATAAACCATCTCTAGTATTAAACTTAAACTAAAGGAACTACGTCCGTACATACATGTGAATCCAAAGAAAATATTAAAATGTTTTACCTCAAAGGAATAACGATGTTTAACTTCACACCAAATGGACAAATTTTGATCTTTTTTTAATAACTTTTAATCACCGAGTTCCAACAAATTTTCTTAGACACCCCTGCACTCCATTTTGGACTGATCTGATTACGTAGGATAAGCACCGGATAATGTCAAACACCAAATATTAAAAAAGCGTTGTTGGGTCCACTGTAATTCATGTATTTTACTATTTTATTTAGCTCGGACGAGAGGGCCTACACTACAAAATACAAAGTTGTTCTTCAAGTCTCAAGAAGTTAATTAAAACATGTAGAAATAATTATAAATACTCACATTGGATATCAAACTAAAGTGTTGACTGCGTTTACAAGGATTTCCCTCACTGTTAGAAGTAGTAGTACTCGTTTTACTGCAGCAGAACCGGTATGATCTACATGTACACCAGGCATGTGTTGCACGCCCAGTGTTTGCCAAGGCTAAGCGTTTTTTTGTCTCTACATTGATGTACATTTAATGTGCATGCAGCCAATCATCCGCATTATATTCACCTTCCTGCGAAGAGTTCGGTATCACTTAAATTCGTCATTTTTTTGCTGCCGACGAATAGCTCCTTTCACACTGTGTCAGCAGTTTCATGGTTTTGTTGTAAACTCCGTCCAAGTAAAGTGAAACACATCATAAAATTTACATTTACTTTATCTCCATCTGATTTCGTGTAATATTCTTCGTGTCCAGCAGCTAGCTCCATTGATTATCGGTTCGGACTGACTATCTGCTTTCGGGAAGTACAGGTACCTTCATTTTACAAACAGACTATTTAAAGTTTAAAAATAGCGCCATCTTGCGAAAAAAGTTTGTTAGTTTTTAGGTTTCTGCGGAGGGTCGGGGCGGTCGGGGGCGGTCGGGGCGGGGGGGGGGCTTAAAAAATCCCATGTGCACCAAAAGGCGAGTGCTAAACTTTCATTCATCCCTTTTCTTCCCGAGCCACATTCAGTTTTTCTCTTTTGATGAAAGAAGAAAAAACAATAAAAACTTCAAAAGTGTGAACGGAATAGTTGTTTTATTATATTGTTTGAATTGAAGATTCAATACTCAATAATGTGGGTTTTTGTGTACTTTAAATGCCGTTGTTTTGTTCCATATATTCCTCTATTTGGATCCCTCTATTTCTACATCTAACCTGTAGGCTGTAGACCTCTGCCCCTCTTTTTTAAAATTGTTGACTTAGTACGACCGTCAAAGTCAAAATTTAAAAAGAGGAGCAGCGGGACCGAGCTGGGAGGGGGAGGGGGGGGGGGTCTATCTTCTCACTGTAAACCATGCAATCGAAAGACAACAGTAACGATACTGCAACCCGCGCTAGTATCATCTTTTGTCGTCCTTGATATGCAAAACAAAACAAATATATATAAACATTTTTTTTTTAAATAACGGCCAGCAGAATAATAGGAATAGTAACATTTATAGATAGATGTATTCAAAAACAAATAATAACACAATTAACAAGATGCCACTTAATTTTTCTTGGATTTGTATGCCAGAACCTACTTCACTTGCTATTCCAAACGATCTCGGCGAGAGTCAATGAGCTTGAGGGCGCTACATACAGTTGGCTTGCCTAACCCAGGAGTTAGTGGGGTCGGTACTTTCCCCTCTGCTAAAATTCAACGTCGAATGGAAATAAGTTTGAATCAAACTCCATTTCTGACGACAAAATCCAATGCGTCTGACCGCCGAACAATAAGAATTACCAAGCACCCACACGGTTAGACGCAATAGTTCACAAATTCATAGCCACATTATATTTTGTCGACTGGTTATAGGCCCCTAGAAGTACAAACTAATCCCTGGGCCTTACTGCGGGGGAAAAGGTCTCTTTCGATTGGATCATAGAGCAACCTTGCTCTATGATTGGATGTACGGTGAAAAAGGGGTTATCGCAAGAAACAAGAAATCAAATGACTGCAACAAATCGTTAAACAGTATACCAAAATTGGCTGTGAATATTGGCAAATCCAAACGGGTGTTTCTTGGGAAAATGCGAATAAAATCATAAAATAAAGAGCCACCACAATTTCCAGGCGTAGCCCTCCCAACCCACATAATGAGCCAAACTTTACAGTCGGATTTACCCTTGTCGCAGCAGCCTCCCCGGGAGGGCATGATGCCAAAATAAATTAACAAGAAGGACATGAATTTAGCTCTGGATCCGTTCCGGGAGTAGGAGTACTAGGATTAATTGGCTTCTGACATTTCACCCAAATGGAAAAATCCCTGGAGTCAGAAAATACCCAATCAATGGCAACAACTCAAGCTGCGCGAACTTCGGTAAGACAATCAAAATGAGTAAGCTTCACATAATGAGGGTATACGTTTTTACCAACAACATTTAAAGGCACTGGACACTATTGGTAATTACTCAAAATAATTGTTAGCATAAAAACTTACTTGGTAACGAGCAATGGAGAGCTGTTGGTAGTATAAAACATTGTGAGAAACGGCTCTCTCTCATGAAGTAACGTAGTTTTTGAGAAAGAAGTAATTTCTCAATAAAATATTTGAATTGATTTTGAGACCTCACGCGTGAGGTCTCGAAATCGAAATCAAGCATCTGAAAGCACACAACTTCGTGTGACAAGGGTGTTTTTTCTTCCATTATTATCTCGCAACTTCGACGACCAATTGAGTTCAAATTTTCAGAGGTTTGTTATTTTGTGTGTATATGTTGAGATACACCAAGTGAGAAGACTGGTCTTTGACAACTACCAAAGGTGTCCAGTGTCTTTAAGTCTAACTCCTTCAGATATAAGTGGTTTACAGGGGTTCTTTCTCCACTGTAACAAAATCCAACCCCAACTCAATACGGACTGTGAGGGGGGCAACCCTGTTTCGGCCCTAGGAGAAGGTGGCAACGTGCCCCTGGTGACAGTTGATTAGGGTTTACAGCCCAACGTGTACAGCCCTCACATTGAAGTAGCCGTCTGGCCCTGTGAGTTGGGCGATACCTCATTTTAAAAAATAAAGTAAAAATACCCAACTGTTGGACTCTGATTATGGTTGTACGTGTATGCCTGGATCAGTTTACTAGTGCAGTCCTCGTCCCGAACAGAATCAAACAAAACATTGCAGTAGGATTTTGATCAGTTGGTTTGGTTAAGCCCCGTTCTCCCACAGGGCTAGGTGGGAAGGAGATAATAATTATTTGTGTTGCGATTCTTAGAAACTTAAAAAATCGTCGGCAGTGCCTTCTTTTTCAAGAAACAACCTGCTACTTGTGGGTACAAAAAATCAATTACAAAATGTAATTTTAAACTTGCTTCTTGTTGCTGTTGGGGCCGGGGACAGGGGGAGGGGGGGTTATGATCATCCTATACGGCCATCCCTTTCCAGTCAAAAAGTTGTGAGTTATATTCTCGCCCAGACCCCCCCCCCCCAACACACCCAAACACACTTACCCCAGACGTTTTGCATTTGTTTAAAACCAATACTGATTTGAAACTTTCATATAATATTCCTAACTTTCAAACAAAAAGTCAAAAAAGAAAAACGAAAAACATTGCAAATTCTTCTGATCCAACATTTAAGACGGTTTTACTCTGCATGAAAATACACAAGACTGACATTACAAAAATGCTTTATGAGGCGAACAATATAGGACAAAACCTGTAATAAAACATAAATATATTATATTATATAATATGCATTAATCGTACACATTAATAATTTAGCATTTCATACAAGCACAGAACAAAGCTTGAGCAAAACATTGCAAATTTACATGGCTAAACTTTAAAAACATACATAATAAAAACATTTCACATAATTATTTTTTACATCATAATGACAAATGGCACAGTCAAATAGACATTACAGTTCTTTTCTCTTTGCAATTTCAAACAATATTTCAAAAAACTACCACACAAAATTAAAAGATGCATTTTAAAACATCAAAAAAATAAAAACAAAAAATAGCCCACTTAACCTTTAAACTTATATACCCTGCAATCTATTTTATAATTGCGCTCATGTAAAAAAAAAAATGTTTTCAGGAAATATACTTTAAAAATCTCAAAACTAAATTTTCAATACAAAAACAACTTTACTGCTATCGGAAAAATGCTAAAAAAACCTTTAAGAGAAACCAAAAACAAATCTTGAAAACAAAAAAACTCACGATCTTCAAAATCAGTTTTTCTGAATGAAATTTTACTGCTTTTAAGAGAAATAAAATTGTAGTAAAATTTTTCTGGAGCAAATTTCATCCAACGAGAAACACGGAAAATATTATATTTGTTCGTTTAACCAACACAAACTTGTTGCTGCTGTCAAAACTTCCATCGAAAATATTACTACTCAAGACGAAAGATGAAAGCAATTATAAAACTTTAAAAAACATTACAAAATCACGTCCTGTGACTATAATCAACTTAAATATGACTGTCTTGCATCAAGAGCATACAGGTTATAGCAACTATGACCTAGTACTGGTTTTGCGTAAGGGGGCACATAAGGTACATGAAGGTCACGGCCTCGCTAAAAATGGACATTCACCAACCTCGATGATGATTCCCAGCAATCAAATTTACCCAACTACAAGGTCACTAGAGTATTTTGTGACAAATGATTCATAATCAGAGGTCAGTTTGTTGCTTTTATTTAATTGACACATAGCTTCCTGTCAGTCAGGGTACAATTTAAAAGGTTACAGGCCATTGAGTCCACAATGGGGTTGGTGTGAATTTTTTGTTGCAAAATGTATGGATTTGATTCCACTAACAGACACAACAGCACCGATTGGTTCTGTCCTTTCAACATTTAAGCCTCCACCAATCAGGCAGTCTGATATATCTGTGATAGTCAGGTATTTTCTGATAGTGTAAACCTTTGTGGTGAAACTGAGGCTACATTACCTATACAACGGTTTTCAAGGAAACCAACCAAAATGGCCGCAGCACAAAAAAGGCTTCATCTCACCATCTTCAAACAACATACAAACAACACAATTGAAACTTTGCATGGTGGGAGGAGTACAATCTAGTGAGGTTTGCGGAGACACTGTTGTACTAAGACTCTCTATATGAGTTGAGGTGGTTCTGAAAAGAACCGGTGGTTTGACAACTCCACATTTCGATCAATATGCTCCGAGTGTCTTCAGGACAATGCTGAAGACAATCAGAATGGTGCATTCTCTTAAAGATGATCAGGGCACTGAACAAAACGTTGAGTTGTCAAACTAACCTTTCTTTTCAAACCCCACAACATAAAAAAGTTACACATTAGTATTCATCCGTGAATTCAAAAGAAGAAGAAATGAACATCTAATAAAGCCTTGCATCACCTACTGACATTTTCTAATCCTAAGCTTAGCTTGTGGCAATTGCATTATCTACTGTCTGCCTTGGTTGATATCTCAATGACACAAATTTGAGCATCTTTTTCCATAGTTGTTAACACGTTAAGAAAATATTTCCACAAGATTAATATTTCTACAAGATTTATAGCATGCACATTAAAATACTTGTATTAATCCATTTCACGACGCGCAGCGCTCTTACATGCGCCTATCCTTTGCTGCCATTTGGGGAGTCAATTATGTACTCGAAGGAATTCACTCAAAATATGGCAGAAATGGTAGACACGTCGTGCAGAGGTGCACTCCGCGTCATGCAAGGGGTCAACATATTGAATATGAACAGTTCTCTGTTTAAACCTGTTAAAAAAGGTATACATTTGATCGGAAACATTTGTGATCCTGAGAGCTATTGGTGCATAAAACAAATCACTGACTCACCATTCCACAAAGCAGTGACTGCTCTATATTCTGCCACCCCTATGTTCTGCCACCCTATGTTCTGCCACCCCTGTGTTCTGCCACCCCTATGTTCGGACAACCCTATGTTCTGCCACCCCTATGTTCTGCCAACCCTATGTTCTGCCACCCCTATGTTCGGACAACCCTATGTTCGGACAACCCTATGTTCTGCCACCCCTATGTTCTGCCACCCCTATGTTCTGCCAACCCTATGTTCTGCCACCCCTATGTTCCAACAACCATATGTTCTGCCACCCCTATGTTCCAACAACCATATGTTCCAACAACCCTATGTTCCAAAAACCCCTCATGATTTACACGCCAGGGTTAGGTTTAGTTTTAGGGTTGGGGTTAGGATAAGGAAAATACACTAGAGGTATGAGAACATAGGGGTACCGGAACATAGGTGTGTAACCCATAATGACTGAAATTACACTACTGTTATAACCATCATCCATGTTGTCACTGTTTTCACCAAGAGTCACATTATGTCAAAAAGCTTTACAAATTGAGATTTACATTTTACACCGTGCAGAGCTTAAAACTGCAATACTAAATCCACGGTTTGCCAGTTAAGAAATTATGAATGATACACATTACGATCAACCATGGCTCTTTGTGAGATCAAGCCCAGGGTATTCAGTGTTTATAGAGAAATAAAACTTGAATTAATTGAACACTATCCCAGATTGCAAGAAATGGAATCCTATTGCAGTTACCCCTTGCTAATTACATAAATCAAAATGGCCTCTCATCGACAGGCCAGCTTGGCCCATTAAAAAAATCAACTCTATAACATCCAAGGTGACGGGTTTGACTTCCATCTGAGAAGCCAGAGGGATTCCCCCCTCGTAGCTCAGGAAGCGTTCCAGAACAGAGTGTTTAATAATCAAGCATGTAGTGCTAGTGCCAAACTATCCACGAGCTTGCATGTATACATAGATCATGCTTAGATACAGCCATTTCGAGTTGTGCTGAATGGCACACGAATACGGACTGCCATTTGAGTGATGGCAAAAACAACCAGAGGAGATCTGATAATTATGGTGCAGCGGAAATTTATGACAGAACTCTTTCCCGTTTTCATGCCTCATAAAAAAGACCGATGCTGAGGAAATTTGGAGATCATAAATTTGCAGGTGACTCATCGAGGTGAAAAGTGTTCATTCTTGTAAAAATGCAGATAGTGAACATGAACCACCTCCAAGGTCCATTAATAAATAAGCATTTTTAAAGTTTTAAAACCACTCAATATGTTCAAGATTCAAAGAACCTTGAGAGAAAAACATACCACTTTTTTGAATCTTGCGATTTGAGGTCCTCGATCCCCGACCCATTTCACCATGTGTTGGTTATGAAACTTTGTGCACTATGATGACAACAGTTACAAATTACAAATTGTCTAATGAGTTGTGGTTATTCTGAAAAGAACTGGTGATGTAACGACTCAATGATGCGCTCAGTACACTATTTTTTCCTGATCACAATCAGAGCAAACTGCAGTTTGATGAGTTTCTTATTTTTAAATAGTGTAACTGGAAGCGTTATTTCATCATGTCAGTACAAGAGCGCTGTATCTCTTAAGATAGTACTTACTTTATGCGCGAGTTTGAAATTGTCAAAATGTTGTATCTCACTTTAAAAAGCCCAGATGTACACACGAAACAAGTATGCACTGAGATACAATGTTTTTGGACAGAGCCTTTTTGTGCACTGATGCAAAGATTTCATAAACCAAACCACGCTTTGTTTTTGACATTTAAAATGCCGTTCCCTGTTTAACACATTGGCCATAGACTCTATGATCATTAGGAGAACATGAAGATGACTGCAGGATGATATGGGTTTAAAATGGACTCAATGTTGTTTTTAATTCATTGACAAAGGATCAGCATGTTCTCAAGAAGACCCTGAACGGAGGTGTCACTAAGAAACTGACAGTGGAGCTGGTCTGTTAGACCAAACCCTCCCTCGCTATCACCTGATCCAGGAATGCAGTACGTGGAAACATTTGTGACTTGACGGGCTTGCTCCGTCACCAACCACCTCCGTAGTCTCTGTTCCTGGGAGTCAAGTTCATCCATTAAGTCTGCAGGAGGGCCCCATAGTAAGCATTGTAGCATGCCTATGGCTTGGTTGGTGGTAAGCCGCTCTGTGGGATTCTTTCTCAGAAGTCCGTGGGCGAGTTTGGTCAGTCCCTTGGAGAATTTAGATCTTGTTGGAATAGCTGGCAAGTGGTGTGGCTCGTACGATTGTGTTATCAAACTCGTTTTGATGGCAAATGGGTTCGGCTGGTGAAGGAACTCGTACACGAGAATCCCGAGGTTGAACTCAGCGACCTTCTCGGAGAGTTTCAACGGGGTAGAGTACATATCGTGGGTGGGTGGTGAGCTCTCGTCAGCGTCAAACTGGAGATGAGATACGATATGATTGATCACCAATACGGACCCACCACCAGGTAGGCTCGAGCCGACAAGCAGTAAATGCTCCAGCTTCAAGCTCGCTAAGCACACTCGGTGTAGCTGTAAATGGTGCAGTCCGTTGAGCAACTGCAGGAGGAGCAATGCTACACTGTGCTCGTACTTCTCCGGTAGATACTCGTGGAGCTCTTTGTTATGGTTCACATAACTCATCACGTTGGTGACGGGGACCCTGTCGGTGATGATGACCGCACTCTCTGCCCTGTCCTCTGTATGGCTGCTGTTCAGGGAGGAGTCTCCAGTGCTGACCTTTGATTGGCCGTTTGTGGTTTGGAGCATGTGATAGGGGATAGACTCCAGGGATGCACAAGATATGTTGAAGATGTTGGGATGTGGGGATATAGCCTGACTGCACTGGGCTATATGAAGAAGGTCTAAAGCTCTGCTGGTGTCCGTACCAATCTAAGATTCAAACAAGGATTGAGAGAAAAAGGTTGAGGATTAATTAATGGAGAAAAGGGCACAGTTTAAAGGCACTGGACACTATTGGTAATTACTCAAAATAATTGTTAGCATAAAAACTTACTTGGTAACCAGCAATGGAGAGCTGTTGATAGTATAAAACATTGTGAGAAACAGCTCCCTCTGAAGTAACATAGTTTTTGAGAAAGAAGTAATTTATTTGAATTGATTTTGAGACCTCACACATGAGGTCTCAAAATCAAGCATCTGAAAGCACACAACTTCGTGTGACAAGGGTGTTTTTTCTTCCATTATTATCTCACAACTTTCGACGACCAATTGAGTTCAAATTTTCACAGGTTTGTTATTTTGTGCATATGTTGAGATACACCAAGTGAGAAGACTGGTCTTTGACAATTACCAAAGGTGTCCAGTGTCTTTAACAGCCATGTGGTCTCTACTAAAAAGTTATTACACTGTGATGTTTTGTTTCAGAGACCACGCATTATAAGGTGTAATCATCACCATACAGAATTCAACCTTACCGATAGACTGTGCAATCAAACCGATACAACAACACAAACCATTTCTATGAAATCGATTAAAAATTCTAATTATAAAAATTCTTGAAAAAAAAAAATACCCATAGCAATTTGTTATAAATACAATCTCAACTTGTATATAATCGAATAACTTGTTAGAATCAATATTTAAACAAAATTTTAACTTAGGACAAGGATGCTTATTTTATTTTTGAAACATCATTAACTAATCACGCCTGAATTGTGTGACCAATACATAGGTTTAATGATAACATGGACATTATTTCGGCATAATTCTTAAGTCATGACAAGTAACAGGAAATGGAGATCAAGTCTTATTCTTGGGTTTTCGTTGTTGATTTGTTAAATTTGTTTTACTTGAATATATTTCATGGCTAATTTTTACTTTTCCAACAGTACAATGTACATAGACTACTTCGCAAATACTCGGTACGCGTGCGTTAGCCGTGGAACGAGGTGCATGCTGGTCTAGGTAACAACAAAATTTGTCACTAGCTAGACCAGCATGGACCTCATTCTACGGCTAACGCACGCGCACTGAGTATTTTGAAGTAGTCTATGTGCTATTTATAGTTGTAAACTCTGCTAAACTAAACTATTTGAAGAAACAAAATCGCATGTAAAACTCAATAATATTCTATATCTCTGATGCAAATTTTATATTGGATTGTTACTACTGTTGGTATTAAAAGATAGAATTATCATTTGTACAGTTTAAAGAAAAAAACATTTACATTCACAGTACTCACCATGACTGCAGTTACTTCAGACTCTTTCTCTAAGGAGACGAATCTAAAGAAAGCTCCTCCAGACACTGTACAGCAAGCCTGATTCACACTCCCACCAAGGTTGTCCCAAGGTCTTCTACTCGATTCATCCCACTTCACTCTGCCCCAACGCGGTGCTGCAGTCGCTAGCCTCGTCAGCGCCGCTCTGTTCATCATGAAGACGCTCTCAAACGCATCCAGGTCCTCTGCCTTACTGCCTGATGTCACGGCCGTCTCCACCGGTGCAACTATCGAACACTGCGATTCGGCATCGGTCGTGAAGATCACTGAGGAAATGGACGACTTTGCATTTGATGCCCCAAGACCTCGTTGCACTATTTCAATGTTGCTGTAGACGTTCACAGAATCGGG